>JAEIFI010000762.1:2400000-3000000 GCA_018901815.1 Zaprionus lachaisei | reverse complement strand
TCATGGTACAAATCGTTACCCTCTCGAGTACGCTCTCCGGCACCGACAAACACCGAGTAGCCGCCATGCGACTTGGCAATGTTGTTGATTAGCTCCATGATGAGCACAGTTTTACCCACTCCGGCACCGCCGAAGAGACCGATCTTGCCTCCCTTGACATAGGGTGCCAATAGATCGATAACCTTGATGCCGGTTACCAGGATTTCTGGCTTCACGCTCAGGTCCGCCAACTCAGGTGCCTCATTATGGATGAATGAGTAGAACTCGCTTTTGATTTCACCACGCTCATCGATTGGTTCTCCTATAACGTTGATAATGCGCCCCAGCACCGATTTTCCAACGGGTACACGAATGGGAAAACCAGTGTCAAGAACCTTCTGGCCACGCCTGAGACCCTCTGTGGAGTCCATGGCGACGGAGCGTACCACATTGCTACCCAAATGATGAAAGACCTAAGGCACGATTTAGGGCTACGCTCTGTAATTGAATCAGACTCAACTGGACCTTACCTCTAGCACGAGACGTCCAATTTCGGTCTCCTGTACCTCCATGGCATTCATAACCTCTGGTACTTCTTCTGGAAAGTAAACATCGACGACCGGCCCAATGACGGAATGAATGTAACCTTCGCGTTTCTTCCCAATCAGATCGCACAAAGAATCGCCGGCACCACCTCCAGCACCTCCACCACCCTGTCCTTTTGCATCACAGGGATCGGGTTTCTTTTCCTCACGGGGATCGGGCTTTTTTTCCTCACAGGGATCGGGCTTTTTTTCCTCACATTCATCGTCCTTGGCAAGCACCAGCGCCGTATGGACGGACCGCACTTGCAAAGGGAACTTTACATTTACCGGCTGTCCGAGTTTTAGACCCATTTTACTGCACACTACAAGTAAATCAGCTCTTGGATGACTTTTCATTAATAAACTGACAGATCTGCTCTCACTTACCCGTCGACAATCGCCACCATGTCATCAACATTTTCGGATTTACGACTTTTAATCCGTCTATAATTGTCATTTAAAAAGCGCTTTGGAGTTTTAATCCAAAAATGACAAGTCCTTTTTCTCAATATTGAAATAATTTATTATTTATGATTATTTTTTGGCTGACTTACAAACGAGCTCAACAAAATTCGCTTGCATTATGATTGTGCCACTTATTTCTTAATAAGTCGAGGCCTACTTGATTGCCGTTTTAAAATCTGCCAACGAAAGATTGATTAATAAATTATCGATAAGTGATTGGCGCTTTTTTCGATATTCGAACAACGGCATGTTAAAGTTAACATCTCTGTTAAGTTTAAATTGTTCGATATATTTTACTCATTATCGATCTAAAAGCCAGTGTGGTATTTCCTTTAAAAAGCCCTCAGGCATGTAAGTATGTTAAAGATAATATATCTGTTTTGTTTGAAATTTGTCTTTTTTGTGCTATCGATCTAAAAGCTAGTAAAGCACTTCCTTCTTTGAAACCCTTAGCCACGATATTCGAAGTAAAGTATGTTAAAGTTAACATTTCTGTTAGGTTTGAATTTTCGATTTCTTTCGCATTTTATCGATCTAAAAGCCAGTATCGAAACGCCAAAGGACAAACAAGCGGTTACTATGCCAACGTCGGATAAACGATTGTTGTGGTCACAGCAAATGGCGGTTGAAAAACCTGGAAGATGGACGTTCTATCACATTACAGTTCTCCTGTGATTGAGTTTCTAGCCACACAACCAACTGAGAGGCAGAATGCTCTAGTGGACAACTGTACTGGCACAGATCCGCCGCCGCCAAGTGTTGAAAGAGGCACAGATACGCAGGAGAAGAAACATGCGACTACACAAACAGAGTCAAGCTGCAGCGGCAATGGTAGTGTGGACTATGACGAACGAGCCTTGGCCAAGTGGTTGCGGCAGATTTGCCCATTGGTGGAAAAGGAGTTGAGTCAACCCACTCCACAGATGGAACAGCATCAGCAGCAACAGGCTAGTCAGGGCACGCTGCAAGAACAAGTGCAGGTGCAAACATACCAGAGTCTATCAATGGGCAGCGTCGAGAACTCCCAGGGATTGGCCATCTGGCTGAGCGTGCACACAAACAATGCACCAGTGTTGGTGACTACAACTGTGGCAACTCACGATGACTGGTGTGAGCACGTGGATCAGCAGTTAAAGCTCTTCGTGCCGCAGCGCATGTCACAAGACAACTTTGTGGTATACAGTGAAGCCAAGACTCTGCCTCTGAAGTCCTGCCTTCGTAGCCTGTGCACGAATGGATTCAACAAGAATGTTTTTGCCGGCGCCACAATGGATGGGGAACTCTTTGTTTGGCTCTACGAGCCGACACGAGGTGGAAATGACTCAAACGTGGAAATAACGCAGCTGCATAGTGTATCCTCTACACATGGTGCTGCCGTGTCTCTAGATTGGGTAACAGAGGAGCGGCTGCTTGCCTGCTATCCAAATGGGACTGTTCTACAGTGGGTGGTGGCCAAGCAGATGACTTTGGACTGGGAGTAAGTTGTGCAGTGACTGTGTTGTACAGTTTTCTTATGAACCCTTTTTCTATTAGATATTCCGTGCCAACAACCGTTTCCGTAGAGCTGACTACTATGGTATCCTTGGGGCTAGATGACTTTGTCATAGGCACCAACGATGGTGGCGTTTTTCGCTGTTGGAGTTTGGGTCAAGCTGCTAGCGAAAGGTCCTCCAAGAGGCAGTTGCAGTTGCTGCCCTTGCGACGACATCGCTTTATGGTGTCCACGCTGCTGCGCACCGAAATGGATGGACATCAGATTGTCATCAGCTGCGATTTAAGTGGACAAGCCTACTACCACGATATGCGGCATGAGGATGAAGTATTTACATATATATATTTTTTTTTTTGTGTGAGCATCGCATCATAATTGTAATTGAACCTCTTCCGACAGGATACTGCTCAATTGATTGTCCAAATACCATTACCCTTCAAGAATGCCATTGCCTGCAGCCGGGACGGCAATATTATTTATTGTCCTAGCAATGAAGGGGCCTTACAGTACTACAGGGTCAATGATGGAGCTCATGCTCACGTCAAGGGCGCACTACGCGGTCGCGGCAACCTTATCCGAATTAGCGATAATGGGTATAAGAAAACTAAAGTAGTTCCTATCGATCCATTCTTCAATAATTTAAATTTCAGATGCTGGTTAATTACAGGACTCTATGGCTGCGACTTTCAAATCTTTTATGTCGAGAACAGTCTTTTATGGGAATAAAATATATAACACACACAAAATGGTGTTCGTTATAACTCATATATTTCCAAAAACTACAATTAATTTGTCGGGAATTGCTATACTAATTTGTATACAATTTTGAACTATTCTTATGGTCCTTAACCATGATTTTCTCTACTCCGCTCACATGCTTCCTTATAAACAATTCTGAAGTATCTTGAAGCTTACCACTTAGCCGGCCCAAAAGTTGTCCTTCAAAAGGATCAATGAAGCCATCATTCTTAACAATATTATGCACACCACGGTACTTCTTTTGCATAACAATCCAATTGTTTGAGGGTGGAAATGGAGTTTTTAATGGCAATTTTACCTTTACAGATTGTTTACGTGTTCCATTTTTGGAGCTCATTGCTATGTAGGATGTTATTTTTGTTTTACAGAATTACGCGAGTCTCAATAGCAAACTTACCTGACAAAAGTCTTGTCCATAAAGCGAACATCTTAATCAAAAAAAAAATATCCGAACTAATTGTACTGTAATGAAAAATAAATAATTTAATTCTGTATTGTTTGTACTACTTAAAAGGCTACTTGCCTACTAAATCAAAAGAAAACAAATTCACTTACAAGTGGTTTCAATGTAATAACTTCATTTGTATAGCTGCGCTTAAGTTTATTTATGGTTTAATCATATTTATATGTTTGCTATTTACACGAGTTTACATTCAAATTTCACAGATCACTAACAAAACACAATATCTTCATATTTACGTATGTAATATGTATTATAAATATGTAAATAAGAAATTATTTATGAATTTAAAACGAAATGCAAATCTTCCTTTCATAAATATTGCCAGGTGCCTGGTTAGCATAAAATACTCAAATTAAAAATTCAGCGATATCAATTACTAAACAATTTCTTTCCAGGCCCGTGATGTGCATAGGAGTATAAAAATATAGTTTAATTAAAGTATTTAAAAGTAGAAAATATTAAACGACATAATTACATTGTGAAAATGAATGAAAAGTTTGCAATAGTCTTAAATGAATTATACAAGAAACGTTAACGAGATACATACCATATATATATAGAATATGTAGTTATATTGACACATACGCATATATATATATAGTATATAACATAAAGAAGAACTGCACAAAATTTAGCTACATCTTTCACGTTCGAAGTGCTCCGACCGTACATTATTTTCTAACTGCTACACTTAATTGAATTTAATATTGTTGGCTTCGCGAAAGTACAGGTAATAATGATAATTGCTAGGCGTCTGTCTGCCTATCTCTGCTGATTGGCTAATAAATTCTCTTAGTTGAAGAGCACAGTGTTGGGATCTTCATTATCCATTTGCTTAACATGTCGGAGAACATCCTTTTTCGTTATGACGCCCAGTAAACGTCTGCAAATTATGAACTGTATTAGAATCTTATTATAATTATATTTATTATCCACTTACCCATTGTGTGTGACGAGGGTCTGGCGCAGGCCCAATTTGCGGAACATATCAACCACAGTTTCCATTGGTGTTTGATCTGTTACTGTGATGGGTGCCATGTCAAGTATCTTCTTTAGTTTCAATGGTGGCGGACCCAGGTTTTGTATAGGTGTAGTTGACGTGAATAATACTATAGAATTACTGTTAATGCCCTCGATAAGACGCTTTGCGTTGCCTGTGAATGCAAAAGTTTAGAATTAGTTACTTTTTTCATTGGAATGATCAATAAATTGGTTACCTATAGCCAAATTAAGATCCCTGCGCAGTACAAAGCCAACTAGATATTGATTCTCTCTAGAGACGACAACGGGATAGCCATTGTGCTCCGTTTCTTTGAGTAAATTCTCTACATCATCCACCGTCATGGAGTCTTGTGTGATGACATTCAATGTTTCATTGCGTTTGGGCTGCATTACATCTGCCGCAAGTGTTGTGTGCGCGAACTCCTCTTTGCTATCCAGGAACGGATAACCGTTGAGCGCAATATGCGCATCATAAATGCCCTGTCTCCCCAAGGCATCGCCCACCCATTTAGAGGCCATTGCAGCTGCCATCAGTGGCACAATATAGCGTACACCGCCCGTCAGTTCGAACATGATGACCACTAGAGACACTGTCATGCGGGTTACTCCTCCCAAGACGGCGGCAGCTCCAACAACTGCATACAGGCCCGGTGTAATTAGATTACTGTCTGTGCACTCTCCGGTAAAGACCCAAAAGTTCGGATAACTATACGCAAACTGCTCCACACCGATGCCAACGATGCGTCCCATTATGGCGCCTAACAGCAGCGATGGTATAAACAGACCAGAGGGAACCTTAATACCAAAGGTGAATATGGTCAGCGCCAGTTTTAGGATGAAGGTTAGCACCAGTAACCAAATGGAATTGTAAACGCCGGGCCCTGGCTCGGTAACCTCTATAAAACCGGTTGCTGTGCTTATATTCATCCGTTTGTAGTCACTGAACAATAAAAGAGAGTAAAGTTTACTCAAAGCAACACTACAATAATTATAAGACATACCATAGGGGATTGGTGACATCTCCAGCTGAACACTTGCTAACCAGCAGAAAGATCAGCTCGTTCATGTTCATGCGCGTGAATGGATTCGGATAGCAGATTATGCAGGTGACTAGGGTGACGAATAGAACCTCGCTGACGGGATACTGACCCAACTTGCTGAACTTCCGGTAACGGCACCACCATAAGTTTGCCTTTATAAAGAACGTTCCAATGACGCCCTAAATAAAGAATAGATTTTTTATTAAAAATAAATGCATATATTTCTCTGAACTGCAGTTACTTACTCCCATGATGCCGAGAAAGACAAACGGTATCAGCTCAAAGAACATCCAAGGCTTGTTGTATTCCACAAAGAATAGCACAGAATGCTCATTGCCGAAGGGCGTGAGGGAGCGTAGTACGAATGCCGCAATTAACGCACAGAAGAACGAGCGCCATAGAGTCTTCAAAGGAAAGTAATAGGAAACCTCCTCCAGAGAGAATAGCACACCGCCAATGGGGGCACCAAACGCGACTGAAACGCCTGCAGCGGAGGCTGCTGATAGGATTTCTCTCTTCTTAGCCTCGTTTCGGCCATATTTGGGAAACAGATGCGAGAATATGTTGCCAATGCAGCTGGCAATATGTACCATCGGACCTTCTTTGCCCAGAGTCAGACCAGCCGACACCGAGAGCATCAGGCCCACAGATTTGATCAGCAATGTCCATTTTCCCAAATAGCCGCGAATAATAAAGCCCGACAGAATGGTCTTGATCTCAGGAATACCAGATCCGCAGGCATATGGCGCAAACATCCGCACCAATGAGGCACTCAACGAGGCAAACAGCAAGGCCCACAAGACATATCCAATGTATGAAATGATGTACGGCCCCGTACCATTCCGACTGAGGCCCAAGATCTCTGGCCAAGTTTTCCACTACAAGTTTACAAGAGTTTAGCTTAAGTTGGCCCAAGTTTGATAGATTACTCACCGTTGAGCAGTTTCCCTCTTCAAAGACTGATTGCTTAGCAGGATAGCAGCATTGCTCGCGATTAAACCAGAATGCGGGCGGACAAATGCCGTGCTTTAAATCAGACATCCAACTGGCACCTATGTCAACCATGCCAGCCACACAGCCCGCAGCTATGCCGACAAGTAGAACGCACAGCCAACCGGAACCGGCATCGATTGACCCCTGTAACAAGCGAGAAATTGGGTCAGTCCATTTAAAAAATTATTCATAGGGTTCGTGATGCCTTACCTTAATTAAGTCCCAAACCGAATCCTGACGCTTTTTTACTATATATCGATGACGCATGCGATCTCGCGCTATATCCCGCTGCCAATCGATAGTGTGGAAATCTTCGTACTGTCCAATCCCGGGAATATCATCCTGCACATCCGAGGAGCCGTAGAACGAGAGTGCTCCTAAAATAGTGCACATGAACGCAAAATAAAGAGTACTTTGATGTAGATTGTATATTGTTCAGGTACATTTTGAAATTGACAATTCGGAATTATGTTCTTGATCCAAACGGCTGTAAATATTTACATATTTAATAAGTTTCTAGACAGACAATAAAATCAGCAAGACAGCAAGACGAAGTTGTTTCTATAAATTCTATTATTTGTGTATATGTATGTATCTGTATCCTGATGAAAGGTTGAGAGAAATAATTAAATGGAAGCCACACAGCGAACAACAATTGCTATCAAAGTTATTTATACATATACCACAGTACAAACAGACCGAGGCACAGGGGAATTATGGATACATGTCTGTGTATTGCAATGATATGTATATTAAATTAAATCGAGTAGCGTCTGGCCGCACTCTGCCCCTGCCTGTCCCCCGACCAGTGTGCTCATATGAATATGACAATAAAAATAAGTACAGCTTGCGCCACGCAGTCACAATTGATGTGACGTCGCTGACCACGAGATCGTGACAAAGATTAACAAATCAAACCACAACACCAACTCTGCCAATGATCGGCCACTCACCGTCCATGGGGTCCCCGAAGGCGCTGTGACTTGGCACATGCTGATGCTGATGATGATGGTGCATTGTACGCTGGTTCGGCGCGTAGTCGCGTTCCGTGTCTGATTCAGTAGCAGTTTCACGATGATAGATGCCCGGTCCGCCGCCGATAAGTTCGCCAGGACTCGATCGTGGAGTTATGTCGATCATATCTTCGTCGTCTGTGGCCGCTGTGAGTGATGTTGTTGCTGCCCCGTAGGTAAGCTTGGAATGGGGGGCCAGCGGGTGATCGCCTTCGCCGCCGTCTCCAATGGTGTGACCGTTTGACTGTAAAATAAAAGCCATTAATATCGTAATATTGTAACATCGTATAAAACATTGCAAAATGTATGCTGTCAATTACACTGTGCAGCATCGATTCTCAACCTATTTTCGAATATCAGGCAGCAGGCAAATTTTTGAAATCAATTGAAAAAATTTGGCAATTGGTAAGATGCAGAAATTCTAGTTTTTGCAAGTACTTTCAGCGGCGATTTTCTATAGCTGGTTCAGAATTTTGTGTTGCACAGTGTTATTTAACTAACTGATTGTGACTAGTTAAAAATTAGTTTCAATTTCGAAATCAAACAGTTTGTAAACAAAGTGGATTGTATTAACACTCTTTTCCTTTGTTTACGCACAGACTCAGATAAGATAACGTGGAATTTTTTGGCTCTTTGCATGGACAAAGCGCAGGGTCGAGACTTGAAACTCTGCTCAGCTGTTCACTTGGGTAAGAGTCATACACCCACGTAGACACTTTTCCCAACAACAACAACAAGAACATAATTTCCGCCCCCTAATATGTCACTCGTATTTCACGTGAAATTTAGTACTACATCGTAAGCCTCAATACTTTTATTATTAATTCTCTCACATACCTTTTTCATGACTGTCTGATATGCGGTTATGTAGCTGTTGCCTTCCGCTGCAGCCTCTCTGCTACCCTTTAATGGGAATTTGTCCATTACTCTAAATCGCACTTATGTTGCTTGTTTGAGATTTTTCCTCTCTGAGAAGGGTATTCGTGTGATTACTTGCTGTATTAATGTTACAGGCTTTTGCGTTGCAATATTGCAGTCGCTTTTCCTTCTTTTTTACATATTACAATTGTATTAGTGTATTACAAGCGCAGGCGAACGTCACACACAATATCACAAATACAAACACACAAACAGTTGTTGGACTCGGACAAACAAACACTTTCTTTACATTTCACCTGCACTGTGTGTGTGTGTGCACAGATTGTTATCGAATACTAGATAAACACTTAACTATACATATTACACGTTCACTTTTTATGAATTCTTGAATATAGAATTAAAACATATACTTCTTACTGCCTTTTATTTGTAATTTTTAAAGTTTTATTTGCAAAAAATCACGGTCACACGACGGTGTGACCAGCCGTTGTAAACCGATAAATACTGAAGATTTATTGAAATTAAGGAAAAAAAGAAAAAAATACCACTTCGCGATAGTTTAATATTAAAAAATAAAAAATGTAATTTGAAATTTATAAATAAATTTAACAAACAAATTATTTATTTTCAAGTAATTATTTCTGTTTATTTATTTTCATGCAATCAGTTTCTGAATGTAATCCTTTAACAATTTTCAAGTGCTCTTTTAACGCCTGCATCTCCTCAAGCAGTCGTTGCGGGAGCAGTAACGGTTTCCGTTGCCACCACAGCCAAGATAGTTCATCCTCAGACAGTCACGCCTGCGTCCATCGTAGTACCACATTTCCCTCATTGAAAAGTTGTCGCAGTGCCTATTCCACCTGCTGCCACTATCCCGATTGCCAGTGCAGGCAAAGTTCACTGAGGATAGATAAAAGTATTTTATGAAGATTCCTTATTTGAAAATCTTTTCTCTTTGCAAATACTTACATGGACGGCCAACGCAGAAGCTCTGAGCTTCAGTGTGGGCTACATAAAGTGCCAGACAAGCCAAGATTAAAATGAATTTCATATTGCTGTTCAGTAAACCTGATTAACTAATTTTAAACTGCATTAATTGTTGCTTATATAGCAAGTTCACAAAGGAAATTTCGCACTCTTCATTTTCATTTTATGAATTTAAACAAAAGCCAACCGACAAAAGAACTGTAAAAAAGTGTTATTCATTTATATAAAGACCTACATCTTTTGTATTTTATTTATTAATAGCTTGAATTTAATTGTTTGTTAATGCAGAAACTCAAATAATTCTATTCTAAAATATATATATTACAAAACAAGACCATGTCCTAAATATATTCCATTATTTATCAGATCATTTGCTTTGAATAATCATAGAAAAAACTGTAAAGACTTCATAAATTACCTTTTAATAATGAAAATCAAATACTTCTTGTTTAAAATATTTTATAATGAAAAAATCCATGAATAAAATATATAGTATTATTTGTTAGTTTTGTTCGCTTTGAATTATCATAGAATACCCGTAATGTATTTCTTAGACTGTATTAAACGAGGTATTTTTTATGAACATATTCGAATTAGTATTTTGGCGCATTCAGCAAACGGTCGATGCAGTCTCAGTTTCCAGAATTGTTTAAACAAACAAATACTAAAATAGCATCGACGGACGTAAACAAAGGCCGCGAACCGCAAGTGCAGTTGGCGTTAGCAGCAACAGCAGAGAGAACACAACATGGCTGGCTTCGTCGCGGTGCATACAGGTTTGTTTTGATTGATGTTGACCGATGGGCAACACATTGAATCCACACTGACAACCGTATATATGTATTTAGGGGCTGGAAACTGCATCGACGAGTCCAAATACCAGCGCGTCATCAAAGAGGCCTGCATTCGAGCTACAGAGATTTTGCGTAACGGTGGTAGCGCCGTGGACGCCTGCGAGGCTGCTATAATGCGGCTGGAGAACTGTGGCGCCACGAACGCCGGCTTCGGGTCGAATCTCTGCATGGATGGATCGGTACAGTGCGATGCAGCCATTATGAATGGCACTACACTGAACTTTGGTGCCTGCACCAATGTGAGTCGTGTCAAGAATCCCATACAGCTGGCCCGTCGTATATGCGATGGCCAGGGGGAACAACAGCCACTGGATCGCATTCCGCCCATGGTGCTGGCGGCCAGTGGCGCTGAGCAATATGCCGAGCAAGTGGGCTGTGCAATGGTCGATCCCAGCGTGCTGATCTCATCGAAAGCTAAATTCCATTACAATCATTATAAGAGCAAATACGATATGGTTGTCGGCAACAGCAAGGTCGACGTCGACGCCGACGCCGAAGACGCAATTCCCGAGCCGGGCAACGAAGTGGAACTGACCGCTGCACTGGACACTGTGGGCGCTGTGTGTGTCGACGGAGCAGGGAACACTGCAGCCGGCTGTAGTTCTGGCGGCATTTTACTCAAGGTACCTGGCCGTGTGGGCCAAGCGGCAACCTATGGTGCCGGCTGTTGGGCCACCGATACCGATGAGTTGGCCATTGCCACGTGCACGACCGGCAATGGTGAGTACCTGATGAAAACTCTGCTCGCCCGCGAGATATGCAACGGTGCCTTCAGCAGTGACTGTGCCGTGACCAGCCTGCATCGAACGTTCAAGCAGAAGTTCCTCGACTCTCCACTGCTGCCGCAACAGCAGGATCTCTACGCAGGCGCACTGACGCTCCTCTACTATCCGAAACAGAGCTGCGGCGAGGTGATGTGGAGTCACACGACCCAATCGTTTTGTGTCGGCTACATGGCGACAACGCAGAAGGTGCCAAAGGTTTGTGCTCATCCATCATGATCATTCCAATAATATAAATAATCTCTATCTCTCTCCCTCTCTCTCTTTCTGTATTTGCAGTTCGTACACTCGCCACTGCCCACGTATAGTGTGCCGGGCCGATCGTGCGTCGTCAATGGCCATAATTTCCATTTGCGCATTTAGTTTCTGGCCAAGCAAAGCGGCCAAAGCGATCAAAGCAGCCAAAATCAGCCTCGGCCAACCAGCTACGGTCTCTGCCTTTCCTGCACCTGCACCACCTCCCCCGGCCCAACCAGACAGAGGCGCAGACACACAGCCTCCTGCTCCTCATCATTCAGTGTCCGCTTTGCAGTTTTCTGCAATTCATTTGATTTAATGTTTAATTGCTGCGACAATTGCTGCCAGTGCAGGCGCTCATCGCCCATCGGACAACGCCAGCAACAACAACATTTACAGCAACAATAACTACAACAACAGCAACAACTACAACAACAGCAACAACTACAACAATAACAGCATCGACAATGACAACATTTTAGTTTGCTTTTGTCTCTCGATGAAATATCATTAAATGAAAACTTTTTATTGTATAGTACTTATGCATCTATGTTTGTATGTGTGTATCCATACCTGTATCTATGTATGTATCTATATTTTTCGTGTACGCCCCTCTCTGGCAATCAAATAAGATTATTTTTTGTCATAAGAACAATTTCCCTCGTTGAACCTCACGCTGCCGCTGAGGCAACGCATCTGCCGGCGTTATAAATCAGCTCGCCAGGCCAGAGAAAACGTGAATATCGTATTCTATAACATATTTAGACACCATGACGTATGTATAGATTTGAATATGTATCTGTATCTGTATGTGTTGCCAGTGTTTTATGGTCGCGAATGTACAGAACTTAACCCATTTAGTTTGATGACACATAAATAATATTCACACGATGTGATAAGTCTATATAGATATATATCAATTAAATGAAGGAAATAAGATTTTAGTCGAGTTGATGTTCAGTATTTATTTATATGGTATATTCTGTAAATTACATAACGATGGATAAGTCCAACGAGATATTGTTAAATCTATGTTTGAACCTCTGTATATAGGTACTATCCGTTTGTTTTCGTTTACGGTAGCTGTCTCTGACGATATCTATTAGACAGTCGAGGAAGCCGTGGATGAGGCTTCCGTGGATGAGGCTTCCGTAGATGAGGCTTCCGTGGATGAGGCTTCCGTGGATGAGGCTTCCGTGGATGAGGCTACCGTCGATGCGGTACCCGATTGAGTAGTTGCTTCAGATGCAGTGCTTCCAGTGGGTGCCACTGTAGTTGGGGCTTCTGCGAGGCAACTAGCCGATTTGGTGGCTTGACACACACCTCTAGCTGTATCGAAATACGGCGTGGGGGAGCTGCATGATCCTGTCAAGGTGGTTGTAAAGATGGTCGTGGTCAGGGTGCTTCTCTGGCAGTAGACGTATGTTCTGCAGGTCGAATCGGCATAGGTATAGAAGTACCTAGTGTTCTTTGTGGCAGCTGCCGCTTGGCAAATGCTCTGCATTTCATTAGCACTGGGCGTCGTTGGTGGTGCCTGGGTAGGTGGCACGTACTCAGCATTCGAACAAGAGGAGTTCCAGTTGGCCTATGGGAAATGTAGAGATTTACGTGAGATCATGAGGGAAATATGCCGGGGAAGTACTCACAAAGTTGGCAACGCACTGTGGCACACAGGGAGTGGTGAATGTCTCTACTGCATCGGAGACACAAATCTCATCTTCTCCACAATCGATGATTATCGACGTGGACAGTTGGCCACTGACACAGCGTGCGGCCTGGGTGCTGCTCACACAGGTGTATGTCGAGGATGCCGAACAGGTCTGACAGCTTCCGGATGTTGCACAAACGTTAAGCACAGTGGAGCTCAGCTCACTCTTGGCCACACAAGGGGCATCGGTGTTGGTGCAAACCTCATCGGTGTCACAGTAGTTCGGTCCATATTGTTTATTACCTGTTCGTTATTGAGCACTAAGGTAAGTCCCTGCAGTGGGCCAGATCAGGTGATACGACTTACCTAAGCAGATATAGTATGTGCTCTCCGATTCGCATTGTATGTTGGTTGCTGATTGGCAAATGTTGCACTGGTTTGTATCCTGACCCTGCACCGCAGCTACTGCCAACGCCACGAGGACTAGAACAATTGCGCTTAGCTTCATCATTATTTAGACTTTTGGTTTTGAATGTATATCACAAACTGAACTGATCATAGCAACGTGGTTATCTTTTATAGCCAAAAATATAACCTTCAGTTAGAAGATTCATACCGTTTATGGGTCCTGCCTGTCATAATAACACTGTTTACCAACCATAAAGCAATATCGAAGCATTCTTCTCAAGCAAAGCATAGGAACATTTATATTATTATTTCGACTTCAGTCCAGATCTTTTTCTCAAGAATAATCTCTTATCTTCACCTGTGTGTATAGTATTTATCTTTACTGTCAAAATGTAAAGCAATGAAGAGGGAAGGCCACTCCAATAGGTTGTTTCATTTTGCATCTAAAAACAGTTTATCAACATTTTATTAATGCCTGAGTTCCTTATTGATATTGATATTGCGTCAGGCTAAAAGAAAATAAATTATATCTTTGTACATAGTTTAAACATAATACAAATTAAATAACAACTACTTTCCTATATAATTTTTATCCATTCGTGTATAACCTTTAATTATATTTTTTAAATCAGCCGACTGATTACATTAAATAAATAAATACAAATAATTCCCTTCGAAAAATGTAGCAAGATCAGAGTATGCCAAATATATTTAAGAAATATTTGAAATTTATGCTTAGTTAATTAAATTTTATAAGGAAAAACTGCTGGCAGCATGTTTCAGAACACTCTGTTTATTTATTGTGCAATTTGATAAGAAACACGTGCGTTTTCAAATTAAAAGAAGTTTTTTGCGACATGAAAGCGCAACCAAATCAAAACTTTTTTGGCTCCAGCCGCGTTTTCAATTAATACAAATTTCGAAATTAAATTAATGAAACAATCGATTTTGTACTAAAAGATCGAAACGAAAGACTTTAATATCGATAGTGTGAGAATACACTGCACGTTGTGGACTAATCGAACTATCGATATTGTATTCGATGGTTTCCCATCACTATCACAGGTGCATCGTATTCGCTAACCAAATCGGCAAAACGTGCGAAAACTTATACATTTTGCCCACTAGGAACGTCAATTCCTGTTCATTCACATAGCCATCTGGTTTCGACGACCCAAGAGTGGCAAGGTGCTGTCCCCAAGGAGAGATCAGCCCACAACAACACGGTTTTCCGCACGCTCAGCTGTTAGGCAAGGCAGGAGGGAGTCTCGTCGTTGCATATCCGTCGCGTGTACACTTTCAGCAGTGAATTTCTTTCAGAGTTTCGTGGGTGTTCCAAGAAGAAGCGTGTTGAGACTGCGCCAGGAAAGATGGTTAAAGCTAAAAAGGGCAAGAAAGAGAGATATTGACCACTGCCGATGGTGGTTCATCAGCGGACGAAATGTGAGTACTGTTGATGACAATCGGCTTGGCTCGTTGTTGTTGTTGCACTGTTGATATTTGTTGTTGTGGTGAAGTTGCCACGATGGCGAGTTGGCAACTTTCTATTGAAATTCACTGAATTGTCTTGTTTTTTTCAGGGAAAGCAATCCTGTCATAGACTCGGACGACAAATTGAGCAGCAACAACAAGAAGAATCAGCAGAAGGGCAAGAAGAAGAATAAAAACGCCGTTGCCGATTCGGACGATGGCAGCGATGCTGGCAAGATTGAGACCATAACAAAGGCAGTCAAAAAGATGAACGTCAAAGGCAAAGGCAAAGACAAGGCAAAGAATGTCGACGAAGACTCCGACGAGGAGCCAAGTCGGGCCAAGCCTGCCAAGAAATCTGCGTTCAACTTGTTGGTCGAAGACGATGACGACGATGAAGCGCCGGCGCAGCAAAGTCCTTCTGAGGATGAAGAAGTGGTTGTGAAGCCGCAGAAGAAGAACGAGAAGAAGGGCAAGAAATCCAAGCGTAAGGGAAAGGATGAAGATGATGAAGACCTGGACAAAATGCTGGCTGAATTACAGGCTGAATACGCTGGAGAGGCGCCAGCAGCAGCAAACGTTGTGTCTCCTGAGGAGCTTGCTGAAGAGGTTTCTAAGAAGTCAAAGAAAAACAAGAAGCAGGAGCAACAAGCGGCAGCCGTAGGGGATGCCGGTGCAGATGATGGTGACGACAATGAGGATGAGGATGCTGGAGGCACTGTCAAATCAGCGGCCCAAAAGAAGAAGGAGAAGAAGGAACGCCAGAAACGTGAGGCTGCGCTAGCCAAGCAGCGTGCAGCTCTTGAACCTAAACAGAAACCACAGCCGGCAGCGGCAAAGCCAGCAGCCGCTGAACCTGAGCCTGAACCTGAACCCGAACAGGCATCCGAGGAAGCAGATCAGCCTGAGGCTGATGCCGAAGAAGCCGAGGACGGCGGCAAGGCAGGAAAGAACAAGAAGAAGGGCAAGAAAGACAAGAAGGGCGAGGCTGAGGAAGAGAAAAAGGATACCAAGAAGAAGGGCATGTCTGCTGCGGTTGTGGCCGCCATGCAGGAGCAGCTCAAGAAACGCAAGGAGGAAGAGGAGCGTCTGCAAAAGTTAGAAGAGGAGCGTATTCGCCTGGAGGACGAACGTGAAGAGGCACGCCTGGAAGCAGTGCGCCTTGAGGCAGAACGCAAAGAGAAGAAAAAACAAAAGGAAGCAGAGCGAAAGGCGCGTCTCAAGGCCGAGGGAAAGCTGCTCACCAAGAAGCAAAAGGAGGATCGCGCTCGAGCTCAAGCGCTGCTCGAGTCGCTCAAGGCGCAAGGCCTGGAAATGCCCGATCCCAACGACAGACGCGCTCCCAGACCAGGTTTATTTGAAATAGTAACTTTCCTTGCACTTTAACTAAACTGAAACTCATTTACAGGCACACGGATAAGACCCAACAAGAAGAAGGGTCCCAAGGAAGAGCAAACCGAGGAGGAAGCTAAGGCAGCTAAGGAAGCAGCCGAAGCAGCTGCAGCGGCTGAAGCTGCTGCTGAAACACCCAAGGAGGAAGTCGTGAAGGAAAGCTGGGATGCCACTGACAGTGAGGCAGAACCAGAGGAGGAATCCTCCCAGGCCACCACGACAACCACCAATAATGGCAAAAACGAACAAGCTAAAGACTCTGAAACCGACGATGACGATGACGAAAGTGATGATGAGAGTGACGATGACTCTGACGAGGAAAGCGACGAGTCCGAAAAGGAAGACACTACACTGGCCAATGATCCAGAATCGCGTCGCTTGCGTGCCGAGGCGCGCATCATAAAACGTCAAGCGGAGGCTGAGAAGAAACGAACCACGGATGAGCTTCGTGCTGGAGTTGTTTGTGTGCTCGGTCATGTGGACACAGGCAAGACAAAGATATTGGACAAACTGCGACGAACACACGTACAGGATTCTGAAGCTGGTGGTATTACACAACAGATTGGCGCCACCAATGTTCCCATTGATGCTATCAAGGAGCAAACAAAGCATGTCAAGGCTGCGGTTGGATTCGAACATCGTCTTCCCGGATTACTGATTATCGATACCCCTGGCCACGAGTCGTTCAGCAATTTGCGTAATCGTGGCTCTTCTCTCTGTGATATTGCCATTCTGGTTGTGGATATTATGCACGGCCTGGAGCCGCAGACTATCGAATCTATACAGCTCTTGAAGAAGAAGAAGTGTCCATTTATTGTGGCACTGAACAAAATCGATCGTCTCTACGACTGGCAGGTGCTGGCTCGTCGAGATGTCCGTGATGTCATCAAGGAGCAGCAGACCAACACTCAACTGGAGTTCCAACAACGCACAAAAGATGTCATCCTGCAGTTTGCCGAGCAGGGACTGAACACAGCACTCTTCTACGAGAACACCGATCCCAAGACTTACATTTCCCTCGTGCCCACCAGTGCCATCACTGGCGAGGGCATGGGCAACTTGCTCTTCATGATAACTGATTTCTGCCAAAACATGTTAGCCAAGCGTCTTATGTACTCCGAGGAGCTGCAGGCCACAGTGCTGGAGGTGAAAGCCATTCCCGGCCTGGGCACCACAATTGATGCCATTCTCATTAACGGAAAGCTGCGAGAGGGTCAGACTATGATTCTTGCCGGCACAGATGGTCCAATAACAACACAGATTCGTTCGCTGCTGATGCCACAACCCATGAAAGAACTGCGTGTGAAGAACGCCTATATAGAGTACAAGGAAGTGAAGGCAGCGCAGGGTGTCAAGATTGCTGCCAAGGATCTGGAGAAGGCAATTGCTGGCATCAATCTGCTGATTGCGCACAAACCTGATGAGGTTGAAATTTGCAAGTAAGTGAATGGATCTGTGAATGTGCCTTGAAGCCTTTAACTATTCTGATTCTCTTGCTAGGGAGGAAGTAGCTCGGGAGTTGAAGAGTGCACTGAGTCACATTAAGTTGGCCCAATCGGGCGTGTATGTGCAGGCCTCCACTTTGGGCTCGCTGGAGGCGCTGCTGGAGTTCCTGCGTACTTCCAAGATTCCGGTGAGTGGGCTAGGAAGAACCTATGTATATTAGATTAGCTTTGTTGCTGCTCAATACAGGCAATGAAAGTAGCTTTGATATAAATGGATCAGACTAGCTGTAATATACATAACTGAGTATGTAGCCATACTATTGATAGTAGATAGGCTCACCAGCAGGTTGAAAAAAAAGCCATTCTTGCGTGTCCTCACATACCTCATCACAGAGCAACAAAATACTGACCTTCTGCATGACAATACCTCTGCATATTCTTTCATAATATGAAATAGATTTGATCAGTATAGATAGTTATAGATCTGGAATGTTAATTGCATTTATGACTTCAGATCAAGCTGCAGACACGCATAACATTTTCCGCTGCTTCGAATTTGGCAAAATATGACGAAAAGTTGTAAATTGTCGGACACGAAAGTATTTTTGGAAAATTATGAGTGCATGAGGCGGCGTCGGTGTCGGCATCGGCATCGGCATCTACGTCTGCGTTCGCATTGCCTTCACGGGGTCTTCGGTGTGTCTGCCCAATCCTCAGCGTCGTCAGCGTCAGCCTTAGTCTCTGTCCCCAGTTGCCACCTGCGTTTCCATCTCCTTCTGGCGTCCTCGCAGCCAATGCGGCAGACAACATCATCGACTACCTCGAGAGAGCGGCGTAAACATAAAATGTATTTTTAAAGATGCAGTGCAAATAGTTGCAACAACATCGGAGACACCAACAACAAGAGCAACAGTAACATCTACAACAACACAATCCCGGCCACATCGAATGATTCATGCCAGAAGAAGCCATGCGGCGGGCGCGTAGCCAACACCACGCACTGCCCATCCATCCATCCGTTTGTCTGCCCCCCCAATCGTGAAAAGTTTGAACACCCAAACTAAAAATACCAGGCGCTCTATATATATATCAGCCATACATAGGTGTGTGTGTGTCTGTGTGTGTGTGTGTGTTTATACAGATATTCCAAGTATATGTACCTGAACGGATATGGCAACTCAGATTGCAAATTGCAAATCATTTCACGTCTATATATATTGTCTGGTTTTATTTAACTTATAGTTTCAGACATTTTCATGAATGAAGCCAAAGGCAATTCGAGACCAAAAAATTCGTAGAGCAATATTCATTCCACAGACTCAAGTGTCGCCAAGAATGTCTGCTTATTGCTGAAATATGATAGAAAGAAAAAAAGACATTGAACTTTATATGGTAATAATTACCTGCCATTTCCGAGCTATTTCAATTGTCGCTCTGTAATATTATAGAAATTTGCCAATTTGGGAAAACTAGACTAATTTATGACTGACTAAAGCGAGTTGTTTTCCCTGAACTAAGCTGATTATTTCCAAGTCGAGTGTGTGCTCTCGTTTGTGCATTAACTAACACTATGTTACGAGCTGATTAGCAGCAGCCTACATTTTTCTAGGGTTTCCCACAGTGTCATCATCTTGTTGATGATCATTTAGTAGACGGCAGCCTCACAACACTTTCCCATGCCAAAGGTTCCAAATCCGACGCCAACGCTAAAGACGAGACAACTATGCAAATCAGTTAAGACTTACATAACTCTGCTTGAAGGCGTGTTGGTTGGAGAGCGGAAGAAGGGGCTTAGGAGAAGATGGTAGGGGGTTCTTTTGTGAACTGAATTTGAGAGGAAATCATTCAGCTTTATAAGCAAACTACTAATAGAGAATCACAGCTAACAACATCTAATGTAATTTGATACATGCAAATGCGGCCCAAATGGTAATAACCAAGTCACGATAAGAAGAGCAAGGTGTCTACAGGGTATACGAGTGTTATGCGAGCTTGAATCTATTCTCGTTTTAGCTTTAGTTTATTTTCGAGTCAAGAGTGTCTCTTAGCTTAGTTAGTAGCCCCGTTTTAGTTGCTAAATTTGTCGCCGTCATGTTTTCCGTTTGCCTCAAAAATCAATTATGGCAAGTTGACAGTCTGAGAGACAGACAAGGCAGATAGACGGACAGACTCTGCTTGATTGCCATTCATTCATGACTTGAGTGGAAAATGTGGGCAGTCCCCAGCAGCCGGCTACGTAACAAGTTCCGCCTTCGTTTAAGCCAAATTTAGTAACTAACTAGCACCAACGCATGTCATGTGCTCGCTTTCTAATATATTTGTAGAGTATATCAACTTAGCTATGCATTGTGTAACGTTAGCTAATCGACTATGTTGAGGTATGTGCATAGAGCTTTTATTGTTGGTTTTAGGTACTGTAGAACAATTCTTATTTCAATTAAAGGTATATTTTATTATAGAGTATTTATGACTATGTTAGGGTAAGTTCTTAGAGCTCTACTTGTTAGTTTACTTCCACGAACTTTTTATCCCAGTCAAAGATGTATCTTGTTACTATGTTGGCGTATGTTCTTAGAGCTTTTATTGTTGATGTTAGGTACTGTTAAACAATTTCTTATCCCAGTTAAAGGTATATCTTGTTACAGAGTTCCTTATAGTCAACTATGACTGCATTAGGGCAAGGTATTAGAGCTCTACTTGTGAGTTTGCTGTACTTAAAATAATTTTTTATCCCAGTTAAAAGTATATGTTATTACTATGTTGGGGTATTTTGTTAGTTTAAGGAATTGTTAAACAGCCAAGGTATACCTTGTTGCAGAGTGTCTTAAAGTGCACTTTGACTGTGTTACTGTACATTCGTAAAGCTTTACTTGTTAGTTTTCTGTATCGAAATGCACTGCATATCCCAGTCAAAGGTATTTCTTGTTACAAAGTACCTTATAGTCAACTATGACTGTGTTAGGGCAAGTTCTTAGAGCTTTACTTGTTAGTTTTTGATACCTAAAAGAACTTCTTATCCCCGTCAAATGTATTTGTTGTTACAGAGTACCTTATAGTCAACCATATCGTATCAATTTATCGTTAATATTATATCACACAAATAGCGCTGTGTGCGTTTGCGTTTCGCTGAGCCGAAGTAATTATTCGATGCACCCACGCTGTGAAATACGAACAGGGATTCCGATATATGTACAGTTGTATAAGCATACAGATATATAATGCTATATATGCATGTGCTATATTGGCTCTGGGCAAACTGACCGGAAATTGTCATTTAAGTGACTTGTGTTTTGCTGTTGTTGTTGTTGGCAGCCAAAATTAATTTCGGACACGTCGCCAAATTGCATTTACCCATAGATCGAACAAATCGCCTCTTCAAACGGACAGGAAAGAGTGTGACAGAGAGAGACAGGTGGAGTGTGAGGGAGAGAGATAGGTGGCGTAAAGCTGTGAGTTATTACAGATAAATTGACATATCTAACATATTCAATTGATGGAATATAGTCACCATAATGAAGTCGCACCGTCTCTTTCTCACTTGCTTGCAGCATTTGCGCCCCATTTCATTGAGCGCGCATCGCGTTTAATTAATTCACAATACGAAAAACAGCAACAACAAGCGGTTCGGTTAAGTGTCTGCCCAAAAAAAAGAGCAACAGCAGCAGACAACAATAAATTGTATGGAAAACAAATCAATTACAAATACATATGCATGTGTTTCTTCCTCTCTTTCCCGCTCTCAGTCTCTCCTTCTCTCTCTCTCTTGCTGTCGGGCACTTGCAGCTTTTTTAATTGCAGCCCACGACGTTAAAAAGTTATTGTTGTTATTGTTATTTCTGTTGTTTCATTCATTTTGGTAGACACTCTGCTTGTTTGCACAGACTCTCTCGCTCCCCTCCTCTCTCCCTTTCTCTATCTCTCCCTCTCTTTCAACAAATTGCTCTCGTGCAGTAATTCATTTTATTGATCAAATAAACATTTGCTACACATTTCGATAAATTAAACACCACGCGGCAGGGCGTATCGGCAGCAGCAGCAGCAGCGGATCAATGCGGCGTTTTCTATTCATAAAAATTAATTGCACTTGTTGCTGCCTCTGCCCCCTCTACCTCTACCTCCACCTCTCTGTCTGCCAGCCATGGCTACAGCAGCAGGCCATGTGTTTCGACGGACGCGTGCGTCAGACACGCTGAAGATTAACATTTCTCTCACTTATAAAATCCCGATACGCACGATATTTGTATAAATAAGCATAACTCATTAGCAGCTCCTCGAAATTGAAAGCGAAGGCAGCGAGGGGGTACCTGGCAGGCCCAATCTAAATGAAGTGAATATGGTCTCAAATGAGGAATTATGATATGAGAATATTCAACTAAGTGATTGTGTTTTCTAGGGTATCTAAGCACAGTATACAGCTGTTATTATTATTATTATTATTATTATTATTATTATTATTATTATTATTATTATAAGTAGTAGTAAAAGAAGTCTCCCACAGTAGATAAAGTGGAAGTGCTGCGACAAGAATCGTTCTTTTGTACCTGAAAGTACTTCCATAGCCCCTCCAAACTCTTCTACTTTCCTACTGAAACATATCAGATCATTCGTCGATAAGTTTAAGATGTGCGGCTGTTTTCTTCTCATACATACCAATTCTTGGCAGTCGCAGAGAAGTTGCTTAGTAATTTCGTCGTCTTCTTTGCTGAGTCTTCAACTGCGTCCAAAGACAGACGCATAACATGAATATGAAGATCTCTCCTGGAGAGAGGACCTGTTTCTTGGCTTAGTCAAGAGATTGATAAGCTCCTTGGCCTACTGAATCCCTGGGTTAAATAGCCAGTAGCTCACGCTTATCCTATCAGTCCAAGTTTTCACCGGGGATGGGACAGTGTGGCACCCTCAACTATACAAAGGTTCAGGTCCAAGCAACAAAACTGTTCGCCAGTTCGTTACCTTGTACACTAGTGTGACCAGGTACCCCGTTAGATGGCAAACTACCTTCTACATCAAGGCATCTTGCTCTCTGAGCTCTGCACCCATATACAATTGACCCTAGAGTGCCGTTATCGAATTTAAACAATTGAATTCTGATTACGCCACAGTCCCTCTCTATGAAATTGCTGCTTGCGGAAGAGTAAACAAAAGCTAAGACGGTGCATATAACCGCAGACGTAGCGAGCTTCTGCTGTTGCACATACACACGCACACACACTTACACCGTTATGCAATTGGCCTGCAATCTTTGCCTGGATTCCGTTGCTGTTGCTGTTGCTTGTTGCTTGTTGCCAACTGCAGAAACGGCAAACTGCCAACTGCCAAGCGGCGGCAGCTTCATTAACATTTGCTTCTCGTTGTCGTTAACGGCCAAATATAGCGTAGTCTCCATCATCGTCGCCGTCGCCGGCGTTGCCGTTGTTGCCTCCGCTTGCTGCCATTCATAAAAAAGTTGGCTCGACAGCTTATACAACTCTTCGCAGACTTTGCTGGTATTCCTCGCCGTTGCTTTTGGCATTACTGTCTGTATGGTATGTGTGGCATGGGTGCCCACCACATAAGCAAGAAACAGCCGGAACACCCGCAACACAACGCGGCTCGTTTCATTCATGCAAACAATGTTGTTGTTTTTGGTTTTTTCATTCTCTTGCACAGTTACTTTTTTCTTTTATGAATGAAAAAATTGCAGAAAAAAATACGTAACAAGCCGGGCCAGGCTGACTGACTCGACGGAGTCTGTTTGTCTGTCGTCAGTCCGTGACGTTTTTCTTTCATGAATGAAAAATTGTGCAGAAAAAACCTGAAGCAATTCAAAACAAGCAAAACAGGCGACTTAGTCTAGTCGCCCACTGAATACACTTGTCTGCTAAAAGAAAAATAGGTCGATCTGCTTTAAAAAGGAACTGACTAACATGCAAGAATGATGTGGAAATTAAATAACTCGTATTATATATTCAATCTTTTTATGTTATCTTATGGTATAACTTGAAGAAGTCAGCAAAAGGTACTTTCGTACTGTATACTCTTGTTGGGTGATAGGAAATTAGGTCGATCTGCTTAAAATGAAACAGAACTATTGAGAATCTAGTGGAACAGATGCAGGACTGAAAGTTTTTTTCAAAAAAAATCATAGAAAGACTTCATCAATGTTGTAGAAATAAAACTCTTTGGATTATATACCCAATTTCTTTATGTTATCTTATGGCATAACTTGACATGGTCAGTAAAAAGTAGTTTCTAACTGGATACTCTTGTTTGGTGAAAGGAATTTTCCTTTGATACGAAAATAGGTCGATCTAGAAGTTAAAATGAAACTGAACTATTGTGAATTTCGTGAAAGAGACGCAGGACTGGAAAACTTTTAAAAAATTCATAGAAAGACTTCAAAAATGTTGTAGAAATCAAATTACTCGGATTATTTATTACATTTTCTAGGGTTGTCTTATGGTTTAACTTAAAAAGGTCAGTTAAAGGTAGTTTCTAACTGAATAGTATTATCTAGATCTGAATACTCTTGCAGGATTTTGATGTCGATTCAAAAAAAATTAAATAATGCTGTAATAATAAACTGAATCAGATGATTTACTCAATTTACTGATGATATATTAAAGTAAATCTGAAATACTTCAGCACAAGATAGTTATTGTAGGTTTCTTGCTACATCTGCTTTCTCAAGAGTTTCACAACTAAAGCTTGTTACAGTGCAGGTCAGATAGTTAAGACCGCTTGTTCTGCTAGGGTATAGGTGACTTGGAGAGTGACTGCATTTGAGTGAGTTGGGCTTAATGCAGGTATTTGGGCTGCAAATGTAATTATGCAGAAATCGGATCTCAACTAGGCATTGTTGTTGTTGCTGTGGCCATAATTGTATGCCGCAATGTTGCCACTTGCGCTGCGGGCGTCGACGTCATTGAATGCCAGCTTAGATAGGCAGCTGGGGGTACACACACAGGCGCACTGTGGATGCGTAGGTAATGTAATGCACCTATGCATTTTAATTAAAAGTCAACAACACACACACAATCGCACACACACTCGCACACCCTCAGCAATCTTTCGCAAGCCGAGACACTACACTCCGGGTCGGTCGGCCGTTCATGCTCAGCTCCGAAGCGTTGGCAACGATTTGTAATCGAGACGCAGTTGCATGCAAATACGCGAATGTTATGGCAACGCGCAACGGGGAAACGCCCACAGTGTGCTCTGCGAAATCCGGAGAATGCCATGGCGAACAACAGGCAGAAGAAGAGGCCTCAGTAGTTGCGCCCAGAGAGGAAGAAGAAGGGGAAGAGGAAGAGTAATTGGCCTGCTTCTCTCTCACTTTTTTCATGATAATTGCAGTTGGTTTTGTTGGTTTTCTTTTGCGTTTTTCGGTGCGCAATTTGTGCGGCGACATTAAAACCTTTCTAAACACAAAACAGATGGCGCTGCCTAGTATACCCTACCACCTCTCTACCTCCACCTTCCACGATATAGTAAGAGGCGAAAACAAAACGCAAAAACAACAACGCGACGCGTTTCAGCTTGGGTTTCATTCATGAATTGCTCCACGAGCAAAAGCAGATGGAAAGTTGCTTCATGCCATCAACATCAACCCCCTCTACTGCTCGCTCTCTCTCTCTCTCTCTCTCTCTCTCTCTCTCTCTCTCTCTTCTATCTATCTACCTCTCCCTCTCTCTTGTTGGCACTACTATTTCGCTACTCTATGGAACGTGCGACGTATTGCTGAATTTAATGAATGAATTTAATTTTGTGCGCTTTTTCTCATGTTTTGCGGTATACACTATACAAATACACAAGCAGAGCACACACACAGATACACACATACTGTTACAGATACATCTACATAAAAGAAAGAAAGGAAGGAAGTGCGCAAAGAAGCAGACAATGCCAACGTTTTCATTAATGCGACGTAGTTGCTGCCAAGAACAAAAAAATAAAAGCAGCAATGCGAACAATAAGCACAAGCACGAACTACCTAATACCCATCAATTCTGTTTAAAGGGTTAGATGCTTAAAATCTTTCCCTACCACTGCCTGCAGTCAAGGAATACATCTATACTGAGTAGTTTCTAGAAATGTAAATCATTTTAACTTTTCTATATATGTTAATGATACATTAATGATATATAAGTATACTCTCATACTATAGCAGCACACCCTTTTCGAATGGGTACACAAAACAGAACGATTGAGTGAGTGAGTGAATCTAGCGAGCGAATGAGTAAATGAATGGATGAGTAAATGTTCATACGAATAAATGAAAACAAAACAAAAAATATAAAGAACCCAGCAACTACAACGGAAGTAATTCTTCCTGCATTGTACACCACATACACTCGCACACACACACACTCACGCACACACACACAATGGCAGTTTGAAGAGCTTATTGCTTAATTTTCATTCATAAACACGTTGCGAACGCATTTTTAATGAAATCAACAGCGCAGCAGGCCGAGAAGGAAGTTAGCCCGAAAAGAAGCAGATAATAGAAAGATATAGTACTACTACTACTACTACTTTATGTATGTATGTATGTAGATGTGCATAGGAACGGAAGTCGAGCGGAACGGAACGTGCAGACTTGAAAGGCCTTATTCAAAGAGGGGAGGCCCCCCTCTGCCCCTGTCTACGCTATATTGATAGGCACGCGTACGCCTCAGATAGAGCGCTGCGCTGTGGATTATCTTGGTAATGTGGACTTTAAGTTCGTTTCAACACTTAATTGACTTCCGAAAGCACTTGAAATAGACGGTGTTGCCTGTCAGGTCTATGGCAACGCCTCCGCCGCCACCCTGACCTCATCGTGCATGGCCTGCTGTGGCGCAATCTTGACGTCAGAGCCTCAAAGGTGTCGACCTTTCACCTTCTTTCTCGTTACGAGTTGGGGTTCGTCATTGTCGTTGTCGTTCTATTTTCTAATTAACTTTGCATTTCCCTTTCTCATACTATCTCTCTATCTCTCTTGTTGCTGCTAGACCACCCACCCACCTAGAAATTTCGGAACTTTCCAGCTTGTTGTACTTCTTGCTGCGTCATCGGCATTTGAAATTCGATTATGCTTCAAGAGATTCGCAGTTCGATTCGTTTCGTTTCATTTCGATTGCTTTTAGGTTGCCATGTGGCGTTTATTTGTCGCATTTCGCTATCACTTCCGTTCGCCATTTTAGCATGTAATCGTGACTGACTGACTGACGGCCTGGCTGAGTGGCTGAGTGACTGTTGTGATTGTTCCCTCTACAATTACACTCATTATCTTTCTCTTTGCGGCCTGCAATTGCACACTAACACAACAATAAACTTCCGATTTCATTTAAAAAGCCTCCACGATTATCAAACTCTGATTTAAAGTGATTATAATAGATCTGTTACATTTTAGTACCACAATTTTCCTAGATTTTTTAAATTACATTGTATGTTAGTGACAGTGGTAGTAAGTTTAGTTATTGTATGAGAAACTTTCCATATGTAATCCTAATATTATATTCACCTTGGTAGAATAGGAATAAGCATAACAATCAAATATATTGTATAATATATTGTAGCATTATATCTCCACCCCCTCTGTTAAAAGTTAAAATATCTTGTAATGATAGATACGGAATGATTATAATGAATTTGTTAGTAAATTGTAGATTACAGTAGCGTATTTCCCCTTTATATCTTGCTTTATATCTTGCTTTATATTGTAGTTACAGTAGTAGTAAAAGTAGTAATTGTATAAGAAGCTTTTCATATGTAATCCTAAGATAATATTCACCTTGGTAGAATAGAAATAATCATAACAAGGTTAAAGTACCCAGTAATACCAGTGAGGGATTATGATAAATCTATTAGTAACTTGTACATTTAACATGATATTATAGAGATGCATGCCATATGTAATCATAAGATAAGGGTAACCGTATTAAAATTAGAATAATCATTACAAAATACATTGTGGCTTAATATCTCCACCTCTCCATTCTGGGAAACTGCTCTATAATGAAAGCTACTGAATGATTATAATAGATCTACTTATAACAATGCATGTTAGTAACACCATATACTATAATTTCTATTTATTCTTCTCTCTCTCTCCCGCTCTTACAGTACTCTGCCATTCGTATTGGTCCCGTTGTCAAGCGTGATGTGATGAAGGCATCGACCATGTTGGAGCATGAGGCGCAGTAAGTAACCCTTTTCCAATCGCCTTTTCACATCTTCAGTCTACAATCTTCATCTACGTGGAGTCTCCTTCGATTTGCCAGACAGCGCTCACATATCATTATTATTTCAGTTAAGGAGACAACACAGAGAACGATTCAATTTTATTGCAGCTTAAGTTTGTTAACACAGTCCCCCTTCCCCTGCCCACTTTCTTCGCCCTCGCAGAACAAAAGACTCTGCGGTTCTTTGAAGAGTGCGTGTGATAAAAAGCCGACACGAGCTGAGACTGCTGCTGCTGCTGCTGTGCTTGGCTCTGGGTTAAGTGATTCATTTAGCGGCAATCAGAAAATGCACTTTCCAGCCACAGCCCAGGCTCGCCGATCCTCATGATTTATTATCATACTATATGGTTGTGGTAAAGGAGGAGTAGGGGGAAGAGAAACCTTTGCCTTGACGGCGGCTTTATCTCATTAGAGCGTATTCGCCTTTTGCTGACCGTTAAGTGCTGCAAATGAAATGCCAAATAGCCACAGTGGAATAGCCTCTTTCCCCCTCAAAGTCCAACCCCCCCCATCATTCGCCCATGCCCCGCCCCTTTGGACGTCCCTAATGACAAGTTTCCAATTGCATTGCCGGCGGCTATTTTCGTGCTCTGCTTGGCAGCAACAATGCGACACAGCCACAGATACGACTGCAGCTACAGATGTAGATACTGCGATACAGATGCAGATGCAGATACATTTACAATTCGTCGTACAACCCACACTATTCTTCGAGTGCTGAGCTCAAATTACTGCGTCACATGCGAAAAGGCAACGCAACAACAACAACAACAGAAATAGAAATGTGCGGCTTTCAGATACATTTGTATCTGCATATCTACGCCCATGTAATAGACGTGGCGTTTCCGTTGCCGAACATTTCCGGCCCTTGCGCATGCGCGCAGCCGTTTGAGTAATATATGAATGCTTTTAAGGGTCCCCGTCTGCACCCCTTTCCTCTTCCCCACTTGGCGTTGAGTGCGTTGCCTCAAGTGGCGCGTCGTATATTACAGATACTCTGCCAGCACTCGCTATAAACTCAATATTACATTTTTACTATGTGTTGCCGTTTATTTATTGATGGTTGTTACGCGCGCTGCATTTTTATATTCTTACAATATTGAAGATGATCATAAAGGGTATGATAACTTTGTAGAGAGGTTTGTATTAGTAGAAGAGTATGTTCTTGATGAAGATCAGAGTCGATGAATGTCTATCTGTCTGTCTGTATGTCTATCTGTCCGTCTGTATGTCTGACTGCATGTCTGTCCGTCTTTATGACTGTCTGTCTGTCTGTCTGTCAGTCTGTATGTATGTCTCTCTGTATGAATGTCTCTGTCTGTCTGCCTGTCTGTCCGTCCGTTTAAACATCGATATCTCAGCTAAAGCTATTAAATTTGTCATAGACATTCCTGTATACCATAAGTATATCAAGTTTATTTCACTGCCACTGTAATGGCAATATTCAATTATTAAGCAAAGTATTTAGGTCAAAACTTGTTGCTTTTATATATGTTATATTAAGGAGAATACTATAGCCACTTATCCTAAATATTTATATCCCATCGGATAGTAAACACAAAAGTTGGCAGAAGAATTCGTATGGGAACATATCGTACTTCCTAAACAGACTAAAGAGTATCTTACTGCCAACCCGGCCTAATAGTAGCGATCGTCTGTTTAACCATAAAACTTTGCTTTTTACGTGGCAGGTGATCATCCTGAAAATATTTTAATAGCCTCCTTGAGTCAACTCCTTGTCCTTAACCCCCGTCCACATTTATCTCGCCATATCCGTAATAAAATCCTTAACTGTCTTTGATGTTTATCTTAACACTCTAGGGTAGCTTACCATAAAACTCAACCACCCAACGTGAAGTTGGCTTTTTATTATTAATTTACTGTTTGTGTTTATTGCCAAGATCAGTAGGAGATTTATAATCCATTGTGAATTTGTTTAAAATTCAATTTTATTGTTTGCTTATCGTAGCAAAACTATCGAGTATCGAATATCGAATGTCCCTCCCTGTCTGCAAACCGATCGCACGTCGTGAATTAATGCCAACTGTTTCCTGTGCTCAGAGTCAAGCTTAACGAATAAAGAACCCAAGATAGAATGACATCGTTGGCTTTTTAGCTCAATTATAGACGCGCTTCCTGCTCAAAGTGGCTGGCGATCATTAGAGCAGGAGAACTTGTTGTGCGCGTTGATAATAATGATTACCACTATAGTATTATTATTATGATTATCATTATTATTATCACTGTTGTTGTTCTTCTTCTGGATGCTTCAATTTGTTTTGCTTTTTAATTGCCCACAATTGGTCCCGACTGTGATTACTAACCCAATCTCTCCCTCTCTCTCTCAAATTGTATCTTAACGCAAACAGATATGCAACGATCTTGGCCTTCGATGTGAAAGTGGAGCGCGAGGCGCAGGAAATGGCCGATTCGTTGGGTGTTAAAATATTCCAAGCCGATATTATCTATCATCTGTTCGACAAGTTCACCGCCTACCGTGAGGAGCTGAAGCAGAAGAAGCGCGAAGAGTTCCGCTCCATAGCCGTCTTTCCATGCAAACTCAAGGTGAGTTAGTCAAAGAAAGAATATGATATATAAGGAAAAGATATGGAATACATAGGCTATACCCTGTGTAGTACAGAACTATATTAAGATACTCTTTATATAGTGTAAGTGCATCCATAGTTCTTTAGGGTAAAGATATGGTAAACATATGGTATTCTCTACTAACTATAGAACTATCTTAAAATGCTCTTTCCATACAGTAAGGGTATTCAGAGTTCTTGGCACCCTCTCTCTTTTGCCCAGCTCTAACTACGATCGAAACGTAATTACCCCAAAAGCTACAGGTGTAAAACGCAATCAAGCCGCTTGCGGTTGCTGCTGCTGCTGCACTCCAGCTGTGCCTTGTCCCTCGAGCTGGGCTAATGATGCATGCTGCCCAAGCAGCACGGCTCGACGAACGATTAAAGAAGCTTGCTGTCCCAGTCAGAGAGTGAGAGAGACAGACTGGCAGACAGACAGGGAGGGGGGAGACTGGGAAGACAGTGCTAGAGAGCGACGCTTGCATCACGTCCACACTTCCTTCTCAAATAATGTTAAAATAGCGTATTTGATTTATAGGTAATCATTAGGTTATAGTTGGGCTACAACAGGGAAGCCAGGCAGGCAGGCAGGCGAGAGCAGCCTAGGCAGCTTGGTAGTTGGAGCTCTTGGCTTGGCTATTCTAGGCATCGTCTCCCACTGTGCCGTTAATTGGATACATAGTACTCACTCTCTCAGCTGTTCTTGCCTCACTCACGTTGTTTAGTTAAGTTATTAACTTGCGCCCATCTACCTGGGGGACTCCCCGCCCCTCTCTCTTTACTCTTGTTAGCTGCCTTCTTCTGCAGCATTTCGAATTGTCTTCGAGCCCAAATTAACTTGAACTAATTATAAGATCCAAAATCAAGATGAGAGTGGCAGACAAAGTATGATTTATATATGACTATAATGACTAAGGGTCTCGTTATCTCTTTAAAGTGTTGCTGATACCATGATCGCAGGCTGATTAGCTACCTTCATATTAAGTATATCCGTAGCTTACTTAAAAAGTCGTTAGGGAAGCCTATATCTATCTGGGAAACTAGCATATCATTCAATCAACAGCTTTAATATTACAGTCTTATACAATTTCTTTTCTCCTTTTCTTTCTTCCTGCACAGATACTGCCACAATTCATATTCAACAGTCGCGATCCCATCGTCATGGGCGTCATGGTGGAGAATGGCATAGTCAAAGTGGGAACGCCGATCTGTGTGCCCAGCAAAGAGGTAAGTGAAGAATTGAAATGGGGAGGGGTAGAATTGCCGATCGCGTTGCCGATGCCTGGCAAATATTTAACTATTTTGCACGAGTGTCACAAAAGGTTCATTGAATGGCAATGCATTGTACAAGTAGTAGATCCCTTGGCAGGGTCTGCACGGGGTATTCTCTGTCTTTGGGTCTCACTGCTCCTCTAACGACTTGCGACTTGCTGCATGTGCGCACAATGAACATCCTTGTCTTTGGTTTGGGCATGGGCTCTTCAAAAGCGTGTCAAGTATCTAGATACATCGTGTGTGCGTGAGTCTCTCTCTGTGTGCGTCTGCGTGTGTGTGTGTCTGTGTGTGTGTGTACAAGCGCAGGGCCCATCTTTATAAACTGCGTCATTCTGGCGCTGGATATGTTTGGTTTGTATCCAACTCTTCCGGCCTCTTTCACGAGGCTTTTCAGTGTTGACACAGGTGCGTGTTCAGTTCTGTTCTTTTCTGTTGTGTTGTGCTGTCTGCCTGCCTGTTTCACTCGGTTTATTATTTATTTGCTCTCCAATGCTCTCGTGCTGCAATTGCACGGCACAACATGCCCAAAGCTAAACCCATTCGCGAAACGAACTGAAAATCCCTAAATAATAAAGGAACACTGGAAAGTTTTCTATCAATTAGCTTTGCAATGAAGTTTCGCAACGTCGCCAAAGTAAATTACTATCACAAAATGTAGTAGATAAAAGACTACAAAGATAAATCGCTAAACAAAGTAAATGTCTCCGAATTTTATAAGTACTATGTAGAGTTTTCTATCAAGCAGCCTTACTATGAAGTTTGGCAACGTCGCCAAAGTAGATTAGTATCGCAAAAGATATATGTATATGCATAAGAATACGATAAAAAAAATACTAACGCTACAGTCAGGTGCTGACTGTATAAGGCCATGGATTGTCATATTATACCGTAATAAAAATTTTAACGGTATGGAATCGCCGCCCGAATATTATTAGAATAAAATAAATAAAAAAAATAAAATAATATAATAAATAATTAAAAATTCGCACCCGCCTCAACCGGGAGTTGAACACACGCACTCTCTCACAGCCGTCCGCCACTCTAGCCACTCGGCCATTGCCTCACTCCTTGACCCATCGGCAAAGCTGGATTGTCAACCAATTTTGTTACCATACAATGCAATTAAAAAGTTTAAAATGCTGTGTGTCTGACGCGGTATGGAATCGCCGCCCGAATATTATTAGAATAAAATAAATAAAATAAAATAATAAGTAATTAATAAATGAAAATTCGCACCCGCCTCAACCGGGAGTCAAACACACGCACTCTCTCACGGCCGTTCGCCTCTCTAACCACTCGGCCATTGCCTCACTCCTTGGCCCATCGACAAAGCTGCATTGTCAACCAATTTTGTTACCATACAATGCAAATAAAAAGTTTAAAACGATGTGTGTCTAGATTTGAACTTCGGTATGCTTGCGTAAATTAGGTCTGCTTAAGTATAAATGTATGTTCAAAGTGAGTTTAATTCGTATCATATCTCACTTATTAATAGTCCGATTTAAATGAAATTTTCACATAACGCCCGTGGCAAAGTATTTGTCATGTAAGATATACAACTTTGGTTGTTGAGCTAATATTGTAGTTTTTAAATAGTTATTACTGATTTACGGAGGCGGGAAGGGGCGTGTCCAAATTTTAAAAAAACTTTGAGACACTGCAATATATTCGTATGTTGTCGCAAAATTTGATGACTCTAGCTCTTATACTTTCTGAGATCCAGGTGTTCATACAGACAGACAGACGGACAGACAGACATGGCTCAATCGACTCGGCTACTGATACTGATTCAGAATATATATAGTTTATGGGGTCGGAGATGCCTCCTTCTGCCTGTTACGCACAATTCCGTTCCGACAAACACAATAGTCCATGAATTTTTTTAAAATCCATGGCCTAAAAAGCGAAGCAAACAGGTAAACAGAGAACTCTGTGACGTTTTCTATCAAGTAGATTTACTATGAAGTTTGGCAACGTCGCCAAAGTAAATTACTATCGCAAAATGCAGTATATCTAAGAATATCATAATAAATCGCAAAATAGACGGAAAATATCTGACTGTTAAATAAACTCTGTGTAGTTTTCTATCAATCAGCTTCATGCGGAAGTTTCGCAACGTAGACAAAGAAAATTCTTATCGCAAAATGCATTAGATGTAGAAGTACGATAATAAATCTCAAAACATAGTGAAAATCTCTGAATTAAAAAAAGTCTGTGAAGTTTTCTTTTAAATCAGCTTCGCGATGAAGTTTGGCAACGTTGCCAACCCAGATTACTATCGCATAAGATAAGATTTATAAGAAAACGATATTAAATAGCGAAACAAATTTGTAATACTAGAATAATAAAGGGGTCTGTGAAATTTTCTATTAAGCAGCTTTATACTGAAGTTTGGCAACGTGGCCAACTTAGATTACTATTGCAAAAGATACAGTAGAGATGAGAATACGATAATCAATTTCCTTTTCAATGTTTGTTTTCATTCACAAAAGAAAAAGGGCGATTCTCTTGTGATTGTGAAAAGGATGTCGGGGCGCAATTATTGTCCTTCCGTTTCGCACTGCACGCTGCGTAGACAGACAGACAACGCTAAAATTTATGCGAAGACATGTCCTGTTTCCCGCCATCAGGCACAGCCACAGAGCCGGAGACAACAATAACTGTTTCCTCTTTGCCAGCAGCAACAACAACAACGACGACAACTTGACTGGCTACTGCGCCAAGAATCTTCTGCAAAGGGTTCGAATCGTTTCGTTCTCTCTCTGCTCTGCGCTTGACTTTTGCCAGGGCGATCGCTTGGACGGTCCCCCCGGCCAGTCCCGGGCAATCTCTCTTAGTCTGGTTGCCTGGCTGACTGACTGACTGCCTGGCTGACTGCCTGGCTGGCTGGCTGCTTGGATTCATTGGCAATTATAACTTCCTCAATTATCCAGCGGAGCGCAGCTAAGCTGTGCGCTTCCCGTCATTCATCGTCATTCTTTTTAACATTTTCCTCCTTTTTTGCAGCTCTTTCTAAAGTATATTAATACAGATTTTATGCGCTGCTTGCTGGCATCACAGATACCCTGCACAAGTGATGAGGAGTAGAAAGTAGACACCGGAGATACTTTATGTATTTACGTATCTTTTGCCCCTTCTTTAGTGTTTGAAAGGGTTTTCTTATCAAATCTAAAACTCCCCTTAGCAGCGCATCTGTGCAGTCACTCTAGTCGAGCCTCCACAGACTGCCAGAACATGTGAGCCCCAATCAACTCTACTTTAGATGTGCACGTCGTTTCTGCCGAAGAATGCCCAATGTAGAATTTTGTCGTTGCTGCTGTTGTTGTTGCTTTGTCGCCAATGTTGTGTCGGTTGATGTTGTTGTTGTTCTTGGACTTTTTTTCCTTCGACTCGCGATTTCCGTTGACTTCGATGGACTCTCCGCACAGGGGTCCAACTTCCTTTGATACTGAACTGACTGGGGCCTGGGCCTTTGCGCGTGCGTGTCAGTCGATCAGTTTGCCTGCCAGATGGTCAGAGATCTTGCACTGCTCTGCCTTGTCTCTCTGCTCAGCTCTGCTCCCCGCCATTGATTGCCTTTATTAATTATATAATTAAATCTGTAATGACAGAGAGGAGGCCTAACCACTTGCCCAGCTCTCTCTCTCGCTGGCCCTTTGTTTCATCTGAATTGCCGCGTAATTGTTTGCTGGGTACCAAAACTTCCGTTCTCATGCAATCGACAGACCGAGCGAACTACTCTGTGTGTGCCCCAAAAACCACTTCCACTTCCCGTTGATATCTTTGGGTATTTTTTTTTGTTTCTTTGTCTTCGTCTCTGTCTCTGTCTCTCTTCCTCGATCGTCGTCTGGTCATTTGCCTCAGTTGCGCGTGTGCTTCAACCCTTAACCTTAGGTCAATTGTGGTTGCCCTGAGCGAAAGTGTCGAAGAAGTGTGTGCAAAGTAATTGGATAAGGACAACAGTTGCTTGAGGGTAAATATCTTGCTGAACCCGCACCCCAAATGGAGGTTCAAGCTTGGGGTGACCCTGTGGTTAAGCTCGAACTTTGAACCAAGGATTGATTACACATTCGTTGAAGTCTTAATTAGTATAGATATTCCGTTATTCCTCAACGCTGCAAGGCAACTTTGATTTTAGTTTAGAGATATTTACAAGTAATTCTGTAAAATTAACGTTAATTCTCAGAATATTACCTAGGCAGAAATGATACCTTTAACAGACTGACAGTTTAATGTTCTTATAGGTTCTTATCCCCTCCGATTGTTCCTATACTTGCTATATTTAATGGTGCAAAATGGAATAATATTGTATGAATACAGCTATAATAACTTCAAACTGATTGTTCCTATGAAATCTTTAGGATATAGTTGACTTTAATGAAATGGAAAAAGTAAAAATTAAAAATATAAAAAAGCCACAGTCGCGCTGCACGCGACCGTGGGATACCCTTCGACCTACGTTGCCATGTATGTACACATACACATATGCACATGCATTTAAATTATTGCCGACAGATGGCGCTCGCGCTTTGCGCTCGCCCGCCTCCCTTGTTAGCTGATACAAGCACTTGGTTTTATGCACATACTTTCTTAAATAACTTCTGTGTTTATTGTCCGATCGGATTGCAATTTCGAGAATACGTAGATATTTTAATGAGCTTAGTTTATGTTAAAGTCAGAAAGTTGTATCTTTTATACAGCGCTTACAAATTAAGTTCAAAAATAAAATTATTGATTTGCGGGGGCGGTGGGCGTGGCACCTAAGATTTGAAATAAACTTGATCAGCTTATAGTACACAGGAGTCTTTCTGCCAAATTTGGTAACTCTAGCTTTTATAATAGCTGAGATCTGTGCGTTCACACAGACAGACGGACAGACAGACAGACATGGCTCAATCGACTCGGCTTGTGATCCTGAGCAAGAATATATATACTTTATGGGGTCTCCGACGCCTCCTTCTGCCTGTTACATACAAAGTTAGTATACCCTTTTTTGACCATTTTCAATGGTCGAAGGGTATAAAAATTAATGTCTTAATTTTATTGGTATCGATAAGTTAAGTTATTTCGAAAGTCAATGTTGGTCTTCATATAAAAATCATCATTTCAACCTATTGTTCTTCTGTCAGCTAAATGTTTTATTGGTCCGATTTTGAAGACATTTTGTATGCAAATTATTTATATAGAATGATTTCAATGTAGTAGATTTGGTTATTATATCTTGAACAATAACAAAGGTCGGCCGCTAGCTTATAAGCATGTATGCCAAGTTTCATCAAGATAACTCAAAAACTGAGAGATTATTTGCAATAGACAGAGGGACGAATGCGCGGATAGACAGACATGCGTATCGATTCTTCTAATGCTGATTCAGAATATATGTACAATATATGTATACTTTATAGGGTGGAAGGTATCTCCTAAGTTTTGTTCAAATTCCTGCCAAAATTATAGTCATTCAAGCGTCAGTGAAGTTTATTTTCAAGTAGCTTAAGGCTGAAGTTTGGCAACGTTGCCAAGGCAAATTAATATCGAAAAAGATACATTTAATATAGGCATACTATAGTAATCTACAGTTAATATAGGAATACAATAGTAAATTTCCTTTTCAATAAATATGTGTGTGTAATACACAGGTTATTATATATTATATTTATAAGCGTTTCTCTCCGTATTAATAATCGTTATAAAAGTCTCCATACATTACTCTCTACTAAACCACATTTTGATGAGGCTTTTACACCGATCCCAAGCACTTGGCAGACTTTCATTGCGCTTGTAATCGCAACTTAACAATTAAATTGAATTGTCTGTCTGGCTGTCGTCCCCTCTGACTCTGTGAGGGTATTAAAACTTCGACACCCCGGCAGCAGTAGCTGATTTGTATCTGTTCCGTTTTGTTTCTCAATTTCTTCATTGGCTGCATTTATAAAAGCCGAACGGAAGTTGGAGGCGTTACTCAGCGCCAAATCCGACAATCACTTGGCATATGGCATGGTTTAGCCAGTCTCAGTCTATCTGTGTGTGTGTTCAAGTAATTTATATCCACACACACACACACACACACTAACTGGCACACACACTTAGCATACTCGGAGTCGCAGCTAAATAGTCTTGTTGACTTCTTAGAGTCGGTTCGGTTATTAAAAAGCAGACGAAACGGGGCAGCCCAAAGAAGAAAGCGAAACGCAGCTACTACGTAGCCCACTGATGTGAAGCAGTTTTCTTGTATTTTCCTCCCCTACCCCTCCCCCTACCAGCAACCCCCTTCTCTCGTAACGCCTCAGGTTGTTTTACATTTATTTTCGTTGAATCTTTCGGCTTGCCTGCCTGCCTTACTCGTTCAACGGGCTTCTGTACGCAGCCACTTGTTGCCAGTTGCCAGTTGCTGTTGTTGTTGTTGCTGCATCGTAGCAGCAGAGTGAAAGATCGAGTCGTCGGCGATCGATATCTTTAATAATTTCATTCATGCCTCGAGTTGTGTTGTTGCCTTGCCTGCACAAGTGTTGTGCGGCCGGAAATGAAAGCTTATTCAGGGTGCTGCTGCTGGTTTTTAATAATTAAATGCCGCGGGGCCTTGCCAGCTTACGATCGGCACAAGTAGCAGTTGCTCCCCTTTCTCTCTCTCTCTGTCCCTCTCTCTTTCTCCCTTTTGATGCGGTGCCCTGAGTTGCTCTGCTCAGACCACATGGGCGTACAACTTCCGTTCGAGGTTTTCCCCCCACGCCATGTGGCATTCTATTTATAAAGTCGGGCTTTGAAACTAGCAAAGCAAAGTGAGGAATCTTTGGCAGTTGGCAGCGTTAATCCCTCTATTTATCTAGCATACTATATCTATGTCGCAATATTTTTCTAAAGGGTATTCCAATGTGAGTACTGCCAACCTTTGTTGTCTTTTCTCTCTCTCTGTGAAACACATTATCAATGGGGTAACTACGTCGTATTTTCTGCGAAAGTCTGTTAAGAACCCAAAGCGGACGGGGCTGATACGTGTGCGACAAAGGAGTACTTTGAGTATTACGACAACAATGGAACTGACACCGACAACAACAACAGCAACAAAGAGCAACAACAACAGCAGCAGAGGCGACGTAGATGGAATAACTATAAGGCGATAGAAACAGCGTTAAGAGTCGGAACAAGTAATTATATGGAAAGGCAGTTGCAGCAGCTGAGCAGGCAGCCCCGTCAAAGGCAGATGCGGGCTGCAATTTGATGCAGCAGAACGGAAGCAGCTACGCCGACTGAGGCAGTGGCAGCGGCTGAGGTAGCGGCAGAGCGGATGTGAATGCTTCCGCACGTAGACGAAGAAAGAATGAATGAAAAGTGAACGAGCGAATGAATGAAAGATAGGAATATACACAGAAGGAAGGCCAGGGGAGGGGCAGGGGCAGGCAGGCGGTGCTGGCATATGAGGCAACCCCGCTCCATATTTAAGTAAGCACTTAAGAGTGTTCGCTGACGTCGGCAAGAATCGGAAGTGGAAATTGAAAGGGAAAAAGGAAGTGCTTCATATTTAGCCAGGATTCAGTCTGCCTCAGCTTGTGCGCGGACTGAGGGCAGGTGTGTTGTCTCCTCGTCGCAGCAGGAAAACGGAAGTAGGAAGTAGAAAATTATATGAATGAATCTCACTCCAACTCTCAGAAGCCATACGATAAGTATTTCTAGCTATATTCACTCAGCTATTGTGGTGCAATTTTTGCGTGGGCGCAACACAGATACATAATGCGCTGTACAACAACAACAACAAAGCATGTAATGTTAAATGGAGCAAACAGACCATAAAAGCAACAACAACAGCTGCAACAACAACAGATTCCATGAATGAAATATCTACGCTAATAGAAATAGTATGAAAACAAGTTTTGAAATAGATTCACACATCGTATACTGTGTGCACACACTTGCACTCATCTATCTATCCATGTTTCTTTCTTTATATGTGTCTATTCATTGTATATATGTATCTATCTATCTATGTATCTATCAATGTATCTAAGGTATTCTATATATCTAGCTATGTGTCTGTCTATTTATCATCTACCTATCTAACTGTGTATCATCTATCTAGCTATCTGTCTAGCTAACTATTCATCTATCTATCTATATAAACACCTATTGTATTTATCTATGTACTTGTTTATCTATGTATATATGTCTATCTTTGTTTCTATCTATCTATGTATCCATCAATCTATCTGGCTATCTATCTCCCTGTCTGTCTATCTATGTCCCTATTTGTCTCTCTTCCTACATATTTTTCCAAATGTCTATCTATGTATATCCATATATATATATATATATATATATATATATATATATCCATGTATATATATATATCCATGTATCTTTCTGTCTATCTATATATCTATCTATCTATGTATCTATGTATGTATCTATGTATGTATGCATCTATCTATCTATCTATCTACCTGTCTGTCTGGATGTCTATCTATCTTTTTGTCTATCTATCCATATACGATCTGCATACGGCATCATAAATTGAAATGGATTTGGGATTTTTCACTTAAGCTAAACATTTTGCACGTAACTGTAAGTGGAGCTGTATCGCAATGGCTGCGCAGCAGTACATGTATCTGTATATGTATCTATCTGTCTATGTGTGTGTGTGTATCTTTATGTGGTTGTAGATGTATCTGTATCTGTATCTCGTTCGCTGTCGTTTCATTCATAAAAATGCTTATTTCCTGTTGTTTGGCTAGGCGACCGCCTAGAGCGCTTCATGTTTCGAGTATAGTTTGCACAGTCATAAAAAACACACACACAAACACACATACACTCCACACTCTCATACAGTAAAACAAACACACTAAAAGTCATTCAGGCTGGCGATAAGATAATAAAATCCGCTTAGATACGCGCTTTTTGCGCTCTGTCTTCCTCTTGTATCTGTGACTGTGTCGGTGCTTGTATCTATATCTGTCACACACACACATATACATGTATTGCTCACTCTTCGTGTGTGTGTGTATTTTACTATGAAAATTAATAGCAACAACAAAAGAAATTAGCGTAATTAGCAAATTATATACATTGCCCTTTGTTGCTGTTGTTTTTGTTTCATTTTGTGGCTTGGAATTGACGTCGTCTGTCTCGTCTCGCAGTCAGTCAAACGGTCAGTCGGTCGCCTCCCGACGTCGTCGTCGTCGTCGTCGCATTTCAGTTTCTTGGCCGGATATGCTGAATTTGCAGAAAAGGCGGAAAAATCGCATAAATACTTATTTTATTTGTTGGAACGTTTTTCTCAGTTCTCTCGCTTACACGCGCTCCCAAAATAAATACACTTAATTGACGTTTCTTAGTAGGGGTGGGAGTGTAGGGGGGGGAAGAACTTTGGTAAAAACGAAATACTACACTATATATATCAGCGACGACGCCCACGAGGCTTTGCCGCAAAAGGGGCTGACAGTTTGTCTGGCAGGGTTCGGTCTGTTCCTCTGTCTGTTTGTCTGCTCGTCTGTCTGTCTGCTCGTCTCTCTGTCCGTTGTCATGTGGCCAATTAGACGAGGCGTACTAAACAGCTTGTGGTCGCACAAAGATAAATACAGAACTATTGCCAAGTGGAATTATTGATATTATAAAGTTCGAGTGCGGGTCATCGCACTGTTGTAATCTTCTATTTCCTGTGTTACTATATTCCCATTTTATATATATTTAAACACTTGCTAGCATTTGCTGATTACAGTCAAAACTTCATAAACAAAACCAAACTAGAACGGAACTAACAAAGTGGCTTTGGCTTCTTGTCGCCTTGGACTAGAATCGGCTTGCAGTGCACGACATTGAATCGAAGCAGCTGTGCTTGAGTACCTTGAGTAACACATATTTCAATTTGCGTTTCGATTAGTCAGTTAGTTTGTCGGTCAAGCAGATGGTCACAGTTGGGGGTTTTGTTTCATTTTCCCCACTTTATCAGTCGATAAGTATCTCAATCGGGCCAGCTTACGATAGCAGGCGCAGAGTCAAATTAGTTCGTGTGTTTATACCCGCTACACAGAGGGCAGAAGGGTATTTTAACTATGTGTTAACTACAGATGTATGTAACAAGGTAAATAAGACGTGGCAATATCAGCAGTCAAGTTAATATACCCTATTTCGATTGTGTGTCTGTATGAACACCTATATCTCAGAGACTACAAGGGTTAGGACTTCTAGTTTTGGTTGCAATGTGTATTGTTGTTGCACGCATAATAACTTGAACTTAGAACTTGGCCACGCCCTCTTTCGCCCACATAAATTGATAAAAACTGAATTGCTGGCTTCATTTAAAAGAAAGTATACTAATTTTTTGTATACACAATAATTATTACAGTTCAAATGTTTACTGTAAGTTTGATTGCAAAAGGATATATAACATGGAAGTTATTCAAAAAATAGTTTTAGTGGCCTTTCAGATTTTTGCCGCCTGCAAGGTATGCAATACTAAATAAACTTAATATACAAGGTACATTTTGAAGGGTATATAACAGTCGAGCACACTCCACTATGCCTTGCTTACTTGTTTCCATTCATTCATTATGGGTTTGCACTTGGCCTCGCACTGATAAATGTATCTATAAGTGTTTCCGATTTGATAAAAAACAACGACGCAGTCAGCGCATTTTAGCGCAGATCGAATGCACTTAGTGCCTTTGCCTTTGCTTATCAATGAAATGCGCTGAAATCTTGCATTGTTGTTGTTGTTGTTCGGCCACTGGTTGGCAGTTTGCAGCACCCACCTGAGCTGATACTTCAATTTGAAGCCCACAGACTTCCTGTGCGAGTGAGTGAGTGAAAGAAAGGTCTTTGTGCCGGCCTCCTACGAGCTGAGGCTGAAGCTGACTGCGACTGCGAGTGCAGACACGTGGGCGTAGCAGGCTGCAGTCACAGCGGATGCTAATGAGCATGACTAGACAGTTGCCCGATAGCACTGGCAACTGTTGCTGCTGTGCCTGAGGTGTTGCTGCTGCTGCTGCTGCTGCTGTTGTTGTTGACAGCAGCCCCCACCTAAGGCCGGAGGCGTTGCAGATGAGCTGGAACTGCAACTGTTGCTGTTGCTGCTGCAGCTGCAGCTGATTTACTTGTAATATAATAAAATGTCATAGGTTCTTCAGACTCATTAAGCAGCAGAGGCAGGAAAGGGGAAGAATATAATATTATAAAGATGCAACTTGGACTTGGCTCAGTCTTAGCTGCAACTCCTCCACAACTGATGAATATATCATTATAATATACCAAACTATGCCGTGGTCAATGCCTATGTTCTGTTCCATTGAGTGTGGGCAATGAACAAACACTTGAATCAACGTCAAGTGGGAGGTATGGAGATGGAAAGGGGAAGGGCAAGGGGAAAGAAAACTGTACGCCCCAAAGTCAGCATATGACGTAGGCAGCTTTATAGCTGCCATTCACATGTTGTTGTTTGTTTATGCGAGCCTCTCTCGCATTCATTTGAAATGCATAGAAAGAAGAACTGTAAACAGACGATGTCGATGTGGAGATGTGGAGATGTGAAGATGTCCAAGACCAGCAGCCAAAGATTGAATAATTGAGGAGGCAATGCTGAACTGAAGTAGCAAAGAACTGTCGAGCTGTAGAACTTGTTGTTTGCAGCTGCCCCGAAAGGAGATGACGTTGTCAAAGTTCTGGCGTGATAAAAGCTAAAAAACTAAGCCCGTTCCACAGATGTTGTATCTTTCTGTACGCGCTACAGATGTATCTATATATGAATTTATATATATATATACTGCACGCAGCTTTTGTTGTGACGGATGTAGCAAATTTTGGCACTCTGATTTGTCACACACACAGCGGGAAAGAGAGAGAGAGAGGGAGAGAGATAGCTAGCTACATATGTTCTACATCTATATATGCTACTCTCTGTCTGTCTCTGTCGTAATGTCTCTCTCTCTCTCTCTCAGTCGGGCAGCTAATTTAGTGTTTCCTGCTGGCAACTGCAGTTTCAAAGCCACAAAGACAAAAAAACCCAAAAAAAAAAGAACACGAGATATAGCCAGCACTGCGAGGGGGGAGGAAGAGAGAGAGAGAGAGTGGGAGAGCCCCAAAAAATATTATTAATCTAGCAAAAAACAACAAGCTAATTGCTATCTGTCTTGTTGAATCTCAAACGTTTCGAGTACATCTCGTAAATAGTTCAATAAATTCGTGAATTTCGCCTTGTGTGCTCTTGTTGTTGTTGTTGTTGTTGTTGTTGTTGTTCTTGTTCTTGTTCTTGTTCTTGTTCTTGTATGAAAATAGACAACATCCGGTCTGTACAAAAAAATATAAATCATATTTTTAGATGAACACGAGGTAGAACTATGAATGAATGAATGCAAAGCAAGGCGAGTAAAAACAATTGAATGAGAAGCAATCAAACCGATTTGTGATTTGCCATTTCTTTACTATTTATATATATATGCCATATCTTTAATCCGTCCTCCCTCTGATATTGCTTAAGACTGTGAAAAACTGTGTGGAAATGGAAATAAATTAACACATTTAATGAAAATTCAACGACAACGACGCGCGCGCACTGCTGAAAACGGAGCGTATGAGTAATCAACGACAGGAAATGGTGACAAATGCGCCTCCCCATCCCCTTTCTTTCTCTCTCCTCTCTCTCTCTCTGTGTGTGTGTCTCCCTATATATGTAAATGTGTTGTAGCTATTTGCACCGATAGCAACAAGCCAAAAAAAAAAGAAAAAGAATTTCAATAATTTATTTGGTTTGAATGAAATACGAATGAAGCAAACGGCGACGCTACGTGGCCGCCGTTGGGGCGCCCACAGGAAACGTTGACGCTGGCGCAGGCAGCGACGCAGCGCAGCGCAGTCTATGCTGGCGTTGGGTTGGCAACAGTTTCCTGTGTTTAATTTGTTGTTGCTGTCGTTGTCTTTGTTGTCGTTGTTGTTGAGTGCAAACGAGTTACGACAACAAACATATTACAATTTGGTTCAATGACTTTGCCCAGCGATAGAGGCGACGCTGGCAACTCTAGCGCTGCGCTGCCCTGGGCACTGCGCCTGGGCTGGGCTGCCCTGGCTCGGGGGCGTTATCTAACCCGCTGTAAACACCCATTTAGCCAAAACACCCACAACACAAGCCCGTTTATCAGCAGCAGCAGCAGCGCCACTGGCAATATTAAGGAAGTGCCACACACATGCATACACATGCATACACATGCACACACATGCACACACACAGAGAGACACACTTGGCCGGCTTGTGCCAGATGCGCTGATAAGCCACAGCACGCCCCGCTCGCAATCGTACTCAATTATTATGTTACTTTTTGCAACTATTTGCTATGCCCGTATTATCTCTACTCACACTTCATTTTCTTTCTCACTCTCTCTATCTCTTTGCAGTTCGTGGACATTGGCGTGGTGACCTCCATCGAATCGAATCACAAGAATATTGAATTTGCACGCAAAGGTCAAGAGATTTGCATCAAAATCGAACCGATTCCCGGCGAATCGCCCAAAATGTTTGGACGACACTTTGAGGCAGATGATTTTCTCGTGAGCAAGGTAAGTTCCCTCCTTATCGATAAGGTACTGAGTAGCTTTCCAGCTGCACAGCACATAATCTTTTACTCAATGAATACGCAGCAGAGCTCCCCACAGCTTTATTGTTGTCGTCGTCTAGTATTCTTCCGTTTTTATACCCGCTAAAGCTAAGGTAGAAGGGTATTCTAACTTTGTAGCAACTGCAAATGTATGCGGCAGGCAGGGAGATGCGTGGCAGACTCAACCAAGTGTATATATTCTTGATCAGCATCAGCAATAGAGTGAATAAAGCTTTGTCCGTCTGTTTGTCTGTATGAACAACTATATCTTAGAGACTAAAAGAGCTAGAACTATCAAATTTGTTGATAATATGTCTTATTACTGCACGTATAATAACTATGATTTAGAATTCGACCACGCCCCCATCCACGCCCGTAAATAATTAAAAACCGAATTGCAGGCGTTACTTAAAAGAAAGTATGTTCATTTCTTGTGTGCACAATAATCTTTATAGTCGAAATGTTTTCTGAAAGATGAATGGCGAAAGCTTATTTAACATAAAAGTTATGCAAGAAATAGTTTTAGTGGTTGCTCAGATTTCGTTGCCTGCAAAGTATGCAACAATAAATAAAAGCTACATATTAGCGAATTAGTAACGGGTATCTAGCCGTCGAGCACCCTCTATTGTAGCTTTCTTTCATGTTTAGTTTCTTATTTATTTTATGGCCAACACAATAATTGGCCAATTCAAATTGACAATCTCGCTCGATAAGGTGTTGGCTTTAACAGTCGACTAGGGCAATCAAATCTGTTGTTATTGCCGCCGGTTTCCGGCCATTGACTGACTGGTGTGGTGCCTGAGTGCTGGCACCTGCACCGAGCAGTACCGGGTACCAGGTACACCTCTAAAAAGAGCCACAGCGCTATCGCACTTAGAAATGAAGTGAAGTGTAGAAAGAAAAAAAAACACTTAAACTTTGGCAATGCGCCATTCCCTTGGCAATTCACCTCCCCCCCAGGGCTTCTCTCCTGGCCAACTTGGCTTATCAAATTACATGGCCGAGTGTGGCGTTAAAAGGTCTTGGCAACTTCCGTTGGCGGCACAAATGGGCACAATCATTTGATTAACAATGATAATTACTTAAAAATGCTTACGTCAGCAGAGAGCGAAGGTCACTGAGCGGGGGAGAGCGTGTGGGCGGTGGGCGTGGGGTTGGGGCTGAGGTTGGGGAAGTTGGCAACTCTCGAATCGATAATGAACTTAATTTCTCGCGTTATTTTAGTGCTGCTTATCAATGCTGTGGCATCAGTGACGTCAGCAGCGCTGCTCGGTAGAAGAAGGGGAGGGAAGTACAAGGGGGGTAGGGCTAGGGGAAGACTCGTTGGGTAATTGCCCATTGAGCTTCACTTTGCTGCGAGTTTGATTCAATTAATTTGCCGTTAAAATTGTTTGCTCGCCTCTTTCAACTTTGGGTAATAAAATTCTGGCCGCAAAACAGCGAGAACACACACAAACACACACAGCCAAGGACGAGCTCTGCGTGTGTGTGTGTGTGTAGTCCCCATTCAGTCATATCTATTTACAGCCGCCTTGCTATTTTTAGCTCTCAATGCCTTCTCTTGCTATCAAAGGGTATTATGTCATGGCTGACCTGATCGAGGTGCGGCCAACCCCCCACCACACACCATCCCCCAACCCAGCCCCACCCTGAGCCACGCCGTGCCGTGCCGCACTGTGCCGTGCCACACTGTGCTGGGCTGGTCTGGTCTGGTCGGGGCTGGACTGACGTCACGTTTCACCTTCCACGGCAATGCACTTGCAACTGGCTGCCTCGTCGTTCATTGACTTCTGACGTCGTCGTCGTCGTCGCTGTCGTCGCAGCACTAACCCAGTTTTCGTTCGCGTTGCGTTGCGTTGTGTTTTGGGCTACTCACTTGACCCAGTTGCGTGCAACGACGACAACGACGAGGGGCGTGCCGGGGCGTGGGTTCAGCTGCTGCAGCGGCTTTGACTTTTATCACAGATTCTGACGCATTTGGCGACCCGCTTTTCAGCGCCGGACTGCAACCCAAATACCAGTGCCCCCTCCCCCTCCCCCTCCCCATTCCATCTCTCACCTTTCACCCATTGGTTAAGACTCTGTATGCGAACATACGGAGAGTACTGCTCATACAAAGTAGAGGGTGAGGTACCTTAAAAAAGGTTATTATATTCATATATTCGACAATGCCATGCAGAAATTATTTTGAAATAGATTTCTATACTTATTGCTGCTGACTATAAATTATATTCCAAATTACAAGTAGATGGAAAATGTTTTAAATATTTCCAACTTATTGAACATGGGTAGACTTAAAACAAAGTTATGATTCTTAAAAGTCTATAATTTAATATTGAGAATATGGGAATAAAGACCCTCTAAAAATATGTTTTATTTACGATATGACAAACTCTTTAGTTGTTTTGTGTTGAACTTCTATACTAAGTTTGACTGGCCCAATCAGATAAAACTTAGACTTTGGCTTTAATTTGGAAAACATATAGAAAAACTCTTTTAAATCGATAAGATTTGATGGCAGAATAAATCTAGTATTACAGCCATGATTCTCATGACATTTCACATGAAAATCTATTATTTTTCGAAAAAGTTATGAGTATTCGAAGTCGACAACACCAGATAAAACAAAGGTACAGACAAGTACCGACAAATATGTTCAATTTTAGATATAAATAGTGGAGAACTTAAAAGAAATACCCTTCGACCATAGAAAGTGGTCAAAAAAAGGTATACTAAATTTGTGCAACAGTATGTAACAGGCAGAAGGAGCCGTAGGAGACCCAAGTATATATGTATATTCTTGCTCAGGATCATTTATAAATGGACTACTCAGTGTCGAACGATGAATATTAACAAGCACGAAAGCTACAGTCGAGTGTGGTCCACAGCGATATACCCCCTACACACCTGACCACAACGATTTCTTCAATATATAATTTCTGAGTTTTGCGTATTTTGTGTTGCATACTTTCAGAAAGGGCCTTTGAAATCAATACATATTTACAATTTATTTAATTACTTCTATCTCAATTATTCGATCACAGCAAAATTTTTAAAAATCATTTGGCTGTTCATTATTGTTTTGCTTACCAAAAATGAACTGTCCTGCATTAAAATTAGGAGGAAGACTTTGACCGTGTCTAAAATAAACTTGATCTGCATGCAATAATAATACATATTGTTACCTAATTTGTTAGGTCTAGGGCTTATAGTCTCTGAGATCTTGGTTACTGACGGTAGGACAGATATGTGGACATGGCTATATCGACTCGCCGGTTGATGCTGATTCAGTTGTTCGGTTGGCACAAAGTTATTATACCCGTCTACTCTATTATTATTAGAACATTAAAACATTTAAAATTACAAACACTTAAATTGAGGAAATATATGTAAAAAATTTAATCGAAACAATATGAATGCAGAATCAAACTAAAGAAAACACTACAAATAATATGACATTCCAGGCGAAAATGCGCTGATTGTTGTGAATGAGTTATGAGTGCTAAAAGTGTAGATAAAAGTCAGAACTGATAGAGAGGTGCCACGTAAATCAGAAACCTGTTTCTAGTAGTAGAAGGAGAAAAGTAACTCGTAGATGATATCGTATTACTCGATAATACCGCGCTTGCCTTATGCGCAGCCATTTAATATGCACAGCCATTGCCATTATTGTCGGCTGCATTATCCGATATGGCAGTTAAAGAGCCCGTCTATAGCCCGTGTCGGGGGGGTAATAAAGTATGCAGCTCTCAAATTGAAAGCATTGTGTGTGTGTGCAATAAGAAAATTAATATGCATCGAGCGAAATTGAGAATTTTCTGGAATTGTCAACTAAGAATAGAGGAGGAGACAAACAAAGCGGATGCAACGATTAAAGATTGTGCTGGAAATACTTTAATAGATTGTAACTTATAGATATTGTGATAGCCAAAGCTAATGCAATGCAATTTGTTCTCTTTCTCTCTTTCTTAGATCTCCCGCCAGAGCATCGATGCCTGCAAGGATTACTTCCGCGACGACTTGATCAAGGCTGATTGGGCGTTGATGGTGGAGCTGAAGAAGCTCTTCGAGATTCTCTAAATACATTTGCCAAAACATCACGTACAACCTCCAGCAACCCCAGCAACAGCAACAGCATAAAAAAGAAGAACTGAGAACAGCCCGACTTACAGCAGTGGTCAAGATAATAAGTGCAGGCAGTCTAGTAAATCTTCTTCTCTTGCATGCAGAAGATTATGAACGTATTCAATTGAATCTATTATTGCTGTACTTAGTATTTTGACCACAAGTGTATAGAATGCAACATGCAACCTGCAACTCCTAGACTGCTTCAGCTCGAGGCCCGCCCTGGCCTTCTTATGTAGATTAGTTTGTGATTTGTCCTCATCAACGGATCGTTGTTTAAATAGTTTACATCAAATTTGTAACAGCAACAACAATTTTTGCCTGCGCTTCTTTTTTGTTACGCCTGTGAGAGAAATAATAAAATGAATAATAAAAGTTGTACAAAAACAAAAATCGAACAAAACATCAACGTTTGCCAAGAGTGTCTTCTTCTTCTTGGTGTTCCTCTTCAATGATAATAATAATAACTGTGTCAGCAATGACGTCACAGCGCACCATGAGTTGGGCGTGTAACCTTCGTGCAGGATATTGACCCAGCAGCAGCATGCGCAATGCACCAGCAACGCCAGCAGCTCCTATTCATTCATGCTGGCCAAGGATTCCCCATGTCGCTGTTGCTGTTGTTGCTGCTGCTGCTGCCGCTTGTGAATGGGAGCGGCAGCCGCCTGGCAACGACGCAACTGCAGAAACTGGGTCAGGCAGGCGTGCGGGTTCGTTCAACCTGCAGCCACTGCTGCCACTGGCGAAGTGGAAGGACGATTGTTTCGCCAGCTATAAGTAGCTATAACCCATACTACACACACACACACTCACACACACACCACACACACATGGACAGCAGCAGCATGCCAAGGATTATGTGCTGTTGCAAGTGCGTCAATTAACCAAGGCTTGTGGCGCACTTGAAGCGCATGACGATTGCAGCATTTGATTAAAGTCCCTGAAGTTCTCCAAAGGATTATGCAGCCTGCAGATGCTTTTCATATTTTCCAAGTATTTCCACTTCTCGCTGTGTTGCTGAATGAGTTTAGTATTGTGTGAACGCCTGAATGGGCCACAAATTGAAATTACATTTATGTTCAATTCGTGGAAATATTCACAGAATGAAATCAATAAAATATATAATTAAATGCCCAATGCGCTCAAAAGGTTTATTTAGCAATTCATGCATATAAACTGTACCGATTCACAGGGCTTTATATGCTCAGGGATGCGTGCAAATCGCACTGATCCAGGGGGGAGAGTGGTGGACAGCAGCAATCGGAATGATTTCAAGGCGTACTCAATGACGACACGAACCTAAGCTGCCCATTGAAAAAGTCGGAGAGAGAGAGAGCGTAAGAGAGACAGTCAGCAAGCAAGAGAGAAAAAGAGAGAGTGAGTGGGGAAATTTCATTCACAAGGCTCGCCTCAAATGGCATCCACAGCGACTGCTTCTCTCTCTTTGTGTCGTTGTTGTTGGGGTCTGCGTCATGTGGAACGTGGAACTAGGGCAACAGGCGGCGCTGCGGCTGTGGCGCAACCTTCTCGGCTGGGAGTGGGGGTGGCATTTTCATTGAGAAAAACGAATAGCGAGGGCAAAGGCGAAAAGGATTCGTGGCCACTTGAGCGAGGCAGCTTAACGGCTTACTGAATGTAAGAGTTTGCGTGTGTGTGTGTGTGTGTGACATGAATGAAAGGAGAAATAAAAGTCAACTCAAAAAAAAAAAAGAAAGTAAAGTGGCCAAGGAAAATGAGAATGAAAATCAAAATCAAATCAACATCATTAGAGGCTGTGGCAGAGAGGCAGCTTCCGCTTCCAAAATGCCACATGCACGTAGCATTTTCTCACTGGCTTTGTTTGTGTAGCTGCCCCATAGTTGTTGTTGTTGTTCATCTTCGTGTTATTGCTGTACGTATTTGCCATGATTTCATGTTTATACATTTCACCTCGACGTTGTTGTTGATTATCTAGGACACTTGTGACGTCAGGCGGCGCACAATTTATTGTACATTCGTGCACGGGCCTCCACCCCCAACCCTCGCCCCTCGTCTCCCTGCCCAAAAACAACACACCCGAAGAGCAAAAGCAAAGTCAAAGCCACTCACAGCCTCTGAAATCTGAAATCGGATGGCCAATTTCAATATGTACATGTATTACATATTCTATATGTATCTTGTATCTTATATCTTTTTACTTTTCACACACTGAATGAATGCTAAGGCGTATTTCAAGTGTGTGCCACGCAGCGTATTGGATCTTTTCGGGTTTCTTCAATTGATTCATTATTGCAAATTATTAAATTGATTCATCTGTAGAGCAAATGGATTTACGATCATTCATTGCAATGTTCTGGGTTAATGACAATAAAATCGCAATCCAGAAGTGGTTTATTTCGATAAAAAGCAAAAGAAACAGCGGATGATATACTTAATTTGTATTTATGGTATAAGAAAGTCAACTGTTGAGAGCCTATAGCACTAGCTAATTATCAAATGAAACTCGTTAATACCACAATGAAATTCTGTATAATATTTACAAGAACTGTAGCATATATGGTATGTAGAATGTAGAACAGAAGAATTATTCTTTCACCTCATTAAATAAGATAATCACGTGAATTCGTAAACAAGTAAATATAAACTGTGTATTGCATTTATAAAAACTACAAAATTTTAAGAGGTTTTTCAACTTATAGCCAAACAGAATCAACATAAACAATCTCACATTAAATCCATTACGAAAATACATATTCAAATACAAGATTTAAATGGGCTCTTCAATATATAGAACAGAAGAATCATTCTTCATTTCATTTATTAAGAAACGTCGAACCCGTAAAGAAGTGATATAAACCGTTACACTTATAAGAACTAAGAAAGAAAGAAGAGGATATTCTGCATGTACATAGACCTAAAGAATCGCTATTATATCATATTGGTCAAGATTATCTTCATAATGTCATAAAATGTCTATAAACTTTAATATTTATGAAAACTACAAGATTTCTATAAGTTCGTTATTCCTACATCTCATTTAAACAAAATTATCATATTTAATTAATAAAGAAATAATATAAACTTTAATATTTACAAGATTTAAATTGATTTATCACTACATAAAACAGAAGAATCAAGTCTATATCTCAAAGAGAACGGACGCAAGAGTTATTCTATGTTCTCATCCAGTGACTGATCTAGGGGGGGCTATGGGGGCTGTAGCCCCCTCCCATAAGCCAAGGAAAAAGAAAAGAGAAGATGCCTCTTCTGGCAAAGAAGGTATTTTCGGTCACTGCTGGCATTCCGATTGAGTTCTGGAGACCAAAATTTAAACCATCGTTTGGAAACGACATTGCGAAATTGTACTTTGATTAGCAAAACAGTACAGAATGAAATTATCGATATTTTCGGCCAAGTAATTCGCTGCAAGATTGTCGAAAAAGTTAAGAGACCGAAATATTTTTCCATAATTTGTGATGAAACAACGGACACGAGTCTCATAATTCAAATGACGCTATGTCTGCGCTATGTTGAGGATTTTCTCAGGTTCATCCAATTAAGATGGATTGATTCCAAAGCTGCACAAAAAAGTTACCGTTGAGGAAATAGAGAATGCTGGTATAATAATGGCACTTTTAAATACAGTTTAAATAAATATTGTTTAATTAAAAATTAGCGGTTCTTCTAAAAAAAAGAATAAAGTGGTACTGATTTTCAATTTTCTTATAGAAAATTCAAACCACCCCCCCCACCCAAAGCAAATCCTAGATCCGCCACTGTTCTCATCAACAGCACATCAGTTGTAATTGTTGCTGACAGTTATACTAAAACAAAACTGTAAAATGAAATACACCTTGAAAACTACACAAATATATCTGCAATTCGAAGTAGTGTACAGATAAAGTAAAACATATATCAATATAAAAATCAATATAAAATCTGAATGATAATTCCTAGCCACAAATTGAAGCAGACATTTTCATGCAAGCGAAATTTGTTTTTAAATTTGTCGTCGCACGAGACTCGAGACCGGATGTTGTGGTTGAGAACTATATATAGTATATTCATATACGATATGCATATGTATTTTGCAGATGAAATTCAAGGAACGAACTGTGCGCCAGCAACGCGCCAATTCGATTAAATTACGATTTAAATTGAAGAAATTCGATATAATTCCGTGTGGGAGGGTAACCCTGGATATCAGCTGGATGTGGCTATAGCTATACATTAATATGTATACGTACTTATGAGTGTGTGTGTGCTGGCTGCTGGTGACCTTGAGCACAGTGCAGCGCGCTGCAACAACCCCCAAGCGGAGCTGGATTCAGAGCCAATGTCGAGGTTACGCCTATCGAAGGCCGTTGCCAAGGCAACGACGGCAAGGCAGCAGGCGGTCTCGGTCTCAGGGCCAGCTCATTGGGCAGGAAGTGCAGCCTGCATCACCAGCAGCAGCAGCGGGAGCGTTTTGTTTGGGCGGCCATTGAACGGCAGAGCCGTTTTCAAAATGGCCGTCAAATAGTTGACCTTGAACACAGCCCGTTCATTGGCTGCTGCAGTCAGGGACGGACAGCGGGGTAACAGAACCCGAGCAGGGGGGAAAGTTGCACAGCAGGGTCGCGGGGGTAAGAGGGAGGGGTTAGGGTGAACCATTATAGTCAGGGTCAGGACACAAATAGAACGCCAACAGAGCCCAATTTAAGCCAAGATGGCAATCCAATTAAAGAGCCCGAAAAATTGCATTAACTTCGCTGAACTTCTGCGAAATGTGAAACAGCCTTCATGAGGCTGCAACGCGGTGGCAGCGTGGCATGTCCAGCTGCATTCGCCACATCAACATCAACATCAAAATCAACATCAACTTCAGGCCTTCAGTCGAGTCAGCGCTGCCCACGCATTGTGCGTCCAACCCAATCCGCGAAGAGGCTTCATCAGGCTTCGTTCCATTGTCGGCCGCATACGAATCGTGTCTCGTGTCCGCATCCTTTCGGCCAGCAGCCGAGCAGGGAGTCGTGCGGCAGCCGATGCTGACTGCACTCGTCGGTCCATGGCATGGCAATTTCTCGATGCAAATGCCGTGCAGCGTCGTGTCAGTCTATGGACGCGCGTCAGGCTGCATTCAACGTACCACAATCTCAGCGAGGCAACAGTCACCAGGAGCAGACTCTCCTCACTGCATCCGTCTCTGCACTGTTCCAGAGTGTGCATATCAATTTCAAAAAGTTTCCCCAGCCCCAGCGAAGTTCAGTTCGATTGAGCACGCAATTAAATAGAAGACATTAAATCGCATAAAAAATCAACTCGCGCCAAGTGGCGCACACTGCGTATGTGCAATAATCCTGAAGTAGTGACAATTTTCGCAGTGCATTTCTAAAAAAGTTAATAAACAATTAGTGCAAGTCTAAATAAACTTACTTTATTGCAAATACATTAACTGATTAATCATAGATTCAACTTGAAGTACAGTTGCCACACGATAAAGCTAAATAACTTTGGAATTAGCAACAAATTGAAAGGAATTTTTAATAGTGAAATATATAAACATAAAGAAAGTGTCATTCAACAGGGTCTCAAAGGTCTAAGTTCATCCACTGGTAAGTAAATATTAACATATTCCTTGGTTTTACATATCAAATAAACCCTTTATTACTTGACTAACAATGAATAAAACAAAGAACTTTATACAAAGCTGGCTTCCAAGACTACAACTCAGTATATTTCAAATGAATGAAAGAGTTTTGCAATTAAAACATGTTTTATAAGTGCCTTCTGATTCTGGTATAGAAATGTTATGGAATCACAATTCTTAGAATTCCAAATTATATGTTCAGGTATTTCCCAGTAGCAGATTGCAATTCACTGGTATATCCTTTCAAAGGAAATTGTTGCAATGGAATATGGTTTTACAATCCAAATATGTATATTCTACAAGTCCTATCTGATTCTACTTTAATTTATTAATGAATTAATAATGAATATTATTCTCTAACAAAATTCCTTTTTGGCCTTCGTCATCTTTCCATACTTCCAGGAACTCTCTAAATTACTAATATTTTTCTCGTATTTCTTGTGCAATTTATGAAGTTTACACTTCGCTGCAGTTCAAAGAGAATGTACAAATTGTAGTAATATAGCTTTCTTATGAATTGGAAATGCCTAAAATAGTGCTTGGAATTTAGACCACTTTGCAAACATAGTTTAGGGCACATAGATGCGCAACATGACATGCAAATCATATTAATTTCGTTGAATATCCTTATGTTGGGGCCTCTATTATTGAATATGTATTAATACTTTGGAATTCTAGTGCAAAGAAGAATGCAAATATTTTATTTTCAATGAATTAATGCCTTGAACTGGATACGAACCCTAACTCGTTTAAAAACCCTTATACATTTCTTAAATATATTTCAATTTGGCACAACGATTATTGAAGATGACATTTTAAATGAAGTATAAGAGCTCTGGGAGCTCCAGTTCAAAAGAAAGAGAAGACATTTTCAATCGAATGCAAGATAAATATATTCTAATAGTGCTTTCAACTTTGACCAATTCGCAAACTTAGTTTGGGCTACTTGGATACGAAAACCATATTAATACCTTCTAACGTAAGCATTAGAGCTCTGGCAACTCTAGTTCCAGAGAGAGTGTAGTAGCTTTCTCTGTAATGCACTATAAATATAACAAAATAGTGCTTCAAATTTTGGAAAATTTACAAACTTAGCTTAGTCCACTTTGATACAAGCCTAAATCCGTTTAAAAGCCATAATAATTTCTGCGAAATATCAACGAAGTATCTTAATTTGGGGGCCCTGATTATTCACGATGATAATCTTACTGGAAATGGCAAAAGAATTCGAAACAGTAGTAACCAAATTCCAACAGCTGAACGAATCGTTGAATGCCAACGAAATTGAATTGGTTCCATTTGGCTTTTGAGTTGTTTTTGGGGCTCGCGAGATTTGCAGCGTCCTACTTCGCTCAATTCTTCACTCTCCTCTCGCCTAAACAAACTCTGAGGTAGTCGCTTAGGTAGCCGGGGGAGTTATTTCTCGTATTCGGTATCATAATGACTTGAAATCAAGATCAGCCAGACACAGTTTTGCTTTTTGTAGGTCTCCAGCTGACAGATGAAAGGATCGGGGGGATTGGGATAGGCATTGAGGCGTAGCCATAAGCTCAAACATCAAACTCAATTCTTGCAAAGCATCTGCTCAGACTCAAGGCTTAGCTTAAAGAGAGGGAGAGAGAAAGAGAGAGAGAGAGCTGCGTGAATAACTGCGTTAATTTCCCAGGTTGACAGCGGATGTGGCTACTGTTGCATGGCATTCCTGGCGCGGACCTCGTTTTGAACCTGAACCCGTGCTCGGTCCCTGGTTTCGGTTTGCTCTGCACTGTCTCATTCTTCATTCAATTCTTTCTCTCTCTTTTGTTCTGGCATGAAGCATGAGGCAATCTTTGGCATTCCGCGGGTGTGTCAACTGTCTTCATTTTGGCCAGCGGATGCGCTGCATGCTGAGCGCCATTTACGGCCGGGACAAGCCAGGCCAGGCTAATATGTGCTCGGGTATTAGTGAATAAGCCTCAATGCATCCAGCTGGCTGGCTGTCTTGACTGTCCAGCTCTCCAGGCTGTTGGAAACACCCGCACAATGTCCAAGGGTCTCCCGTTGTGAAAGAATATCTGGGGTCTCTAAATCTGCTATAGCTATGAAATTATCCAAGCTCTTTCTGGATTTCCATTGCGGAAATAATAAATCTCTCAGTCTATGCAAATAACCATTAGAAATTGTATCAAATGCATCCAGCAAAAGCACTATATAGTTAATATCTTATAGGTAAAGAAATCAATATTTAAATTATAATTATATATTATATTATATTATATAAATTATATATTATTAATTATATATAAATTATATATTAAATTATATTATTATATTATATTATTATATTATATTTAAAGTTACTCAAAAATTGGGATTATTTTAAATTTGTATGATGCAGATGACGAACGAAAATTTATACTATGATGCAATATCATCTCACTCTCATATATCTCACTAATACAATAATGATTAGTATGAAATATTCGATTTATTAAAACATTAGTATGCATTTTTAATATTTTCGGAGGTTAGCAGATTGTGAATTTCTCATTTCATCTGAGCTGTAATCTGAAGGTTCTAGTTTGAAATAGAGTGTAGCCAATATTCCTTTTTATGAATCCAAAGTTTCTCAATAATCGGAACAATTTATAATATATAATATATAAAGCAAACAGTGATTTGAATTTGCAATAGCATCTCACGTATACCATAATGAATAATAATATTTTATTTATCAACATATTTATATCTCATAGAGTTTCCAATATTTTCCCAAGTTGGAAGATTGTGCATTTCTCCCTTTGGCATTAGAGCTCTAACCGTTTTACTTCAAAACAGAGTGTAGTTAATTTTTCTTTTTAATGAATCTAAAGTTTCTAAACAATCAACATAATTTAAAATTTATATAAAGCAAATATCGTACGAATACTTAAACTTTGATCTCACTTACTACAAAATAAAATAATCTTTCATTTATCAAGATATTTTTAACAATTACCTTGCACAGTTTCAAATAGTTGCGGAAGTTGGTAGATTGTGAATTATTAAAGAATTGTTCTCACTTCAGCATTAGAGCTCTAGAAGTTAAAATAGAAAAGAAATTAAAAGAACTGTAGTTAATTTGTCTTTATAATGAATAGCGAGTACCTAAAAAAATGCATGCAAACTTAGATTAGAACCTACAGTATTTACAAATTGGGAATAATTGGGATTGTATGAAATTATACAAAATCATCTCACTAATATAAAACATTTGATTTCATTAAGATATTAATATCTAATCGTTTTATTAAATAGCGGACCAATTAACTAACAATAAGGTTTGACTGTGATATACCATAATATCATCTTATTAGTATTAATAGTGTCTTCTATAGTTAATATAGTTTCAAGCTCTTTCCTATAGTATCTCTGCACTGTGAAATTTTAAATTTATTAATTAACATTTGATAAGCTATGACATATTATATGTCATATATTATAATATATATCCTATTGTTAAATTTGCATATCGTTCCTCATTGTTTTCGGTATATTCTAGTTTTTTGCCAGAATATTTTGTAGATTATTCGATAAGTCAAACTCAAAAAGTAGAGCAAATATATAAATCACGTAAATGAATGAATTCTATTAATGAATGATTCGTTCTCAGTTACAATTGACGTGCTACGGAAATTCCGTAATACCAGGAAAAGTATTTGTGCCGCGTAAGATCGGCGTACTTTATAAAATGAACAACATATTTGTTAAATATTTTCTAGCTGAATTTCCTCGGGTTGAGACGGGATTTCCGGCTAAAATGTAAAACGCGAAATGTATCCGGAACAAGCGAAATATAGAGGGAATTCAAGAACTGTGTGTTTTCACACACAGTGTGCAGAAGAAGCACACGTAATATTTCGACTATACAGTACAATATTACATATACAATGTTTGTTTATATATACATTATAAACTTATCAGTTTTTGCCCAATAAGCGATTCTCATTAAACGCAACATTCCAATTTTCGTGGGCACGGAAACGAGTTGGCGTTTTCATTATACTCTTGTACAATTTGTTAGCTTCAAATATATATATTTGAAAAATCAAAGAGTTTCTCATGGGGTCTCTCAGTGTGTGCCACCAACGCCGTCGCCGTCGCCTTTGCCATCGCCATCGCCTTCGCCTGCGCCGTCGGTTGCGGGCACTTTCCAAGTTTATAACGACGTCGAGTGTGGTGTATGCAAATCGGACCAGGCCCACAACACATTGGAGGCGAGTCCAAAAAGCGACAGTGCTTCACATTTAACAAATTTTCGGCTGACTCGGCAACGATATTGAACCTACGTCCAGTCCAAATTTGGCTTTAATTTAAATATGCATTTATTATACTAACTTGTCGGTGTGGGGAGGGTGCCAAGTCGTGACTTATACGGCCATAGTATGTTATATATATAGCATGTGTTTATTAGCATTGTAAACTATATAGGGAATATTAAATGTACGACTGGAAAGCGCCAAAAAATTCTTAACTTTCACTCTGGAGACATACAAAGAATATCTTTCGTAACTCGAATAGAGAAACATCATTCAAAATTTGACTCGTTAAAATTGCATTAGGCTGACCCAATTCATAAGTCGTTAAGGGGAAGTTCTTTTAGGTTTAGCCGTAAATTAGCTAGATTTAAAAAAATATTGTCAAACATGAATAGACATGGAATCTTTCCGTTTTGAGGGCTTAATTTGCAATTTATACGGGAACATTTTATGGAAATAATTATTATTTTTAAGAAATCTTTGAATTAATTCTGTGTTAAAAAATGGGTTCACAAATATAAAACTCGAATCTGTTTTAGTGAAATGATGCCCAAAACTTTATTATGTCTGAAAGGTATCAAAATTAATTTCGTTCCTAAACTGAATTGAGAGCAAATTCTAATTATATGTGTAACGTGAACGTTTAAAACCTAAAATGGGATTTTGATCAACTTCTTTTCACTTTAACCTCACTTAAATATTATAAAAAATTAATTTAATTGCTAAATTTAGGCACGGGACATTATGAAAAGTATTTTATCTCCAAAGCAATTTGAATGAATTAAATTGGATCTGTATAAAAGACTAGGGTCTTTTATAAGTGTCGGAATACATAAATCCGATATAAGTGCCTTCAAAAAGTTAAGAGTGTATGAATTCGCACTGAAGTATGTGAGTTCAAGTAGCTCCCATTAGCATACTATGCATCGAATCAAAATATGCTCTTCCACACAATGCTCTTCAACAAATATGAAACAAAAATTGTTTGCAAGAAAAAAATTTAATTTTTCAATAAAGTACCTTCCCTACAAGTAGGAACGTAGCGTCGGTCTGCAGGGCCCTTGTGCAAAATTTCTCGGGGGCCTACTGTAAATGCCTTGTTTTAAATTATAATATGTAAGTTGGTTTGTAAAACATTGCAAAAAATGAAAAAACTGAAGACTAATAACAGGGGTCGCTTCTTTATTTTATATTCGTCAAATTATCGACAGTTTTCGAGAAATATGTATTCTTGTTAAGTATAAATAAATATAATAATGTTTAGTATAAATAAAGGTAAATTTTAGCCATTTCTATCAATTTGAGCATCATGATCTTAGTTATAAGAAAAATTGGGGACACCAAACTTGCCTTGAAGCTTTCTGTATGACATAACAGCCAATTGCAGGAGGCCCTTGGCACACGCCTTGCTGCGGGCCTGCCTAAAAGAAAGAAATTGGTTGGGCAAAACCCAAAGAGAACTTGATGCGGTGAGAGAGCCTAGAATGGGTTTTAGAACGAATCTTAAAATATGCCGCCGGCTAGTGCGAATATCTTTGCATACTGAGGTATTTATGGCAGTCTGTGTAGGTATCGTAGCTAACCGATAGCCGTAGATATCGAACTGGCATCCGCTCCGCCCACAGCCGCAGCAGGAGAAGATGTGGACAAGTTTGTTTCCAAAAGTGTCGCAGTTTCATTATGCCCAAAAAGTGTTTGGTAGAATCTACATAAGATCGAGTTTTAATATGCTCGCTGTCGCGCCTCGCCTCGGTGACGGGCGACGACAAGTCTGTTGAGCACCAAAAAAAAATACAAAAAATACGAAAAATAAAAAAAATACAAAGAAATACAAGAAGAGAAAAACAACGAGCTGAGAAAAAATGCAATTTGCTCAATGGAAGCGTAAAAAAACAAGACTATCAATAATATAGCATTAAATAAAATAGCAAAGCAGGCGAGCGAGAGAGAGAAACAACAATTTTTTAATAAGACAAAAGCAAAAACGAATTTTGTCTTTGCTAGCCCACACGACAAACGGCGAACGGCAAGCGGCAGCGGCAGCGGAGGTGACGGCGACAGCGACGTTGGCAGCGGGGTTGCGTCGCTGGCGGCGCAGGCCTCCATTCATTATAATCGGTTTCATTCATAAAAACGACTCTGGGCAAGTGAGTGAGAGCGCGTTGTGCGCGAATTCGCCGTGCTCTGCTCTCTCTTTGACTCAATGGCGCAATTCGCTTGAGTGAACAAATTCGCATTCGCTGCGCAGTGATTTTCTCTCTCTTCCTCTTACTCTCTTTCTCAGACGAAACGAGTTGAGTCTTGTGGCATTGGAGAGGAAGTTTCGAGTGTCGAGCGATGTCTGTGTATGAGTGTGTGTACATGAAATACGTACACAGCGAGGCACATGCACGTACGTTTATTTACATACCTATGTATGTGTGTGTGTACCATATATGCTTAATAAGCCATATTGATACTATGCCATAACTACGACTATATACCACTACATTCTCCTCGATTCTCATGCTGGCACCCAGTAGTCTCTGTCTCCCAAGTGTCTCTGTGCCTGTGCCTGTGTCTGTGTGTGTGTGTGACTTAGTCGTTATCTCCAGGCGATCCGATTTGCCTGTTATCTGACCCCTCCCCATCTCTCTTCCACCTACTCTTCGTTTTTGAGGCTTGGCTTATTAGACAACAAACAACTCTCCACGCTCGCTTTAACTTTTTGTCGTTGTTGTTGTTGTTTCTTTTTTATCTTCTCTCTTTGCTGTTTTCAACGCACGTCGCCGTCGGCGTCGCAGTCGCTGCTGCTTGTCTCCTCGCCGTTGTTGTTGTACTTGTTATTGTTGCCCGCGCACTCTTTTTTTATGTCGAAGCCAAGAAAAGTGCTACTGGTTTTGAGATTTCAGTTTGAAGTCGTCGCTGCGCACAGCCAGCAGAGGCAGCAGAGCCAGCAGCAGCAGCAGCAGTAGCACCCAAGTTGCCAACGCGCCGCAGAGTCGTGTTATTTTCCTTCTGCCATTGACTGCGCAGAGCACTCGGCAACTCTGAAACGAACATCGGCATAGCCAGCCAGACAACATTGAACCAGTCGTTGCTGTTGTTGTTGTTGCTGCTGCTGTGTTGTTGCTGTTAAAGTGTTTGCCTTTCAATATCACCTACACTCGAGCAAGCTGCGCTGCTCGCAAGGCGAATGCCGTTTAAAAGAGGGAAAGAGAGAGAGAACTACTTGAACAACTTTCATAACACGATAAATGAATTATAAAATATCGATTAAATACGCACTAAATACCAACTAAACTTTTAAACTGTGTATCGATAAATTAATTATTAAATACGCACTAACATACTAATTAAAATACTATGTAAAAGTGTCTGTAGCTTGCAGTGATGCCAGACTTGTGTGTGAATGATTTGAGTTTTTGTGCTCGCCGCTTCTTAACTTTTCCACTCAGAGATGTGAGTACGACGGCAACAACAACAACTTATGCTTACCTCATGCAACATTCAGATACAGATACTTACTCACACACACACACACACACATATACATACATAGCGAGAGAGATACACACACACACACACTTGGCAGCTGCAGCTATCCATGCATAGACAGCGACAACAACAACAACATTGCCGCACTTTTTGTAGCTACTTTCGCCTTGCTGTGTGCGTATTTTTCATTCATATTGGCAGCCAACTCGAAACCCACACACACACACACACACACAGTTACCGCTCATTGAGGCTGATATTTTATGGGCCTACGCTGAAAATGTTCGGTGAAAATATGCAACACTGCGGAAGATTCATTGAAAAAATCCAAAAAAAACAACAAAAGTCGATCAGGAATATTAGGAGGTAGGCGGAAGGGGAGGGGCAACTATTTGAGTGATTGAATTTGGATTTGTCGCACTGAATGGGGAAAATTTGAATGGGAATTTGAAATCTCTTCGTGATTATGCTGTGCTGTGTGTGCGGGGGAGGACGCGCTGCGGGGGGCAGACGGGGTTTCAGTGCTGTTGTTGAGTTGTTTTTGTTTGCAGTTAAATTTAAATGAATGAAAAACTGACATGAATTTTGTCACAAGTGCCCCCAGCGCAGACCCCCGTTCCGTCATCAACAGCAGCAGCAGCGCAGAAACAGCAACAACAACACCAACAGCAACAGCAACAACAACAGCAGCAACATGGCCGCGGCGAGCGAGCGCGCCTACAAGTTGGCATATTTTCAATTTCCGTTTTTTACACACCAACAACAGCTACACACAGCGAAGCCCCCCAACACACACACACGAACACAGGCAAACACGCAGAGCGACTCTCACACACACACACACACACACACAGCCACACACCGACAAAGCTTCGCAGCCCCAAAGCTTATGTTGGCGTCGTTTGCCGAGGCAGTGAACGCTGCAGCGGGGGGGGGCGATGGCGACGGTGGCGGCAACGTCCGGTTAGTTTTTAGTACGAAAATTCGTCGTCGACAGCGACGGCAACGGCAACGGCAACGGCACGGCAGCATAGGCTTCGTTGAGGCCTGTGTAGTTGTCACAACATGTGGAAGAAAGGTGGGAGGGGGTAGGCTACACTAAAGGCCGACCATGTGTTGTCGCCTCTCGCACTCAGTCTCTCAGCAACAGTGGCGTGGCGGCGAATTGCAATTGAGTCAAAGAGCGAATTCGCTGCGACTCTCGTGAATGATCAAACTCGTACGTGAGTACGCATACATACGCACAGCGCACAAACACAAGCACGTCCCATGCATGTGTAGCCCAGTGGGATAGCAGCGAAACGTGTTTGCCTCGAGAGAGAGATGGCGATCATGGGAGAGAATGATATTAATAATATAACAATTAATAAAACAATTGATTAGCACATTAAACTATAATAATAATAAGAAATTCATTGAATAAACTGCTCAATTTGACTGACAGCGTTGCCAACCTGCTGAATGCGGAGCACCTTCGGCATGCCCTGCCTTGCCACTGGGCACTGAGAGCGGCACTCACACAGTTGCACGCTATGTTACGCTCTTTTCGCCGCACACACAATTTCAGAATGAAAGCAATTCGCCGCAGTGGCCAGCCAAACGGTTGCCAGTTGGTCGCGTCGAACTCGGCATTCATTTCGCTTCAAAAACTTTGAGCGTGTACACAGTGCAGCGTGAACGGAACGGAGAACGGAACGCAGCCAGTAGCGGCTGCCGCGAACAAGAGTATCAATTTTTTTATTTAGCCTGGCACTTAAAAAATATTCAGTTTAAAAACAACAACAACAGTTGCAACAATTCAATTCAATTCATTAACAACAATTTAACAACAACAACAACGACAACAAACGAATCGAGACAAGAGATAAACGAAATCGGTTAATTGTGTGCAAAAAGTATTCGAAATAATTCAATTGAATCAGATCTGAATTCGAATCAAATAAAATCTGATCAGATCAAGTGTGAGTTCTCTCTAGTATCTCTCCTTCTCTCCCTCTCTCTCTCTCTCTGTTTCTGCGAGAGGCGAGTCTATTTTGGAGTTACAAATTACAAATTGCTTGCAATGGAAATCATGTGCCTAAAAATGTAAATTGCGCAAAGAAAATCGACGTCTATTTAAAAGTCCAACAACACAACACAACAACTACAACAACTACAACAACAGCAACAGCAGCAACAACAACAACCGCAACAACTACAACAGCAACAACAACAACAAGCACAGCAAAAATATCTAGCGAAACAAAAAAGAAACACACACAAATAATTCAATTCAAATACAAAACGTGTTAAGCAAAAAATAAACCAACAACAACAGCAACAAAACGACAACCACAACAACAACGACACACGAAATTTGTCTATATAAAATTGCATAAAAATATTTTTTACTGTTGTGTGTTGTGTGTCGTAGCCCGCACAGAGACGCAGACAGGTACAACGACGAGTCTCACATACACACACATCTACAACCACAGTCGACGTCGACGTGGCCCCGTCTAAGTGTGTGTGAGTGTATGCGCGAGTGCGCCTCTGTGCGACTGTGTCTCTGTGAGTGAGTGCCCGTGCCCGCGTCTCTCTCTCTCTCCATCTCTGTGTGTGCGCGCCGCATTCGCTGTCGCTGTCACCGTCAACGTAAACGTCGCCGCGCCGCTGCTGCCGCAAACGTTCATTATTATTATTATTATTATTATATTTTTGGCACGCAAACCTGTAACAGTCGCGCTCTGCCCCGCGAGCTCTGCCAGCGTCAACGTCGTCGCGTTTTGTGTTAATTAAATTTACTTTTGTGAATGAAATGCGAAAAAAACCAGAAAAGCGAATAAAAAAATATTTTTTATTATGTACATAAATGCTAAATAAATAACACAAGCGAGAAAAGCAAAAAGCGAAAAGCGACAAAATCAAGCGAATCTACACTCCCGTCTATCTGCTGTATATACACAACACACGCGCATACACAACATATACACACATACACACACACATGTACATAGTATATACACATACGCGTACGCATACTTCGCCTTCGTCTGTGTATTATTGTGGTGTGTCGCGATCGCGAGTAGAGATCATAAAAAAAGAAAAACAACTGCGGCAACCAAATCAGAGCCAAATCCAAAAACCCAAAACCGAACTTTGGATTATACGAGCAGCAGCAGACAACATCAGCAACAGCAACAGCAGCAACAACATTAAATTGGATATATCTGTCTCAGCTGCAGCAACTGCATTGATCGGATTATAAACACACACACGAAACATAATACATTTATTTGGATTTCTTTGGATTGCTTTTGAAAACCAACGTAAGTTCCCCAGAGTTGTAGATCAACTATAGATCAAATAAATACATAGTGTGGCACATGGTAAATAGATTGCTCTCTCCCCAACGGGGGGCGACCTTCAGAGAGAGAGAGAAACAGATCAGGAAGTGCATAATTTCCATATGCAGCTAAACTGATTTGTGGCAGGGTCGTGACAGTGATCATAATATGTTAATTTGGTTTACTATAGCGCGCTATATAGTATAGTTACTCAAACAGGAAGAACTAGTTAGAGACACAAATACTAGCAGATTTTCCGGAAATGTTAGAGAGTTTATATTTCTTAATAGTTCAGCACTTTAGGATATGGTTAATGGTGTTCTATATAGACAGATCTATTTGTGGCACAGATTCTTGAAGATTATCCATAAATATTTAAGAGTCTCGATATAATTAGAGTTTAGCACTTTAGAAAATATTTAATGGAGCTCTATATAGAGAGATTTATATAGTACTTTGTAGACATATCTATATTATAAAGATAATGAAACGGCAATTACTATTTAGTGACATAGATTCATGATGATTTTACGGCGATGTTAGAGAGTTCAATAGATTATGAATTCAACTCTTTAGGAAATATTAAATGGTGCTTTATATAGACAGAGCTATACTTCATGGACATATGTACCTATACTATTATGACTATGAAACAGCAATAACTATGTAGAGAGATAATTACTAGAAGATATTTTCAGAGTTTAACTTCATAGGGAAGTGTTGTCAGATCTATTCTGAAAGAGCAAAATTTACCTAGTGGCATAGACTCGTGAGGATAAGCCGGAAATGTTAAAGAGTTTCTATATCTTCAAAGTTTGGCTCTTTAGGAAATATTTGATATAGACAAATCCATACAACAACTATGAAACAGCAATAACTATAAAGTAACATAGATTCAAGAGGATTATCCGTAAATATTAGAATTTATCGATGTATTGAGTGTAGAAAACCTTTAATACTATTCAATATTTTACTTTATAGACACACAATTACTATAGACACAAGTGAAGAGCAATAACTATTCAGAAATTTTCGTCAATGGTTTCAGTATCTAAACCGGGGAAACATTTACCATATACTTCAATCGAACTGTCCGTTCCACTTATTATAACTCAATCGATCGTTTGCCAATCTAAAAATAACCGCTAACTGAACATTCAGTTGTTTGTCTCGCCGTGTTGCGTACAGATTAGATCTAGAACTTGGATTACAACGGGTGTACACGGAGTATGAACTGCTCGCATCGTATCATATATTTGGATTAGGTCTTCACTTGAATTGCTCGATCGATTTGCATCGATTAAGCTGATCGGCTCGTCTCGTCGCCTCGTCGATCGTTTCATTGTTGCACGAGTTGATAAGGAAATCGGTAGCGATTACGGACTTCCATTCACTAAATTCGCCAGTTGTGTCTAATCAGTTTTCACTCTTTGTTGTCATTTCCCATGCACCTGTACGGTTCAAAGTGTTGCTTGACAAACAGGTCTCTCTCTCTCTCTCACTCTTTCTCTCTCTTCCCCCTTTGCCCCTTACGAAGACTAGGTGGAGAATCACGTGTCGTCAGTGCGACCCGATAAACATGCTTAAGTTCTTCTTAGGGTTTCTATTTATGGCCCGATTTCGTCATCGTAACTCTAAGATATGTTTTCTGTTTTGGGTTTCATCCGCTCTCGATAAGCGTTACACTTTCCACTGGCTTTTACTTTCTAACTACACTACACTACACTACAATATATGTATATACAGTATGTGTGTGTGTGTGCGAGTACTTTATCAGGGGAGCTGGTGGTGAAGAGGGGCGTGGAGAGGTGGCAGCGCAAACGCGACACCGACGCGATTGTCGAAAAGTCAAGAGTCCGAAAATAAATGAAGAGGCGTAAAAACTTTTCAACCGATAACTTCGATGTGGGCATGTTAACATTTTCTTTTTCCATCTTGTTTTTTTTCTTGCTAGTAAGGGGTGTGGGGGGGGGACTTTTGATCGATGGCCTGTGCGTTCCACATACGATTACTTGCCCCGCGAGAGCTTGTCGTCTTTTTGGCTCGTGAGTGCATTTGATTTTCAACTGATATGTTTGTTTGCTGTTTGTTAGCTGATAGCAGGGCTGCGACCCCCTTTGGCACTCCCTTATCTTAGCCCTCAAAGGGAAGGGGCTCCACAATTTGCATGATTCCCTTTTACCATTTCGTGCAGTCGAATTGAACTTAGAACCTCCAAAGAACCCGACGTCTATGTCTGCATATAAATTTGTATATTCGTGTTCTCATTTATGTCATAGCTAAAAATGTTGCAAACACAAATCGCGCAAGCGAATTTCATTCATGAACGCAGCGAATAAAATATAAAGATATATATACGATATACGATGAATATACATATATTTAATTTTGATTAGCCAAATGAATGTGAACAACAAGTTGCAGGTATTCGGGGAATTAGCCAAACATTCATTCGCTCAGAGGCGCGTTGATGACGCAGGGTAAAGCAAAACACGGGATCGTGCTGCCCCCGTCCCAGTCCCCGTCTCCGTCCCCTTTCCCGTTCTGCACCACGCCATGTGCGAGACGGAACCGGGAAACTGAACCGTACCGAACATACGCAAATTCAGAAAGCAAGACGAAAACAAACCAAATTACATGCGATTACTGCCGATACTCGCATAAGTGCGCAAATACGTGTCTAGATAAATAATAAGTGTGTATAAATTATCTAAGATTTACGATGCAGAAAGGTCAGCTTTACTGCTAATAAAGCTCGCATATTTTTAGACCAACACTATTTCTGGCTATTTCCGAACTTACTGCTGCCAATTAGCAAAAAATATATAGAATTGCGGAGAGTTGATCCGCATACATATGAAATATATTACAGTTTTAAGATGAAATGAAAGGAATTGCACATATATTAAACGAAGAATCAGTTCTTTTTAAGGAATATAAAGATGTATAATGAAAACTTGTAGGTAACATATAAAACCAAAGGAATAATAAAGATTTATAAAGAATATTTAAAGTTTGAGTATAAAGTCAAAGGAACTCGACATATATTAAAATAAAAATCAGTTTATTTAATGAATATAACGATTTATAAAGGAATTCTACATATTTTAAACCAATTTTTAGAATATGAAGATTTCAAAAAAAGATTACCAAATCAAATGATGTTTATAAAGAAGTTTGCCAAAGTTCAAAGATAAAACCAATATAGTTTTACATCTGAATATTAAACCAATATAGTTTTACATATCTTAATCCTAGAATCAGTTAATTTACGGGAATATAAAGGTTTTTAAAGAAGATTTATAGTTTAAAGATAAAACAAAAGGAATTGCAAAGATATTAAATGAAGAATCAGTTGTTTTTGAGGAATAAAAAGATTCACAAAGAAGATGTCCAGTTAAAAGATGAAACCAAAGGAATCTGACATAATTAAAACCCATTTTCAGTTCTTTAAAATAAATTTTAATATTTATAAAGAAAATTTCCAGCTCAAAGATAAAACAAAAGGAATTCCTCAGATATTAATCCAAGAAGCCATTATTTTAAAGGAAAATAAAAATATTTAAAGAAGATTCTCAGTTAAAAGAACAAACTAAAGTAATTACACATATTTTAAACTAAGGATACGTTCTGTAGAAGGAACAAGATGATATAAAAAGAAGATTTATAGTTTAACTCAAACATAAATCATGTATTGTAATGAATTTGAAGAACTATACCACATTTGTTGATCAAATCAGTATCCTTCTACAGCCTTATATCAAAATGCAGTATGTAATGTTTAAAAGTAAAGATCTATACTTCAGTTCTGTAAAGTATTCCTTATAAACCCGTCTGAATTCAAATTCAAAGCAAGCAAAGGGAAAGCTAATTCCGGCAGACACTTCAATAGTTTTTAGATACCCCATAAAACGCGTCGTTTAGAGTACTATGCGAGTGCATTAATGTGCTCTATAATATATTATATATACTGTATTCATACTGTATCGATATGCAAGTAGACGAAGAAGAAGAAGAAGCAGAAGACTCGTCTTTGCTTTGACGGAAAAAGCTGAATTCTGCGGCTTTTTGCGCTGCCAGCAAAACAAAACGGCAAATTTAAAGAGCCAAGGGAAGAACAAAAACAAAAACAAAGATAAATTGAGACAGAGGGGGAGAAAAAGAAACGAAAAGAAAAGAAAATAATAAATACATATCGAAGAAGAAAAACCAAAAAGTCTGAAAACATTTTATGCCGCAAGCAAACATGTGATTTTAATTATTTTTGTCGTCGCGGAATTGTTATTTTTGAAAATTATAGAATTTTAAAAATAAACCCGACCACAACATCGAACAACTGTGAGAAGAGGGACAGGGAAAGGGAGAGAGAGAGAGAGAGAGACGAGAGAAGAAGAACTGTAGGGCAATGCAATGGATGATGATGAAATGAATGGGGTACTCTTGGTATAGCTAGTTTTTTGCGCACAGTCTGTGCGAATAGTATGCGCACAAGTTGAATTTCGACATTGAAAAGGCGCATAAATGAAGAGACTTTCTTATGCGTTAATATCTGTCCTTCTGCTGTTTAACTTTAGCTTCTTCCCTGCTTAAGCTTGGCTCTATCTTTAGAAAAGTGTAGGGTTGCCAGGGTTGCTGAAATGAAAATAGCACTAGGTCTCAGCGGAATTTGTTTATAAATAGTCTGTGCGCAGTTTTTGCGCGCTGTGTGTCCTTAGCACATCCTTGACCCTGTGCTCCTGTGCCTCCCTCTCTGCCTCTCTCTGCCTCTCTTTGCCTCTCTCTGCCTCTCTTTGCCTCTATGTTCCTTTCTCTGTCTCTCAAGGGGGTACGGCACTCAATTCATTTAGGCGTACACAAGTTTTCAAAACATTTCCATTCCGAGCTGTCCATTAGCAGACTAAGTCAATGAAGGAGTCCTCCCCCCCACACTGCCTCCACCTTCTTCTTCCTCCTACTTCTGCCCCTATTCTCCCTTGCTGGCCACGCATCAAGTTCTCTTCCGTTTGTTAGTTTTTGCATGCCTCGCAGCTTAACCGGCTCCCTCCCTCCCTGGCTCTGAGGCAGCAGGGCCACCCAACGAGCCTCCCAAATGGCCGTCGTCGTCGTTGTTGAGAAGCGCATACAAAATGCTCATTAATCGAGCTCCGCTGAATACATAATACACACACACATACAGCCGCACACTTACATACACACACATATATATACAGGCGTCTTTACCATATATATAGATATCTCGCATCTAAACAAATCCGTTTGCCATAGGGAATGTCGTCAATGAAACGATAGCAAAATAAAATAAATATGCACAAAGAAAGAGCAAGAAAGAGAGAGGGGGAGGGAGAGGAAGGCAGGCATAGCAAGAGATGACGCCCAAGCTGTCAGGCTGAATGTGGCAGCCTTTGATGTGCACAGAGAGAGGCAGAGAGAGAGAGGGAGAGGGAGAGGGAGAGGGAGAACAATGGCTAAGGCTGAGCGCGATCTTTGCCACCTGTAGGTGACAAGCAGGCAGCGCTGCCAGCCTGCCCAGCATCCTTTCTCAGCCACTGCTGGCTGCTGCGTGGGGGCGTCGCCAGGCAGCAGGCCTGCTGGCTGCGTGGGTGACCAACGCAACCTATGCCCCACCTCCCTTTATCCCCTGGGAAGTTGCCACAGCTCGAGACGAGCCCACGCTGTCGAGGAGTATCTCAAATTCGCTGCACGGCAGACACTTTAAGCGTCACTCACCTCGCTTGGCGTATCTTGCGGACACAAACACACAGACACACTTGCAACACACACACACATACATACATACAGGCACACACTTGGCACACACATTTGGCCAAAATGTGGCTAAAAATAGCTAAGCGCAGACAGTCAAGTGTTTTAGACGCTCTGCAAGAGAGTGAGAGAGAGAGAGGGGGGAGAGACAGAGAGAGAGTGAGATAGGGTGTATGGCAGTGTATAGATAGGTGTATGTGTGTGTGTGCCTTTGTTTGTGGGCGCCCTAAAGTCACGCGCCTGTTTCTATGCTTTGATAAACTTTGCCTGCTCAGCTGTTTGTTTCAGTGCCAAAAGAGATTTCGCTGTATGCGTCCCCCTCTCTCTCTCTCTCTGTCTCTCTGTCTCTCTGTCTCTCTCTATGCGGGGGTGTCCCTGTGTGTGTGTGTGTGTGTGTGTGTGTGCGTGGTGCTGTGTGGGTACTTGAGGGCACATTAGGGCGGGTCAGGTTGATGTGCCATTCATTTTTGGGTGGTTGCCTGCGCGTTCTTTGAGTCCCTCTCTCTCTCTCTCTCTGCCCCGTGCCCCCTTTGCTGCCACGCCCCTGCTGTCCGCTTGTTGTCCTTCTTCTGCTTCTTCTTCTTCTTCTTGTTTGCTATTTTGGGTAAAGTGGGGGAAATTAATGCATGTGTGTGAGTGAGTGTGTGTGTGTGTGTGAAGACAACGCAGACAACAGACGTGCTGGCGTTCCTCGAGCGTGTCTCTCTGTGTGTGTGTGACTGTGTCTCTGTAGGTGTAGGTGTGACTGTGTCTCTGTAGGTGTGTGTGTGACTGTGTCTCTCTGTTTGTGTGTGTGTGTGTGTCATTGACGTCATCATCAGCATGTCATGAATTTCGCCTATTTAATTTTGGCGCATTTCATCTCTGCCCCAAAGCCAATGAACATTGTCTTCAGCCTCATCCCGCCTTGCCTCGTCTCACCTATATAGATAGGCAGCGCTGTCGCAGTTGCCTGCGCAGTCGACGCTGGCAGCCCTGTCGCGTTCTATTGCTGTGTGGGCGTTGCGCGTGTAAGGATGTGACCGGAATTTTTGAACAGCACACGAAAATTAGATATAGAAAATTATGTATATGCCTCCATCTCTCTCTCTCTCTCTCTCTCTCTCGTGTGTGTGTGTGTGTGTGAGGGGTATGTGTGTGTGTGTGTTGCTGCGCTATGTCTCTATTAGTGTGGCTGTTATTGAGGGAGTAAAGATAAAAGGGGACTGGCAATTTGTGGGCGTTGCTCGTGAATGGAAAGCCTGACGAGAAGTTGCAAATTATAGCAAATATATATAGATAGGTGCCATAATATAAAGTGGGATATAGCAGTGTGTAATCTAGGAAGTGACACTCTATTATAGAATAATCCCTACTCTTAATGGATCTAGCCACAGCTATAAGCCAAGTTATGCACACAGCAAACACTTTCTCGCTTTCCGATCTCTATGCTCTGCCATAAATCATAGATTGTCTAGCAGTTCTGATAGTAAGTGCGCCATATGGTTAGACAAGTAACCAAGACAGCACCTACACACACACACGCACACACACACACGCATGCATGCATGCAGCACCTACACACACATCTCGCTGTATCCGTTTTGTCTACGCTTGAATTTTCATTGAAAATTCTGTTTGAAAAACATCTGCGCATAGTTACCTAGACTAGCCTCAACAAAGGTGCAACAGCAACAGCAACAGCAACAGCAACAACAACAATGAAACAGCACTTACAACAAGGAGAAGTGAAGAGGGCAAATGTTGCAGCTTCCTTTCGGGGCTGCCACTTAACTGTAACTCGCCTTTCTGTCATTATAGAAAGAAGAGTCTACCTGAGTCGACAACACCAGCCGACGCAGCACAGGTAGAGAAACAGAGAGGGAGGGAGAGAGGGGTAGGGAAGAGCGAGAGGTGCAGGTCTACGCATTCATAGAGCTGCTGCCTCGAGCATTGTTAGAGACGAGTCAAGCGACAGTCAGTGCAGGAGAACCTTGAGGTCGATCATCTGTAGTTTATGGGCTTCTTTTCTTTCTTCTTCAGCGTTTCCAGTTTTAGTCTCTGCTGTTGTTGTTGTTGCTGTTGTTGTTGCCTCATTTGTTGGTGATTTGATCTCTTCTCTTCTGCTGCTGCTTCGTACCCAGTTAGCTTCAGTGATTACTATAAAAGTAGAGAAGCAGCAGAGGCAGAGGCAGAGGCAGAGGCAGAGGCAGCATAATCATCTCTAGGCTGGCATCATTATCAAGGGCCGCGTAGACGGCTGCGCATGCGTGTGTATGTCTCTCTGTGTGTGTGTGTGTGTTGAGTGTGTATGTGCCTGCCACATGTGCTGTTTGAAAACTATGAGCTGCCCTTTGCTGCCTTAGCATCCACAACATCCCAACATATGTTGCCTCTTGCTTCTACAGTTCCCTCTGCGCATTTAAATAGTTTAATGATCTGTGCGTCGTTGCTGTGACTGTGTGAGTGTGTGTGTGTGTGTGAGAGAGTGTGTGTGTATGAGAATGTGTGTGTGTGGCTTGATTTCCCTGTTCCCTGTTCCCATTTGAATGCTCCTTTCGGGCTGCTCTGGTCTGCCAGACTGCGCTGTCATTAGTATATCCTGTGTATCTGTATCTGTATCTGTATCTGTATCTGTATCTGTATCTGTATCTGTATCTGTATCTGTATCTGTATCTGTATCTGTATCTGTATCTGTATCTGTATCTGTATCTGTATCTGTATCTGTATCTGTATCTGTATCTGTATCTGTATCTGTATCTGTATCTGTATCTGTATCTGTATCTGTATCTGTATCTGTATCTGTATCTGTATCTGTATCTGTATCTGTATCTGTATCTGTATCTGTATCTGTATCTGTATCTGTATCTGTATCTGTATCTGTATCTGTATCTGTATCTGTATCTGTATCTGTATCTGTATCTGTATCTGTATCTGTATCTGTATCTGTATCTGTATCTGTATCTGTATCTGTATCTGTATCTGTATCTGTATCTGTATCTGTATCTGTATCTGTATCTGTATCTGTATCTGTATCTGTATCTGTATCTGTATCTGTATCTGTATCTGTATCTGTATCTGTATCTGTATCTGTATCTGTATCTGTATCTGTATCTGTATCTGTATCTGTATCTGTATCTGTATCTGTATCTGTATCTGTATCTGTATCTGTATCTGTATCTGTATCTGTATCTGTATCTGTATCTGTATCTGTATCTGTATCTGTATCTGTATCTGTATCTGTATCTGTATCTGTATCTGTATCTGTATCTGTATCTGTATCTGTATCTGTATCTGTATCTGTATCTGTATCTGTATCTGTATCTGTATCTGTATCTGTATCTGTATCTGTATCTGTATCTGTATCTGTATCTGTATCTGTATCTGTATCTGTATCTGTATCTGTATCTGTATCTGTATCTGTATCTGTATCTGTATCTGTATCTGTATCTGTATCTGTATCTGTATCTGTATCTGTATCTGTATCTGTATCTGTATCTGTATCTGTATCTGTATCTGTATCTGTATCTGTATCTGTATCTGTATCTGTATCTGTATCTGTATCTGTATCTGTATCTGTATCTGTATCTGTATCTGTATCTGTATCTGTATCTGTATCTGTATCTGTATCTGTATCTGTATCTGTATCTGTATCTGTATCTGTATCTGTATCTGTATCTGTATCTGTATCTGTATCTGTATCTGTATCTGTATCTGTATCTGTATCTGTATCTGTATCTGTATCTGTATCTGTATCTGTATCTGTATCTGTATCTGTATCTGTATCTGTATCTGTATCTGTATCTGTATCTGTATCTGTATCTGTATCTGTATCTGTATCTGTATCTGTATCTGTATCTGTATCTGTATCTGTATCTGTATCTGTATCTGTATCTGTGTGTATATTTATCTGTGAATGTAAATGTATCTGTATCTTTTGCGTGCAACTGCAACTCAAGTCGTATCTTTCTATAGGATTCCCACATGAATATATCTGCTATAGCTTCTATATAGTCTATATTGCATACATACAGTTTGCTGACTAGCAAATCATTGCTAAACTCAGCCTGATCAGCATAATGGGTAAATAAACTGGAAAGTTCATGCAGTACATGTTATATAGCAACCCCCTCCCCTTCCCCCCTCTCTCAATTGGTTGCTATATGCAATTTTTAAGATCGAAGGCAGCACGTTTCTTTGTCTTTCCCTCTCTCTCTCTCTCTCTCTTGCATTCTCATTCTCTCTCTCTCTCTCCCTCTCTCTCTGTTTATCTGGCTGTGTTTGGTTTTTTATGTCTTTCCGCAATTCCGTTTTATTTGCGTTAATTATGGCAAATAAATGGAGAACGCTTAGCGCATTCGCTAGTTAATAAATGCGCCGCGTTTTATTCGCTTTGTTTTTATGATAATTGGGTCATGCTGACATTTCTTTTGCGGCAATTAATTATAAATAAATGGCAGCGCGAGGCGCGCCCTCTTAACTGTGCCACTGGGAGGGGCACTGGCCGAGGGAATGGGAGTGGGAGGGAGATGGGGAGACAAACCTGTTTGCAGTCGATCTCTTGTTGTTGTTGTTGTTGTTGTCGCAGGTTAGACGATTCTTATTTGAATTGAAACAGGCTGCGACACTTGTTTGTTGAGCGCACAAACAAACAAACCCGGCAACAACAACAACAGAAACAAAAACAATGGTGAATCCGTTCAATCAGTTTGCTGCGTTTGAATGAAGACGACAACAACAACAACAGCAACAGCAGCGAGAATGAGAACGCCGACGTCACTGTGTAGCGCCGACTGCGACTGCGACTGAGGCAGCGACTTGTGACTTGTTTTGTGGCGCTCGCAACGCCAAGTTGACTTATTAATGAAAACGTTTCAAATTCAAATGGCATATTTCGTTTTGTGCGCCGTTGAATGAACACCAGACAACAACCAACACAACAACAACAACAGACAACAACAGCAACAATAACAGACAACAATGTTAAAAATAAATGCGGCTATGTACAATACTTTAAAAAAATTGGCAGCACTTTTTCATTACGCGCTGCGGCGCTGCCAAGGTCAAAGTTTGCGGCGAAAATAAAACACATACAAAAATCAAAATGAAACAACAACGACAAATAAAAACACAAAATTCTGAAGCAATTAAAAATAAGAAAAATCTTTTTAAATTACGTGATGGCAGTGTTGCTGTTGTTGCTGTTGTTGTTCGGCTGTGCCAATTAATTTAAGAATGAATTCGAAAATCTTGGCATTGCGTGTTTTTTTTTTGTATTTTTGGTTTTAGTTTTTTGCTGCACGCTGTGGAACAATTGAGTTTCGGGGCGTGGCAAGCAGTGGGCTTTTCAAATTTGGTTTTATTTGCCAAAATTTTATTGAAAATTTCAAGAAGTTTTCAAGAGCCTTTTAAAAAGATTTTTTACGCATCCTTTAATTCTAAATTTAAACTTAAATTTAAATGTTCAGTTCAACAAGTGTTGCCAGATGAGAGTGGTAAACTTTAACAGGTGTTTAACAGCTGCTCACATATAAATTTAACAGCTGCTCACATATGTATAAATTTAACAGCTGCTCACATATGTATAAATTTAACAACTGCTAAGGACGTTGGCTTAACAGCTAAGACTAATTATCGATAACAATAAATGTACCATAAATAAATAATAAATTGGTACTTAACAGCGGCTTGGATATAAACCTAACAGCTGCTAAGGACATTGACATAACCAGCTGAGCTAATTGAGATGATAATCGATAACTAACGATTACAATTAATATGCAATAAATAAATAGATACTTAACAGTAGCTTTATGAAACTAATCAGCTGTTAAGGACATTGACTTAACAGCTGATTCTAATTAAGCTGGTAATCGATAGTTAAACGATAAATAAATAGTATTTAAATTAAACAACATCAATTAATACGTACACTCTCTAAATTCGATAAAAACAAAAAGTATTCAAAGCAAATCTATAGAAAATCAACTGAAAAACAATTGCAGCACGTTTGTGGTGCTTGCCTCTTTCCCGCTTCTCTTCTTCTTCAGCTTTCTATTGCTGTTGCTGCTTTTGTTTTTGTGCAGCTTTTCTTGTTATTGGCAATCGGCAACGATCTGCCAAAGCGCCTCGCGAGCCCGTAATGCCTGCCTTCTTCTTCTTCTCCTCTCTCCCTCCCCCCTTTATCGTTGCTCATCTGTTTCTGACTGTTTATTTCGATTTTGTTTTTCTCAATTGTGGTCATTCTCGAAATTGTTTTTGAGTACCGGACATGACGTCAATAAGTGGGCGTTTGTGTTAATTTTTAAACCAACACACGCATACGAATACGGCTAAATAGCTCTACACACACACACACACATACTTATGTATATCTAGATATAGCGGGGAGATCTATAAAGATCCATTTAGAATAGTGTTGTTGCTGGCATTTCTAGTTCGCTTTTCGTGCAGCTATTTTGTAAGCTGAACAAAATAATCATAATAACAATAATAATAATAATAATTCTTGGCCATTTTTATCGGCTTCCCATACGTTTGTACATGTGTGTGTGTACGTGTGTGTGTGTTTATACTTGACGCTTTTATTGGCTTTAACGCCCTATTCTGTTCTTCATTCCCTCTCGATTTCCTGTATTTCCCTATTCGCGACTCGTGCCGCGATGATTTTGATGCTGATTATAAACACATATAGTGGCGCCATCTCTGACCTGAAGACCCCAAGCTGGTGGGCCATCAAAATATTAGTGGCAAATTGTGTTTAATTAGTTCATAAAAAAGATAAACTTGAGTTCAACTTGAGTTTGCGACGATTCGCTGGAATTGCCATTAAACATGATACCCTTCATAGTATAGTTGTAAAGAACAACATAGACTGAGTATTTGGGGCCTCCAAAATGCTGTTCGCTCAGCGAATTCAACAGAATTTTCGTGTTTAGTGCGAGACATTTGAAAGAATTAAAATAATACAAAAAGCAGTTCAAAACAAAAAGCAAAATAAACAAAAACACGCGAAAGAGATGAGATGACGAAATACCCTGTGGCGCCAAGCTGAGAGAGAGGGGTATTCAAGGCTAGTGTGAGCTATATATGTTTGTCAATGTACAATTGACTTGGTTGCGCATATACCCCTTGTTTGCTGCCTGCTTACAGGGTATGCCGCGCTTTGCATTGTTTACACAAAAGTCACGATGAAGTTTTTGACCTTCTTGGGCGTTGAGCCGGGCTGTTGTTGTTGTTGTTGTGGTTGGTGTTGTTGTTGTTGTTCTTACTGTTGTTGTTGTTGTTAATTACAAACAACGCGATCTACTCGCAGCACTTTTCAACAACCAGCAAAGCATTTCGTGCCACGCCACGAGGCTGCCGCTGCGCGTAGAACGTGTCATTTGGTCAGCAGTTGCAACTGCCATGACAATACTAGCTCTCTCTCTCTCTCTCTATATGCATGTTGTACATATGTATCTATCTATCTATGTATATATCTGTCACTATAATTCTACAAACATGAAGTAATCCTGCCTTCAACTGGTAAAACAATATTCCATCCTTCTCTCTTTCTCGCTCTCTCTGTATACTCTCTCTTTCTCTCTCTCTCTATATATATATATATTCTCTCTCTATTTATATGTACACTCTTTTTATATACATATATATCTATGTATATATCTATGTATATATCTCTCAACATATCTACCATGTAAGCTTGAAGTAATCCTGCCTTCAACTGCTACACAAACTCTGCATTCTTGTCTTTCTCCCTCTACATACTCTTCTTCTCTATATATATTTATATATACCTTTCTACATATAGATCTATATATCTCCCTCTATATATCTATTTATACATATGTATATCTTTCTATATTGTATCTATAAACATAAGGAAATCCTGATTGCAACTGCCTTGCTTCCAACTCCTGATCTCTCTCTTTCTGTCTTTCTGTATATATGCTCTCTATTAATCTATATACTTTCTCTGTATACTCTCTCTGTATACTCTCTCTGCATACTCTCTCTGCATACTCACTCTATATACTCTTTCTTTATATCTCTGCCTTGGCAACTTCTCATCTCTCTCTCTCTCTCTCTGTCTGTTTATCTTTGTATATGTTCCTTATTAATCTAAATTCTCTCTATATATCTCTCGCCTTACCTATAAACCAGAGGTTATACTACATGTAACTCCCACAGCAATTCTCCCTCTCTCTTCCTCACGATCTCCCTCTAACCTCTCTCTCTCTCCATATATGTATCTATAAACTTAGAGTAATCCTAGTTGCAACTGCCACAATATCCTTTCTATCTCTACAAACCTTAACTAATCCCCTCTCTCTCTCTCTCTCTCTCTACCTCTTTCTCGCATTGCAGAAAGCAATCGCCGCTGCGCTTGGAAGCGACCAGGAGCAACGCGTGCTAGGATGAAGGCAAATCGAGCCGAACGCACGCACAGCAATTACCGAGGGCGCTATTGAGGCAGTAGCAGCAGCAGCAGCAACAGCAGCAGCAGCAGCAGCAGAGCAACAGCAGCAACAAGAGCCCCGCAGCAGCAGCGGCAGCAGCAGAGGCTGCAGCAGAGGCCGGCAGTGCGCTGGGCTGGTGGCTGGCAATTGGCAACGACAACACTTCATGGATCGCAGGAATGGCGGCGATCCCTTGGCGCCACCCCGGCCCCCGAAGCTCCTTCCGCGCGTGCATCGACCAAGGGCGCCGGAGCCGACAGCGTTAAGTGGCGTAAGCAGCGACAACATAAGCAGCAGCAGCAGCAGCAACAGCAACAACAATCTGCAACAGCAGCAGCAGCAACATCTGAGTATTACAACAGCAACAAACACTGCAACGACAACAAGCAACAACAGCAGCAGCAACAACAACATTATATCGATTATACCAGCATCGGCCGACATCGACGACTATCAGATCCACCATCTGACGTTCCTGCCCCAGCGACCGAGCAGTCTGAGCCGCAACAGCAGCAACGCCTCCTCCTCGACAGCGACGGCGAACAGCAGCACCGGCTCCACCTCGAGCTTCACGCGTCGTCGTCCCCCTGCGCCCCTGTTGACCATCACTGGCAGCAGCAGCAGCAGCAACAACAACAGCAACAACAACAACAACAACAACTTCCTTAGTCATTTCCAAAGCGCTGAGCCCGTTGGCCTCCTCTCAACGGGTCAGCCGCCCGCCTCCCCCGTCACGCTGGCGCAACCGCGACCCGAATCCGAAAGGCTCACCAATGTGTATGTGGACACTCCGCTGCAGCACGCGACACGCTCCCAGCATCCAGCTGGCCAGCAGGACAATGGCCAGACGACGACGCATCATCTGCTGTTGCTGCCACAGCGACAACAGCAGCAGCAACAGCAGCAGCAACATCACCATCAAACACATTCGAGTGCAGCAGCAGCAGGAGGAGGAGGAGGAGGAGGAGGAGGAGGACACCATGCCCATCATCTGCAACGACTGGCGGCGGCGACGGCAACAGCTGCGGGCTCAGCGACGTTGACGTCAACGTCAACAGCAGCGGGCAGCGATGGCATCGACGGCTTATTACATTCGCATTTGCATCCAACTCCCGCGCAACAACAACAACAACAGCAACACCAACAACTGTTAAATGGTCACACCAAAGCACCCGCCTCGAAGTTTGCCGCGCCCCCGCCGGCGCCGCCCCGGAACGGACTTGGCTTCGCAGCAGCAGCGGCAGCAGGAGCAGGAGCAGGAGTGGGGCAACCTATAACGCAGCCCATTACCAAGCAACCAGCGTCAACTCTGGCAACAGATCGCAGTGGCAAGGAGCACATGCATGCGAGGGAGGAGCTGCTGCAGCAGCAACATCAGCAATCCTCGCTGGGACCGGGCAGTGGAGGGCAACTGGGCGCACCCATTGTGTTGGACGGTGATCCGTCGCTGGCCAATCCGATTGTCTGTCCACGTTGCGATCTGTGCCGCTGCGAGCAGTGCCAGAGTCCGCGTCCGCTGCCCCAGACCTGGGTGTGCAACAAGACGTGCCTGTGCAGCGCCGAGTCCATCATCGACTATGCCTCGTGCCTGTGCTGCGCCAAGGCGCTGTTCTACCATTGCGCCCGGGACAACGACATGGACTGCGACGACGGCACTGGGACGCCCTGCGTCGATAATCCCTGTTCCTGTGGCCCCTACAAGCGCACACAGCGCTGGGGCTGGCTGGGCGCGTTGTCCATTGTGCTGCCCTGCCTGTGGTGCTACTGGCCCATGCGGGGCTGCATCAAGCTCTGCGAGAAGTGCTATTCCCGCTTTGCGGGACGCGGCTGCCGTTGCCAGGGCGGCGGTCATGGCTCCAGTGCCGGCGGCGGCATTGGCTCCACCAGCAGCATGATGCCCATTGTGCCGCTGGGAGGCGGCGGCGGAGGAGTGGGTGTTGGTGTCGGTGGCAACCTCAATGGCATGCTCACGACGGGGCCACAGAATGGTGGCATGCAGACGAGTGGCAAGGGAGGATTCGATCACAGTTGCAGCGCAGCGAGTCGCATATTGCGCAAGGGCGATCTGACGCCAGAGAAGCGATTGCTGGACTCCAGTCCGGATTATTAAGTGGGACGCGTTTTGTGCGCGTTTTTTGCCGCGCGTAAAAAACGCGACACACTCATGGGAAAGTCGCTAGAGTCGCTGGCAGCAGGAGGAACGTGGATCGACATCTATATATATACACAGCGATATATATATATATATACATATATATATATATATATATATATATATATATGTATATACCATACGCCTATATATACAAACATTATATATATATACGACTTAAAGATATATACACTATATATATATATGATATACAAATTTTGAATGTATGATTTAAAGATATATATACAAAACGTTTAATGTATGATTTAATTGATGAATGAGACGAGAGGAAAGAAACAAAAACAAAAAGATAAACAAGAAAAGAAAAGAAAAGAAAAATAAATAACCAAAGACTGCAAACAGATAATTATTAATTATTAGAAATGTTATTTAAAAAATAATTTTCGCTTAATTTAAACAAACTAATCAATTGAGAAGATGTGGGAGAAGCAGGAGACGAGGACGAAGACGAGGGGAGAAGAGAACGAGCATTAAAAACTATAGTATATTACAATGTATATTGTATATTTTCGAACTGTTTTTTTGAACAACAATTGACAAGAATTTCTTTATTTGATTTGCGATGATCCACCAAATTTGATATGTTCTTTTTTTGCTATTATTCGTATTGTATTTGGTATTCGAGTAGACTCTCATTTGACACGATAATCGGAAGCGGAATCGGAATCGGAATCGGAATATATGATATAAAACTTGAAACTTTTAGAGAAACATATATACAACAATACATGGTATATATATACTATATTCGAGTAGCAGACACTGAGAAATTCTAGGCAAACCTTCGTAAGTGTCAGTCCAGTCCATTTTTGATGTTGTAGACAAAACTTAACGTAATAAGAACCCTATGCACAACTAACTAACTATTGATAAAACTGTAGCAAAGCAGAAAGGGATAGCAAGAGAGATACATACAGAGAGAGAGAGAGAGAGAGAGAGCAGTACGAATTTAAAGGGTTTAAACCAGAGACAAAAACAACACACAGATACATTCAGAGAGTTAGAGATCAGTCGCAAGGATCGATGGGGAAGAAATAGTCGGGGAAAGTTGGTGCGGAGAGGCGGGGGGGGGGGTTGGCCATTTAACAGTTTACTTTACTACAGGAAAATAAGCGAAAACGAAACTGATAACGGATAACGGATACTTTTATTATACAAAAAGAAAATGGGGAAATTAATTTCTTATAAATGTATTTTATATGCGAATTGTTATCTTGATTTTTGTTCGTATATGTGTATGTGTAAAACCAACTGAATTGTATATACTATAACTATAACGATAACTGTAACTATTCTATACAAGCAGCAACTACTAAAACTAAAACTAAAACTAAAACAAAACAACAACAAAATTCCAAAACAAAAGATATGCAAAAAAGTAAAAAAAACACAAAAACAAAAAAGAGAAAAGAGAAAAGAAAAGAAAACAGAAAGCCAAACAAGAAGAAGAGCGAGAGATTCTTAAGCGTTGAAATCCATAAATTTAACTGCAGCAAATACAACAACTTTATAGACTAGTAGTGCCACTAAATAGCAACAACAGCAACAACAGCAACAATTTCTTAACTAAAAACAACACTCTACCATATGTTATAAATGTATATGTAATATTTAAGCCAGTTGCTTAGACAGAAACAACAACAACAACAACAACAATAGCAAAAGAACTACAAAACAGACGCAGGCAAAAAGAACGTACTATGCTTAGATCCTCTATTAGAGAAAGAGAGAGCAAGAGCAAAAGAAAGAGAAAAAGAGAATAAAACGCGAAAAAACAAACTAAATGAATATGATGATATATGGAAGAACTCCCTAACGAATGGGGAGAGAACACGAAAAAGGGAAAAACAAGAATGGAAAACCACAATAAAAAGGGAATATATTAAGTAAACGATTAGCACCTAAGGCACTATACATATTACATACAAGCTATGCGTAATGAATATTTATTTTATTTGTACATTTTACTATAATTAAACAAACTGAGTAGTCGATGATGAGGATGTAGAGGATGAAGATGAAGATAGAGAAGAAGAGCAGATGAAGAGAGGAGACCTTTATGTAATGTTTTTAGAATGTATGTTCCGTTAAAACCTACAAAATAAAAAAAATCATATAATACTAAAATATTACACAGAACTCTGTTTATTTCTCTTCAACAAGATGCGGGAGATCTATTCGAATGTGCTGGGGTGTATGCATGTGCCTGTGTGTGTGTGTGTGTGTGTGTGTGTAAGCATGCCACGTTGAAATAAACGATGACGTGGACGACGACGACGACAACGATGCAGCCGTCGCCTAAGTCGCTGCTCTGCTTCTGCTGCTGTCTGTCTGCCTTGCTCAGTTGTATGTGTGTGTGTGTGTTGCTGTGCCAAATGGCTATAGCAAAATAAAACTAAAGCAGCTGTTTCCGGTATTTGATTGATAGTGAACTGGCAGTTTGTTTATCTCGCGCACACGGACCGATCCGACCGACCGGAGACCCGCCTGCTGCTGCTGCCTCTGCCTCTGCCTCTGCTTCAGTCGCTGCCGCTGCCTCTACTGCTCCAGCCTCAGCCCCTGGCCATTTATGCTCTTTCTGTCTCTCTCTCTCTCTCTGCACACGCATCACATGGCATGGTTGGGGCAATCCAGTGGCAACTGCTGCGACTACGAAGACAGCAACCTCTGCCGCTGCCTCTGCCTCTGCTGCTGCCACTGCTGCTGCATTTCACGGATGCTATTTGGGGCCGCCGGTCGGCGGCGCACTTATTTTTAAATTACTGAAAATGTTGCAAGCACACACACACACACACACGAAGGCATAACATATGTACATAAACACACACACATGTGCAAGCGCACACATTCAATTTAAATTTAACTGCGAAATATTTCACTCACACTGGAAGGGAGGCTGCAATAACAAACACACAGCCCCAATAACAACAACATAACCTCGCTTTGCTTGGCTCTGCTCACTCTCTCTCTCTCGCTGCTGCTGCTGTTCGCTCTCTCTGCTGTGCACTCTCTCGCGCAGCAAACAGCTGTTCGCCGGGCCAAGCTGAGCTTAGGGACTAAGCACAACACGTGCAAATTGTGTGACAGCAGCAGAGGCAGCGGCAGCAACAGAGCAGGAGCAGCGCAGCAGCAGAGCTGTTACTCTTATTGTTGCTGCTCTTCTTGTTAATTAATGCAAAGTGCAGTAACCATTTTGCATAATTGACTGACTACGACCCTCGTTGTGGGCACACATTATTCAATCATAATTCGCGCGGCGAATTGCGACTGTGTGTGTGTGCGCTCTCAACTGTATGCGTGTGTGTTTGTGCGTGTATGTTTGTGCCGCTGATAGCCCCACAGTTCGCCGGGTCACCTTTGCCTATGCAAAAAATAAGCAACAACAACAAATATAACTGTAATCAGCGGCGACACACTACACACACACACACTCACACACAGCCAACAAACAAACTGAGAGGATGAGAGATGGCGAACAGGCGAACTGTGATAAGCGCACGAGACCTGCCAATTCGCTCCAAACTGGTCTTCGCTGTCGTCGCTCTTACTTGCTTACTGTTTGTTGTTGTTGCTGCTGCTGTTGTTGCTGTTGTTGTTGTTGCTGTCTCCGCTGCTGATTGACACAGTTTGGGTCGCTTTCTTATATTGATGAATGGAAACCGAACGCGAAGCGAAGCGTCGCCACGGCACTTTTTATTGAAGTGTGTGCTATATTTAACGAGCCAAGGCGAATAGAGAAGGGGCGAAGAGAGAAGAGGCGAAGAGAGGCAGGCAATGCAAGGCAAGGCAAGGCGAGTGCAAGGCAGCAGATGCCAGTCTTGCCATTCCGAGTAACTGTATTAGGTCGCACTCTCTCACTCGCACTCACTCTTGCAATAACCAAATACTGCACACACACACAGCTCTAATGAATGAAGTTGATAAGGCGACAGGCAGTTGCCAAGTTGGGGAGGGGGAGAGTTATATGTACATACATATTAGCATCCTGCATGAATACATTCATTTATTACTGTAAATGAGTACACTAGCATTCATGCACATTCATTTCAAATTGTGCTCGAAATATTGTTCCCATTTTAACAGTGAATGATTGATTTGCCCTTTTGAATGCATTCATGCAGTACTCCAGTGCATATATTGAATGCAATCCGAACCTGATACTATGCAGCTTGTGCCTCATTTCCTGCCCCACGCTATTACAGCCCCACCCCCACCCCATTTCCTTTTCGCACGTCTAACTGCATTTTTTAATGTGTGCGCCCGCATAAAATTTACCGTTGCAGCGACGACGACGACGACGACGAGGCTGCGCTGTCTCTGCCGTCGACTGAGCACGTAGGTGAAGAGAGTAGGCGAGTAGGAGGTGAAGAGAGTAAGGAAGTAGGTGGGTTAAGAGAGCCAGCATGTTGGGAAGGTGAAGAGAGTGAGCTAGGAGGGAGGTGAAGAGAGTAAGAGAGTACGTTGTGCAGCCAGGAAGCTTTATCAGTCTGTGTAGCGTAAGCAAACACACACATACACACAACATATTTATACACAATATCGGTAATATATATGTATACTATATATGTATTTATATATGTATGTCTATCTGCCAACTGCAGACAGACATGCTGGAAGCTCCACTGAGTGACAGATCAATGAAATCATTATGAATTCGCTGCGCTGCCACTGCCGCAGTCGCCGTCGCAGTCAGCGTGCCAGCGTTGCCAAGCTCGGCAAAGTTTAGCGGCTAAAAATGCCAACTCATGTCAAACAGGTATACAGATTGATCCTGCCTGCGCTCGCGCTCCCTTTCTCGTCTCTCTGTCTCTCGTCTCTCTGCCTGCGTCGCTGCCGGCGGAAGTCGCCTTGCGGTTTTGTATGCACTCCGCGTCGCTGCTGCTGGCGCTGCTGCTGCTCTTTGATGTTCTTTCCGTGTCAGTGCAACAGGTGTAAACGAAATTCAACAAATACGCACATCCGCCCTGCAGCGGAAGCACCTGTACACATACATACGTGAGTGCGCCTGTATGTGTGTATGTGCGCTAGTGTGTGTGTGGGGGCGACTCACGTGATTGTTTGATTGTCGCGCGGTTCTTTCGTCATTTCGGCAGTTAAATTTGTTTTTATTGTCGATTGGGGGCTGTAGTTGCTGTCGCTGTTGTCGCTGATGTTGTTGTTGCTGTTGCTGTTGATGTTGATGTTGTTGTTGCTGTTGCTGTTGCTGTTGTTGTTGCTGTTGCTGTTGTCCATGTCCCGCGTCCGAGTGCGACAAATTCATTTGACACTTTGTGTGGTTTGCGCTTATCGCACGCTTGCGTTGTTCAATTTTCCAAGCTGAAAACTTGTTTCGGGCCTGCGTGTTGCCTATGCTAAGGGGGAAGGGGCAGGGGAAGGTGGCACAGTGGTTGAGGGGAGGGGTGGTGCACGAGCAGCGGATGGGGCCTAGGCGGAGGTCGGATCTTGTCGGTCTGTTTGCCTTGTTGTCTATGTTGGTGCGTCGCGTACAATGCGGTTGCCGTTGCTGTTGTTGCTGCTGTTGTTGTTGCTGTTGCTGCTGTTGTTGTTGCTGCTGTTGTAGTTGTTGCTGCCCGATGTCGAAGCACATAATTACCGCGGCGCGTATTTAATCCGACAAATGGTTTCAACCTTACTTGAACTTTGTCTATGGGCCATACTCAACAACAACAGCAACAACAACAGCAACAACAACAGCAACAACAACAGCAAAAACAGCAACAACAACAGCAACAACAACATGTGCAACACGAACAACTTTCCTGTTGTTGTTTTAAGCACTTTTGCGTGGAGCGTTTCTAATATTTCATGACAGCCGCTTGAAGCCAACAACTTTTGTGGTTACATTGTAATAAACCTTGACAAGAGAGACTCAAGAGGGGTCGCACCCCCGGGGGCGACAGGGTGGAAGACGGGGGGGAGGGCAGGGGGCAACTGATGAGCATTGTTGATGATGTCAAGTGTCCGCCAACAGCGACAACTGACAATCGTCGAGAGACGGAGAGAGAGAGAGAGAGAGAGAGAGAGAGAGAGAGAGAGAGAGATGTTGAAAGTTAGAAATAAATTATAGAAATGTTATATGGTTGATGGAAGTTGTGGAAATATAGTTAGAAGAAATAAAGTTAGAAGAATAAAAAGAAATAGATTGCAGGAATAAAAGGAAGTTAAAGGAATATTCCTATCCGATATATTAATAGAGTATTGTCTTTCACTATTCAGCATAAAATAAAATAAAGTAAGATAGATAATACAGAATAATACCTGAATAATACAGAGTATAGAAATATTGACCTAGAAATTGGCAAAAATACTCATAAAACCTTGTAAATAGGTCGACGGAATAGAGTATTATCTTTAATTATTAAATAGTAATGAGTTCAGTTTGTGATCTAACTCTAAAAACATAATTTTCTTAGCTCCCTTAAACATAAACAACTTAATATTTTGTCCAAGAAGTTCAACGGAATCTGGTAGAACATGCAGAAATAAAGTTATAGATGAATTGCAAGAGTAGAGGAAAGTCAGGCGCGCAGCGAGGCGCATGCAGGGTGTGCGGTGCACAAGGGCCTGCCTAGGGCTTCTTGCTACTGGAAAATAGAACAAGTTGGCAAAGCTGGTGTATGGTATACTGAAAGCTTCATGTTCAGTTCAGTATCCTTGGTTTTAATATTATATTAGTTTAGATATTAATGTTCAAATGGAAGAACAGAGTTAATTGAGTGATAATTATACTGAACAGGAATATAGTTATGTATGAAATACTTTGTGGGATCTGCTGCGTATCCTAATGCCTATTATATATGGTACTTTTTCCTCTAGCAAGCTATAATTTCCATTTGCCCTTTGGGTAATAAGTTGAATATATAAGAATTCTCAAGCACAATGGGGCAAGTGCGATTCGTTAGCTTGGCAATATTATCAATCATGAATAAGAGCGCTCGAAACATAGATTTCTTATAAAATGTTAATGATTTTGACAATATAACATCGAAAAAGAGTCAATGTAATTAGTATTTGATTTCTTGATTTATTAACCAACCCACATAATATATCTTAAGGCAATTACAAGTAAGATCATATTATAGCCGCACTTAAACCTTTTAATGCTGCTTTGAAGCTGACATAAATCCCCTTTTTAAAGAAACTGTTTAGCTTTTTTTCTGAGTAAAGAATACTATAATATAATTTAAAGTTAAACATAAAACATAGTATCTTAATAAAGAACTTTCAAAAAAGAAACAAAAATATAGAGGAATCAAGTCCTCCCTCTAGTATCTCTCATCATTCACGTTTCCCTCTTTCTCTCTGCAGTACCTCAAGTACCTCGTGCAGATTTATCGATCTCTTCTCACACAAATAAATTTCCAATTGTTCCGATTGCATTCGATTATAAATGAAATGCACTCGGGACTGACCTATCGTAAATTATGCAAATCTTTTTGCCGAATGCAGTTGGCGACGCTGTCGCAGAGTCATGTGGCATATGGGGAGTGCTACACACAGCTAAATCTATTCAGACAGGCAGACAGATCGGCTATATATGTATATATGTGTGTGCGAGAGTGTGTGAAGTGTGTGTGTGCATATTTGCACTTCTAGCTGCAAACTGCCCCGATACTTTATCTTTTCCGGCCATCTATCTGCATAAATATACGAGAAGTGAAACAGACACACACACACACACACACACACACACACACACATACAGGCACACTCCTACTCACACACACACACACAGCCACACTCTCGTACGATCAGAATCAGCAGAATCCGAATCCGAATCGACATGGTAGGAACTACTGCACCCTCTCCACATGTTGCTTCATTCATCCCGAACGCAGTCGGCAGCGCAGTTGACAGCGCAGCCGGCAGTGGCAGCAGATCGGGGAGCATCAGCAGCTGCCGCTGCCGCACTATGATAAATAAAGTAAAGTGCATTTCCGTCAAAACAAGTTTGTTCTATTAATATTTTCAATACTTCGAATTCAGACGCAGCAGCAGAGGGGCAGCAGAGGAGGCAGCAGCAGAGGTAGAGGCAGAGACAGCAGCAGAGGCAGAAGGGGGAGGCAGCAGCAGTCGCTGAGCAACTTTCACTGCAGATAACTAGAATATCTTTTCAGCTTTTTCTGCCTTTTTTGTCGGTTTTTCTGTTTTTCATTTTTCTGTTTTCCGCTGCTCATTTCTGTTTTTTTTTCTCTCTCTCTTGTGCAACATAATTTTAATTTGGCTGCAGCATCGATGACGACGACGGCAACGGTTGCTGCTGCTGCTGCTGCTGCTGCTGCTGCTGCTGATCTCCCCCTAGAAATCTACAGCTGGCTAGCAGCATTTACAGTTATTTTTATTGGAGTCAAGCAGAGCGACAATTCATCCATCATTTTTTGTTATGATTTTGAATGCGACTCGGTCGGCATCTCTAGCTCATTCTCTCAGTCTCTGCCTCTCTCTGCCTCTCCCTCTCTGTCTCTCTCTCTCTCTTCCACTCTAGCTCTGTCTCTTTATCTTCCTCTTTTCAGCTCCTCCTTTCTGACTCGTCTTCTGTCTCTCTGTTCTTTCTTGCCTACTGGTTGCCTATATCGTCCTCTTTCAGTCTTTCTCTCTTACTCCTACTACCTTTCGCTGTTTCTTTCTACTTCCCTCTCTCACTTTGTCACTCTTCCTACTCTTTACTCCTTTTAGCCAAATGTTCCTTCTCTTCCCCCTCTGTCTATCTCTTTCCACCCCTTGCTTCTCTATCTCTCTCTATCTCTATCTATCTCTTCCTTTCTCTCTTCTTTACTGAATTTACTGTCTCTTCTTCTGCACTTCAGCTCGTTCAAATCTTCCTTTCTTTACTTAACCCTCTCTATCTTTTTCGGTCTTTCCCTCTCTCTCTCCCTCTTTCTCTCCCTCTCTTTCTCCACACTTGGCATGTGCGTTGGCTCGCAGTCCCGGTCTCAGTCCCGGTCCCAATCCCAATCCCGATCCCGATTCTTCTGCCCCCTTCTACCTCTGCCTCTCTCTTTCCCTTTCCCTCTCTCTCCCTCTCCCTCTCCTTGTCTTCCCCCCTCCTCCCGTCGCTGCATCGTTCAACAGCATCCGGTAATTATGCGACACGCTGATTAAAATGCCTGGGACTTAGGTGGGTCTGGGCCCGACACTGGCACTCGCAATGGGCACCGGGACTGGGACTGGGACTGGGACTGGGACTGGGACTGGGACTGGGACTGGGACTGGAAGCCCCGACCGACCGACCGACCTCCAAGTGAAATCTTCGCCTGCATTAACGAGTTTTCCGTGACGCGTTCAGTTTATTTTCATACTCTTTTCCCAGGGTATGCTAACTATGTGACTTTATAGCAACTGTTACTGTATGTTAAATACTGTTAAAACATATGTTAGTTTGAAATTAAAGTATCCTATTTCATTAAATATTTGAACTCCTACTACTTCTCTATCATCTTTATAGCAACTTTATAGCAACATTATAGCAACTCTAACTAATTGATTCTATGCCAGTTATGCCCCGTAAAAAATAAAATGAATATGAAATAAAAACAACAATTTTATTAATTTGTATAAGTATATTATCTTTATAGCAACTGAAAAGCAACTGTTACTACCTGCTACACCTTTTAAAACGATGTAAAAGTTTAAAATGAAAATATCCTATTTTGATAATTATTTATTGGCCTCTTCACTCTATTTATAGCAACTTCATAGCAACTCTAACTAAGTGATTAAATGCCAGTTAGACCCAGTAAAATGATATATAAGTTTGACATATAATTATCCTCTTTCTACAAAATATTTATAATTCTCTTCTTCTTTTAAATATCAACTTTATGGCATACTTACCTAAGTATTTAAATGCCAGTTATACCCTGTAAAATATATATATTAAAAAAGAAATACAAATACCCTATTTCTATAAATATTTATAGCAACTTAATATCAATTATTACTGTATGTAAGAAGATATAGTAGTTAGAAATAAAATACTTATTATTTTCTTTAAATATTTATAGCATTGTTCTTCTATTTATAGCAACTTTATAGCGACTTTATAGCAAACTTAAAAGCAACTTTATAGGAACTTTATAGCAACTCCAACTAAGTGATTAAATGTCAGTAATACTTTGTAAATGTTACAATAAAAATTAAATTAAAATACCTCATTTATATACATATTTATAGCTCTCTTTATAACTTAATATCAACTGTTACTGTATGTTATACCATGTAAGAAGATATAGTTTGAAGTGAAATATTTGTTATTTTTTCTTTAAATATTTATAGCTCTCTTCTTCTATTTATAGCAACTCTAACTAAGTGTTTACCCTGTAAAATGTGTATATTAAATATGAAATAAAAAACTCCATCTATCTCTATTTCTCTCTCTATTTTTTAGTGTATGTCCTCTTCGTTGTTCTCTTCCCACTGTGGCTTTTCCTGCTTGTTTTCTTTTTCTTGTTTCTCCATCTGCTTCCTCCTCTTCTTCTTCTTCTCTGCTGCTGCTCTTATTATTTTGCCTTCCACATTGCTTTGCTACACTTGATTTCCACACACACACAAAGACGGCGACGTCGACAGCGACTGCGACTGAGGCGAAGACTTCTCGTGATACTGGCCATTAGGGATCAGGTTCTATTGAGGGTGCGCGGGTAAAAGGGGGGCAGGGCAGAGGGAGGAGGGAGGAGAGGAGTGTGCAGCGGGCACAGGTGGGCAGCGGGTTTTGGTTTGCTGCTGCTGCCGTCGCCAGTTGCACGCTTTATCTGGTGCTGCTGCTGCTGCTGTTGTTGTTGTTGTTGTTGCTGTGCCTCTTCTGCTGCTGCCTCTGCTTCTTCTTCTTCTTGTTCTTGTTCTCTTGTGGCCTCTTCTTTCGCCCTTGTGTGTGTGTGTTTGTGTTTTCTGGCATTACGCTGCACACCACATTCGTCCTCCAACAAAAAAGCAAACACTGCACTGCAGTGCGCTGCCTTGCCACGCCCCTTGCTGCAACGAGCGCCCACCTTCAGCACACTCATCAACTGCAGCAGCAGTGAAGGATTCTTCTTCGTGGGTTTACACCATGAAGGCAGTTCGTTTATAGCCTAGAGAGGGGCCTAAAGGGGGAGAGGGTATACATACATATACATACACATATACATATGAATGTAGAGTAGAATTCTATATAGAGAGAGAGAAAGATTAGTAGAGTAATGTCTGAAGAAGCTCTATCTCTCTCTCTCTCTCTCTCTCTCTCTCTCTCTCTCTCTCTCTATGTCTGTTAGAGATATCTATAATAATAAGACTATATTTCATTAACATATATCTATGTACATTTGCCAACAGTTACAGGGTATCTGCTAGTCCGTCACTTCAGCCATTTCTACTCGACTTTTTATCGTATTTCTTCTAGCTCATCATCGTTGTGTGTGGTTTGTAGTTGTCGTTGTTGTTGCTGTTGTTGCTTGCTTGTCTCATTTATTGATCGTGTTGGTGTGCACACACATTCCCACACACAGACACACACACACACACACGCACAGTTGCAGTTACATACGCAATTCAATGAAGAAATGCTCCAAGTCCAAGTCAATGACCCGGAAATTGTGTCTAAAAAAGCAGCAACAACAACAGCAGCAACAACTACAACAACAACAGCAGCAGAAGCAACAGTCACGCAGCCAAGACAGCAGCAGCAACCACAGGCAGAGCAACCTCTGCAACAGCAACAGCAACAGCAGCAGCCTCTGCATCACATTGACGACTTCAGCATGAAACTTTTACCTATTCGTCGTTGCTACGTCGACAGCGACTGCGACTGCGACTGCGACTGCACTGCCAGCTTTGCTTGCTCGCGCTGCAGCGTGCAATGAACCAGCCACGCATACGCAGCCCGCAGCTTTTGCCAGAGCTGCGATTGCAGCAGGCGTAGCAGCAGCAGCACGCGTCGATAACTCGCGACAACTGCAGACTGCAGCAGCACAGCAGCACAGCAGCAACAGCAACAGCAACAGCTCAGCACCAACAGCAACAACAACATGGACAATCAAAATCAACGCAATTAATGCTCATCCGGCTGCCAAAGCTCAGCTCGAGCCCGCGTTGAGCCCTTGGGATGCTTACACAATTTGTCCCCCAGTTGCTGCTGGTTTGTCCAGGGTTGTCAGGTCACCAGCAGCAGAGACGGACGCATCTCCTACAATTTATGCATCTGCTCTTTGGCTATTGGCAGCTTTTTTATTTATTGCACAGCATATCGCGAAAAATTAAGCACAAAAGTTCAGTGCCATCGGGCCATGTCATCCAATCGGCCATCGTCGTCGTCGTCGTCGTGGTTGCCATATCCCCCCTAGAATAATTTGAATTTATGTGCCGACAAGTTGCCCAAGTAAGAGCGACCCATCAATAGGGGCTAAAGTGCCAGAAAACATGCAAACTGCAATTACACTGTGCAACAAAGTTGCTGCCCACGGCACAGCACTGCAAATTCCTGAGAGAGACAGTGTGAACAAAATCGCTGCATTTAGAGATATACAGAACGAACTTTAACGAACTCTCATTTTTATTATTTATTCACATCTTTTAACCACTTTTTTTTTTTAAATTTTGAGGTATTTGCAGTTTTCTGGATTTTAAAGTGTTAAATTTCAAGAAGATCTTTTCCTTTTTTTTTTAATTCTCACATTTTATTGAGAAAACTTTAACATTGTAGCAGTTTTCCACATACTTATAATGTTGTTTATTATATTTTTTATCCTGGAGATATTTTGAAAAACGATCACCCAATTTGTAAAACTTAAACATACTTTTTTATTTAATGTATTCACATTTTATTTAAAATAGTTGATGATGATTGATTTTAAAGTATTATATAGATCGAAAAAACTGAAGAGATTATTTATCTGTATTTTATACTCACATTCTATTAAGAAAACTAACAATTGTAGTAGTTTTCCACCTTTAATGGTTTTCATATAGAGTTTGAACATGTTAATTCTTATTTTTATTACGTATTTATTTAATTTTTCAGTTTTTCACATTTCGTAAGAGTTTTTTTAGTGTTTCTTTTATTGGTTAATTCTTTTTAACATATAATATATCATTTGGGAAAATGCTCCCGTTTATAATAGTTAACTACATCGTCAAATTTATGGATCAACCGAAGAAACTTTAGAGAACTCTTCTTTTTATTATCGTTGCTATGCACTTGATATATGTACATACATATGAACATATGTAGGAATATTCAATTTTTTTATGAGGTTACTTGCAAAAATGCAATTTTAAAGTTTTTACGAATTCTTCACATATTATTTTATCTTTTTGGACCCAATAATTCTCTTAATAGCAGTACAAAAATTCTTCTGAGATAGCATTTAAAAGATTGACAAATTTGAAGATTTACAGAGGATATTTTGAGAACTTTTCGCATTCCTATTATATTTAAATACATTTCGAAAAACTTGAAGAACTTGAAGTTTTCCAAATAAATTTTGCCCCATTCATTCGGATACAAGAGATCGTCGATCAGGTAAAACCTTAGTAATCAATTAGAAAGACCTTTTGTAATATTATTTTATCCTTTTGGTTTCGCCCGGGGAACTGTCCCAGTTACGGTAAGGAATGAATTTCGGTTAGGTTTGCTTTTGAGTTTGGCGTTTAATGCAATTAACCTCAAACTAAATGGCAATCACTTTAATTTGTTTTAATTAAGCTTTATATGCCTACACAATGCGAGACGGTGGTGATGGGGGCAGCGGCAGTGGGGGGAGGTGCAGAGGGGCAGGCCCAAAACGACGCCTACAACGTCAGCTGCGGCGCCGAGTGTGACTGCGATGCGACGCTTTATTAATTACAAAGTTTCTAAAGGGGGTAAGACAAGTGTGTGAGAGGGTGAAAGAAAGACAGAGAAAAGGGGAGAGTGAGGTATGTAGACCTTTTTACAGAAGCGGTTCAAAGAAAGAGAGAGAATATATTAAAGATGCTATGAGGTGTCTAGACAAAAAAGGGAAAGAGATAGAGGTTTCTTCCTGTCTCTAGAAGATTACCCAACACAGAAACAGAGGAAGGAGGATATGTAAAGATTTCTTTATTTAAGACAGCAAGAGAGGAAGATATGAAAGGGTAGCGGATATGAGCTTTTTGTAGACAAAACTTTCTTTCTGTCTACTAAGGTAGTAAAAGAGGAAGACAGAAAAATCAAATGGTGGCTTCGAGATAGAGAGAGAGTGACAGTGATAGGTTTAACATTCTTCTTGCTTTTGAATAAGAGCGACAGTAAATTGATGCTTTCTTTCGTCCTCTTAAAACGAACTCAAGACAGTACAAGAGGGAAAGAATGGATATATAGAAGGATGAGCTATCACACTGAGACAGAAAAACAGGAAGAATAGAATGAATAACAGAATTTTACTAAGCTTTTTTTAATATTGAGAGAGTTAGAGAAAGAAAGACTGGAAGACAGGCACACAAACCTTTCTTTCTGTGTCCTAAGGTAGTTAAACAGGAAGACAGAAAAGCCAGATTGTAAGATTGTAGACAGTAAAAGAGAAAGAGAAAAGAGAGTAGAAATAAACTGAGATTTCTACAACCCTTTCTGAATGTACATATTAAAGAGAGACGGAGTTATCGTACTTGAGATAGGAAAAGAAGATTGAATAACAGAGATGCACTGAACTTTCTTTTGGATTCAGATAGAAAAAGAGACACAAACACAGTCCTTCCTATCCGCCTTGCCTACACTACTTAAAGCTGAAAGGGGAAGAGGTGCAGATAGACTGTTATACAATACATACTCCCTTTCAGACTGCACTCCGAGAAAGGAGTGAAAGAGAGCTTTCTTCCTGCCCTCCTTTTTAAGAAAGACAGGAATAGACGCGCCTACCTCCCATGCGCACAGGATATGCATCAATCATGTGATCCTTGGCAGAGTCAGGGGAATAGTTGAAGATGCGCATGCGTGCACTTCACACACTCTCACACATACACTCACGCAGAGTACTTAAGGCAACGCTTAACGGATGTTTCGTTTCGTTCGGCTCTCCACATCGTGTCGTGTCGTTGGGTTTGGGTTCGTATCGTTTCGTTTCGTGGGCTGTGGCACTTGTAACATAAACGCCCGACATTTGTTTCCTACAGATCTGGTTTGACATAGCCCTAGCAACCACTACACACTCCTCTCTCTCTCTCTCTCCCCTCTGCACTGCACTGCACTTCACTCTACTCACTCCCTCCACTCTGCACAGGGCACTCGAGTCGCCCGGTACGTGCCAGATGCGTGGGAATGATGGGACAAAGACGGGACACTCTCGCTCGAAATTTGAGACTTGTTAATGTGCCAAATTATATGCGGCGACAGAGTTCGCTTCCCGTAGACAGCTCTCCGGCTCTCCTAGACGGTCTCTCTCTCTCTCTACCTCTCTCTCTCTCTTTCCCTCTCTCTCTCTCTACTGCAGATTTCGAGTGTGTGCGCGGCGTAAATTGAAAACTCGCCACATATTGACAGACCCCAAGAAGGTTGCCTGCCTGCTCCTCCACTGCCCCTTCCTCTCTCTCTCCCCCCCTCTTATTGTGAATTTATGAATGTGTACGATTACGCGGAGCAGCCTCTCTCAGTCAGTCAGTCAGTCGGGCCCCGAGAATCGAATGAACATGCGATGCAATCTGTGAAGGATCACGTCTGGAATGTGGCTTAAATTATGACTTAAATGGCGTTGGCAGTTTATGCGGCTGCTGTGCGCTGCTAATGATCATCATGATGATCATGATCATGATGTTGTGCCTCAGGCTGAGTAGATCTCTCTCGACTTGAGGCTGTTGCTGAAGCTGCTTTTAAGCCGCGTCTTGTTTCTTTCTTCATCTTTCTCTCAATGCTGTTTCACCCATTCTTAAGAGCATCTGCAATCTTCAATTTGGACGTTGCTTTTTTATGACTGACTGGCAAGTCGAGGCTGCTGTTGTTGTTGTACTTATTGTTGTTGCTGAGTTGTGCTTGAGTTTTAGCTTTATTTGGTTAGTCGCGCTTCGACATTGCAGGCAACACATTCTTAGTTACATCCTTCACAAGGTCATGCGAGTGCGCAGAGGCACAGCACAGCACACACACACACACACACACACACACATAGGGATATTCACACATTCACACACAGTCTCTCACTATCTGCTCGCATTTAAGCCAAGTAATCTTTGAGCAAATAATTGTAGTTGGTCTCTGCTTGGTTTCTGTCTCCCCCTGCCGCCCCCCTCCTGCTACGCCTCTGCCTCTACTCGGTGCTGCTGCTTCATGTTTGCACAAATTGTTAGCGAGAAACAGTTTTGTTTGGCTTGTGTTGCTTCTTCTCTCAAACTTCGAAAATATCATATCTTTCTCTGCCTGTGTGTGTCTCTGTGTATGTGTGTGTGTGTGTGTGTACAGGGTCGGACAAGACTGAACTGGACTGCACGAATAATTTCTCGCCGAGCGGAGTTAGTCAAATCTGTTAAAGAAGTTCAAGTACTCTACGGGGTGTATACATACTATATAGACAGGTATATGCCGCGTGTTACCTAGAGTTACCTAGCTATGTTTGTATGTTTGTCTGGGTGTGTGTTTGTTGGTTGTGCTTTGTTGGGTGTTAATAAGATATCAAATATGCTTGTGGCAGCCAGTCTGCGACACACAGTCTAATCCCAGATCAATGTTTGATCCGTACACGGAAGATTGCTTGAATATACAGCCCAGAGAAACTTGACTTGCAGATACCCTTGGCATAACTTATGTAAATTATTGATTATTTTGTTTCTTTTATTGTATCCATGTTGAGTATATGAGTTGCAGATATTATTAAGTATGTAACATATTATAATATTATTTCTGTTTATATTCCACTATTTGTTCTCTCCCATGTTCTCTGTGCTGGTTACAATAGTCTATTTAGTGTATTTAACTCAGAGTCCTTTCTATATTTCCAAAAAAACTGTCTAATCTTCATTACTTCACACTTCATCCTAGCAACTAACACGAATCCACCGAACTAATTGTGTTTTACTGGGTTTTCTACAATCCCCTGCAAACCGTTACATTTCATTATCTTAAATTCAAATATTTGTAATGCAAAATTAATAATATTAACTTTTACAATTTATAATCTATTTTTATATAAAATTTCATTAATTTTCCTTAAACTCTATGCATTAATTACCTTAATTTTATACTATATAATTTATAATGTACTTTTAAAGCCCTTTTTTTAATAATATATTTTTTAGTTAACAATAAATAAGTACATATATGTATAAAAAAAATATATAAATATAATTTATTATTATTTATTATATTTTAATATTATTTATTAACATTTATAATTATTATTTATTATATGTAATAATTTATTGTTACTTATTATAATTCATTATTATTTATTATAATTTATTATTATTACAGAGCAACTGCACGTCGTGTACTCCCCACTTGGTTATTTTCAATTTGTTTATGTATTTTTGTTTTCTTCATTATTTGTAATACGAGATAAATAAGGCATCGAGCGCGTGCGCGAAAGCGAATTGGAAAATCGGTGCCTGATTTTGCGCAGTGTAGCCCAAACAGCTCGCAGCGTAGCACGGTAGCCCAGTTTGTGTGCCTGTGTGTGTGTGTAGGTCTGTGAACGATGACGCTGGTAAAAAATAATGATAAATAATAAAAAATACAAATAAAACCTGTACACAAAAAGCCACAAAAATAAACCAAACACAAAGCTTCGTCATCAGCTTTGGTGCGTGCGGCTTAACTGCAGCGAGGCAAACTGAAACTGGTCGGACAGGAGCAGCAGAGAGTAAGAGCGAGAAGGAGCGAGAACGAGAGACTTTGAAGTGCTGGATCAGTGGGAGAGCAACAAGAACAACCTGATCACATGCTTTTGCTCTCCCTCTGCTTTGCTTCTGCCACTGCTGCAAACTCCACTTGCGCGTCGCTGCTCAAGCTCCAGCCTGCATCTCTCTGCCTGCATCTCTCTGGCAGCCTCTCTCACTTCGCCTCTCTTCACCGCTCCTGACTGCGACCGGCACATTCGAATAAGAGTTGCTTCTGCTCTCTCTCTCTTTGTTCTTGTTTTTATTCCCTTTAACCATGGAAAATGGTCACAAAAGGGTATACTTCTTTGTGTATGTAACAGGCTGAAGGAGACGTGAATAGCTAAGCAAATATATATTTTTTTTTAATTATTTATTTATTTAATGTCGACTACAGTTAGTCGACTCAAAAATAAAAATGTATAGCTATATTTATATAATAATAATATTAAATTAATATTAAAAATAAATTAAAACATTGATAAAGGATCACTAGCCGGGTTGATTGAGCTATGTCTGTACGTCTGAAAGTCGGTTTTAACGTCAAGATCTCAGCTATAATATTAAAACTAGAGACTGGAGTTTGTCATGAATATAAATGTATACATACGCCGATCAAGTTTATTTCAAGTTTTAATTCAGTTTACTAATTCAATTTGAATTCGATTTATAAAAAAGATAATTTTTTGACTTTGATATATACTTAACGTGTTCTTCAAATTTCAATCCAATCGGACAATATAAATAAATGTTATTCAAGTTAAGGCGTCCAAGGACTGCCTGCCCTTGCTGGTATGCTTCAGTTGTTGCTGTCGTGCCTGAATATGTGTGTGAGAGTGAGAAAGCCATTGGCAACATAAGAGTTTGGTAGCTGTTAGTCTATTTGTAACAGTTTTTCAATACAGTGCGTAGGGTATCTTACTGTCGGGCTCACCAGACTGTAGTGTTCGTCGTCTGGTTGTCATTGCGGTTGCTTCTGTTGTTGTTGTTGCAGCTTCCTTTCGAGTGTTGCACTTATTATTATGCGCTTCTCTTGCCTGCTCTGCTTCTGTTTGCTGCTCCTGTTCTTGTTGTTGTTGCTGTTGTTGTTGCTTTTGCTTTGGGTCTTCTTTTAGCTAGAAAAATCACAAAACACTTTTGCTGCGTCCTTTAAGGTCATTAGAAGTTCATTTCGCACTGAGTGAGAGAGAGAGAGAGCATGGAGCGCGGTGAGTGTGGTGTGGTGTGTAGTAAATGACGTGGAGCGACAAACCCGACCAGAAATGAGTGTAAATGTCGGACTGACTCATTTACGCGCTTGCATCATACAAGTTCAGCGCGAGAGGTCGCTAAATGTATCTTAAAAATGTCATAACGATCATATTTAAAAGTGACAGTGCCGACACTTTAGGGAGACAACCCCTACCCCTCCTCCCTTCCCTACCCCTCCCCTGCTCTTCCGGCGTATCACAAAAGGGTTGCGCTTTAATTAATTAATCAAATCGGTCAAGGAATTCTCCCGCAACGAGATCGTTGACTCACTGAGCAGATATGCGTGAATACGTTATACGATATACGATATACATAAGTATCGTAAATTCGCGCAGCATTCTTTGGCCCGATCAAGGGGTCAATTTGGAAGTCACCACGAACATTATTTTCTTCGAATTCTTCATGAATATCGACTTAATTAACAGTTAACTGTAAAAAGAGTAAACCCCAACGGAAATGAGTGTGCGAGGGAGGTGGAGGTGCAGTGTGGTGTGGGAGAGAGAGAGATGGAGTGGGGTGTGGTGTGGTGTGGTGAGTAATTTATAATTATGTTTATGGCATTAACAACAGGAACTTCGTGAGTAGCTGTGAATACAAGTGAGTATTGTGAATGTAAAATAGGTGAGTGTGAGTGTGAATGTGTGTGTGTTTGTGTGTTTATGTCTTTGTGTGTGTGTGTGTGTGTGTCTATCATGCACAATCATGCAAATTGTAATGTAAATGTTCAAATTGTAAAATCGACTTTTTGTTGTTGTAGTTGCTGTGCACAGATGCTCACTGAATATCAAATTACAGTGTGTGGGATAGTGTACTCTCCATGTGTGTGTGTGTCGCTTGGATTTATGTTTATCCAAATAAGCGCGGCGTGTTGTTTGTTTTTAAAGCAATAGTTGCGATTGCTCTGCTCGTGTTGTTGTTGTAGCTGCAGCTGCTGTGGGGTGCTAATAAATAAATCGCAATTACTGCACACACACACACACACACACACACACACACACAGAGCAGCGCAAGGTGGACTTAGTTTAGCCCCGCACACACACACATAATCGTGCAGTTTCACCCCCACATACACATACCATACACTCACACACACTCTCTTGATATGGCCCTATTCATTCACCCATCGGGCCCATCCATCAGCCATCAGCCATCCGCAAGTTTCGCGTCGCGTCGCTGCCTTCTTCTGTATGCGTAACGCAATCTATTCATAAAATGAAATTAAATAAAATACAAAAACAAAAACAAAACAGAAAAATACAAAAGCGAAATAAATATTTTCATTTGTAAGGCCGGAAGAGCACTTCCTCTCTGGCTGTGCCATCAATCCCGGCACCCGCAGAAAGATAGACAACATCAGCAGCGGCAGAGGCAGAGACAGAGACCGAGGCAGAGACGGAGGCAGCACTCAGCCCCCATACGTAAGTGTGTGTGTGTATGCTAAACGTCTGCTGGGCTATGCTGGCCTGGCCCGTGCTCGGAGACTCGCCGCACTTAAAGTGCAGCCACACACACACATACTACATACCCTGCACCTATGTGTGTGTGCCTGATTCTGCTTACCAAACATGTTTAGTTTTGTTAGCGGCTAAGGAAACGCCTCCCTCCGCACACGCTCATTGAGAATGCAGTGCGATGTGTGTGATTTTTATTGAAGCACAAAGTTATAAAAGAGATTTATGCGAAAAGCATACATAGATACGATATGAAGAGGTATACATATGTACATATGCAGGTATGCTACAGGGTATACCCTGTATGTCTGCCATGTCTGATGTGTAGATATTAAGAAATCATTTATCAATTAATCGCAAGTGGTAGGTAAATTTTTAAAAGTAGGTCGTAAGTAATTATACTATACAATCTATGAATTTACAGAAAACCAGGATTGATAATGGAGCTAAATTTAGGCTCAGGGGTACAATAGATCTTATAAGAGGCAGTACTGGTCCTTCCAATAATCCCTTTTCAATAATAATGAATTAGACTATATACTAATTAATACATAACTATATTCTTATTACTTCTTGTGCCATCCTAGTCTGATTTACTATTTAATATGATCTCTCTCTATAAGCAAACAACTAACGTGTTTTCCTGAATTAAATAACAATTAATATAATAATAATAATAAAATAAATAATAATAAATTAATTAAATAATAATACGCCATAGCCCATAGATTTCAATGAATCGCAAAAGGTAGCTTAGTTCAATAAGTAAAGTCTACATATGACATATTTCTTTGCAAAGAATCTTAACCTTTTTCCAATTAAATACAGCTAACTTAGTTATTCTAAATTTTCAAGCCAGATCCTTAGATATAGTGCCCTTTTCTGTACACATACACATTGTTTCTAAAGTCGATTTGTAAGCGGCTTATTAATGATACAACTTTCCTTCTTATAGTAAGCTGATTAAAATATCTAAGTATCCTCCAAATTTTAATCTGATCGGACAATAAACACAGAAGTTATTCAAGCAAGTATGCGATAACCTCAAGTGCTTGTTCTTTTTACATGTACCATCAAAATATAATCTGATGGAAATGCCATAAAGAAAATGAGGACATTCTCTTTAAGAAACATAGCACGAAGTTAGTTATTCCATATTATCATGGTATATTCCATAGATATGATTCCATTCCCCATATGATCATTAATATATCATGATTATTTCTTGTTTCATTCAAATATGGTCTTATATTTTATATGATATTATTGCTATTAAGAATATTTACTGTTTCGCTAAGAGAATTCCGCATTATGCTAGTAAGTCTATATTATTATACAATAGTCAATACAACATACAGATTACAGATACTTTATTGATAATTAAATAATGTATTATATATTTCATTAAAATGTTTATATTACTACTTGTACCATTCAAAAACGATGCAATAATTACAATAATAAAATATTAACAGCTTTATCTTGAAAATACTACATAAATTTGATCACACTTTCTAATGTCCATCCCATAGATGTAATACCCGATAGATAATAGGATATAGACTTCACTACCGTTACATACATTCCTACAAAGTTAGCATACCCTTTTTTAAACAACTTCAATCTTGGAAGTATATACGTATTCCGGGCGTAAGAACCATCAATAAATAAACAGCAAAACATAGTAAAAGTGTAATATTAAGTATTGTAATGTTAATGGAATGCCGCATGCTATAGATGTAATACCCTATACACGACACTTTAGACATAATACCCTATCAGTTATTGATCACTGTTCCATATCCGTTTCATAGCTGTCAGCACGGCGTAACTTCCGTCAGATTGCCACACAGCGTTGCCATATCATGTCGAACTATTTTCAGTTTTGTTTCTTAATTTTTTGCCGAAGCACAACTCAGCGAGCACATTAACAAAATGCGAAATTTTCCGCAAATAAAACAGGAAAAACGCCCATCAGCCAAATATTTCAAATAACATTTAGCGCTAAACTGGCGCCAGGCAATTGCCTCGAACGGACACGCAGACGGACGGACAGGGGCCTATCGACCGATGGACCCGAGACCAGAGACCTGAGACCTGAGAGTACCTGAAAAATGCTCATTAATTTGTAGCGTGGAAAATGTGGAAAAGTGGAAAAAAACATTCGCACGCAAAATGACAGACAGAGAGAGAGAGAGAGAGAGAGAGAGAGTGGATGTACTCACGAATACTTCATGGGCAGCCAGAAACATATATAGCATATATAGTATATGGTGCGTGTATACGAACCATGGCTGGATATACGCGTCATGGGTATTTATAGCCCCCCTGGCGAACTCAAACAGGTGTAAACCGTAAAATGGCCAAAACAATGTTTAAATCATTCAATTGTAAACTTTTCACAGCACGAGCCTGATAGTGCAATCAATATGAATATATAATATATGCTATATATACATATATACGATATATATCTTCTCTTTCTGTTCAGTTACCTACAGAGCGCGCTGCTAGAGGCGTGTGTTGAGTGCGTCCGCTTCCAGGAACTGCCCCTCATTGTAGTCCATCAAAGTTTTGGCACGCGGTCGAGCCATTGTTGTTACTCCTGCATGAGGGGGGTGGGGGTCTCGAGGGAGGGGCTCTTCAAGGGGGGCTCTTGAGATACCCAGCAGCAGATACAGCCGAATTTCCGACTCGAGAGTGAGGACTGCGCATGCGCCGCGCTGTTTAATTTGAATTATTTGGCCGTAAATAAGGCACAATGGGATCGGGCGCAGACCCAAGCATGGGTAAGGGAACAGGGGAAAGGGGGGGAAGATGGGAAGAGTCTTCTCCTTGCTTCGGTCTGTAAAAATGAGATTTTTATTTCGTTGTCGTGGATTTGAATTGAGGCAGCAGACAGAGATGCAGAGAACAGAGAACCCAGTATCGAGAACCCAGAGAGCACCGAGAAAGGCATAAATATTTATAATCATAAAAACTTGGCTGAAAGGAGCAGCGCAGCGACTGCGCAGCCGCAGAGCACAACTCCACCGAAAAGGAAAACGATTTCTCAATGTCTTTTATATGGACAGTTGGAGTTGAAGCCCTCGTTCGGCCTCAACTTCAACCTACTCCGCCTGCCGCTCCTCCTGCCTCTCCTTCTCCCCACGACAAGACACAGAGAAGACACACAAACACACAACACAGAAGACACTGCAGACAGCAGAGACAGAGACAGAGCAGACGGAAGACGGCAGACAGAACACAGAAGACAAAAGACGATCTCTGCGGCGATCGAGAAACTTGTTTAGCACGCGTTACAGCGGCTGCCTGTGTTGCTTTTCACATTATTTGCCTTTCGTACGGTCCACTCGCCACTCTCCATAGCCCCCGCCCACTCTCCGCTCTCCCCTTTAGCGTACCTCGTACTTATTTGTTTATGCCACATGTAAAAAGTGAACAGAGAGCGAAATTCTCTCTTGTTTTACTCGTAATCCGTTCAGCTAAACGTCGATCTCGTCTCTTGTATTCCTCCTTCACCTTCTCCGCCTCCTCCCTCGATCGCACGTTCGCTGCGTGGGCTCATTCTGGAATTTCTACGCTCATTCTTGATTGTTTCGTTTAGTTGTGTTTAACGCTCTGGGCCATATGTGTTGCATTCCACCCGAATTGGTTTTGCCCCGGAACCCCGAGTCAAAAACTGACAAACCGGGAGAGACCGACGATCGTCGAGCCCGAAATGCGGATAATAAATTTGAGTTTCAATAAATTATTTGCTTGCTACAAGATGCGCAAAATTCGAAATAAAGTAGTATGTCTCGATTTATACCCTGCAAAAAGAATGGGAATATAAAATATATGTATATATGATATATTATTGTTACTATTTTATAATGGAATATGTATCACGATCACCCAGATCTATATATTCTTCTTATGAATTGAAGGATTTTACCTGCGGTCCTCATCTCTACAGTTTTAATAAGGTACTTTTATATATATTAGGTCAAGCAGTCCAAACTGTACTGTTTAGGCAGCGCTAAGTAGTGCAGGAGTACAATAGATCTTATAGATTGTGATACAAATCCCGCATTCAAGTAATAAACTTATAATAATGTTGCATATTTAACTAATGATCAATAGATTTTTTTATAAAGTAGAGTTTTGTCAAAGAAGTACAACTCTAAAACTTACCAAATATATAAAAACAAACTATAATGTAATTATTTATTTTACTTAAGATCAATAGCAATATTTATTAAGTAAATTTCCGTTTAATTTCGTTACATTTCTTTTCCCAGCTTAACTTCAATTCAGTGTTATCTCAAATAATGGTATATTCCACGTAAAATGAAAAGAATGTTTCATAAAGTAGAGTTAAAGTATGTTAAAGTACTAGAACAAACTATAAATAAAAAATTTATGTTATACAAAAATATAATAAGTAATTTAATATAATAGAAGAGAGATAGAGAGATATAATGACAGGTAACTGAAGAAAAACAAGACCGTTAAGGGAGAGCTTAGCTCAGAAAGGGTAAAATATATTTTAAAGCTTGATCAAATAAAGAAACCATAATAAAAAATTCCATTTGAGATCAGTAAAGTAAGTAACGTAACGATATTTTAAAATAGTATAAAAAACTAAAAAATATACCAAAAAATATATTTAATAAATATAATATAATTATTTATGCCGAAATATTCATAGAGTAAAATTCAATTTTAGTTCTTTCAGTTTATTTTTCCAACTTAAGTGCAATATAATATTGTAAAGTACAGGGTATTTCTCAGTGCACAATCCACATTGAAGTGATCTCTTCACGTTGTTCTTCTCGTTTTCATCGTTGTCGCTTTGTTGCTGTTGTTGTCTGTGTGCCTCGCTGGAATTTCATTCAAAATATTTTACTTGACCAATTTCTTTTTAGCATTGTGTCGTCTCTTCTGTTGTTGTTCTTGTTGTTGTTTTATTTTTATGGCGCGGCCATTGTTGATCACGACTGTCATCCGAAGTTTGCCGGACTTGCGCTTGTTATACGCCTTGATGAAGCGATCAGGCCTTGACATTGATGAGGAGTCCGAACACGAGTCTTTATGAATAGCGAAAATTGTTCATTGATAGTCCCGAGAAAATATAATCAATCTGCGAAACAAACAATGGTAAAGGACTGTGTGATAATATTTGAATGCGGAACTACTTGGGGGAGTGTGTTAGCACACTTTACTATCATCCCATTTTTTATGAACCATAAAAGGCACACTTTATGTACCGATCGACTGTCAGTTTGCCCGCTCTCATCAGCATAAGTAATCACCCGAAATTTCCAGCTTGACACAGCTTGACATCTGCCAAGGCATAAGTATCGTATATAACACGAACACCTGAGGAGAGGCCAAGGAGAAGAAGAAGATAATCATCATCGTGATAATGATGACGATCGCATAAGCCGGCCCAACATTAATTCATGTAGGTTCCGTCAAAAGAAATTTAGAGCCCTCTCGGTCTCTGCCTCTCTCTCTCTCTCTCTCTCCTGCTAACTATCTCAGGCACATGGCAACCAGTTATATGGGCAACCTTCGTCATTAGCCTTAGCCAAACTATGGCATGTCAACGGAAATTAGCATTTTCTGTCGAGCTAGCTATAGCTATAGCTAACATATAGCTATGGCTAAAGCTTCAACTTCAGCGAGCCGACGACGCGTTGTCTTCGGCTTCGGCGTCGGCTTTAGCTTCGCAGCGCGCGGGTTTAGCTTCGTGTTCAGTTGCTTGAAAACTGTGCGTAGGTAAAAACGCAGCAGCAGCAGCAGGAGGCGAGTAGAAGAGGGTAGGAGGGGAGCGGACTAGGTGGAAGCAAATCCAACACAGCCTACGCATATTTTGCAATTTCGTTTGTGACGCCCACGCATTTGAATTAGCTTAGAAATAAACAACAAGGCAACCTACAAACTCAAATTACGAGCATTTGCCATAGTCACACGCACACACACACACACACAGACAGAGGCGGACACACACACTCGTTTTGATAGATGTATAGAATTTCCTCCGCCTCTCTCTGTCTCTCTCTTTCTGCTCTCTACTCACCAAGTATGACCCTAACCCATGTAAAATTGGCGCAGGCTGACTCTCGTATACATTATTATTTAGTATTTATTTTATTTATTATTTATATATATTCTTATTATTTGTGTATATTCTTATATTATTTGTGGATATATTAATATATATTATTATTATATTGTAGTTTGTATTTATTTAAAAACGACAATGGTAAATCGACTGTTAATTTAATTCTAATTAATTTTAATTACAAATTAAAAACAAAATAAGTTGAAATTATGTAGGAATATCGGTCAAGTAAATCCTTAAAAGGAAAGTACTTTAATTTAATATTTATTTTGTTTATGTTATGGGATAAACAAGATTTATATGATCCTTCATTTGTTTTAGAATATGGGGAAATCCGGAATAGCCTATCATATCAGGAGAGCTAGTGCTGGTAATGAAACAAATTTAAATCGCAAATAAAACCATGATGAGGATTGTTACTTACTAAGAAAAAGTGAAAAACAAGGAAGAAAAGCTACCTACGGTATGCCGTTAGTTTTATACCCTTGCAGGTTCTTATCTATTCTGATTTTGAAATACTAGTTATGTATAATGGCCCAGAATTGAATGGTATTATGTATATATAATATAAATTCGCAAGTGCCAGTAAAGGCCACAAATAAGTTAAGTTATATCTAAAATCAAAGCTAGTCTTCACACAAAAACCATCATTTCGGCCGATTGTTCATGTGGCTATAAGATAAAGTGGTCCGATTTTGATGATATTATATATGCATATTATATTTAAAGAAAAAGTCTGATGTAGTTTGTTTGGTTGACAAATAACAAAAATCGGCCGATAGTTTGTATGGCAGCTATACGATACATCGCTCCGATCCGGCTCGTGTCGACTTATTTACAGCGTGCAATAATCAGAAGCATGTGTTCCAAGCTTCATTTAGATAGCTCTAAGACTAAGATAATAGTTTGCATTGCAACGGACAGACGGACGGACAGACAGTCGAACGGACAGACAAGGCTAGATCGACTCCCCTGGCGATGCTGCTTCAGAATATACACACTTTATGGAGTCGGAGATGTCACCTAAGCTACGTTGCGGCCAAAATTAATATACCCTCTGCAAGGGTATAATGCACTAATTTCTAAATAGGTGAGTCAGGCTTGGGTATTTTGATGTAGAGATTACAGACAGATTATACCTAGCCACAATGGAAAACAATTTATTGTAGCCCGAACACAGTAGCCTGAATGGCTTATGCAGGGTATAGTTATTTACATATACCCTATTTATTTATATTTATTATTTTTTTATAATCAGTATTAATTAATGTTTATTAACTTAATATTTACTATTTTTTATTATTTCTTTATATGTTTACATTTATTATTTATTCAGCGCACTTTCGAAACTCAACTCGAGTGGGCTAATTTAAATGCAATTTATGGCATCTGCCACACCCCCGTGCGCAGCTGCAGCGACAATGTAGTTCACCATGTCTAGCTTGGTAGAAGTGCTGCCAAAATTCAGTTTAATCACCTCACAGTACAACAACAAGCAGAGACACCAACACGTTGCGACGGCGACTGCGACGCAGCCCACGCCAACTATCATAGGCATGTATGTGTGTGTGTGTGTATGCACATCTGAGAGATGAATGGCAAGTGGTGAGTTGTGAGACGTGAGCTGAGCTCGGCAAGGCTGCAGAGGCTGATCAAGCGATGCGCCGACTGCGCTTGGCTACGCCGTCGTCGTCGTTGACTGCAGATTTAATTACCCAGCAGCGCAGCAGCAGAGGCAGCGGCAGCGGAGACAGCATATTTTCACCCGCCTAGCAACAGCTGGAGGCGCAGTGAAAACAGAAACAGAAACTGGCCACTTGGCCGGCTGGCTATGGCTTTAGCTTGAATTGGAGTTTTCGCTTGGGCGTCGACGCCAACGACGACGCTTCGCTATCGACAGCAACACCAACGCGCGCGTCGCTGCCGCCAACGTTGAATAAAAATTTCATTCACAAAAATTCACAAAAACAAACTAACGAAGCCAAAAAGGCAATGGACACAAGTCACGCATGCGCGGCACGAACTGCGACAAAGTGGAGAGGCAAGACTTACTACACACCACACCACAGCGCACACACACATGCACATGCACACACACTTATGCAGATTTGCAGCAAGTTTTATGGACAGGCTTGCAACGCCTCTAAGCCGGATGTATTAAATTCCAATTATGGCAACAGGATTTGTGCGTCGTCACATTTATTTATTATTATGCTGCATTTGCATTTGTTTAATAAGGCAGAGAGAGAGGGAGAGGGAGAGAGAAAGGCACAAAGGGCTGCCTGCCTGCTTAGCCCACGGCTGCAATCAGCTGACGGCGCAACTGTTGACGTATCTCGTCGTACTGCGGCAGCGCGACCAGGTTGAATTCCTCGCCAGCATCCATGCGATGATCGTACAGCTCCTCGCCATAGATGATGTTCCAGTCTGCACAGATGGGAAATGAAGAAAAGAAACTGTAGATTAGTTTTGCCAGAAGAAAAGCCAAATTATATTTAAAATCAGTAGGACTATCTATACTCTAGTTGGGCACAAATAATAAATATTGTTTCAAATGTTTGTATTGTGTATGTTTCTGCTGGACACAGAAAACTTGTCTATACAAATCTCAACTCTAACTTTGATTGACACTACAAGTTTGAGTTATTTTTTAAAACAATACTGGTCTTCTTACAAAACTGCTCATTTCGGGCGACTGTTCTTGTGGTATCTATATGTTATTGTGTTCCGATTTTGATGACATGTCATGTTCATTATTATCCTATTATTTATATAGGAAAAATCCAATATAGTACATTTTGGTTGCAATATCATGAACACTAAAAAAAATCGGTTTTTAGCTTCTATGAAGGTTCAGCCATACGATATATCGGTTCGATCCGGCTCGTTCCGACTTATTTAAAACCTGCAGCAATAAGAAGCATGTGTTCCAAACTGAGTGAGGCGAACAGACTGACGGATGGACGAAAAGCCTTGTTCGACTCCCCTGTTGATGATAATTCAGAATATATATACAAAAATATATACATATATAGAGTCGGATATGTCTCCTAAGGTGTATTGAAAAGTCCTGGGCACAATTAATATACCATCTGCAAGGATATAAAAAGCTGACTTTATGAGGATGCTAAAAAAAAAAGCTGAAAGTTTGCAGTTTACGGCTAAAAGAAAGCTTTTTAAAGAATATTTTCAATTTTGATTTGACGTGAAAAGGGCTGAGTTGGCAACACTGTAGTGTTGTCCTGCTTTGCGAAACTATCGATAACTGTCTGTCAATAACTACGAATGATGCTCACCTCGACTGAAGTTGTGCGGGTGAAAGCGCACCCACAACGTATATCTGTAGAAATCGGAGCGCAGACTATAACCCATTATCTTGATGTTGCGGAGCTTGGGCTTATCGCTGTTTGGATGCTTCGTGGGGTGCATGCCAGGACGTGGATACTGACTTAGGGCAATGTGCTGCTCAGCTGAAGGGAAAGAGAGAAATGCAGCTAGCAAGTGAAGAAGAACGAGGAGATGAAGGGGAAGATGAAGGGGAACGATGAGAAGCAAAAGGAGTAAGTGAAGAAGGAGAAAGAAGAGAAGAGCTGAGGAAGGAGCTGGAGAAGAATAAAGACAAGGAGGAGAAGGAATAGAAGGAAAAGGAAAAGGAGGGAAGTTCAGATGGATAAGATAACAAAGGAAAGGGAGGTCGGGGTAAAGGACACCTTAGGTAACTTGTCTCTCACCCAATCCCAGTCCCTGCAATTGTGGATATAAACTCTTTCCTTCGCCACAGCTGAGCTGCTCCCTGGCTGGGCTACTTCTATTGCAGGCAGGCAGTGGCGGCAGATGCGCCAGATCCACAAGCGTGGGAAACACATCCAGAAGCTCTGTGATGCTGTGCAGTCGACGCGGCTGCTCCAGTGAAAACTCGGGACTGTGGATGAGCAGCGGCACACGCAGTGCCACCTCGAAGTTACTGTACTTGGCCCACTCGGCGTGCTCGCCCAGCGACCAGCCATGATCGCCCAGCACCACGACCACCGTGCTCTGCAGATCCAGGCGAGCCAGCAGCTTGCCAAACAGATCATCCACATAGGCCACAGAGGCGTAGTAGGCCTGGCGTATCTGCGCTGCTTGCAGCTCGGAGAGGGGTCCATAGGGAAAGGAGATGTTGGTGTGCTTGAAGTCATCACGGGAGCGCACATCGGTGTAGGGATTCCAGGCCACGTCGGGCATATCTGGCGGCTTCACTGCATCCTGTGTGTAATTGTAGAACTCTCGCAGGGGGAATCCATTGAGGAACTGCCTGGGAAAGCGGAAATTGATGTGTGGCTTGTGGAAACCCAAGGCGAGGAAGTAAGGCTGGCGAATCCTTTTGCGGGATTCAACAAAGCGCAACGCCTCCGTCACGGATTCAATGTCCGGCAATGTCTTGTACGGCTGTGTCTGCAGATGCACCGGACAGATGAGGTAATTCTTGCGCAGCACACTGCCATTGTGATCGGGACAGACGGGCGAGTTCATGTACTGCTCCGTGCGAGGACGAAAGGCCGGAGCCGACCAACTGAACGGATAGTCATCGCTGTTGTTCGAGGACAGCCCAGGATGGAAGACCTTGCCACAGCTGTACGTGTAGTAGCCATGCTCCTTGAAGTACTGCGGCAACGTGGTGAAGTTTCCCACAAAGCTGCGCCAGTAGCTGTAGAAGTCATACAGATGCAGCGTGTCTGGACGTCGCCCGGTCAACAGGGAATTGCGGCTGGGTGCGCACAGTGCTTGCTAATGTGGAGAAGAAGGTTGACAAAGTAATTGCTTGATACACCTACTAGAAATAGACTCACCTGACTATAGGCACGCGTGAAGACGGTGCTGCCTTGAGCGAAGGCATCCAGATTTGGCGTACGTGCCAGACTGTCCCCATAGGCACCCAGCACAGGGCGCAGGTCATCGAAGATGACCAACACCACGTTGTAGGGGGCCACAGCAACTGCGCCAGTCCAGCACAGCATCGACAGCAGAGCTGAGAGCTTGGACATGTCTACGTGCGAGAGACTTTTGCGACTGCAGTCTGGAAGTTGCCCGCGCAACGGATGTGAATGCCGGCGACTTTGTAGTTCTTGGCAGTGAACAACAAGCGGCATATACGGCCGGCACAAAGGGCAGGTCATCAATCGAACTAGGGACACCTATGCAGGCTGCTTTTGCACAGAGTTCACTTGGTAGATCCACTTGAACGGTTGCCAGCTGCGATGCTCATGCAAGAAATATATGAAGAGAGCCTTTAAGACAATGGAACACGCATTTACAGAGTATGCTGCAGTCGATCATGCTGTGCTTGAGCAAAATATGCGCAAAAAGGCAATGAACAAGCAGCGTAATTTAAAACCGCCCCCATTATATTTCAATTAAATATAGCGGAAGCAGACCACCATGTGTTGGGGCGAGGGCGGGGGAGATATTTGGGCGAGGCTTGTGTGGGGCCTCTGGAGATGATTATTTACATACATACATATAGTTTAATGGTTAACGATAATTTGTGAATAAAAATATAAACAGTCGAATGTGGTGTCTGGGGGAAGTGTCACAGTGTTCCTTAGATCAATAACAACAACAGCAGCAGCAGAGAGATGGAACCTCGCCTTCTCCTGCTCCTCCTCCTCTTAGAATGTTGCTCCGCAGTTGCTGCAGCGCTTCTCACGCATTGCCAGGCAACAGAGAATACCCACGGGGAAGAAGAATATTGCACAGCACAGACCGAGTGGTGAGAATGTGTCTTCCAGGTATCCAATGCGGCACGAAGGGCAGCCCCCTATGACAATGATCTCGGTGGGCCGCGCCGCTGGCTGCACCACAATACTAACTGGTGTCGTCTCGAATGCTCCATAGTTGGCCATGTTGTTGTTGAGCGGCGCAGTAGGTGTGCCGTGATGAACTCCGGCTATGAATCGGTCATCTGTTGAGTGAGTTTCAGGTTATGCACTTTGTTTTGAAATTGTAACTTTACCTTGTATTGGTGGAGCACTGGCCCTCATGACTTCCTCGTAGCTCGGCGGCTCGCCCTCCTTAATTGTGTTTGCGGCCATTGCGGCGGAGGAAAAGCTTTTTGGTGTTGAAGGGTATGACTCACTTCGATAAATGGGCTGCGCTTAGGTCTAATTTATTATTATTATGCTGTTGTTTTTATTGTGTCAACACTTGCGTCTGTTCTTTGTTTGCATCGCTCGCTGCCTATCGATAAATCAGCTGTTGCACGGCTATCGAATGGAGTAGGTCACAATGGTTGGCGCGTGCATTTGACATGCGCGCGCGCTTGCATATTGTCTGCCAATTAGCGGGTGTTATCAAATGTATATAGGGTGAGTTGTGTGTATACCAGCCACAAGTGGAAAATTAATGTATATTGCAATCAGTCAGCAAACTGCATTCAAACTAGACACCATAATATACTCTATAACCCCTTAGAACGTTGAGCTAAGGTGAATATTAATCCACAAATAAAAATAAAACAATTCAGTAGTTTTTTTTTTATTATTATTATTATTTGAGTCAAGTGTTAAAATGTTTATATAAAACAAAGATACATTAAAGTATCTCATTAGTTAAAGCTGCAGTTTGCTGCAAATATATCTATCGATATACAGCGATGTTAAGATGCTTGCGAATAATCGCATTTCAAATTGTAGTTCAAGTGGTTTGTTAATTTATTAAAAAATAACACAAGCAATTAAAGATAAGAAAATGCATACATGTATAGGAAAATTATATATACACATGCAAAATGCATACATAAATCAACCCCAATATATCCGATAAGTTGTTTTCGATAGTCAGATACGATGAAACGCTGCACTTGATTCATTTACATATAGCCGCACTCTTCTACCGCCATTGGTCTCTTGTCTCTGTTGACGCAAAGTCGGTGCAAGGAGGTTTGTTTGTTGAAAATAATAAATTTACGCAGTGAAAATTAAACAAATTGTGCAAGAAAGCTTGTAAAAGGTAGTTGAATTAGGTTGCATGCAACGTGCAGTGAGTGCGTATGTTGCATACTGTGTATTTTATAACGTTTGTTGTGCAGATTCGCTTTGCTAAATCGATTGGCGTTTTTTCTCTATGTCTATTTCCGCTGCTCCGCATGCTGTTTCATTCGCACACACACTCTATAATCGAACCAAAGAGAGGAATAGAGAAGCCGCTGTCGCCGCCAAGTAGCTCGTAGTACTAGAGGAAACACAACAACAACACCCAGAACAACAATAACAACAACAAGGTAAACAAACCGAGGACTCTCAACAACAATAAGAAGTAGAAGAGGAAGCGCAGTAGCTGCACATGCGCGACATGGCCGATTTAGACGCAGTGCATCTCGGCCTAGACGAAAATGAGGCGGACATTGCCGAGGAGTTGCAAGATTTCGATTCATTCGATACGCGCAGTGAAGCCTCGAAGTCACGTGGAGGTTCAATGGCCTCCGACTCGGAGCCAAGCATTAGTTCAGTAAGCACTGCCCCATCATCCGTGGATGGTAGCAACAGAAGTAGCAAACGCTTGACCAAAACCAAGGCAAGCACCAAAGCAGCCAAAGAAACTGCTGCCAAGCCAGCAGCAGCAGCAGCAGCAGCAACTTCCAGCAGCTCAGCAGCAGCCGCATCATCGTCGTCCTCAAGCAAGAACAAATCCTCCTCGAAGAAATCGAAACGTTCCGCATCTCCCAGCGAGTTGAATGGCAAGAAGAAGAAGTCCAGCAGCAGCGGCAGTGAGTCCAAGTCAAAGTCCAAAGCAACCAACGAGAGCGATGACAAGACCAGCTGCAAGTCACTGGAGAGGGAGGAAGAGCGCGAACCCAGTCGGGACAAGAAGTCGTCGCGCAGTAAGAAGAATACCAGTAGCAGCAGCTCCCAAGCTGCAGCAGTGAGTGGCTCCAAGAGCGACCTAAGTGATGCAGAAGACGAGAAACCGCCATTGGTGCCACCTCTGGAGTCCGACAGCGAATCCTCTGACTCCGATTCGGGCACACAGCACAAACGCAATGGCGGCGGACGCAGCAAGGCGGCAAAAGCGAGCAGCTCAAAGAGTTCCACGCCAGAGAAGGATAACGGAGGTGGTGGTGGCAGTTCCCAGAAGTCCTACGACTACATGACCAAGCTGAACTATCTCTTTCGAGACACACGCTTCTTCCTCATCAAGTCCAACAACAGCGACAATGTGCAGCTGTCCAAGAACAAGAGCGTCTGGGCCACGCTGCCCCAGAACGATGCCAATCTTAACCAGGCCTTCAAGGAGGCGCGCAATGTGCTGCTCATATTCTCTGTTAACGAAAGCGGTAAGCTAGACAGGCCTGTGCAGTAGAGGAACCTACGCAATCCAAGCCACTTTCTAATCTCTCTCCCTCTTCTCCCTTCTCCCCTTTTCCCAGGCAAGTTCGCTGGCTTCGCACGCATGGCGGCGCCATCGCGTCGGGATATACCGCAGGTGGCCTGGGTGCTGCCGCCGAGCATATCGTCGAAGGCGCTGGGCGGTGTCATCGAGCTGGATTGGATTTGTCGCAAGGAACTGTCGTTCAACGCCACCTTGCATCTGCACAACACGTGGAACGAGGGCAAGCCGGTGAAGATCGGGCGAGATGGTCAGGAAATTGAGCCCAAGATTGGCGCCGAGCTGTGCCGTCTCTTTCCGGAGGATGAACAGATTGAGTTGACGCCCATACTGCGGAAGTCAAAGGAAACAGCGCGAGTGATGCGCGAGAAGGGCATCCATGTCATCTACAAGGCACCGCGCAGCCTCTCGTCGCGTGGTCATGGCGGAGGACGCGGCAACAGTCAGCTGGGACCGATGCGACATCGGCGCAACTATGGCGGCCATGGAGGGCCACCACATCATCATCAGCGACCTTATCGGCATCATCACCATCATCATCATGGAATGGGAATGGGGGGCATGTCTGGCAATGGAGGAGGAGGCGGTGGAGGCGGAGGATTCAAGCGCAATGGTTCGCCATATCGTCAGATGTCCGGTGGTGGCTCCGCTGCCTCCGGTGAGATGGGTATGCCCTCCTGGGAGCGTTACATGTCCTCGGCCGCTGCTGCGGAGGCATATGTCGCCGACTACATACGCAATATGCACGGCCAGCTGCCGCCATTGCCGTTCGTGCCGCCCTTCGGACAGATGCCCTTGCCAGCGGCTGCAGGCGGAGCAGGAGCCAACACATTGCCACCGGGAGCACCAGCATCGATGTACGAGCAACTACCACCGCCGGTTAGGTATTACGATGGACCAGGAGCACCACCGCTACCGGACTATCCGCCGCCACAGCCGATGCGACCACCACCGCCGGGTTTCGACAAGGCACCCAGCTACGAGGACTTTGCTGCCTGGAAGAACGCCGGTCTGCCCACAATCGCTGCGCCACCTGGATTCCCAGTGTACGCCGCCAATGGCGGTGGCAATGGCAATGCAGCTGGCGGCAGCGGCGGTGGCCCTGTAGGCGGTGCCAGCGGCGTGCCCAGCCTCAGCACAGGACAGCGCGAGAACAACAACAGCTCCGTGGGCGGTCGACGACGCGAATATGGTGGTAATGGAGGCAATCGCAGCGGAGGATCTTCGCGACAATTTCGTGGCGATCGCGGTGGAGGTGGCGGCAACGGTGGCCAACGAAGCTATCGGGACGCCAGGCGGTAAAGTGTGTCCGTCGTATTGAGTATTGTTTAACAACGAGTAATCGGAAAAGTGCGTGAAATTCCTCCTCCATTGATTGATGCATGGAAAAGTGTCGCGTGTGAAAAGAAGAAAATTCGCAATGTAATCTAAGTGAGCAGCGGGAAAATGTTGGAACCACACACACACCCCCCACACACAAACACACCAACCCAAACAAACACACACACACACACAAAGACCCCTTGAGCGCCGTATTAACTCGTATCGTATCGTTATCAACCGTATCCAACAATCGTATGAACAGCTCGGCTCTTATACACAACACTCCAACTCTCTCTCTGTCTCTTTCTCTCTCTCCCACTCTCTCGCTGTCTATATATCTTTTGCTTAGCTAATTGTCATGCAAAAGTTCTATTTAAACATATAAAAAAAAAAAAAAAAAACTTACAAAATAAGCAAATTACATAAAGAAAATCAGCTAATCAATATAAATATATTAATCGAAAAAAAATACAGAAAAGAGAGAAAAAAAATACATATACCAAGCACAAATGTGAACTTTATTTAAGAGACGATACAACAACAACAACCTGTACAACAAACAGCACAACAACAAGAACGTACCAAGAACGTTTTAACCCAAACAAAGTTCAAAAGAAAAGAAAATGAAAGAAATCGAAGCAGTGATGTGATGTGTTAATTGTGCGTGTGCTTCCCCTGTGCTTTCCCCCCGCCACACGAGAGTTGGACGTTTTTTGGAAATATTCAAATAGAATTAGAATGAAACATCATCGTCGTCCCCTGAAAGCCCTCAAAAAGAGTTAAAGCAGACAGCACTCGTTATTATAAAATCAAATTCAATTTAAGAATAACCGTAACCGAAACCAGAACCGACTGATTAGCAAGACTAATGCAAAATTTTCAACCTCAAGAAAGAAATCAAGAAAAGCAAAAAAAAGAGAGAGCAAGTTGCAGATCTTGTGGCAAGTATAAGAACTCCCCGATTCAATTGGAAGGAGGAATTGTGATATATTAGAAATCTGTGATATTTTAGAGTCTTTCGGCTCTCAAAGCAACGATATAATACTTGACTCTTCTAAACATTTCGATCCATTTCGACTTCAACTTACCCGTTTCTCACAACTGCAACTTTCAAAGACTGCTCTTCTCTCCAACGAACAAGGCTAAAGACTGCCCGACACACTTGAAGACTTTGACAATTTCGGACAGTGTTAGGAACGTTATTTTTTTCGTTTTCTGCTCTTTTCTTTGCAGATACAATGGATGTGTGTGGCAGAAAACTGAAGACTGAGTTCCTTTTTTGTGGATTGGATTTTGTGAACTAGTCTATTATTCTATTATTCACAATGGAAAAATAAACAAAATACAAAAAATAACGAAATTACAATGTGTTTTCTTTTTACTCAATTCAGATGTCAATTTGGTTGTTTAAAATTAGCTCAGCTATATAATAAAATACAAACATTTTTAAGCAAAAATGATCTCATCACTTAAAAAATAAAATAATATAATAACAAATTTAAATGAGAGAAACTTTAAAAATAAAATACTATAAATAAAATGGGTTAATTAAGAATAAATCAAATGAATAAATAAGTACAATAAATAAACGAAAAGAGGTTTCGTTTAAATTAAATTAATTATTTTTAATGAATTAAATGTTATTAAAAATTAAAAACGGATTATTAAGGAATATATAGAGCAAGTTAAACCTTAAAAGTAAAGTTATTTTATTTAATGTATCTATTTCAAAGGTAACATTTTTATTTTATTCAAATTTTAAATCAATTTTAATATTAATAAGTTAGTTTCGTACAATTATTTAAATCAAAGTAACAGTTTTCGTTTATTCCTTTCCTGTAACGACAATATGATTACACCAAATGTAGGTTATTTTTGCGGCAATTGATCTGGCCACACTGCGTGTTGCCAATATGATTTATTGTTGTGTTTATGTCAAAGGCAGCAGGCAAACAAAAACAATGATTTTTTGTAATTTGGAATATAATGTAATAATTAATTTATGTATACAAAATCAACGTATATAGATGTAGGTAATTATTCTCTCTTCCCGCCCGCACGCTACATGCAACGCGCGGCCTCTTTTTGCCGTTCCGTTTTGTGCTTGTCATTCGTGCACCCACTTCAGCCCTCGACCATCAGCCACGGTTACTGTTGCTGCTGCTGTAAACATGTAAACATAACCCAACTTCTTAGGCCGAACAATACATGACGTGTGCGAGCCTGTGTTGGTGTACGTGCATGTGTATGCGTGCATGCGTATGTGTGTGTGTGTGTGCGCATTTGTGTGTGCCATGTAGCTTGCCATGTAGTGGGCAACTACATGACAAATGCCGCGGGGTGCGCTCACTTCAAACTGATTGAAGTTAATTCTTATTTTGATGGGAGTTTAAAAATGATTTATCTGTTGACTGACTAAAAGGGGAAATTATATTAGAATATTTTAGATTTGTATGAGTTTGGTACTGCCTGCTGGAGTCTCCCCATGTATACTGGTGTACATGGCAGACATTCTAGCCTACATGGCAAACCACAAACTGGTTCTTGGGCAAGGGCGGCTGCTGGCATGGGCACTCTATAAATAGAAGCAGGCCTCCCCCAACAACAACAACAGCAAGAGCAACAAACACCTGTTTATATTTAGGTGTAGAGAAAGTAAAAGCTTCGATTCGGATTTAGTAGTAGTTTTTCATTATATTTGAGTTTTTCCTTTATCAATAAATTTAGAAATGTGTGTTCGGCATGTTTTCATATTTTCTGTTTATGTTTAATGAATTAGTTAGTTTATTTATTATTTATTTACAGTGGCCGCAACAGCTGCAGCAGTTGCAGCGGGGGCATTGCGGGGGGGAGGTGGCTCTGAGGAGCCCATGTGCTATGGATCAATCTTGCGTATTTTAAGGCTCCCACTCGACACACGGTTGGATAGAAGCGTTGTGGAGGAGGCCACACTACTGTTGTTAAGGCTGTTGGGTGTGCTCACTAGCTGTGGCATCAGTGGCACGCCGTTGCTGCTGCTTTCGCCTCCATTGGTGGTGCAGGGGGTGTTTGGCGAGGAGGCACCGACACCGTTTTGCAGGCGACGCTTCAGTACAAAGCGACGACCTGTCATCACATTGGTGGTGCCACCGCTGTTCGTTGTGGTTGTGGTCACAGTGGGTGTGCCTCCTGCCTTTGCTGCCGTCGCTGTCGTTGTCTGTTGCAGTTCCTCGGCCGTAGGATCTACTTCCATCTCAGTGTTGGCGCTGTCATCATGCTGTGGGAGGAGAAGGAAGTTGAGTTTCCTTTCAATTGCTTGTCACACTCGTTGCTTACCACATCGCTTGTGTGCTCCTCCTCGTCGTGCCCGTCTTCCTCCTCAAACTCGGCGCTCTCCGCCTCCTCGGGGTACTCCACCAGCTGCCCGTTGAGTGTGGGAAACTCGATGACCGGCAGAATGAGACGCGACTGATGTGCATTGTTCTCATCCATCAGTTGCTGTATGAGCTGCGCAATATCCTCGCGTTTCTTGGTCACCGTGAGGAAGTCAAACCAATTTGTTAGCTGCTTAATAGGCAGCCTGTAATCCTTGATGGGCTCCTTGAAGAACTGCTCGACATACTGCAACAGATAGAGGCCGCAGTCGGTGAAGTTGTTCTGCTGCGGCACCTTGACGCAATGACCCGGCATGTTGTCCTTGTTAAAGACGTGCGCCTGCGCATCTGGCTTCTTAATCTTGTACTCGCATGTCAGATAATCTCGCAGTGTGGCCACCACGCGACTCCTTGAAGCGCCCGCCAATGAGTCGAAGATGAGGATCAACGGTTGCTTCACTGCAGGCACATCATCGTTGGTCACCCTAGCGGGTCCAGAGCTTACTGCAGGTGTTGCCGCCGCTGGCGTTGCCGATGAGGAGGATGGTGTTGATGCAGCTGCATCTTTGTTGGTAGGTGGATTCGAGTTTTCACTATCCTCTGAGGCCATGTCACTCTCATCGCCTTCGGCCTCATCGCGTTCGCTCTCGTCGTCGGCAATGCGGCAAATTTCACTGGGCATCGTTGGCAGTGTCACCGATTCGCGCTTGGATAACGGTGTGATCGTGGTATTGCCAATCTGCAGTGATACCTTCTTGCCACGCGGACGCTTCAGTTGCTGCGGCTCAACGGGTTGATTGGTGTCGTACGTAACGGGGCCCTTCAGGCAGGGGAAGCAGATGATGGCCAAGAACCAATGAGATTGCTCATTAATAGGCACTATGATAAAGTCCTTGTCAAATATATCAACAAGTTTTGTCCACTTCTGGACACGTGCATGACGCTTCTGTGCCGCCGTCTGCTTCATATCCGCTGGACGGGTGAGAGTCGTCAAACGTTTGTAAAAGAAAGTACTAAAAATATGTGTGCGCTCTCGCTGTGCCTCCGGTATAAGCGTGTTGCGCAGCCAGAGCAGATAAAAATCAATGATGATGTCATTCAAATACGACTCCTTGGTGAGGCAGACATAATCCTCCATGCGGATGCACAGACCCCCAGTGCCCTTGGGCGGATACATAAGCAGACTGATTTGTTCATCGGGACGCAGTTGGCGCGGTGCCATCTGGCTGGGTTTGTCCAGCGCCTTGCGATCCGAGTCAGCAATGCGTTCATGAATCTCTGCCGCATCACGTGCTGAGATTTCATCCACAGACGTGAACATGGACTTGATGGTCTCTCGCGCTGCAAAGCTGATGGTATCAAAGTGCAAGATCAACCGACGCTCGTGTACACTTCCATGCCACTTGATGCCAGACTCTGGAGAGGATTAAAGAATATATAAGACATTGTAGGGCAACAGTATCAGTGGCGGCACTCACGTTCATTGGGCGGATCGTCGGGCAGTTTGAGCTGTGCCTTCACATACTGTGCGCATGTCTTCAGCATGTAGAGCGTGACCAGTGGCTGTGCCTGCTCCGAGCTGCCAAAGTGTGCAATCACCTTGATCACCTCCCGTTTGTAGATGTTCAGCACAAACTTCTCATCTTTATCCTCGAGTACACCAGCAATGCGAACGCCCTTGGAGGTGAAGGTAACCTGCAGTGGTACAGGGTACTTGTTAGTCATGGGTATCATAGAATATATTTCAATATAATCACTTACCGGCTCTGTTGTCTGGAAACGATAAGGCATCAGACGCAGACACTTGCATGTAAGTTCGGTGGTAAAGGATTCGCCTTCAGAGCTATCAGACTGATCCGTAACATCGCCACGCACAAAGTCTGCAATTTTATTAAGATATGATAATTCATTTAATAATGCAGTTACAACATTTTTCATTCGTTTTAACACATGTGCCGCGGCGCCTGTTAACAGCAAAAAGAATTGCTTCACTGGCCCTGGCCACATTTTTTCACACATTCCCTTTGCTGTTGTTTTATCACTGCTTACCATCGTCATCCATTTTAATATGAATATTTAAATATTAAAATGTTAATAGCACTTAGCACATATTAATTTACAAACAAATATGTATTTAATATGCACCAAAATGTTGCAATTTGTCTACGTTTCTCTGCTTCTTCGCATGGGCACGAAAAATGGCGTGGTGTTTGAAGCGCCCTCTGTTGCTTACGTAGGTAACTACCATACTAATTGCGGCATTGCCAACAGCAAATTTCGATACACATGCATCTGTGGTAACAGCTTCAGGGATGCCGTAAACAATAATCACAGTGATTTCTTGTCACTTGTGCAAATCACAACATTCAGTGAAGATGTTAAATTAATTTAACCTTAACTAAAGGAAAGCGATTAACTTTCTTACCTTTATAGAATACCTCCTCATCCAGCTCTGGCAATGATTGTTCACAGGCAAAAGCAGCGGGCAATTGTTGATTAACAATTCCATTTGGATTGCGTTTGGCAGAATTGGCAGAAAACTGTAAGATATATAAAATAAATATATATTGTGGTTATCGTCGGGACATTGTTACACTTACGTTGCTTCCATCGGCATTGGAGTCATCCTGGTCAGCCTCATCCTCACTGCTCAGCAGCACCACAGGATCCACATCGGCAACTCGTCGCCCGCTGCGCGTGCGTCCTCCACGTATCGCCATGCCCCTGCCCCGCATGTTGGCCGTGGAGTAATTGGCAGATCCAACCTGCTTGTTCAGCCGTGCAATCTCACGTTTCTTGTCAGCCACTGTGACCAGTTCACCAGCTGATGACACCGACGCAGCAGAGGAAGCATTCGCAGTCTTGGTTGGATAAGATTTTCGCTTGGGCGGCTCCGGGAAGACACGTTTGCAACGCTCGCACTTGGCATGATCCAAGCCCGTGAAGCCGCACAGATGGCAGACAGCATAGAAGCCATCGATCAACTTGGGACCCTCCGTCGTTGTGGCAGCTGCAGGAGATGCGGTGCCGGCGACTGCATCGCGTTTCACAGGCTCCGAACCTGTTGCACCTCCACTGCTGCTGTTGCTGCTACTCGAGGGTTGACTATAGGCGGGCGTAGTTGTTGTTGCTGATGTTGCAGGTGCCGCTGCAGGTGCTGCTGCAGATGTGCCAGCTGCCGCCGCCGCCGCTGCTACTGCTGCGGCATTCTCCTGCTGCCGTGTTATTTGAAGACTCTCCTCGGCACGCGAAATAAGTTCGCTGGCAGATTCGTTGACTGAGAAACCGACAGTGACCACAAAGTCGACATTGGCACCGCGATGCTCAACACATTGAATGGTTGTGGTATTGTCGAAAGGCACGCTGACCTGCTCCAGCAGATCCTGCACGGTGCACGACTCACGTGGCAGTGTGAATGTAATGAGACGCTGCTCCCCCGAGGCGAGTATCACCAGCATTTTGGCGCTGTTCCGATCCCGATCCGCAATAGGTTGCCCGGCACGATTGTTGAGCACATGCTGCGAGTGGATCTCGTAGTTGTTGTGCGATGTCTGCTGCACTGAGGACACTTGAGGTGGCGTTGCCACCGTGGGCTGCACTCGCTGCACTGGCGGAGGCTGCTGCAATATACGTGTTCCGGCCACTGTGGTGCCTGGATTGCCCTGAGGTTGCTGCTGCTGTTGCTGCTGCACCGCCTGCTGCTGCTGTTGTTGTTGCTGCTGATGTGGCATCTGTTGCGTCAGCTTGGGCACAGTTCGCACTAGAGTGCCAGGTGCTGCTTGCCGCATGGGGGAGAGTCCTGCAGTTGCTGGTGGTGCTGGGGAACCGGAAATGGTCTGACGCTTCTTAAACTCCGCGAGAGTCATGCTAGCTCCACTGGGTGTACGCACCCCTGGTTGCACCGGTTGTTGCTGCTGCTGCACCTGTTGTTGCGGATGTGGTTGCTGCTGTTGTTGCTGCTGCTGCTGTTGATCATCTTCACTGCCACTTGTGGTTGCCGATCCCGGCTGCTGGTAATATGTGGTTAATGTTGTGTTCCCCGCTGCTGGCTGCATCTGTATGGGACTGTTGCCGGCGACAGGCTTCTGCTGCTGATCCTTCTTTACCACTGCCGCTTGTATACGCTCCTCCAGATCGAGTCCCATCGTGCTGGTGCTGGGCACTGCTGCTTGAAGTGTTGCAGGAACCGGAGTCGCTGCGCGATAACGAATCGGCTGTTGACGCATCAACACCATCTGCTGGTGTTGCTGCTGCTGCTGTTGTGGATTGCCTGGAGGTGCCTCGGTGACCACTTGACGATAGATATGCCTCGGTTGCATCTGCTGTCCTGGCGCTGTCATAGTCGGCTGTCCCAGATTGGTGATAGTTAGCTGCTTGGTCATCTGCGTCTGGGTCAAGATCTGCATAGTCTGACCATCCCCTGCGGTGCTTGTCTGCAGCACCAGCTGGGTGCGAGTGGGTCGCACACCCTGTGGACGCACAGTCCGTACAATACTTCCGGCTCCTTGCACTCCACCTCCACGTGGCCTTACTTGACGCACTATGGTGGGCGTTACCATAGGTCGAGTGATCACAGTTCCAGTCGCTTGTCTGGCGATGACAGCAGCCCCTCGTGGCGCCTTGGCACGGAAGGAGGAACGCACTAGCTGTGCTCCTGTCGCTGTGGCCACCAGCTGAGGCTGCTGCACCTGTACCTGTTGTTGCTGCTGTTGTTGTGGTTGCTGCTGTGGTTGCTGCTGCTGTTGCAATGGAGGCTTTTGCATCTGCACCTGCTGGTAGACTACATTACCCGCTTGCTGAGGCACCACGCGAGTCTGTACAAGATGTGGTGTTTGTCCCTGTAGCTGAAGTTGTTGATGCTGCTGCTGCACGTGTTGCTGCAGCACGTGCTGCTGCTGCTGTGGCGATGAAGTGTATACCACGCGATTGTTGTACGAGTGTATGTTGATACCCTGCTGCTGTAGGGCCGTGCCCTGGCGCATAATAAGTTCCTGATGCTGCGGCGCCTGTATTAACACCTGCTGTCCCGTCGGTTGTTGCACTATCACGTGCGTGTTGTTGAGCATCTATAGGTAAGGAAGGGAATTGTAAACCACTTAGTACACACACACACATACACGATTATCACAGATACAGTGGGCAGGTTTGAGAAAATAAATATAAATAGTTTGCTATATAAAGCTAGTAATGATAGACGCTGGGAAAGGAAGGATTGTAGGGAAACCTGTCACTACATAACGCCTACTAGAGGTTACCAGTTCATGTCAAATTTGGATTATCATAATTAGTCGATGAAGTGGCCACAGAGAGTTAGACATTGATTATCATAAGATTTAAAATATCATAGAATGGGCAAAAAATTAACCATGAGGGAGTTTTATAATGTCTATCACTCAGTAGGAAGTCTTTCAACACAATAAACAATAATACATTGTTAAGAAGAAGCCTTATTGCTTATATTCATTTCATGAATTGTGCTTAAAGTTTGTTTATAAACACCGAATAAATTTATTCACTTACACACGAAAGTGAATATACAATACATTAAATGGTATCAATTAGAGCTACAGAAAAATCGATTTTTTTGGGGTTTTTCATATGAAACATCGTTGTTTATCGATGTTTCTTCAGTACTAGAATCAATTGCTATTTTAATTAGAGAAAGTTCCTTAACCCTGTAGAAAGTAAGCTCTGACAATGTAATTTAATTTATTCCTCTATTTGGCATAAACGTATTTACAGTTTAAGGTACTACTTTGCCTGCTTCTCCAACATTAACTTCCCTCCACTCTTTTCTTTTATCAGCACTAGATCTGGAACTGAAGGGATTGTTTCCTGTAAAGAGACACTCTTCATTAATGCGTACATTATCTTACATATGTTCAATAGAAAAGATAGTAATCTTTTAACATTTTACCTATATATCTAAATAGATTTTCCCGATAGAGAGTTTACATTTGGATAAATAAATCTCGACTACAAAATGTCAAATAAATGTCAAGCGAGTCTCTATTCGAAAGGCAAGTTTTCTTTATCAAGCATGTGTGCCTCATTCTCATTAGTTTGTCAGTATGATTTTACATAATCACAGCCGATAAGCACCTCTATATTATCAAGAACAGCTGTAGTACGAAAAGTGGGTGGAATATGAAAGCTTTTGCATTTGCACAAGTTCTTCTAGAGAGTACTTATGTCTTTGTTGGGGTTGCTTGCTTGTTTGGGGTTTCTTGAGGGATACTTACGCCTATCTGGCGCTGCTGCTGCGTCGTGGTCATGCGGTAGACAATCTGCTGATGCTGCTGCGGCTGCTGGGCCTGTTGAGTGGGTGAGGCTTGCAGTTGCAACGTTTGTTGTGGATGCGGCGGAGTTTGTAGCAACGGTTGCTGTTGTTGAGGTTGGGCCTGAACTAATGCGGTTGTTTGCTGTTGATAGGCACGATGTTGTTGTTGTTGGTACTGTTGCTGCTGTTGTTGCAGCACTTGTTGTTGCTGCTTCTTCTGCTGTTCTTGTTGTTGCTGTTGCAGTTGCTGCATCGATGTGTGCTGCACAATTGTATTAGGCTGCAGCACCGGATCCGACGTATAATAGATTTGCTGTGTATGCTGAATGGCGGGTTGTTGTTGTACATATTGTTGCTGCTGCTGTTGCTCAAGATGCTGCAGTTGCTGCTGCTGTTGCACTTCCTGATGCTGTTGCTGTGCCTGTTGATAGTGAACCTGCTGATGCTGATGATGCATGACAACTTGCTGCTGTTGTTGTTGCTGCTGTTGCTGCACCACCTCCTGTTGTTGCTGCTGCTGTTGCTGTTGCAAGTCGGGGCCTATAATGTAGTGACTGGCTGTGGGCGCCTGCTGTGGCTGTTGATACTGAGCGGGTGCTGCTGTCTGGTAGACAACTTGCTGATCATTAAAAACCAATTGTTGATCGTCCTGCAGCACGAGAGACTGTGGGAAATAATCAAGAAAAATAATTAGATCAAGTATTGTTGTTGTTGTTACCGCATGCCATCACTTACGCCAACTTCATCGTGCGGTACTTGCACCACCTGCAGGTCCGAATAAACTGGCTTCATATCCATATCCTCAATGGGTACTATATATTGTTCCATGGCAGGTGCTGTAACGGGATTACAAATTGCAGTTAGTTAGTATTATACCATGCCTCAATTTTGTTCGTCTCATTGGGTGCGTGTGCGTCTGTGACGTCACATGCTCCGTTAGGCAGCAGCGCAATTTTCCTTTTCGCATCGTATCTTTTACCTTTCTGGGCCTTGGTCAATTGTTGTTGTTGGTGTTACGCCTTGCAACTTAAGATACAAAACACACACAGCTGCACTTGCACTTCAACTTCAAATCATTTTCCTTCTCTTATTTATTTATGGTAAAATCAGCCACAGCATTAAATAATGCTTGGGTTTCTATGAAAATTCGCTTTCTTTAACAAACACCAAAGCGACGAGGCAGAATCAAATATGGCGTTTATTTGAAGCTGGCAATACTCGGGCAAACAAGCGTGAATGGCGCCCTCTTGCGGCTTTTCGACCAACAGCTGTTTACAAACATTTTGCAGTGTTGCGTTTTGCTCTGCACTTTTATCGGTGTTTGCCCCTGGTCCGTTTTCGTCTAATATGAAGTGGTACCTCTATTTGACATGTAGGGCACTGAGTGAATTTTGAGGTACCACTAAACGCCTGCATGCCACTTATCACTGGAGTTTTCTTAATTTTCACACATTTCTTAACCAATCGCGAATGCGACACCTTTGCCTTCTTAGACCACATGATCCACATAATTTAGTTATGCCAATGCAATCGTAGTTTTATTGTTTTAGCTACTATTTATCGACAGTTTGAACAATTTGTGCAGCGCGAAAGGAGCGCGCAGCTCTTGCGAATTATTTTGAAGAGGAAGATGAAGCAACAACACACAACGAAGTAGTGTGGTGTAAATAAGCACTAAGTATGAGAAATAAGTTGGCAGGTCTGTTCATTTAAATTCGTACTTAAGAACTAATAAGAAAATATTATTTCAACATTGCGCATGTATTATATGCATATATTAAATTATCACTGCCAATAAGGCTTATGTTCCTTATTTGCTCTATTCATTTTTGTACTGAAAAATTTAAAGTTTTTCACCACAATGAGAGAGGAAGTGCTGGTCAAATTTAGTGTTTTTGAGTCCTAAAATAGTTGTCAACTTCTGCTTGTGACGTCACATGCAGTTTGTTTTTCTTCAGTGTTCGGTGAATCATACACAAAGAAATTAGTTGCAGTAAATATAAATTAGTGGACTAAGCTAGAGGTGTAACCATGTTCTCGAGTGGTCCCAACTACAACAAGCTAAAGACAAACTTGCGCCTGGCGCAGAACCGTCTCAAGCTGCTGGAGAAGAAGAAGGCGGAGTTGACGCAGAAGTCACGCAAGGAAATCGCAGACTACCTCGCCACAGGCAAAACGGAACGTGCACGCATCCGTGTAGAACATATTATACGGTAAGTTACCATATAGACTGGCCAAACAGTGCAGTGACAAGCCCGGATTACTTTCTAGTGAAGATTACCTGGTGGAGGCCATGGAAATCGTGGAGATGTACTGCGATTTGTTGCTCGCTCGGTTCGGGCTCATCCAGCAGATGAAGGAACTGGACGCGGGCATAGCCGAGCCTGTCTCCAGTTTGGTGTGGGTCTGCCCACGCTTGCAGAGTGACATTGGGGAGTTGAAAGTCATTTCGGACATATTCATTACCAAGTATGGACCGCAGTTCGCGGAGCACTCACGCACTGCCACCGGGGAGCATTACGTGTCGGAGAAGCTGATGCACAAGCTGACGCTGCAGGCGCCGCCCAAGCTGCTGGTGGAGAACTATTTGATTGCCATTGCCAAGAACTACAATATTGAGTACGAGCCCGATCCGCAGGTCATGCAAGAGGCTTCTCAGCCCGATCAGCAGCAGCAGGCACATCTGATTGATCTGTCGGATCGCAATAATCTCAGTGGCGGTGCAGCTGCCCCAGCTCCCCAAATGGGCTTCATCGGCTATCCGGCAATGCCACAGCTGCCGGACATGCCAGCTCCACCGGTGACTAAACCATTTAACTATCCTCCCTTTGGCGGGGGTGGAGGTGGTGGAGGCAGCGCAGCAGGCGCCTGTGCTGCTCCGCCGCCAGCAGTTCAACCGACGCCACCGCCACCATTTGCCTACAATATACCGCCCAATCAGAGCAAGTGCGCCGAGGAGAAGGATCTGAATACGAATTTCATCAATGTAAGTTGCAAATCGTTTAGTTTTTAAGCTTCTGCTAGAGAGTTGGCGCTGTAATTTGCATGTCTCCGCATGATTGTGCTTCCCTCCCGTCGATTGCAGCACGAGACTAGCCGTGACACTGACGAGCCAGCTCCAGGCTCAGGCAGTCCGGATGAGAATATCTTGGTAGGTTTGTCCCACGTGTAGTAGCCGTAAAAAGACTAACTTGCTGTTTGTTTCCCCCCTCTAACTTGCATCGTTTACGTTCTCTCTTCTCCCTCTTGACGTCACATTGTGCGTGTAAGTGTAGTCCAAGCCATGAGTCACAGTCGTCGTGTCAGCCTATCTCCGCTTCCTCCTGCTATCGCTGCTTATAATTTATTTCTTTTGCAACATTTATTATTATTATTATAATTTTTATTTCGCTAACAGCGCCCTCCCAACCCGCACTATGATCCGCCGCCACGTTACTCTTCGATTAATCCCGTTAACTTGCAGGTCAGCTTGACGCACTTGACCTACGACCAAGACACGCTACCTTAAGACTTCATTTCTGTTTTTCCTGCCATATTAATGCACTACCTTCTCCCTCCGCAGAATGCCAACAAACCCAAACCACAACCACGTTCGAAGCTGCCCCCACCAGCTGCTGGACCCGCACACCCGAGTGCGCCGCCAGAGCTGGACTTTCCCTCGCTGCCGAATGTGCCCAGTGACTTGCCCGATGTGCCCCAAGGCGGCGGCGGAGCAGCTGGCAAACGTAACGACGACGATGAGATTGATTTCGATGAGCTGTCGCGGCGTTTCGAGAACCTCAAGAAGCGCAAGTGATGAGCAACATCTTCCTCAACTCTTTATGCATTCACTACTCTGTTAATCAATTATGATTTATATTAAACATATATCCAGTTAATAAAAAAGTCTAGAAGAGATTCTTTCTCGAGCAGTTCCAAGTGTCCCTTGCCCAAGAGATGAACACCGTCCTGCTCTACTCTATGCATTCACTACTCTGTTAATCAATTATGATTTATATTAAATATATATCCAGTTAATCACACACATATTTATGGTAGTCTAGAAGAGTTCGTCGCTCTCCACAACTTCCTTGAGTTCGAGCAGTTCCAAGAGTCCTTTGCCCTTTGTCTCGTTGCGCACCAGTTCGTCTATGACGCGATACTGTCCGGGATCGATGAGTAGAGTCAGATGCAGTGTGGATTCCTCCCATTCTTCGTGCTCCACGGAGTTGGCCAACTTGATGACAGACTCCTTCAGCTTTCCGCCTCCCTCTTTGCCGGCAAAGCTTACGCGCAGCTTCATGCGAGAACGTTCTATGGGCAAATGCTCGCGCAGTGCTTTGATGGCCTCCAGTGTATTCTGTTTGGTGTTCTTGTTCATCTTGACGTTGAAATGTGCATCTTTGAGTGACTTCTCTATAATGGATCCAGGGTAGGGGCGGCGTGTTTCAGGATTCACGCAGAGAGCCGCCACGCTGTTCACTATGCTATTCAGCTGCGAGTCCAGCACGCTTTGGCGTTCCTTCTCGGACACCTGTAGCTCTCCCTTGCTGAGGATTTCCTTGCAGATTTCGGTCTCATCTTTTGCACCGAATGCCTTTTGCAACTCTTCCTTTTTGGCTGCTTGTCCCTTGGAGACATTTGTAAAGATTGTGTGTGTCTGGAGCACTTCGTCGATGTCCTTTTCGCTGCATGATGAAATTGAGTCAATCAGTAGTTGAGGAAGGTGTGCTTGATTGTCTGGGCTTACCTGTTGTTACGCCATGATAGCACCTTGTTTTTGTAGCAGGCAATCTCGAAGCGCTTTCCTGCCTTTTTAAGCCTCACAATGGCCACATTTGTAAGACGTATTTGATTTGTTGGTGTGAATATTTTGGACATGCTGATTTATTGTTGGTTGTGATTAGTGTGGCTGCAAAACGATATTGTGAAAATACCGACACCATAAATGTCAGAAAATACCGCAAAACAATGTTGACTAATACATGGGTTGGGTGCAAGTTGGCGGTTATTGAAATTGATTGAATGTTTTGAATTTAATTTGTTATTTTTTATTGCTGCTGCTCAGTATGCAACGGCACTGCAAATTAAATAATTAATAATAAGAATACTAGCGAAATACCATTTTGATGCAAAACAGTGTTCACAAACATACGGATTCTGTGCTCGAAGTTTGTTTCGTTCACTGTACAGCACTGTTTGTAACGGCTCACTTGAAATAAATTGCGACTTATGTTTTTTTTTTCTTTCGCTTTATTTACTGAATATACGCGTAAAACATAAATCTTTAACAATATTTGTTTACTCTTGATGCAACGATTTGGCTTCGATGTAATTGTGTGTGCCAACATGTGCGGCATAGGTCAGCCGTCGTGTTGCCAGACACAACAACAAAGCTGCGCTTTGGATTTGTTCATTATGCACTTGCGGGCTACGAAACTTAAAAATTAACCCCCTAACCAAATCAATATCATATCTCATTAAGTTATCATATCGTTTACAGATGCGGCGGCGGTGGCGGCGGCTCTGGACACTCGGACATTTCAGTTTCAGGCTCGCACGGACACGTCTCGTCGGTATCCATGCATCCCTCTTCCTCGCATATGCCAGTATGTGTGGACTCCGCCTCGGACTCCTCCTCCTTGTAGCCCATGTAGGCAGTTGCACGCTGTTTGATTATCTCCTGGATAATGGCTGTTAATATCTCGCGAGAGTCCACAATGTGGCCCACTTCCTGGGCCACCTCAGCAGACAGCCACGGGCAGATCTCCTTCATGAGCAATTCCTTCTTGACAGCATCGCTGGCTGGCTCGATATTCTCCAGCACCTCGGGGACGAGGCTGGCAATGTGTCCTTGCAGCAGCTTGGCCGCTGTCACACTCTTCTGCATCTCAGCATCCAATTCCTTGGCGATGGCATCTTGGCGCCGGCGACGTTCCTTCTCAGCCTGCAAGCGCAACTCCTCGGCCTCCAGGCGGCGCAGTTCGGCCAGCTCCGCTTCGCGTTGAGCCAGGAATCTGCAGGGTGAATGAATTCCTCCTTTATATTTGATGTATATTTCAATGTTGCGATACTTACTCTTCCTGTTTGCGACGCAGTGCATCGAGCTCCATTTCGTGGGCAACCTCCAGCATGCTCTGCTCTATGCAGGCATCCACCAAGACATCAATAATCGGCTGAGCCTCTGCATCGAAGTGGAACAGCTCGCCTTCGCCAATTTCGGTGCCCACATCGACGCCCACCTTGGCGGGTATGTATGGCGGTGTCGGCGGCTTCTCCAGAAACAAATCGGTTTGCGTGTCTATCGAGAACTCTGGCGGACGCTGAACCAGCTTCTCCAAGTACTTCTCTGTCTGAATATTCTCGTGCTTTCTGCCGTTCACCGGTGGCGGTGTTCCGAGCACGTTGCGCTGATTGCGGCACTGAACCATGCGCTTGCGGATCATATTGCGGCGTCGCAGCTCTGCAGCCTTATCGAACGGATCCACATCGGCCTGTACAACACACACAACACACAGCAAAGCGATTAGTCATGGGGTCAGGGTTGCCTACTATCCCGGTTCACACTACTTACAATCATAGCTGGTGAACTAAAGTTGCTGCCCTTTATGACGCGACGGTCGTACATCATGTTCATGTAGGGTTCCGGCGGCGGCACCACTGGCCTGTAATAGTTGCAGAAGCAGAAACAAAATTATAAGCGGCCAATTAGCAAACCTCGACCCAGTTGAGCTGGAAAACTCTTTTAGAAGACCCAAATCTGTTGCACACTCAAGGCGATAAAAATCAAATTTGTGCACTGCATCAACGCCCCCGTAACTCTTGACGTAGCTGGGTGGGCGTATCAAGTGTCAAGTCATCTCCGATTCGAATCAATTTCCGTTAAGTTCACTACACTTTTGGGTCAATGGGCAGAGAGGAGGAGCGACTGCACCATAAAGGAACCTCTTAAAGTACAAAGTTTAAAGCGACCTGAAGGAGTTACGCCAGTTGGTGCCCCTGGAGTGGTCAGTTATTTATGACTTGCTAATTTATATACACCTGTATATAGTATACATATGTAGATATGTGTGTGGCATATACATATATAACATTGTCAGACATTGCACTCCTTTGGGTCCTTTGGGCCTTTGGCTCTGGTGGAACCTGAACTCGTGACCTATGCAAATTTCTCAGTTTGTTGGCGCAGAAACTGGCCCACTAACAGGAAGTCACATTGAAGTTCCCAGCCAGGCAAATGTCTGGTCTGGTCTGCCTTAGCTCTGTGTGTATGTGTGTGTATGTGTGAAGAGCGGATGGAGTCTCTCTCTCTGGGTCGGGGTCCTGAAGTACAAAGCAATCAACCAAAGTGACGACTCAAAAAACGACTTAAAAGAGCGAGAAGTGTTTTGCAAATAGATTTCTTTGCTTGAGAAATACACAATTCTAGATGGGAATTATTTTGCTCTAAAACGATTTTATGGAGTATTATTAGTGGTATGGATTGCCCGTTGCTCTACGATTATATGGTGGTATTATACGTGGTGTAGGTTTGCAATTGGAAACAGGAGAATGATAACCAAAGGAGCCAATCAAGGTTTTTCTCCCACTTATCATTAATTTGCAATGTAACTAATTCTAGGGTACCAATTGTAAATTATTTAGTTGAAAAGCGCATAATTGCCAAAGTTTGTACATATAATATTACGGCGTAAGTTTTAATGGGGAAATAATTCCTAAATCAAATCTAATCTATCGATAGAATCAATGAAACTATCGGAAAAGTCGATGAAAGTCAATAGATAGATATCATAGATCATAACATAGATCTTAAGAATATCATAGATCACAGACATAATAGACCATATCTATCATATGTCATAGATATTGATCACATGCATATTTATGATATATAGATAGATAGGTATCATTTATCTTAGATGTCATAAATCATAGATATCATATATCTTAGATATCATTGATCATATATGTACATATATCATAGATCACGGATTTTACAGATTACAGATTTCATATATCACAGATATCAAAGATAACAAATAGATCATAGAACATAAATATAGATGTTAGATATTATAGATCTTAGATATTATAGATCACAAATAATCACAATTCTAAATAATAATATCTGTGATAATAACTATCACAGATATCATCATTATCTTTCTATTAAAAACCTTCCTTAATACAAGTTGAAAACATTGCGATGACAAATGTGATCCACTTTTATCTAGAGCTATATTTGAGGTCAGCCATAGGTATTCCCACAATTAACTAGCTAATGAAACGTAAACCATATCGAGGTCATATAAAAATAAAAACCTCCATTCACTGCAAATGAGCAGACCGACAGGCTTTTTTTCCATTTCCATTTACGAATATACGTCCTTCTCCTCCTCTTCCCCCTGGTCTTATAAACTGTGCCATATGTAGAATGTTCTGTTGCCTTATATCACACTTGGCACCGTTGCGGACTGCGAAATGGGGATCTCCTTTCTCGGTATTTAATGTAAAATTTCCGACTGTTGTGGCGCGTTTCTTTTTGTTTGCCTCTGCAAATCTTGATTTAAATTATTTAAAAGCCAAGAGAAGCGAATTGTGTCCAGCTAAAGTACTGCAAACAGGGCGTGTTGCATGATAAATAGCGAAGTCGATGTCCTTCCTCAGAGTTGTGGAGAGGGGGAGGTGTGGGGTAGTCGGTTCTATTAATGAACGGGCGCTTTATAAATTAATCAACGTCGAACTTTAAAATTCCAATAGAATTGAGAACCATTCGTAATTGAATTGTTGTTGACGCAGCAATCGATAAACGGTACGTGGACTGGTACGTGGACTGGACTTCACCGGACTGAGTGGGCCCCAAAATATATACATACACACATTTATGGTAATATTTTTGATGGCGCTTGGCCCACTTTGGCATGAGCGGGTGGAGGAGGTTGCCGGGCCAGTTTGGCTGGGGCTATTTCATTTTTATTACCTTTTGTCGCCGGTGTTGTTGCGTCGTTGCTGCAATTGCTGCTGGAACTGCGCCTTGGTTATGTGCAGACCACCGGCCAGCGATTCTGTATCGGATTTGGAGGCCACTGCAGCAGCAGCAGCTGTGGCAGCAGCGACAGCGGCGGTCGCACGCACTCCTGCCTGCTGGCGGGTGGCAGCGCGATTCTCCTTATCGGCCACAGGGAGGCGACTCTCCTTGCTGGGCCTGCTGCTGTTGGGACTGGGACTAAAGTTGTTGTTGCTGTTGTTGCTGGCGGCATTGTAGTAGTTGTGCAAGATCATCGGATAGGAGGAGTAGGCATAGACATGGCGTCGCAGCATCGACGCCGGCAGCTGTTGCAGCTCAGACGGTGGCGGCAGAAAGATGCCCGTGGGCACAGTGGTCTCGAAGCGAGGACGGTCCATTTGGCGTGCTGCAGCCGCTAGCCAGGAGCCGTTGCTGTGTGCACTGCCGCCACTACCACCAACCGTAGCAGCAGCACCAGCACCACGACCGTAATTCTCCTCCGGCGCCAGAAAGCGTAGCTTCTGGCTCAGCTCATCGGCAAAGCTGCGTACCTCCTGTGTGCTGCGCGAGAAGTACGAGCGCGTCGTCAGTGGAGGCGGCGGATTGCTTGTGGCATTGTCTGCAGCAGCAGCAGCAGCAGCAGCGGGCTCACGGATCGTGGGACGCACTATAGCCTGATTGGGTTTCGATTCGTATTCTGCCTCCACAGAGTTGTGCAGCACGGAGAAGGCGTTGGTTACCACGTGATGGAAATTGTAGGGACTCTGATAGCGTTGCACGTTGTAGGATTGCTGCTGCAGGTTGCTGTTGTTGTTGTTGTTGTTGTAGCTGTTGGTGTTGCTGTTGCTGCTGCGTCCAGGTGCATAGGGATAGCTGCTGGCAAAGGAGAAGTTCTGTGCACGCGCCGGTCTATTGTTCTCGGGGAAGTGTTCTGGATTTATGTGCTGCTGCTGGGGGCTGCTGTTCGACTCTGGCATGGTACCTTAGGGATCAATGGAGGCGCAGGCGAAGGACATTTCCCTACTGGCTCTCGGCAAAAATGAGCAGCGCTTACACTCACAGACACACACACACGAAAAAGTTAATCAATACTTTTTTTATTATGTTTCACTGCTGCCCCTTTGTCCTTTCCGCAAGGAGCACTGGCAGCACCTGTACCGACCGCACTGTTCGACTGGCGAACGCCAAATGACCGCAGGCAATCGGCACCAGCAGCGACGAGGGCGGCTTCGGTCGTCCTGTCGGCCATCGTTGGTCAGTCGCTGCCAACAGCTGCCAACAGTTGGAGGCAGAGGGAGTAGGCTGGGGAAGGGGAGTGGAGAGTGGGCGAACATAGCTAACAATTAACGAGGTACCTCGCCGTCGACTGTTGCCGTACACACACACAATTGAAATGCCGCCAAATCCGCGTTGCCCAGAAGTGCTTTGAATGCCGCATTATGTATGCCAATAGGTACCACCCCTACACGCTTCCCCCCTCACTCCCTGCACCTTGCAGCTGGGTCGTGTTGCCAATTAAAAGTGTTTCCTGTCCTCTAACTCCAGTGACACCAGGCTGGCCTTGAATTTGGCAATGTCCCCAGCAACTATTCATGAGTAGTTTGTAGGTGTTGCTTCACGAGGAGAAGGGGGTCGTGTGTCAAAAGGGCGCATTTCCTGCCAGATGACTTCACGCATTTCTCAGCTGACCAGGGGGGAGGGACAGCTGTTCCTTGTTAGCTGGAAGTAATGTCAATTGCCAAGGTCAGCTTCGGGCAACGCCTTAAGCAACTCCTGCTACACAGTCTTGACGTGTGTCGCTGATAAGTCGAATTAATGAATACTTCGGGTGCCTTCATAGCCAACTTTATTACTAGTAAATTAAAAGGAATGTGTGCGCCCCCTTACTGCACATGCTGGGCGTGGCAGCGTCGTAAAGATCGAAGGTCAATTGCTGCTTTATGAGTAAATGCGTTCTCTGAGAAGCACTATCAAGATGGTTGCATTTCAACACACTCGAATGGAGATCTATACTTAGCTGGGTATCTACAAGGCTCTGGTACAATTAACCAAGATATATGTATGCTTTAACCGTCTATATCATTATAATGTCATTGCAGGAAGCTCTTCATATATATATTTGAGGAATTGGCATTCATAGAACTGTTAAGTTATTGGAGTTCATTAAGGATTTTAAAATTTTGGGGTACTCAATAATCCCATCCTTAAATTACGAGCCCTTATATTCATAGAACTGTTTACAAGAAAAGCAAGAATTAGAATTCGTAGAGCCCAAGAAAATATGGTATGTTCAATAATCCCATCATTATTTAGCAAAGAAAAATTAATTTTAATTTACAGATCTCTTCAGAAGAATACACAGAGAATACACAGAGAATTCATGGAGCCTTATAAAATTTGGGTATTCCATAATCCCATTATCCCTTATAAGATTTGAGCTATTCAATAATGCCAACCTATTATACTACAATATATCTTAATGAATTTATGTATCTTATGAATGTATATCATTACAGCGTACTCTCTCCAACAAAACGAAGTTCAGGAATTGGAATTTAGAGAACAACCCAGAGAAGGATTAAGGACTTCATGGAGCCTTAAATAATCTGAGCCAAGTGTTAAATAATCCCATTCGAATTCATAGCATTCTTCCCCCAGTTAAGGTATAGACATCCACGTAGCCTTATAAAATGTGTGCTATTCCATAATCCTATACCAATAACACGCAATTAATGTTGGTCAGTCTGGTACACGCACTTTACAGCCTGTTAAACGACCTTAGGATGACCCATTGCCGGCTTTGTGTCTTAATCGCAATGTTAAGTTGTCTATTTTTGCGACTTCACGACGACAAACTGCGTCAATTACAGTTTTAAGCACCTGACAAGCTACGATGCGTGCGTGGCCTGGTCAAAAGGGTACCTAGATACTCCTAGACCCCGCAGGACTGGCACGCGCCACCCACAATCCACGCAACCCACTCGCGTCGCTTGGTAATAATTCATTTACGCAATTTATGACTGGCTTCTTTTCTACACAACTTTCGTTTTCAGTTGTTGCTGTTGTGTACTCTTTTCTTTGGTCGATTCATTGACCCCGCTTAATGTTGTGTAAACTTACTTGGGACAACCTTTGATTTTAATCGGTTTGGGTTGACTGGCCCACCAGAAGGCCTGTTTGCAGGGGGGCGCAGGACACGGACGGTCCTGCCACTTGAGCTGCATCTCTGTGACTTCCGTGCGTGTTACTCCTGTGCTGAGAAGGTCCAAGCCGCAAGGTCGCCTTTGCTGAAGGGACGCACGCTTCGGGATTGTCGGCATTGTCTTCTTCTTTGTTCACTTCTTTGTTTTTTATGTATAATTTGTAGTTAATATACTATATAGTTACATCTAGTTCCGACTAAATTTAAGTGTACAAAAGTCTATAAACAGACACATTTTACAAGGCTTCACGATTGTGTTTCATTCCCGCATTCGAGTAGGCACTTTTCAAATTGTTTCACTAAAAATAAAGAGGGTCCTATTAATATTTGAATTGTTGTCTTTTTGTGCGTCGTTCTTTTTGCTCGAGACTGCGTCGTATCCAAAATAAACAACAACGGCGGAATTTGTCGAGTTGTCATGGAAATCGATTGTCGGCATTGTTGCATTGTTTAACTGTTGTTGTCTTGTGGGGCCAGGGGATTAACAGGATGCCCCAGGAAGTGGAACATCTACAGATCCATAGAGATGATAGTGGTTATAATTATATATAGTGCTTGAATTCTCTTTAGTCACGAAGCTGTTTGGATAACAATTTAATATATTTAAACGTTTATTCAATTAAATTAAATTCAATATAATTGAATTTATTGTTTATATTATTATATCATATTTAATATAAATTTACAAAACGTAAAGTAAAGAGCCAAAAAAAGGCTAAAATTTATGGCAACATAAGTTTGTTCATTTTAGGAATATATTTTTTAAATTCATTGGGGCAAAAAAAGGACAGATTTCAAATTGGTCTGACTACAATCTTATCACACTCGGATTGTATTCGCGATTTTGTTTTTTTTTATTACTAACGCTAACTCTCCTGATATTTATTGGGTTTTTCTAGATTTTCGCCAATCTATTGGCACAACTGTTTTATCAGTTTATTTTGTTTAAAAGTTAGTATAAAATTTAAATTTAAAATTAAGGAACTATTTCTCATTTTGGACTAAATTTTATAATCAAAACTAATATAACTTTAATATAAATAATAATTTAAGTTTTAAATCGGCAGAAAAAGGCTGAACTGTCAACACTACAGGAAAAATCTATTAACAGCGCGGCTTCAAACAAGCACTGCTTGGCAAGCAGTTCAATTCCAGTTCAATTGCGCCGAGAATGAGTGGGCAAGCAGTTAACATTTACAAATGAACTGCTTTGTAATTGGTTCACAATGGATGGATTAACTGGCAAGCAGTCGAACGCAATGCAATTCAAAAGGAAATCAGCGCTTAAATTTCTTTTCGATTTTCAATCTATTTAATAGATTTCTAGCTGCATTTCAATTAATTAGACTCCCCCTTACGTAATATATTTCGTATGTATTTCCTATATATTATAGTTTCAGCCTACACTTCTAATCAGATCGGCAACAGCGTTTTGTTAAAATGACACAGACTTCCTTCATTGTTTTGGCTACTCATTAACACGGCGCAGCCAGACTGAGTAACCTTTCTTTCCCATCTCTGCCGCTCTCATTGAGCAATGACTTGCCTGTCAACGATGACGTTTGGCTTTATGTCATGCAAGGAGTGGGGAAGTAGGGATGGAGGTCGAGGGTCACTTCGATGGGGGTGATAATTGGTGAGCGCGTGTGTCGCTGCTGTTCCTGGTGTCCTTTTGTGTTGTGTACCCCTTTGTCTGTGTCTGGCTGCCTAATAAGATCTGAGCCAGAGGGCCGAGCAAACATCAATAAGTGCCATGACGTTTGACATTTGCAGAGAGGTCTCTCAGCCCATTCCGTCTGCTGTCTTGTTGTTGTTGGCATTTAAAAGGTTAATGATGCCCACTCGACTCGGCCACACAGACGCTCAGCCCGGCGTCGTCTGTCGATAATCTTCGCCTGCAATTTCCACAACGTTTTGTGCTCGATCATTTGCAGCGATACGAGTCCGAGCCCGAACCCGAGCTGAGCCGAGCCGAGCCGTGGTCGAGGCTGCCTTTCTGCGAAAGGGAATGTGTCCAACTGTGTTTGTTGTCAAACAAATCATTTACAGAGATCTTTGCTATGTGTGTGTGTGTAGGTGTGTGTAGGTGTGAGCTGCAATTTTCCATGGAAAATCAAACTACTCGCACTCACTCGAGTTTTGATTAATTTATTGCCCCGTAAAGCATATTCGGGTAGTCAGGTAACGGTTGAGAACCATAAAAAACATATTGAAAATTTCTACGGGTTGCTGCCTTATTTTTTTTATGGGTCATTTTGCAGTCGCTCTGCTGGCGCCAAATAAATATAGAAAATATATATTGAAAATAAATTACCAATTGGAAATAGATGTCATAAAATATTATACTTTGACAACTAACTGTAAACATGAGTTGCACAAGTATTTCTATCGTTATTTATTTATGACTTGATTTAGATTTAATATTTATACATATTATTTATTAGTTACTTTTATTTATTAACTCTTCCAACAAATGAAAATTTGCGGTTTAAGTTGGAAGAATCTCAGTACAGTTTGGCAAATGAACTTTGCACTTTTTGCCCAGCAGCTTCTTTTTCTCGGTTGCGGGTTGTTTCTTTTTCGAAGAGAGAGAGAGAGAGAGGGATAGAAAGGGAGAGAGAGAGAGTTGGAAAGTGGCATCGACAACGGGTTCGACTTAATTATGAGAAACGGCTCTGCATTCTAAGCCGGGCCCTGCCGCAAACATTCGCATCAATTATGCATACGCCAACGCAGTCGGCATGCGGCACACAGTTGCAGTGGCGCTGCCAAAGAGAGAGAGAGAGAGAGAAGCAGAGTGAGCGAGAGGGAGAGCTGTGGGCCTGCAGCAAGGACTGCTCCTTTTTGCCAGGCGAGCCAGAACAGTTTACCGCATGGCAAATTCGACGAATTTCCTGCGGTTTTCAAGCATTTCGGTTGGTTTGCTTGGCTTGGGTCACTTGCAACTTTGATTGCCAGTTAAAGGCGCCTCGAGTCCGAGGGGAAGATAGGGGGAGACAGAGAGAGGGGGATGGGGGGTACGGCTGACCGCAACAGCATTGGTCGAATTGAATTTATTGTAAATGGTAAAAGGATTTGAGCTGAGCTCAACTGGACAACAGTTTGTGCAACCAAATCGATTGCAGCTGTGGGGCATTCATTCTCTGCCTCTTCCTCTTCTTCTTCCCTTTTTAATTCTGTGTTGCGTTTTTGAAAAACAGTTGTCTTTGTGGCCGGGCGAATCGAATCGAATCGTTAACATGGCACATCCGCATGTCAAAAATGTCGCACAAAAATCAAAAATGTCGCAGAGGGCCAGTCGAACAGGCGGACGGACTTACAGACAGAGACAGAGAGAGAGAGTGAGAGAGACGTACTAGGAACCCGCGACGTGTTCGAGGCACTCGGCCCTCGGCCCAGACCCAGACCCAAGCAGCTCCAAGCACCGCTCAACGCCGCAAAGCAAAGCAAAGCAAAGCGAACTCAATAGCAAATTAGCAATTCCGATGCGGCCATTTATATTGTTTATTCTTATTGTTGTTGTTGTTGCTGTTATTGTTGTTGCTGTTCGGTTGACGAACAGACGTTGGGGACGAACAGACGATCGCGTTTTTATTTTTATTTCAGTTTCTATTTGCTTGTTTTCTGCTTCATTTTGTTTTTGTCAACGCAGTTTTTTATAAATTATTCCACTCTATAGTTTGCGGCGATCGATACTCTGTTATCAAGTCCCGACCCCAAACCGAACCTGAGCCCAACCAAACTCGACCGCTAGCTTGATGCAAATTAGCAGCAGAGGCAGAGGCAGAGGCAGGGGTAGAGGCAGAGTCAGAGTCAGGGAGCAGCAGAGCAGACCAGTCGAGCCATTACAATGTCTAATGTCTGCACTGTCTAATCGACTGATTAGCTGGCAGATTGAAAGACTGCTAGAATGCCTGATTGATTGATTGCTAGACTGACTGACTGACTACTAGACTGACTGACTGATAGCTTCATTCATTTGGGCAATCAATAATACCCGTACCCGAAATATTTCAGTCATGCAAACTGTCCCAAACAAACCCACAAAGTTTGCGTGCTTTGCATTTCTTATAGGCCAGCTATGTTGCCATATAATCCAATATGCTTTGTCATTAGGCGGCAACTGAAATTTGTTATGTTTATTACAATTTGAAGACTTCAAGAGAGAGAGAGAGCGATGAGAGGGAGTGTGAGACAGAGCGCACTCTCTATAAGGAGTCTCGGCGCCACTTGGGCACCGTTAGACGGCGCCATCAGCTGATACTGTTGTGGGATAAACATCTCCTGGTAGCTGACACTTTCACTCTCTCTTGTCCTGGCTGACTATTTTCCCAGAACTTGGCGAGGGGTTTTACCTGCCACTGCACGTGCAATTCCCTCGACACTTGTTCGGGCTCTTCTTGTTTTCCCTAGAAAGGACAACAAGTTGTAAATGATAGTTGGAAGATCTCTCGATCGCTTATAGATTGTAATCGAACTTCAGCTTGTTTTGTTTTTGCTCATAACTCAATTAGCTCGAACACTGTTTGGCCAAACTACGTGGGACCGGGTTGAGGTCTCTATTAGAGGGTGTTGTTCATTATATTGTAGTAGGGTGACCACACTACAGCACACAAGATAATCGCCGTGTGGCAGTGACTTCCGTTTTAGCTGGAAACAATGAAAATGTGTGGAAAGTCTTGTTCCTGTTGTACGAAACGGTTTACAGTGAACAAGTGTGTTAAGGATGTGCGTGACCATCATTATTAGGCACCTACAGCACGAAGATATCGTATGGTAAAGGTCTTACATATGAAGATGTGTCACGTAGGCGTGTGTATACGGATCCCAGACGTGTCTGTGACGTAGCCAGCAAACAATTGAACAGTGGAACAGTTATTTGTCTTGATATCTTTTGTGATATCTATAAAATCTTCTATAGTCGAACGGAAGTTTCCTATTAATCAGGATATTCTAATACATTAAGAGCTAAAGTAAACAATCTTTGCTTAATTCGAAGTAAAGTCCAAAGTAAAATATTCGATAATAGCCATAAAGTCGCTAATATTGTGACTTATTATTGTATGGTAGCCATAAAAGCCAATTATCAATTCGTTCCGGCCTTAAAACTTTCCCAGCTCGCGCTTATCCTTTGCCATAATATAAATGCCATAAACAGTAGTTTTCCCCAATTAATATCGTAAAATTACCGATTTCATCGAGAGTCTCTTCGCTTTTACGACGCCTACAAATTGATGTCTAATGATGCCCCTTCTCATAACCATCATAACCATGAGGTCGTAATATATGCCACGCAACGATCTCACTTCATCAAACTTTCAACAGGCGATGTACAATCTTTTGTCTATTGTCAGATGGGAACATATTCCACGATTCCATTTCGAGACGGGGGCTATAAAGATACGAAAACCATGAAAGAAGCCAATTAATGAATTGTTTTGGGTGGCGCTGCGTGGGGTGGACTGGTTCACAAATATCTTTATAACGTGCCTTTCTTTGGGACTTTTATAGTGTTTCTCGATTTTATTGATTAAGATTTTTGGATATCGATAAAGCAGCAGCAAAGCGCTTTTTAATTATAACAAACAGAAATGCATAAAGTGTTTTTTATGGCTCCCCCTTTCCCTGCCCCCTGCTTAGGCTGAATTTATGTTGCGACGCACAGGAAATTGCCTAAAAAAGTATCGAAAAACATAAACATATATCAATTGAGATGTCTCCGATGTGCACAGTGTCCTTGTCCTGAACGTGTGCACGGGATGCGCTTAAAAAGAAATCCCTTCCGCTTTGCCGCCGGGTTGCCAAATGAGTTGAACTTCCGCTGCAGCGCGTGGCCGACTTGTCTGTGGCAACTGGCCACGCCCCTTCTGGCTCTGCACCCTCTGCAGCCCTAATGCAGTTGTCAGACTTCGCTGCTGTCTCTGCTGCTGCTGCTGCTGTGTTTGGTGACTATCTCTGAAATACTACATGAGTTTTATAAGTAGCTGCGGCAACAACAACTATGCTAATCGATGCGATGCCAAACAGGGCAAGAACCAGAGATGGCAATGAAGAGGGGAGAAGGCGCAGCAGCAGCAGCAGGAGGAGAGGGAGGGGGAAGCAGTATCAGCAGCTTGTCTATCCAAGGCGACGCCATTTGCAGTTTCACACTTTTTTGCCATGGCTCGGACCATTTTTTATGGACAAGCGTGCCAAATTTGTAGAATGCGTCAGCGACAAGTGTAAAGTAGATTTGCTGCTGTTGCTGCTGTAGATATTGCTGCTGTTGTTGTAAGGCTTGCATAACCGGGCCACACTGGCCACAGGCCTTTCGGAGTCTGGTCGCGCGCCCCTTTAGAAACTTTCCATAATTTGTGCAATAAATCCAACGAATTTCACTCAAAACAATCGAAAACTCAAGGCGAGCAGCCAATTATTAACAAACCACTGCAACAACACCAGCAACAGCAACACCCATAGCAACAGCAACAACAATGGCAACAATAAAAACAACAAACTAAACATATCAATAAAAGTCGGCACGCAAACAAGCGATTGACACGCAAAAACACATTTAAAATTGATTAGCCCGGTCAATTTCAGCTTCAGCTTCAGCTTCGGGTTGAAGTTGAAGACCCATTGGAATCTCTGGCTGAAACATAGAAGATGTCTAGACATCCAACACACAGTGTGTGACATTTGCCCCTGGGGCCCCGCTATATAAGGAGGCTCTCGTGCCCCCTCTTGCGTCTCTACCTTTTGCCTTTGCTTCTTCTTCTATTCGTGTCGCGTGCTACGAACTACAATATGACCAATTATTTGCCTAATAATTTGGTAGATTTGTTAAGAGGGGTAAAATAACAATTATATTGAAATGCAAACCATAATGATGTGATCGAATGAAGCATACTCTTTAGGTTAGTGTTAAATGGAAGTTGGCCGTATCGACTGCCTAAGGGGCTCTTATGCAAAACATCTCGGGGTATTTAGTGTAATTGCCTTGCTTCGAAATGAAGTTGGTTTAGTTTAGTTTGTTTACTTCATGAATCAGTTTATGAAATGAAAATATTATATCGACTTATTTTAAATATATGTATTGTATTATATGAGAAATCTAATTTTCGGGTTATTTTTCAGTTATAATATTGTCAACTCATTCAATCATTCTTGTCCCAATTTGATTCGCAATTAATACCAAAATAATAGAATATAACAGGCATAAAGAGACGTGGCCTAGGGTGCCACTGGAATTCGGGGCCCATGAGCACCGCACACCCTGCATACGGCTACCTACGGGCTGGTTATGATTTGTAAATGAAGAAGAAAATATGTTTATATATGTTAAAACTGTTAACTTCAATAATTTCTGTGATTGTAATTTGGTTTGGTGGTTAATATAATATTCATATATTTGTATACATAATAATTGCAGATTATCTATTTTCTTGGGCGGATGGTGTAGCAGCTTGAAATAAACTTTATGTGAGTAGAGTGTGCAGACAGTTTTATGCCGAATTTTATTTTTCTAGTTCTTATAATGACAGAAATCTCTGCGTTCAAACAGACATACAGAGAGACTTAGCTAAATCAAGGAGGTATATTTTTACTTTGTGGTAACTGCCTTCATTTGTAACTGCCTTCAAAGTTAGCATACCATTTTCAATGTTCGATGGGCTTAAAAAGAAGTTGCATGAATGCTCGTTCATCTTCTGCTATATTACCCAACGAAAGTATAAAAATAAATACATGAAATCAAATACTTCTCTATACTATATCTTGAGATCTATAGGCAACTTGGTAGACCTTTATTTGTAGAGTATTCAAATATGGAAAACTTTAGTTTGTATCTAAGTGATAAGCAAAAATGTTCGTTTTGTTTGCCGCGGGCCGCTTAAAATGTATTTTATAGAATGTCTATCGTGTGTTAGGTGTGTTAGTTGTGTGTGCGTGTGTGTGTCTTTCGTTTCACTCTCAGTTTCTTGGGCTCAAGGGGCATAATTATTGAGTCAGCTTTGGGATGGAACGTGCGTCTACATAACGGACGCCAGGCAAAACTAATTTCGGAGCTTGCCTCGACTTGGCTTGGCTTGGTTTGGATTGGCTTGGCTTGGCCCCTCTCTGGAGGCAATTTCCAGTAAAAGCTGAGCCCCCTTTCGCATTTTATTTCTCGTCTTTTGTGGCATCTTATGATTTATTAGTTTTGATTAATTTGATGGATATTTTTGGCAAAAACCGATCGATCCATCGCATCATCGTCGTATCCAAGATCGGTAGAGCAGGGTACTCTACCTTAAGGGCTTTCCGAAAAATGCTTAAACCAATTTTCACCAAAGCGCGCTTAATTAAACGGAATCTCTCGCTGGCTGCCCTCCGTCTGGAGGCTTACTCGCATGTGCTCAAGCCAGAGCAGACCAGAGCAGATCTGCAACAGCAACAGTTGCTGCTGCAACAGCAACAGCTTCAATGGTGGTCGTCGCCCCAGAGACACGATAAACGCGTACAATTGTTTGCACTTAAGATTTTTACACATGATTCAGTAGCCAGACCGGGGCAGAGTCAGAGTCAGAGTCAGAGCCAGGCAGAGTTGCCACAGCGAGTCGCCCCATGCGCTTTTGTGTCCTGGCAGTCATGTCTGCATATGTTGCACTGGCACTCAAATCACAGCCAGACTCAGAGTCAGAGTCAGATCCACAGTCAGAGCCAGAGCCGGGACGGCATCGAAGTCAGTGGCAGCTTCAGCCTCCAATGAGGGGTCCGCGCTGTTGTTGTTCTATCAGATGCAATATTTGCTAACGAATAAATTGGCATTTCACAAGTTGCCCTGACAGACGACTGCCAACTGACTGCCTCCTGGCTGGCCAAACTGGTTGCTCCTCTTCCCCTGCCTCTGCCTACTTCTCTGCCTCGGCCTCTTCCTGCTGCCTCTGCCTGTCTCTGTTCCTGGGCAGGCAACATGCATTGCAATCATTTTTGTTGAATCTAAAATTGACGCATCGCATCGCGGCTATGACTTCGTCATTCTGCAACGTAGTCGCTGCTGCTGTTGCTGCCACTGCCACCGTTGTTGCTACTGCTGCTACTGCTACTGCTGCTGTTGCAGCTTCAACTACCGTGTTACGCGGCCGCCAACCGGGCGGCTGTCCACGGCTCAAATGGCCAGCGCGTCGCGCATTTTTCGACGACATCTGAATCTGATTAGAGGCCCAGCCTGAGCCTGCAGCAGAGCCAGAGGGGGGAGGTAGACGCGGCAGAGGCAGAGGCAGAGGCAGAGGAAACTCATCGTCGTCGTCGTCGAAGTTGACGTTGACGTGCAGCCTCACAACAGCTCACAACAACAACAACAGCAACAATAACAAAATACAACAGGCTGCAGCGCAGGCAACTTTGATTCAAGGAACAGCTACTGTCCCTCACTTCCGTGCTGCACAGTGAGGCAAAGCTTAGAGAAGGGAACTTCAATTTACTGATCAGATTTGGTAGATTTTTGTAGCCTTGTAGAGGGTTTACTAATAATTGCCAGAAGTTTGAATTCCACCTTAGTAGATATATGCAACATTATGAAGTAGAGTTGGAAAAATGTCAATGTTTGTTGAGGTTTTTCATATGAGACATCCATGATTATGGTTGTAACAGGATTCTCCAGCTCTACCATGAAGTATCAACATCAACAGACTAGTCAAACTAATAATGTCCGTCATTTTATCCGTTGCAACACAAAATAGTCTTTCAGTATAAGAGTTATATATTGCACGCTGTAAATAAGTCGCAACAAACCGGATCGAACCTATATAACGTTGGCTGCCATAGAACCGACCGCTGACATTCGTTATATATGTATAAGCATATTGCAACCAAACTAACAGCTTTGGGCATTTTCTATTTTAATAATATTGTTGTTTTATTGTATTAGAGTTATTGAAGAAACAATCGCTCTAAATAAGGGATTTTGTTTAAACCTGTAACCGATAATACGAAATAATGCATCGTAAATGTACCAATAAAAGTTATTCAGTAACCCGTATATCATTTTTTTATTCCCTTAGAAGAAAATAACTTTTTCATAAGAACAATCAGACAGAAACGAAGAATTTCAAAGTGAAACGCCATTAAAGCTATTAAATCTGTATAGTTTTCAGTTTTGTGAAGTTATTTATTTCATGTAGTCCAAATACTTAAATACTTGGTAACTTATTACTAATCGTCATATTAAGGGCTTACAAATTTAAAAACGAATTCATTCGAATACGATACATGTAGTCTTTAATGTAACTAGTTTAAGAAGTTCTAGAGGATCGGGATGCCTAGTCTTAATCGTGTCTCCTAATAGTTTCTTTCTTGATCTTATTCTTTCTTGCTTACATTTGCTACTTCTACTTTCTGTACTCCTTTGTTTCTGCCTTCTATTTCCAATTTCGTACTACCATTTTCTACAACCTTTGCCTGCTTATTTTCCTGTTACGCCTCTTTCTGCCCCACTGTGCCCCTCGGGCCGTGTGGGGGCTGCTCCAGCCACAGCAGCCGCAGCTCGTTCAGTTGCCCGCATTACTCGGAACTGTTTGCCCGCTTCGATATGGTCCCTAAACCATATTTTGCAGCCATTTGGCTGCACATCAATTCCCTGCGATTGTCATATGCATGTTTCCGCGCCTGTAGAAAGAGAGTTTCTTTGCTATTCGAATATATTTTTTTGACAACAAAATTGTTTTATACTTATAATAAAAATGCGCGCGATGCTTTTGTTTTGGGCTGAGCCACGTTTTGCACTTTGCATAAATTGACCTTAGACAGCAACGATCTCTACTGCTCTCTCCCTATCCCTTTCTCTCTCTGTGTTGGCATTTCTTTCTCCCTCACTCTTTGGGGCATGTGGCAAGTCCTTCGTGCATAATCGTGTCCTTGTACAACAAAAGCAATTGCTACTGTTTGCCGCATTGACTGCTTTGGCTTAGTCGTGGTCATCATGTGGCATATATCATGTCGTCGAGGCGCAGTAGCAGACATTGCCACGCCCCCGCCTTGTCGGCTGCGCCTGCGCGCAACGCGCATTCGACTTGGCTGGCAAGTTCCGAGCCGCCAGTGGGAAATTTACATAAAATTATGCAAAATCATGCAATGCGCTTAGTGTTTGTTGCATGCCCCGTGAAGGCATCTCCTCTCTTTCTCTCTCTGGCTCTCCTCCTGCCACTCCACCTCAACCTTGTCTGGCTTTTGTGTGCGCCGGAGTGCGCCCGTTTTATGAATGGAATCGCCAGCTTCATTGGATGCTGCATGAGGAGGAGCGACTCGCCGTGCAGGCTCTTTGCAACTTGTTGCCGCTGTTGAACATTAATGAAATTTGTTAGTATCACGACTTTTATGCCTGTTGCCTGCCAAGTTTGCTTTTGTTTGCCAGTTGATTGTCTTCTGCTCTCTCTCTCTCTTGCACTCTGCCTCTCTTTCTTCCCTTTCTCTTCCTCTCTCTTGTCTCTCGCTCAGGATTTGTCTTCGATCCCTACAATCTTTGCATTATTTTTAAATATTTATAATGCGCTTAGTTTGTCAGCAAATTGAGAGATACCAACAGATTTGGCTATCGTTACCGATTTTATCTCGAGATATATTGTATATAAAGACTGATTAGCTTTTGTTATTAGGATATTATTTTAAGGTATCTAACATTAAAATAAACACTTTGTATTCATATTCCATTCTTCTGATCTGTCTGTATCTCTCTTCCTTAAGAAGGCAACTTTGAATTTACATTAATTCATAGACATCGTGTCGTTCATAAACACTGTTCAAGGGCCTATATACTAGCTATGTACGACCAGTTTATACGTGTGCCACGCTCTTCACGATGTTTGCCTTTTATTTGAAAATTAGAGACAACAATAGATTTAGTTATCGTTATCGATTTGATTTCAAGATATATAAAAAACTATTTAGCTCATCTTATAATTATATCATTTTAAGATGTGTAATATTATTATAAACATACATATATATATTTATGTTCCATTCTTCCAAACTCTGTCACTCTCTCTACCTCTCTCCTGATTTCTCTGTCTCTTTTCTTCGCGGGATTTTTCGGGATCTTTTCTTTTTAAAAATTATAATGTGCTAGTTTCAATTGAGCGATATCAACAGATTTTGTTATTGTTATCGATTTGTTTTGCTTGACAAATTTGATAAATGAGAAATTAGAAATCATTTTCGGTTCATTTCCATTATAATAAATATTTATATACCATTACTTAGATCTTGAGTTAGTATTGTGCGTGGAGTTGCTCTGCAGTTCTCGTTAACATCGAGAGTTTGTTTTTTCTTACGTACAGCTGCAACAATTGTCGCATTCTTCTGCTGCCCCCGTCCCTCGCTGCAGTACAGACTCCACAGAGAACGCGGTTCTTGCAACTCGATCTGCTGCTGCTGCTGAAACATACAAAAGCCGTGTCAATCAAAGTTTGTCACAACGCGCAGCCCCGTCGATTGACGCATTTAATCGGGGTTTTTAACATATCGATCTGCCTTGTGGCAACTCACACTGTGCAACATGAAACAGGAACTCGCGAGAGAAGACTGAGAAAAAAAGTACCCAAACTGGCGAGCGTTTAGCCAAACGTTGATGCGTATCTGACGCGCTCTGGGAATGGGATTGGGATTGAAAATGCGCAAGGCGATGGCTGATGGGGTTGGGGTCGGGGTTGGGGAGGGGGGAATGCGTAACGCGCGGACTGGGCTGGGCTGGGTCTTTGGGGTGTTGGATAAAGCAGCTGAAAACGACGACTGCTTATGGTTTAAATGCCGCTGACTTTTGGGCTTATCGCTTAACAAACGACACAAGCGACACAGCTGACAACAACAACAGCAACAACAACACGAGGAGTATCTGCGCTTCAATCATAGCCACACGCTGGGCAACAATAAGGGCCACTAGGGGAGCAGAAAGAGTGGGGGAGGGGTTCCTTCTGTCGTGTAATTTATGACAATATATGCAGCGTTAATGTCGCCGGTCGCCACGTTGATCGATGTCTGTCACAGCATCGCACATCGCTTGGCTTGGCGGGTCGCTGCGTACGGATGGATCGATGCTGACTGCTTATATAAGTGTCGGTAGTACCCCAGCCCCAGCCCCAGCTCCAGCCCCAGCACGATCGTTATCAGCCGAGGTAGCAGCAGCAGCAGCAGCAGCGGGCTCTCTAGGCTCGAGAGACATATTTGGCACCGCCAGCACAGTGGCAGCCCCAAGCACAGCTATAGCCACCGTTCTGTTCATAGCCTGTTTCGATTATCGTTCGGCTGTTGCATTTTAATTGATCTCAGATGCGATTTGCATGATCCAGAGCGATGGGTTGCCTAAGGAGGCCAATCGAGCGCATGTTTTATGGATGTCAAAACAATTGCTACATATTCTAAGTGCCGATCGTGCATTGCGCAAGTTGTGCCCCAACCAAAAAGAAAACGATATCTTCATATCTAAATATCGTTTATCCAAACTGTCATTCGAATCAAATCAGCGGGGCAAAGCCAAAAAATCGTGCGGTGAATGTTATATGAAATATGAAAGTGAACTTGAATGAAGTATATCAAATATAGAAAAATAAACATAGGGATCTAGTGGGAATGCTACAGTCGATTGAACTCCACTGTTATACACCCGCTTTCTATCTTATCGTATACCCCTTTCTCACAGTTAAGATTTTACTTTTAACTTAAAATTATTAATTATAACTATTAATTGTTTTTTTTTCTTTACTTTTAAACAGTCGACTGACCTTAGTCCGACTATAAACTAATTAAATAAATAAATAAATAATAATGTTCATTATTAATCGCATGTAGTTTCTTTGTTTAGCGTATTTCGTATTGCATACTTACTTGCGGCGCCTAGGAATACGGTTCACTAAATTTATTTTATTAATAATTTCTTTGTTAATTTTTCGTTTGCAACCAAATTTGAAGATATCAATGGGACACTTGATAGTTATTGTATAGAATAATATAAAAATATTCTGGCATTAAGATATGCTGGCAATTAGTTTTTTGTTGATTTACTGGGGTGGAAGTTGGTATGGCCAAAGTCTAAAAGAAGCCTGAAACTGTGTGCAATAATAAGACATATAGTCATCAAATTTGGTGGTTATATTGTGTATAGTCTCTGAGATCTAGGTTAAAATATAGACGGGCCTGCTATATCGACACGTACATATATTGTATACCTTCTTAAGATACTTTGTACAATACTTGATACCTTCTTCTGCCTGTTACATACATTTCCGCTAGTCTTAAATTTATAATACCCTCTTACACTATGGTATTAGGTTGTTTGAAGTATAAAATTGTATTTAAGATCTACAAAATATGAAATTGAACTTGAATGAAGAATTTAATAATAGAAAATAAATATAATATTATTATATTATATAGAAATAAGTTGGAATAACAAACATATCAATAACTTGCCAGCTGCCTCCCAGTAATCTCTCTTTGTTTGAATATTGCCCGCCCTGGGGCGTTGCAAAGCTGATAAGAAAGCTTTAGTTATTTAACTTGTGTCAAGGGTATTCCAGCGCGTTGTTTTCGTTGTTTAATTTATGCATTCACCGTTTTGGCCGAGCAGCGCAAATAAGGGCATGTCTGGCTGGTCTGGCCAGGTCTGGCTGGGTCTGTTCGGGTCTGGCCGGGTCTGGCCAGTGGCCATCAGCTGCGATTGCAACCAGGACATGCCTGCCATGCATGCAGCAATGCGGCAGCGCTTGGCCTTCAATTAAACACGGCAACTGCAGCAGCAACAGCAGCAGCAACAGCAGCAGCAACGTAAAATACAATAAATAACTGTGGACGGTGCAGCAAATGAAGAGATATAAACCAAGTTCCACTTCGTCTCGCCCACGTCCTCCTTCTCCTCTATCTCTCTCTCTCTCAGTCTCCCAGTCTGTCTGTCTGCGTACGCAAAACTTATGAAGGAGGCCAGAAGAAAACCGTGGCCAGAAAACGCCCTAAAACGTACTGCGAACGCTTTGTTATTGTTGTTGTTGTTGCTGCTGCTGCGTTTTCGCACGCATCGGCAAACGGTGGCCACGGTGCCAGGCAGGTGGACGCCGCGGCGCGGTTCGAGGTGATTGCTGGTGAAAAATTCCGTTTGTGACAATGATAAAATAGTTTAACCTCGCTGAAAATCGCGTTTTGAATTTGAAATGCGATTTTATGTTTATTTTTTTTTGGCGATTCGCTTCAAAAATTTATTTGTTGCTGTTGCCAAAGTCAGAGCCAGAGAGCCCAAGCTCGAATCCGGGCTACTGTTTTGCGGTTTTGTGCCTGGAGGTGCCGCTGCTGTTGAACATTATTTGGTGACAGTTGCGGAACGTGTTCGACTGAGACAGTCTAGTGAGCGGGAGCTGTACTTGATAAGGTTTGAGAAGGTATAGCAGAAGGTACAACTTGTTCTCTGGCTGAAGGGAGAGAGGATTAAGTTCTCAAGATGAACTTAGGATTATCATTTTTAAGTAAGAGTCAAAAGACTAAGAATACTTAGACTGCTTGATAGGGTGAAGATTAAGCAGACGGTACTGCTTGAAGATAAAGATAAAGTTCCGAGAATTAGAAGTAGATGATAGAATATAGTACGTTTTACTTGAAGTAAGGTTTTTTGTATTCGTATATGTCAGCAAAGTCAGCAAGAACAGTGCTTGATAAGGTTTGAGGAGGTGTAGCAGAAGGTACTACTTGTTCTTGGGTTGAAGGGAGAGAGAGGATAAAGTTCTCAAGAAGAGTAGAAAAAGGGAAGAATATTCAAGTTACGACCATCTTGAAGTTATATTATATATAGGCAAAGAATGCTTGGACTGGTTGATAACGTAAAGACGTTGTGGAAGGTAATGCTGGTACTCTAGCTAAATATATATAGGATAAAGTACCTATAAAGAGCAGAAAGATGTGACGATATAGTACGTAGTAAGCTTGAAGTATTGTTTTTTAAAGCATAGGAACCATAAATTGGGACTGTATTCGTATAAGTCTGCAAAGTCATGGCTTGAGGAGGTGTTATAGAAGGTACTGTTTGATCTTTGGTAATAGGGCGAAAGACAGAATAAAGAATGGAAGAGAGATGGAACAAGTGAAGTTAGGATGAAGTTTGGGTCCTATATGTTTGAACGTGAAGACGTAGCAGAAACTACTGCTGGTATCATGGCTAAATATATAGAGGTAAAAGTTTCCAAGCAAGAAGAGTGCTGGGTTAATATAAAAAATACAAACTACCAAAGGAAAGCAATTTATTAATTGTATATTATTTATTGTTAATCAATGTAAGTAATGTATTCGATTGAGTTTGCAAAGTCAGCAAGTCCAGTTCATTCTAAAGTTTGCGATAGTGTAACAGGAGGTCCTGCTGGTTCATTGACTAAAGTAGGAACAAAAGGCACCTAAGAACTGGGAGAGTATAGTATGCTAAAGTTAGAAATCCAAATTTATAGCAAATATAAATTTAGTCTCGTTTATTTATAGCAAACTGTTTGGCGCTCTCTTCCTTATAGGCAACGTTTGTAATTCTACTGTATCTAAGCCATTATCCCAGTAACTACGTGCCTGCTGGCAAATGGAATCTCCCACTACGTCGATTCTTCTGCCCTCCCTCTCTGTATACTCCCAGCATGTTTGGCTTCGTCATCATCGTCCCCAAAAACACCAGTAGCTCCGTCGGGCAACAGAAGCGAATGGAAACATATTTTGACTACGAAATCAGACTGCAAAAACTGCGTGTGCCTGCGTTGTTCTCCATTGTTGTTGCTGTTTTTGTTGTTGTTGTTGTTGTTTTTGTTGTTATAGTGTATGCAATGGCAATATAAATAAAATAAAATAATTGCCGACATAAATAAATTCAAAACTCGGGGGAAAAAATATAATACCGCTTGAGACTTTTGTTGTGCGTGGTGCGTGGAACACATTTTATCATATTTTTTGTAACACTTCTCGTTGTTGTTGTGTTGTTGTAGTTGTTGTAGCTGTTGTTGTTGTAGCTGTTGCTGTTGTCGGAGCTATGTGCTCAAATTGTTAATGACATTTTGCATGCCCAGACACAGTTTCAGACGTAGACACGGAGGAGTGGTGTGGGGGAGGGGGGTAAAGTGCAGCGCTAGCTTTCATTGCCGCCCAAAGAAAAAACGAAAGACTTAAGACACGAACTTGCCGAGCCACTCGCGCGGGCCGATTGCATTGTCGATTTGCTTAGCTGCGACGCAAGCGAGCGCGTTGCGCGTGTTTTGGGACAAATTCTATTTTTATAACAATTTAAATTCAGCCAATTGTCAAGGTGTGTTAACGACAACAACAACAACAACAACATGAGGCAGGCCGCAACAAAATTATGTCTGCGATTTTCGCGCCTGTTTTGTGGTAAATTGACAACAATTGCCGCCATTAGCCAGATATGAGCGACTGTGTCTGGTCTGTGCTGTGCTGTGCTGATTTATGCCCGAGGAATGTCTGTCAAGGGCGTGGACAAATCACAGATCTCAGATCTCACAGCGATCCCGAGATCTGCCGCGTGCACTGTGCAAACTTCCGCTTCTTCTTTTGCCTGCCTCCACGTCCGAAATTGCGTTCTAAACGCGCGAAGATCATAAAAATTCCCCATCTCTTCGAGGGAAGAAACGTGCACAAGTAGGAGGGCTGCTCAGTTTGGCAGAGGAAGTTTCGGTTTTCAGTTCATGAATATTAATAGGGAGCAGCGTGAGCAACCTGTACCATAAAAACTTGGTTGAGGCATCTTTGAATTGAAAATAAAATTAATTTCATTGCTCTACGCTCACTTCTCTCCCTTTTCCCCTCTCGCCTTGCTGCTCAACAATGTTTGCACCATTTTCGCACATTAAGCAAGAGATTAACACTTGCGCGTCGCGGACTGACAGTATCTGGTGCATCTGGTCGATAAGATTTGTGGGCGCACAGTTGCTGCACGCGGCCCGCGCTCGCAATTTGTTGCAGCGCATGGGGAATATCGTATGCGGAGCGCCTGATAAGGCTCGTAAAAAACACTCGAACAAGGCGATTCTCCTTTTAGTGGCGATCGTAAAATGGCCACAAACAGAACTGGCATGTGTGGGTAACGCTGCCTAGGGATGCAGTTCGTCAGAGGAAGTCGTCAATCAATCGAATGGCCGAACAAGCGGCCAAGTATTTGATTACGTTAGAGAGCCAGGTTGTGAGAAGTAGTCTATAGGGTGGGGGCGCTAAATACCTCAGCAACATTGTTAGAAGTTGGAAATGTCGCAGGGTATTAAAGCAGGCTGTAAATGTGCTGAGGAAAGGAAATTTAAAAGGTAAAAACAAAAGGGTTATAGAATTTATAGAAATGTTAGGAAACTACTGAAAAGTGTTATATGTTAAGAAATCTTAGGAAATCTAGGCAAATTAGGAAACTTGGAGAGTTGGTGGCTATGTAATCCCAGAAAACCTTAGCTAGTTAAGGAGTTGCAAAGAGAGAGAGACAGAGAGAGAGAGAGAGAGAGAGAGAGTGGGAGGGAAAGGGAAGTTGAATGGTTCAGCGAAATCAATAGGCATGCGAAGTATTTCTTCTTTAAAAAAGTGACTCATTGTTGTTGTTATTGTTTTTTCGTTATTGTTATTGTTTTTTGTTTAGAATATCATAGGGTTGAACAAGTTCTGAAGAATATAAGAAGATAATATTATATTCTTCAGAACTTGTTCAACCCTGTGATATTCTAAACATCTAACTTTGTTGCTTAGGTTTTCTTAATACAAAAAGAATTATAGGCTTAGAAATCTTTAGGAAATCAGTTGAGGAATCTAAGCGAACTAGAGCAAACTAATAAACTGTGAGGGTTCTAGGCTAAGTAATCCAAGGACACCTTAGTTAAAAGCTAAGGTAATATTTGAATTATTATGGTAGTGGAGGTACAGTAAATAATATATATGGAGAAATATAATAAATCTAAGGAAACTTAGAGCCTAAGCAGGAGTACGGGCTCAGGAAGATAAGTAAACATTTCAAGACTACATAGAAGCTTTTGTGCTAAAAAATCGGCGGAAACTTTTAGAAATGAAGGTTCTTAATACAAGATAATTAATGAGACTGTACGAATGCTATAGAATTGAGGAACTAGTAATATAAGAGGGTTATGAACTAAGTAGGAAAGCAGACGCTGTATGATCCAACAAAACATAAGTAGACTACTGAATGAGTTAATTGTTGAGAAATCTAAGAAAACTTAAGCAAATCAAATGATTTTGAAATTAATGAGCTGGATAGAAACCTTAGAAAATTATTTTTTAGGGGGTTATGGATTGATGAATCGTAGGAAACCTAACGAAACTAAAGCACTGAGTGTGTGCTGGGCTGAAACTTTGGGACATTGCTGCACAGGTTATGAGCTTAGTAAACTCAATAACTGCGTGAGTTGTCGGCTAAGATATCCAAGGAAACTTAAGATATATTAGCCTTAAGCATAACATATGTGCGTTTTCGCTTTTGTTTCCGCAATTAAGCCTACATGCAGCTATCCTATCTCTATTCATATTTCGTATAGGTGCGATGCGAGTCGCTTCACTTTGGCAAGATTTGAAATGCTTTCGTTATATGCGCCAATTAGACATAAAACTAATGAATTTATTGTGTGAGTGTTGCATACGTAGTACGTACTATGTAGCTACATACATATATTAATTTTAATTGCAGCAGCAACAACTACAGCAGCAACAGCAACGGCAGCAGCAACAACAACACGAAGTGCAATTTTCTCACACACTTCGTTTGTGGCACTCGCATGAGGTGCAGCAATTAAACAGCAACGAGCCGCATGTTGCATCGAGCTTTTCTTTAGCTGATTACTATATTTAAACATTTAAGCAAAGGGGTAGTGGAAGTTGCAAAGAGAGAGAGAGAGAGAGAGAGAGAGAGAGAGTGAGAGAGTGGGAGGGAGAGGGAAGTTGAATGGTTCAGCGAAATCAATAGGCATGCGAAGTATTTCTTCTTTAAAAGAGTGACTCATTGTTGTTGTTATTGTTTTTTCGATGGCCCTGAACAAGGTTGTTTTTGCTGCTGTTGCTGTTGCAGTTGTTGTTGTTGTGTATTCGCACAGGCAAATTGCCAAAATATTATTGTTGGCTGGGTCAATTAGCACTCTCGCATAGTTTGGAAATTTTCAATGCGCAGCAGGGGGAAACTGACATAGTTGCTGAGGCAACAGAGAGAGAGAGAGAGAGAGAGAGAGAGGGTGTGGGGTGGGGGGTGGGGCTGTACCCAGAGCAGCTCTATTAGTGTTGCTCTCTCTTTCGCCTACACTCTAGACTGCTTTGTCTCGCTGTGTCGTTCTTGTAGCTTGTAGTTCGTGAGCAGATTCTCTAATTGGGACGCGATTCAATCACGTGCAATGCTCGACAATAGAATCTTTGTCGTTAAAGTTTAACGATTTTGACGTAGCTGCAGGTGCAAACTGTACTCGAGGAGGCATGTTAATATGGCCGCCGTGATTAGTTGTAGCCCTGGCTTCTCTCCCATGTTGCTGTTGTTGTTGCTGTGGTAAAGAGCAATGAAAACAAAGCGAACGGACAATCCGCAGTGTGTACATACATAAGTATGAAAAGCACCAAAAGACTCGCACACACACATGCAGGCACACACACACATACACACGCACACTTGGGAGGCAGTCAGTGAACTCGCATGGCCGCACGAATAACGTTTCGTGACAGGCAGCAACAGCAACAACAGCAGCAACGGCAGCAACACCAACTACAATTGAAGGTTGAAGTTACATTGGCTGTGCGTGTGTGTGTGAGCATGTGTATGTGTGTGTGTGTGGTGTGCGTGCATCGCCATTCGGGCGTACCAAAAACCCAGCGGAGGCCACGCAGTAATCGACCCAAACCGCCCGCCCCCTGCAATACTGTTATTGTTGTTGCTGTTGCTGAAGTTGCTGCAGTTGGTGTTGTTGCTGCTGTTGTTGTTGCTGGTGTTGTGTGTTGCCACTCTTTTCTCTTTATATGCATTATTATTACATTATTGTGTATTTCAAGTTTGTCGGATGGCAGAGTTTCAATGCCTTCATTTTGATTGAGGAAATCGTCGTCATCGCATTGAAAATTCAGTGAAATTTTCTTAAGGCCGTTGCCGGCACAAAATGGACGCCATTGCGGGTGCAATAGGAAGAGTAGTATCCCCCCCACCAGCCCTGCATAATATGCACATAGAAATAACTAATTTTCAGAATTTACTTTTATTTCATTGACCATTAGATTGTTATGAGAGCTATCACATTATTTTGAGAAAGAATTTGGTTAGTTTGGGGATAGTCTGGGAGAAGTCTGGTGGTAGACTGCCGTTAGTCTGGCGATGGTGTGGGGATAGTCCTGCGTTAGTCTAGCAATGATCTGGTGATAGTCCTGCCTGTCGATAAACCGTCGAAAGTTCTATTAATAGTCCGATTGTTATCTGGCAATAGATTGTCGATATACTGTCTATAGACTGGTACTAGGCTGGGGATAGTCTGTCAATAGACTGTCAATAGTCTAATGAAAGTCTAAAGATAGTCGGAAGATAGTCTCGCCATAGTCTGCGATATTATGTTGATAAACTGGCGATAGTTAGGCGATATTCTGGCAATAGTTTGGGAATAGTCTGGCAAGATTTTGTCGATAGTCTTACGATGGTCTTGAGATAGTCTGGCGATAGATTGTCGATAGTCGGGGGTTAGTCTGGGCTAGACTGAAGATAGATTGTTGACAGTTCTACGATTATTTTGATATATTCTGGGAATAGACTGGCAATAGTCTGCTAATTCTCTGGGGATAGTCTACAAAAAGACGGTAGTTAGTCTTACGATAGCCGGGAGATATCCTGTCAATAGTCAGGAGATTGTTTGGCGAGAGTTTGACCATTGACTGCGAATATTCTTGAAATAGTCTGGTGTAACGATAGTCTGGCTATGATCTGACAATAGTCTTGCCCTAGTCAAGATATAGTCTGACGATATTCTGGTGATTTTCTGGCAATAATATGCCATTAGTCTGCGAAATGAAAGTGCTTTTGGATGTTCGTTCATTTCGATTTCCCATGGCAAAAACAAATGACTTAGGCAACGAACTTGTTGTCAACTGGTTGGGTTTGAGTGTGTTATGTTTTTCCGATTGGGCTGGGGTTGAATTTAGTATGACAACTTGCTTGTAGGCTTGATTGGAGTGCTAGCCGGGGCCAGATCCCGCCGAGATGTCTGTCAGCGCAGCCTGAATGCGGGCCCCCATAAAAATTAGCTGCGCTAGCTGCGACTGCGACTGTGGCTGCCGCTGCTCTTTTTTATGGCGTTTCTCTACGATTTTATAACGCTGAATCTTTTGTATTTGTCCCCCACTTCAAATGGAGTGTGCGAGTGTGTGTGTGTGTAAGCCGTTTCCTTCGACAATATTTTCAAATTAACAACATTAAGAGCGACCTTTTAATTAAGTTTCTTCTCTCTTCCCTGTCCCCCCTCTCCCATACTCCCTGTTTCATTTGGCATTGGGGAACTTTATTGATTTCTGTTGTTGCCTGATTTTTGTTATAACTTTTAACTGATTGGCTGCTCGAGTTGTTTGTTGTTTTCTGTTTTTTTTTTTGGTTTTTAGTTTTCGATTTTCGATTTGGAGACACATGTGAAAGCTCTGTTACAAATCGACTTCGTTAGACAATGTGTGCCGGGCAGAAGACTCGTCTTCGTCGTCGTCGTCGCCACCTGCGCCTTAGCTTTCGCTCGTTATCGCGCTGACCTCTCCGTCTCTCTCTCTCTCGTTTAATGGCCGCCTCGCGCTTGAAAACCAAACCGATTCCGAACCAAAGCAAAGCGAACCAAAAACCAAATCTTTCCCATGATTGTCGCCAAAGTGTTTTCGTATCATACATCGACTACGTGTCTTTGTTGTTGTTGTCACTGTTGTTGTTGTTGTAGTTTGTTATTGCTGCTGCTTTTCGACTATTTTATGTAGACGCGCCTCACATTTATGCTGTGCTACAAAGTCTCCACCAACTTATCCGATACTCATCAAGTTATCCATCAAGTATTTGCCCCTCCACTTGCCGTTCCCGTTGCTGTTGTTGTTGTTGTTGCTTTGCCTGTTTTTTTTGTCTTTTGGGTTTTTTGTTTCCCTCTCTGACTGTGTGTGTGTGTGCGTGTGTCTGTGTCTTAGGCGCTTAAAGCTTTTTAAGGGTTTTTAAGATTTTTATCTAACAAACTCGCTGTGCATACTTAATTATGTATTTTGAAATGTGAGACAGGTTGGCATGGAATCGGGCGGCCGGCGTCGGGCGTTGGTGGACTGTGGACTGTGTAGACTGTCCAACGGTGTCCACAAAAGGTTGTTTTTAGACAAAGCTACTGTCGGTTGACAACGCAGCAGCGTCAGCAGCAACAAGTGAACTTGTGTGCGCAGCCGGCAGGTGCAGCTGGCCTGGCTGAAGATTGAAAGATTGCCGGCAAAGGGAGAGCGACAGAGATAGAGACAGCTATGATCAACTGAATGGGCGGGAATTCACGGACCCACGGTGCTATAGTTAACAACTGAAATTGGAAGTACACTGTTAATACATGCCACATTTTATCTGCAAAATTGTTTTGGTATAGATTTGTATAGGTACTAATTTGCAATGCTTAATATATTGCATTAAAACAGAGTTGTTGATAAGAAACCTATAAAAAAATGTTATATGGCTATTCATTAAATGATGTTAGTTTATTTTAATTATATTTCATTGATAACATTTGAATGCAGAAGTACTCTAAAATATGAAGCATCTTAAAGAAGAAACTAGAGAAATATAATAATTATTTTTTATTTATTTATTTTTTTGTTATATATTTATTTTCCGGGTCCATGATCCTTTTCGAGTTCTCGGTGTTGATTACAATAGACAATATAGTATTCATCTCAGACTCCTCTCTTTATTCTATCAAACTGTCTATATAATTACATATAAACTTACATAATTCCATAACACTTCATCCTAAAAAATAACACGAGTCTACTGACATGATTGGGTATTAACTAATAACTGCAACATATGTTGCATCGGCTACATTTCCGGTTTAAATTACATTAAATAATAATAATCTGAACTTTTAAGGCTTATTACCTTTAAATTTAATAAATTTAATTTAATTAATTTCATTAATTAATTTCTTTAAATTACTTGTACTTAATTATAATATATTATTGAAATGTAATTTGTAAATTTTTAATTTTGTAGACTGTGGCAAGTTAAGACCTATTTGTATGATATAAGTTACAAAGATATCTGTATAGTATAATAATATAAAACAACCTAAACTAAATTATAACTATCTTAATTTAATTATCAACAACTTTTACTGTTGGTAAAATAGTCTTTTAGTATATTTAAAATATAAATACATATGATATATCAAATTATAATTAGGAAAACTAATTATTGCCCTAACAAGAAAATTGTATGCTTTGTGGCCAAGTTATTTGTGTTGGAAGTCTGAAGATATTTTCAAGTTAAAAGCCCTGAACTTTATTAAGATAAAAGATCAATCCAATATTATTGTCTTCTCCCTAAATTTCCTGCATGATTATTCCTCCATTTAAGCATCGCTGTATCCACTTACATTGTAAGAGTTGAAGTGCCGCTCTCGTTACCCGATCATGCGGTAATTCGCCGACTTATCGGCACGGCAGCATCGCCATGCCGGGAAGGCAAGCTTTGCTCCTCTGCTGGCACGACTTATAAGTCAATTTGGCCGGTGCACATGACGCTGCATGCAGCCGGACTTAGCGCATGCGTAATGCATATAATTTGCAAGTGGGCTGCTTTTGCGGCTGCTCGGGGCAAGTCGAATAAAGTTGTGAAGTAGCGCATAAAATAAATAACCGACACTTGACCAGCTACGCAGCGGAAATCAATGAAAATATTTCTCTGCCCCTAGCTTGCTCGAATTGTGCAGCAGATACGCGCAGATACGTGATGCAAGATGCCAGATACGAGTCATAACTATGTGCAAGACCATTTCATCTTTCAACAATTGACCAAAAGTACGCCTCAATAAGGGGGCGTGCGTTGCTGCAAAAGTAATGAGCACTTGGCCACGCGCGACGTCGGGCGAGACTGAAAGCCTGCGGGCTGCAGCAGGAGGAGAAGGAGATGGAGGAGGAGGAGGAGATGGGGGAGCAGAAGAAGCAGAGCATGGAAAGGAGTCGCTCCTTCTACACTGCAGTCTCGACCTGCACTCGAGTCTATAATTATAATTGAAATAAATTGATTTATTTGCTATGCCAAAACGCATAAAGCCATAAAGAAGAATGGCAACAATACAATCGACTCAATGTTGTTGTTCCCCTGTTGTTGTTGCCCTGTTGGTCGTGTGTGCTTAATTGTTGTTATTGGCCTGTGCAAAGTGTGCCGCTGGCTGGCTGAGCCGCAGACTGTGGTTCAGGCTAGGCAACGATCGCAGCGATCGCTGTGCAGACGTCGATAAGGTCATGAGCAAGTGTCATTGCAGCGCATAAATTATCAGCCAAGGGGGCGTTGCGAGAGTTGAAGGTGCTGCCTGACAAAGAGGGGCTCCAGGGGGAGAAGGGGGAATATTATAAATATTGCACAGCATAGTTTAATATGTGCTGAAGGGCAATATGAAGCACATGATTGAGCATCGCAAGACTGGCCCCAAAGGCAAAGCAGCAGAAAAACTGAAAATAGCAGAACTAAATCTGCTTATGGCAAATTAAGCATATTTATACCCATTGAAAATGGACATAAAGGGTAAACTAACTAGAGTGAAAATGTATGTAACAGGCGGAAGAAGGCAGTATGACAGTAAAAAGGCAATAGGCAGTTGAAGATTTGTCTTTGATAATTGATATTGTATTTGTAACTGATCTTATAGGGAAAAGGGTATCTCAATGTCGGACTTGGGCGGTTATTTTCATATATTTAACGGCTTAAATACTTTTTTTGTCAATTCCGATTATTCTATTTGTTTTAATTAATAAATTTAGAATTTGTTTAATATATTTTATTTTCACTCTTTACTTTAGATTATTCTCTTATATTTTATAATTTATACTTCTTATTTTCTATACAGTTTTCGTGTATTCATATATAACATTATTACATTTTTATGTTCGATTATTTTCTTATATATTATTGTGTATATTTCTTTTGTTTTATTATTATATTTACATATATTTATATTTCTACATTTCTGTTAAATTTTCTTATATATTTTATTAATACTCTTAATTACCATTATTTCTTTATATATCATTTATTTAGATATTTCTTATTGTTTATATTTTCTTATATTATATTATATTATATTAATACAATTCAATTTCAATTATATCTTTTTGTCCGCAATTTGAAGTACTTTCACTAAGCGCCTTATAAGCACGCATAATTCGTGCATTATCGACTGAGCCTTTTATTGATTTATCCTTATGTTTTGTTTACATATGTATGTTTTCATGTGGGGCCCTCAAGTACTGACTTGAATCGTGTAGAATCAGAGGCTTTCTTTAGGGACCGGCGTTTTATGTCAGTCATTAAAATATTTGATGCAGGCTTAAGTTATTAAGCGCGACGTTCGCGGGCTACTGTTAAATGAGCACGTTGCGGGTCTGGTCAGCCGTTTGGTGGCACTCCCTTCTAACAACACTTGTAAGTGCTGGAAATAATCTAAGAGCAGCAGCAGCAGCAACACCAACAACAGCAGCAACAACAGCAACGGCAACTGCTGTGGCAGGCAGACAACAATAATAAAATTGAAACTGATCGTCTTTCAGAATGCGTGGCACGTCGCGCAGTTTATTAAAATAACTTGGCTGGCAGGCGGACAAGGGAGTGCGGCAGGAAAGTGGTGAAGGGGGGAGAGGGGTAGAAGATGTAGCGGGTCGCCTACCACTGGAGCCACATCACTTGCTATAAGAGTCGCGGGCAAGAAAAATTAGTTTAATCATAAAAATGCTCGACATCGATAGCGACAGCAGCAGCAGCAACAACAGCACCAAAAACAACAACAACTGTGGTGAGGCTACCTGTAGCTACCTGTTTTGAGCAAGAAGATGACTTCAATTAAAAGCTTTTAACAATATCACGTACGGCAAATCGCAGGAATCGAGTCGAGGCGGGGAGGCAGGCAGAGGCAGGGGGAGCAGGGTCTGGCAGAGCCTGATTACATCACAGCCGCATAGCGAACTTTGCAGTCCTGTGGCGGACTCAATGAGTGCGTCGCGTTGTCTTGGTTATCAGGTGTAAAGCATCGCACTGCAGAAAGAGCGAGAGGGAAAAGCAGAAGAAGAAGGAAAGGAGCAACGCGTTTGTTTCTTAAGTCTTTTGTTTTTGCGCACAGCCTCAGCCCGCTGAGCTTATTAAAGAAAGCAGCCAACTGGGCTGGAATGAGGCTTGATAGCATCGTCCCCTGCACGTGCTACACACACACACACCGCACATACACCCCCGCCGACCCGTGGTCGGTGGAGATCAAAGCGCGTTATCCTGCGCAGCTGCGGCTTGACCATGTCACGTTGGGGCGTCACAAACGTGGCCGGCTTTGTCGGCAAGGCGGCTAACTCGCTGTGTGCTGTCACCGTGTGCACCGCCGAAAGTTAATAAAAATAACAGTTAAAATAATAGCAGCAAAAACGAGCTGAAATTCGGCGCAGCAACAGCGAAAGGGGGAGTGAGCAAAGAAAGGAGGGGGAGAGGCGTCGCGACGCATGCGCAGCCGGCGACGACCTCCGTCAGCGTCTCGTTTCGATTGTAAAAATTTCATTTATGTCTTATGGGCGATTTGCAATTTCTGCGCAAATTGCGCTGTTGATTCTCCACAGTCCCTTCCCACTCCTCCTTCCCATCCTTCTCTCTGTCTTTCTCTTTCTCTCTTCACTCGTTTACGATAAATAAAATGCCTCAATCATTTGGCGCGTGCGTTTTTGCAATAAAAATGGCGTTTATGTTTCAATTAAAAGGCGTTCTCCAAATTATGCAATCGCAGTGCGGAGTTACGACAGCAGCCTGGTCAAGCTGATGGGCTCCTCCAGATGCCCCCAGTCCGATAATGCATACCTCGTCTTTATAGTCATTATTTTGGCACATGTTCATTACACGATGAAGTGATTAACTGATTGAGTTGGGATCAGTTTCACCTCATTACAATTTCCCAAATTGCAAAGGAATTCTCAAGCCTCGCAAGATTGCAAAACAGGATTGCCAGGTCCGCCTCTTTCAAGACAGATTTGTACTTTTTTTCGTATAGATTGAAAAAAGCTTTAAGTCGTACTGTATGGAAATCTGTCCTGTTTTTATTGCTCAAATTATACGTGATATGATTTTAATAAAAAAGTTCTTAAAATCGGCGTACAAACATATTATTTGTTTACAAATAGATATCTAGGATTTTTCAAAATGATTTTTAGTCATAACAAGGAACATATCAAAGAAAAAAATACTTCGGAAATATTCAATAAATGTTTATTTTGTCATTTTTCGATTAGGCTAGGATTATAGAGCATGAGAAATAACATAAATTTACGATTGAAATATTAGCATTTTTATACCTTTGCAGAGAGTAAAATAATTTTGGCCAGGAGATTGCAGTTTCACCCGGGGAATCTATCTAGCAATGTCAGTCTGTCCGTCTGTCTGTTCGTCTGTCTGTTGCAATGCATCTAGTCTCTCAGTTTTAGAGCGAAATCGATGAAACTTGGCACTCATAACTTCTTATTTCTGCACCCTGTAAATAAGTCGGAACAATCCGGATTAACCAGATATATCGAATAGCGGCCATACAATTTTTGTTAGTCGTCAAGATATTGCAACCAAATTTATAACATAAACCTGTCATAGGAACAATCGGTCGAAATGCAGGTTATTGTAAGAAGAACAGTTATAAATTTTTTAGAAATAACTTAACCTATCAGTACCGAGCAACTAGACATAATAATAAATAAATCAAATCACAATCCCATGCAATTCTATAAAACTTTCGGCAGTTTTTTGTTGATTTTCGTCATTTCTATCCGTTTTATCTGTGTATTCTATTTTAATCTATACTTTTTTGTAGTTCGCAAAATTCGCACATCTTTATAGCAAAACACTCTCAGGGGAAATTCACCATGGCTGCGCTAGGTTTGTGTCTCAGCTAAGTCATGGGTTAGGGGTGTGCTTCCGCTTCCGATAAGACACTTATTCCAAAGAGTTGATTGGCCTTTGATGTGCGGCAGGCAAGCAGGCAGGCCATATAGAAAAAGTGTCACTCGGAAAATGTGTGCCAGTTTTTTGTGCGCTAATGATATGCACCCCTGGTCGGTGTGAGTGTGTGACCCCAATCCCCTCTCCTTTCACTGTTTTTTCGAAGGAAACAAACATGCGTGCACTGTTGTTGCAGTTGTCGTCTTTTTGATGTTGCTTAGTTGGTTTTTTATGTCTCCCTGGGTCCTCACCTGGACATGGACGGGAGTCAACTCAACTCTGGGTCTGGGTCTGGGTCCCGGAAAGGCAGCAGCAGCGACTGCGACTGCGACAGCGACAGCAGCGAGAACCCTTTGCCCTTTTGACTGCATTATGCAAATGATATTCTAAAAGATTTTTATTGACATATGTTTTTCCTTTTGTGCTGCTTCTGCTTCTGCCTCTCGTTGTTGTTGTTGTTGTTGTTGTTGTTGTTGTTGTTGCTAGAGTGTTTTCAGTGTTGTTGGGAAAAAGTGATGTCTGTCCGCGGTTTCCCTGTCGCCGTGACAACATCGCCGCTTTTGGTGGGTGTGAACAGGGTTTTAATTCTATCGATAAGCGCATCGGGCGCTAATGCAAATGCAAGGGGGCGTGGCACTTAAATGATTCAGCGACTTGCTGCATTTACAGACTGAAAGTGAGAGCACAAATCTGAAGTTTATGGATATATTTAACGATGCAATGAATAATTCATTATGCTCAGTTGCCTTATGATTGATTTTAAGAGAGAGTGAAAAGTTTTATTGCGAAAATAGAATTGAAATTAGAGTCTATAAAGAGTATGGTATTTGTTATAAAAATTATGTTAATTATAGCAAGTTAATTAAAGGCAGGCAACACAACGTTTATATATTCTTATTGATACTCGTCTGTATGTACACCTATATTTCAGAGACTATCAAATTTTGTGACAAAATGTCTTATTATTGCACATAAAATAAAGTTATTTTAGAATTTAGCCACGCCCCTTTCTGCTAATGTAAATCAATAAAAACCTAATTGCAAACGTAATTTTAAATTTTTCTTATTTTTGGTGAACACAATAAATATCATAATTGAAATAATTGCTGCAAGTTTGGTTACGAATGCATAGTTTACTATATATAGAATTTATTAAGGAAATCATCATACTGGATGTACAGTTCTCCATCAATCAAACTTTACTGTACCTTTATTTTCCTTTCTAACAAACTTATCAAACTTTAATCTCTAGTAAGTCAGTATTCAATAAAGCTAATTTGGTTTCTCTCTAGTTCAATGGAAACTCTGATGGTTTGTCCTCTTTCCCGTAATGTCATTCATTGCCAGCTCAACTACTTAGGAACCTTAAAGGGAACCGATAAATGGCAACTCATGCTATATCGAAAGGGGCACCCCACATGCTATGAAATTGTGTCCAGGTGTTGCAACGCTTTTTGTCGCTGCTGCGCTCTGTTTCCTCTTCCTTCTCCTCTTTCCATTTGCCAATATTTCACCCGGTCTGGGGTTGCGCCTTTGGGACACGGAGATAAATTAGTTAATAAATAAAAAAAAAACAGCTAACTAATTTGCATATTTGCCCTTTGCCTGGCCTCATTGACAGTTGAGCTCAATGCCAGAGCCGAAGCAGAAGCAGGCGCCGAAGCCAATGAGGCGCACCGAAATGCATTTTAACCCGACTCCGTAGGGATCTGTGTGGAGGGGGGTAGAAGACTTTATAGCACTCACTGTGTGTACTCCCAAGTTAGCTACAACAATTGCCATTTTGTGCGCCCGTTTGCGTATTTTATGTTTTGGCGGGACGCAGCAACATTTTTTTCTATAGAGGCTCAACTCATTTGCATATGACAGCGATTCCTCTCTGTCTGTGTGAGTGTGTGTGTCTGCTGGAATTTGGCAAACTGGGGTGCCCTATCTCTGTGTCTATGTGTGTGTGTGTGTGCTTAGGTAGCGAAAGTGAAAGGATAAAGGGGGAAAGGATAAGCGCCTGCTACGACTCCGGCTGCAACTTTAACGGTTGCGCTGCATGCAAAATCGCAAAATTGCACAAATTTCAAATTTCGCATTGGCAAAGAAGGAATGCAAAGCAACAAAAAAATGATAAATGGTTGCCTGCATCTCGTGCGACTCCTTTTCCTTTACCCATTCCCCTTCCCCGAGTTCCGGCTACAATTTGCCTATGCGATTTGCCTACGTGTATGACCTTGTCGAACGGGGTAACCCAAGGGGTTGATGTTGTTGTTGCTGCTGTCTTGGGTAGCTTCTTCAATTGAAGAGCAGCTTGCTGTCTGTCTTGGACGTTGTCTGTCTGCCTGTGTGTGTGTGCCTTCTATGTGTGTGTGCTACTTTTTTGGCGCGCAATTTTTCTTGTTTTTTGTGCGCCGTGTTGGGCATATGGTAACGAGTTGACCGTCTGTCTGATGGGACGGGTTGTCTTTCCTGCCTCAATGCTGCTCTTGTAATTGTTATTGTAGTTGTCTTTCGGATTGCAGCTGAAGCGTCTAATGAAACGTCTCTTTTTGCATGAAGGGTTGCCTGAAGAAGTTTCATAATCAGTTTGGGATTAAGTAGACAAATCAAGGTGGAACTATTAGGTCATAGAGGGTATTGTATTTGAACAAAGTATATTTTATGGATTGACTTGATATGATTATTGATGATTATTAAAAATATAGCTACACTAAATGTCGCTATAGGAATTTATTTATTATTATTTATGTATTTAATATTGTCAAAAAGAAGTTAGTGCAAAGAGTTTATACTCTATTTATCATAGGTCAAAAAGTCAAAGTATTTAGGTATTTTGTAATCAATTTGATTTAATTTAAATTTAATTTGATCTAATTTCAAGAGGAATATTTGTACGGATTTCATTTATGACTAGCGCCAATTCGAATTCGAATTCGAATACTATTATAAATAATAATACCTATACAAATAGAATTAACAATGCTAATCGTTATAGTTATAGTAAAACTGATGCTTATACTTATAATAATAATAAAAATACTAATAATAATATCAATAATAAAATAATGCTAATCAATATAATACTAATTTAGATAATTATACTAACGTAAATACTAATAATATAAATAAAAATAAATTATATTAATTCTGTTACTAATCTAAATAACAATACCAATATATAATAAAAATAATGCTAACAGCTAAAAACTATTATAATACTAAAATGAAAACTAATAATAATAATAATTTTAATACTAACAACAAATATAATAGTGATACCAATACTACAAATAATACTTATATAAATAACAAAATAAAAATAATTATAATAATTAGAATAATAATAATGCTTGCCACATACATAAGGGCATTTATAATAGCTGTTTATAAACTCTTCTCTCACTTCATTCATTTACCTCGTGTTCATGCTTTAATAAGCCGAAAATGACTTGCTCAAGTACCCCCCTTTCTAGTCTCCTCCCTCGCTCTGGTCCCAAATTGTATTGGTCGATAAATAAAGTGCTTAAATGCAGACCAGTTTCGGTCTGGCCTGGTCTGCTCTTCAAATTATGGCACTTTAATTGCCAAAACAGATGCCCAATTTTGTTTTCAGCAGACGCACAACAAGACACACACACACACACAACAAATTAATGCAAAATAAGAAGAAATTATGCTAATAATTATAAGCAAGTGCGCCAGCTCGAAAGAGAGAGAGAGAGAGAGAGAGAGAGACAGAGACAGAGAGTGAGAGAGAGGCGACCCCGAGCCAAAGCCAAAGCCAATACTCGACTCGAATAGAGCCAGAAAAAAGTGCAGCCGAAATGCTAATCAAGCTCATTATCATCCAAATCAACGGCGCCAATGGCAGGGAGTGCACAGCACGAGAGAGAGAGAGGGAGAGAGATCTTCATTCATAAATACAACGTTTAGTTGCGTTTTTTCTCGTTCATTTTTTTGTGCTCATGTTTATTTTTATTTACTCGCATGCGGCGCATAATTATGCAACAAGTCCTTTCAGAGGCGCAACGCGGCGCGTGCGCATTTAGCATATGCGCAAAGGGGTGGGGAGAGCGGAGTGCGGAGGGAGAGACCTGCAGCGTGAAATAAAACAGGATTTTTTCGACATTTGAAATTTAAATATATTTTTTTTTACGTTCGCCGCCGCCTAATTATCATGTAAATTTGCCCGAAGGACCGTCGAGTGACAAAGTTTGACGGCGACGGCGACGACGACTGTGACTGAGAGTATTTAACTCGGTCTGTGGCTTATTAATTATGCCCAAGTGTGTGGCCAAAGGACACAACAACAACAACAACAACAATGGGAAAAAAGAGAGCAACAAAATGTAAACAAAATGATGCAAATATTGTTGAACTTGACGGTGTCTACCTTTGTGTGTGTGCGTGTGTTGTGTATGTGTGTGTTGTTTATTGTTGATGATGGCGTTGACCTTAGTTTGCATAATTTTTGACACAACCTGGACACTTGACCTGCCGCAAGGGCTTCGCATGCTACTCAAGAGAACAGGTGGAAGGGAAGGGAAGAAAGTGTCTTCAAGGAAAATATAAAGATAGTTTGTTGTGTTCCTAGTCCAAACTTTAAAGTAAGACGGGTCTAAATGATGGAAAGGTGTTTGGGGATATACTTTAATGTTTATAAAGTGAGAGAAGTCATTTAAAGATTTATTGAAGTTAGTGGGATTCAATTTCTATATACAAGGAAAATATAAAAAGAGGCCAAAATGAGCCAAAGATCTTTGTAAATATATTCTTGTAAAAACTATGTTTTTGAATATTATCAATATTATATATTTTTATTTTATAGTATTATTAATTTAATTATGCACAGGCGATCTATTTGTGTGATTTTCTTTTCAGTTCAGTTCAAAGTTTTTTTTATTGAGATAATGCTAAAGATTTCTATTGAGGAAAGTGGGATTTTTTTTCTTTATATTAGAGGAATATCAAACAAAATGTAATGTGATTTAAATTTCAATCAAATTCTTGAAAAAATATATGTTATTAGTTATTGAAGAGTTTTATTTGTAGTATACATATATCATAACTAGTTTATCGATTTGTAAGTAACTTTTCTTCGAAATATCTAATTATATACTTTACTATATGACACAATTGCAATTTCCATTTAATTTTTGAAAATCACTTGATAATTTAGACCGGCAGTTTTGTATTTGTAGTAGAAACCATATACATATATTGATTTGTATGTTTTTTTTTCAGGAATATATTTAAAAAATGATAAATTAATTCAAATATAAAAAAAATTCATTTCAAAATTATAGATGGATAGGATTTTAACTGTAGATGTATATCATATCTATCAGTTCATACACAGTTTGTCTATTCAATTCGTTTAAATATTCATTTTGCCAAACTGCTGCCTATTTTCTTGCAGTGTAATGAACTGTTGCTTTTACCTCAGGCCAAATTCAGTCATTATGTGCCCTGAACTGAACACTCGGACAAGAGAACGATACAAAAGACATATAATACTGTTTTTATAGTGGACGCTCTATTAAATCAGAAGTCGAACAATGCCAACAATGGCCACAAAAGACAGAGTATACAGTGGGAGAGAGAGGGGGAGAGAGAGGGAGGTACACACTGTGCCATATCGGATCTATGCAAATGATGGGCGGACAGGGGGACAGACAGACTGAACGGACATTTGTGCAAATAATACTGTAAACGCAGAGAATCAATAAAATTAACACGCTCTTTCATATCAATAACTATTGGAGGAGAATGCTTAACGGTAAATTACGCGCGAGTACCAAAACACCGTACAGACACATACACACACACACACGCACACACACACACACACAGGCACATACACACACTAAGTAGTCGGCGCTAGACAAAGGTGCCTTTCTTCGAAAGCAACTGCAGACGATATGACAAAATATATGCATAACAAAAGCGGCTCCAGTGGAAGGAAGATTGAATCATTTTGTAAGATTCGCATGCAAATTTATTGGCGCGATACATTTCAATTAATGTGCGACTGATTTTACAGTTGTTCTCGGGCACGTTAGATGCGCCGATATCGATATCGGCGAAGATAGCGACGACGATGAGGAGCCAGTTGAGAGTTGCCCGCGCTGCCTGCTGCCTGCTGCCAGTTGCATTTTCCCATTGCCCCCGCCCAGTTGTATTTGTAGTGTCAACGCACACGCCCCACTACTGCCACACACACACACACATGCAGAGACAGAGGAAGCACACACTGACAAAATGAAAGCAAAAGTTGGCAGCCCAAAGAGCGACAGCGAACTGAACAAAGCTTCCTGAAGCGGGCTACCAGAGACGTTGCTGCCACAGAGTCCTGTGTCTGTGTCCACAAAAGCTTTGGCAGCCTCTGCGCGCGCCTTCGCTTGTGCCATTCGCTCTCATAACGTGCTCTCTCTCGCTCTCTCTCTCTCTCGCTCTCTCTCTCTCTCTCGCTCTCTCCCTCTGTGCCTCTCTCGCTCTCACTCTCTCGCAGTGCGCTAGAGCAGTCAATTAAAAATGTCACTCTGCATGGGAATGCGCTGCCTTTGCCTTTGCTGTTGCTGTGGCTGTTGGTGGGCGGCACTGGAAGGCAGCCCAATAGAGCGCAAGTCGGCTTCCAGTCAGCGTACGCTCTTGCAGGCCATCTCTCTCTCTCGCACACTGAGCGCAGCGCAGCACATGAGCTGTCTCTCTCTCTCCCGCACATGGCGCATTGGAAGCCGCGGGTTGAAAACTGGTTTTGCCTGCGTGCGAGTGTGTGCGAGAGACTCTATGTGCTCGTCTCTGCCTGACTGTGTGTGTATCTGCCTGACTGTAGGTCTCTGTGTGTGTGTGTGTTGCGTAGCTGTCGACGTCGTCGTCGCTGTCGTCGTCGTCGGATGTCGAGAGCGCCGTCTACGTAGCGCCGCTGGCCGCTGCATGACGTTAGTTCACTTCGATAGCTCTACGAGTTTGCACGTGAATTTGTCCCATAGGCTCTCTGTCTGCGTCTGTGTCTCTGCGTGTCTCTGTCTCTGAGTCTCTGAGTGTCTCTCTGTGCGCGCTCGAGCAGAATCTCAATCTCAATCACAATCACATAACGAATCTCAATCTGAATATTATGCTGACAACAACAGAGCGAAATTCAAATAATAAATTCGACAACGATCAAGAAATATCAGTCCAAGTGCCAAGTGATTCAAAATAGAAACCATATAAGTGCAACAACAACAAAAGCCACAACAACAGAAACAACAACAACAGCAAACAAACATCAACAACAACAACAACAACGAAAAGAAATAAATACCAAAAAGAAATTCGCAATTGGAATTTTTAATAAACTGCGCAGAGAATTTGAAAAACGAGAAAGAAAATCTTTATCGAGAAGTTCCCTGAGAGAATTCTTCGTGTCAAGTTTGTCGTCGCGCCGTCGGTGACGAAACTTGTTGAGTGTGCTCGGCGTGTGTGTGCTCGGTGTGTGTGCGTGTGTGAGCTAGTAGCGAGTGTGTGTGCGAGTCGCGCGATCGGCCGCCACGCCCACGCGCCCACATCTATTGCGCCGCCACGTTGCCAGTAAAAGACTTCAAAACGGTTGCCTCACGGTTCGAGTGGAATGAGCATAGGGACTCAGGTCTTCCTTTCGATCGATCGGTCTACAAAGTCGTTAAACTGAGCCCCAACTTGGAGCCCTACCCCGCCAGCGTGGAGGGCCTGAACAGCCCCAGAGCGGTGGGGATGGCCGCTGCCTCCTACATGACGCCGCCGAGCGGTGATCTCGACATGGCCCTCGGCGGCGGCGGTGGCGGTGGAGGCGGCGGAGGCTATCACACATCATCGCCGCGCTCGGCAGCCGATGCCGGCGAGATGAAGTACATGCAGCACCATCACCATCATCATGCCGCTGTCGCCGCAGCCGCTGCCCACCAGCAACAGCTGCCCTCGTCGCCATCGCCCAACGGGCAGGTCGGACAGGGCGGCGGACAGGGCAACAGTCTGGGCAGCCTGACGCCCGGCTCGGGGCTGGGCGGGTGGAGTGCACTGCATCCGGATCCGTGGTCACTGCCCACGCATCACACGACACATCATCATCCCGCCGCTGCGGCTGCTGCTGCTGTCGACTCCGTCAAGCAGGAGATGTCGCATCTCAGCCAACAGACGCGCATCCAGCAGGGCATGGCCTCGCCGCATGCGGCAGCGCCGTGGCATGCGCCGCACGCCGGCCACTACGCACCCACCGGGGGCTCGCCGCTGCAGTACCATCATGCGATGAACGGCATGCTGCACCACCATCCGGCACACCATGCAGCCCAGGTGGCGCCACTGCATCATGCGCTGCGCGGCGAGTCGCCGCAGTTGCACATTCATCCGCATCACATGGGCGGCGGCGGTGGCGGCGATCGCGATGCGATTAGCGGTGGCGAGGAGGACACGCCCACATCCGATGATCTGGAGGCGTTTGCCAAGCAGTTCAAGCAGCGGCGCATCAAGCTGGGCTTCACCCAGGCAGATGTGGGCCTGGCTCTGGGCACCCTGTACGGCAATGTCTTCTCACAGACCACCATCTGCCGGTTCGAGGCTCTACAGTTAAGTTTCAAGAACATGTGCAAGCTGAAGCCGCTGCTGCAGAAGTGGCTGGAGGAGGCGGACTCCACAACGGGCTCGCCGACAAGCATCGACAAGATTGCGGCGCAGGGTCGCAAGCGCAAGAAACGCACCAGCATTGAGGTGAGCGTGAAGGGAGCCCTGGAGCAGCACTTCCACAAGCAGCCAAAGCCGTCGGCACAGGAGATCACATCCCTGGCGGACTCGCTGCAGCTGGAGAAGGAGGTGGTGCGAGTGTGGTTCTGCAATCGGCGGCAGAAGGAGAAGCGCATGACGCCGCCGAATACACTGGGTGGGGATATGATGGACGGCATGCCACCGGGGCACATGCATCATGGGGGCTATCACTCACACCACGACATGCACGGCAGCCCCATGGGCAACCACTCGCACTCGCACAGTCCGCCCATGCTGAGCCCCCCAGAACATGCAGTCGGCGCATCAGTTGGCGGCTCACTAGCAATCAGAAATCCAGGAGTCGAACTCAGCTGCAGCTGCGTCCACTCCTGCAAACAACAATAGTCTGCACCAGCAACAGCAACAACAGCAACAGCAGCAACAACAGCAACAGCAGCAGCAACACCAACAGCAGCAGCAACAGCAACAGCAGCAGCAACACCAACAGCAGCAGCAACAGCAGCAGCAGCAGCAACAACAGCAGCAGCAGCACACGCCCAATACGCCCTCTTCCAGTGCGGGCTCCTCGGTGACCATGACCAGCCAGGGACAGGTCATGTCGCCGCAGAGCCCCTTGGGCAGCTCCTCTGCTGGTGGCCAGACTAACAACAATAACAACAACAACAACAACAGCACAACAAATAATAATAATAACAACAATAACAACAATGAGGAGCAAGTTAAGCAACAGCAACAACAACAAGCATCCAGCATAGCAGCCGCTGCAGCAGCCGCCATGTACATGGATCCCATGCGCTACCAGCACGCGCACCATCCGCATCATCCACACCAGCATCCGCATCTGAATCCCGCGCATCATCCGCATCTGTTCCACACCAGCGATCAGCTGCAGCATCCGCATGCGCAGCACCTGCAATCGCAGCAACAGTCGGCGGCAGGAGGCAGCAGCAGCTCGCAGCTCTCGCCCGGCGCCGGCAGCAATAGTGGGCTGCCACTGCAGCCACCGAGTGCGGCCTCTCCCGGGTCTGCTTCCAGTGTGCTTGGTGGACATCTGAATACACTGAATGCCCACTCGGCGGCGGCACTGCATCAGCATCATCACTACCAGCACCATCACCACCAGCAGCACCATCACCATCAGCAGCAGCAGCAGCAGCTGCATGCGCGGCGCCTCTTCGAGCTGAGTCTGCAGTTCGGAGCCGCCACCGCGCCTGGTGCAGTACGTCACTTCAATAGCTTTGGCGGCGGCGGTGCGGGCGGTGAATAGCATTCGTCGGCCGCCTGGTTTGGCTATGAGTCCTCCTAGGACACACTGCCGGACGGGTGGCCGCATTCCAAGCAGGAGCGGGAGCAGCCCTAGCGCCCCCCCTTTTTACCAGTGCATTAATCTGTGTTAAAACAACTTCAGTTAGCTGACTATATGTATATATATATATCTGGTACTATATACGATCTATATATGTATATGGTATAACTATAGCGCCTGGCACCGCTGCCGATTCCGATTTCCGATGCGATTCGTTTCGTTTCGTTTCGATTAGTTTCTTTTAATTTTGTTTAAATGTTAAAGTTTCAAAAACTTTCTTAAGCTAAAAACTAAATACAAATAAAAAACCTTAACTTAAATTACAAAATGGAAAATCAAACGTGAAACCAAGTGATGTTGTTTTTAAATCTACCTAAATCTATCTAAATTAAAGTCGAACCGAATCGTCGACTCGATGATAAAGATAAAGATAAAGATAAAGATAAAGATGATGACTAGCGATGACAAGTGTGCGACAAGTGTTCAGAAAAATGTTAATACCGATAACGATAGCGATAACGATTAACGATTACTATATGTACTAGTACTATAACCGACCGTTGGCCTTCAGCTGCGTTCCACCAAGCAAGGTAAAGAATCTCAAGAATCTCCACCCTTCCACCAACCCCCGCCCTCCCCAGAAACAACATAAAGAGCATTACAAAATAACAGTAATTTTAGTGGAACACAAATACACCATACCAATGCACACACAAACACACCCAAACACACATACAGAAGAAAGTACGTTAATTAACAGCGCTCAAGTGGTTCGAACCGCCGATTCGACTCGGTTCTAGCTAGGGTTATTAGGGTTACAAAGCGGCCGTGCATATATAAATAAATCTATATATAAACATAACTCTATATATATATATATATACACAGATATAGCCAGTAGATCGTACTCTAAATATGAAAAACAAACACTTAAATGATATAAAAATTAGAATTTAACGCGCGGCGCGGAAAACAAAAACATAAAAGAAACTGAAATGGAGAAAGAAAGAAAAACGAGAAATGATGAATGAAAATCGATAAGTAAAGAAGATTCTGTAAATAAAACTACAGTTAAGTCATATTTTTAGCTTTAAATGCAATTGTAGATTTTTTAATAAATACCACAAACATAAAAATGGAAACACTTAAGCTAAAAGACAGAAACCTAAAACATGCATAAATATAAATTGTAATTTCTAGGCGATAATCTAACGAATAGGCACAAGAAGTTTAGTTACTTAGTACTGTACTTTCTCTATAAGCAAATCGAATATACACACACACACACACACACACACATATACACAACCCCCACACACACACATAGCTAAATCTTAAAACTTAAACGAAAATAATCAAATATGAAAATGCTAAATTGTAAAATATAAATTGATGTAAATTTGAAAAATGACAAAAACTTAAAAAAAAAAAAATTATAATTATAAATTATTTCAATAATCGATGTGTATAGGAAAAAAAGAAAACGTGCTTCGTGTTTTTGATATACAATATGTACAAGAACTTTTATAAAAGTGGCCGTTTTTTAATTTTTTATTGTATAAAAGATGAAAAACACAAAAGAATGAAAGAGAAAAACAAAAATTAAATACGCAACTTTTTAACTATTACTTAAAATCGCTTTTAGTTTTCTTTTTGGGTGTATAAACAATGAAACAATGATGTTTTTTGTTCAGTTATTTTGTTTGGTATGTTGAAATCTATGCATAGAAGAGATAAGAGAATGACAAGGAAGATGATCGGAGAAGATAATAACGACGATGAAATAAAAAACAAAAATACATAAGATTAAGCCATGCCCTCAATTGTATAATAAATTATGCTCTAACAAATGGAAGCACCAAAGCAACAAAGCGGTACATTCCACTCACCACACACACACACACCTACACCCACACACACACACACACACACACACATACACAGAGAAATTAAAAACCAAGAAAACAAATACAAAAAAAAAAAACAAACAAAAAACTTAAAAAAAACAAATAAAAGAGAATATTATTCGAACAAAAAATGCAATACGAAATTTTTATTTACCAAAATGTCCTTTTATTATCGTTTAATTAGCGTTAACGGCCCCTCATTATGGCCGTGTAGGGGGCGCCTTCTACAGTTTATGAGTCGTTGCTTTTGACAGTTTTACAGCCACTTCGGATGGAGGCTTTTGTCTCCCATTCCGTTTCCGATTCCGATTCGCAATTCACAATCGGTCGCGATTTCCATGGCGATAATTGCGGGTATTATTTTTGTTTGTTTAAAGTGTTCGGAAAGCAATTAACAATTAAGTGGGCATATTATAATGCGATTGCCTACGTCACAATTAACTAATACCCCCCATTCCCCCACCAATCCCCTCTGCCACTGCGGCTGCTGCTGCGGAGATCGTTAATGAAAGTTGTCATTAACAAGCGTTGCGTTTCATTACGATTTTATGGGGTCTTAAACGAAGCTTTTGATGCATGTGCATAACGTGGTCAACAACGCTCAAAGCCGTCGTCAATTTGCCAGATTTCAAAATATAATTAATCTAGATTCGGGCATAACTTTTATTGCCTTATAATATTTTCGTTTAGTCAAAGTACCTGAAATATTTTTATTGAACCTGTACATGAGTAAAACATATAATAAGTTGGGGACTGTCTTTATGGTAGGATAGAGAAAGTTAACTTTCGGGCTGGACACATACTTTAAAGGGTATGCAGTACATCTAACTTAAAAATACCTTTTATCAGACTATCACTATGCCTTCTCTTATATTTACTCGTATATAGTTTATATAGTTCCTGCGTTTAAAGTGCTGGAGAACAGGAAGTTATAATAATAAGGCAGGACAAATTGTGCTTTATCAATCTGATACTTCTATGCTTCCAGTCAATTATTTCTAGTGAATATAATTTCTGTTCGATCAAAGTTTGGATATTTATTTATACAATTTGGTATACCTTATAAGATATGCATTAAATTTAACTGGAATACCCTCTACATATGAGCCTATGTTATTGAGAATACAAATAAAATACTCTGCATCAGCCCATATGTATATCTTATGCTTTCTGTCCTTCCTTTCTAGTACAAAAATATAATTCGCGTTCGATGAAAGATTTGATATATATCTTGAGATAAATCTTTTATCTGGACATACATATAATACTGTAGGCAGAATACTTCAACTGAAATACCTTATAATAACATTATAAGATAACGTTCATATGTAGTTAATATAATTTCTGTTCGATTTCTTTAATATATAATCGGTTAAAGTGCTGGAAAATGTATGGTAAATGTGGGAATATCTTTATAAGAGGATATAGTATAGGAGAAACTGTTAGGCTGGTCTTATAGTGATTTATAGGATGTATTTTTCCGTACCTCCAACTGAAACACCCTCTGTCAGCTTATCAATCGTATGTTTCCACTCATTCATATCTATTAAATATAATTCCTGTTCGATTTCTGTATAATCGGTTAATGTGCTGGAAAACAAAATCGTTAAAGTGTCAATCATTGTCGTCTGCTCATTGCCCTCTATCAGGCTCTCTAATGTGGTTCACGATATTTGAATTAAGCCTCACAATTTAAATGCATATTATTTGTTGGTGAGTCTGATTAACTGAAATTTCGCTGGCACAAATTTCAGTTAGTAATTTTGCATAAAAATTGCATCAGCCTGACAACATTTTAAGCGAAAATCAAACGAAAGAAATACAACAACAGCAACATCAACGAAGCCCAAAAACAAAACAAACAAATTCGAAATGCGCATAATTGAAAGCCAGTTTGAGAGACAGAGACAGATACAGAGGCAAAGAGACATGTAAACAAGCGAATTATACATACACCTGCATTTAATACAGAAGCGTAATTGCAATAATTTTTATTTATGCCTCATCCTCATATTATATGTTCATAAACAGCAACAACAACAACAGCGAAATTTTGATTTGAACTCTCCTCGTAGTATAACAGCAGCACAACGATTGTTATACGGTATAATCCATTTGCAAACGCCCACGCGATGCGCATTCTGCACTTGAATACAATACATACACAGCATATAGGTGTGTGTGTGTGCGTGTGTGGGTATTTATGGTCGACTCTCTTAATTATAGCTGTATATAGCGGCATATACTATGATAGACTGTAGAAATTGAAGTGAAATTTTGGTGTGGAAAGAACGATGCATGCCCATTGAGCCTATACATACCATATAGTACTATACATACATGAATCCATCACCACCTGCCATTTTGGGGTTGTTGAGAGCAACACACACACACACACACTCAACCACACCCACATAGATAAAACTGCCCCTTGGCCATATAAGTTATTCAACTAAGTAACCCACAAGGAATGTGCTCGGAGTCGTAACGAATCGAAAATGCTCTACAGGGGGTGGGTAGAACTGATCTAGCAAGAGGGAAGGGATAATAGGAAATAAATATATATACCATAATAAACTTATGGTATAATATGAAATATAAATAAATCTTAGTAAACTTATGTTACATTTTATTTGCACAATAATATTATAATTCAGTGTAAATTTAACCAGACTTATTACTTGATTGCCACCTCATAACTATTACCATACAATATCAGCATATCTATCATAGTAGAGAATAATATCTCTCGAATTTTAAATTTATTTTATATGAAATAAAACAAACTTTTACCAATAAAACGAAGCAGAAACACACCGAGATTAAATAAATACTAAGAACACGTTATTTTCATAGATACAATCCATCGATAGTGACCACGTGTCACAAATAATATTTAGTATTTTAGTTGCATCGATTTTATCGATAGGTCAATGGGTTGTTATCATTCTCTACTGTTTTAAACCCATCGATTCAATCAATAGTTAATTAGATTGTTCTTATTCTCTACTATTTTAAACCCATCAACTCTATCGATAGTCCCATCAATTGTTATCATTCCTTACTATTTTAAGCCCATCAACAGTTCCAACAATAGTTAACCTTCTCTTCTTCACCATGACAAACGCCTGCACATAGTCAGCATACCCTTTCGTGCTCTACTTAGGCCATTAAAGCCCATACACATTACGAGTTAGTATGATAAAAAATTAGTAATATAAGCTAGCGAATTGTAGTAGTTTTCATTGGTTTTAATGTGGCCGTGCGTGTTAAGTGCGACCGACATCGAGAGCCACCCCCATCTCTTGGCTTCCCCGTCCTTATGGCACCTTAACGACGGTGCTGTGCCCCTGCCTGAGTTCCCTGCTAGCCGATGTAATGCCGACATTTTCATTATTATTTCGAGTTGGTTTTTTTTTTTATTATTTCGCGTGGCAGCAAAGCAACGCGCCGCTTGCTTTTGTTGTGCTCATTTTGCTGTTGTTGCTGCTCAGTTCGGTTTCTCTGCAAGTAAGTGTGTGTCTCTGTGTGTGTGTGTGTGTATTTTCGGGCTGCGTGCATACAACCGTGTCAATAATTACCCGTGGGACTGACACAACCAACGAGAATCATTCAAATGTTGCAAAAGCGGCAGCCACAGAGCCGCACTAACAATGGCTAAAAACAAAAGCGGAGACAGGCGACCGAGTCGAGAGAGTCGAGACGAGACAAGCCAAAAGAGAGAGAGCTGCAAGGCGAGAGACAGAGAGAGGAAGAGAGAGGTGGAGGGGGAGAGCGAGGGGTGAAGTGGAGGAGGCACAATGGCAATATGCTCGGACGCCGCTGCTGCTGCTGCTGCTGCCATTGTGCCCCGGCCAAAATGGCTGACACAGTCGACGCGCCGCTTGACGAACTGGTCAACGGTCGAGCGGACAGGGGGACAGTGGGACAGCGAGACAGACCAAGGGACAGGGGAGACAGATCAAGGGACAGGGAGACTGAGAGACAAACGCAGCAACTGATAGACTGCTTGGTCACACTTGCGCTGCTCCCGCTGAATCCGGCAGCCCAGTGCGGCAGGCAGAGGGGGCCAGGGATGCGGCCTTCACTCTGCTCTGCTCATTATCTATGCTTCCTTTGGGAATTTTCATTTTCTTTTAAAGTTCTCGCCGCAATCGCTGTGTGTGTCTGTGTGTGTGCGACAGTTTCGAAAAGCGGCGCAGATAACAAATAAGCATGGAAAGGGGAAGGTAGGGGCAGCAAAACTTTGTCAAGACTTAAGGCTGGAAAAATAACTGCACTAATTACAAAAAATTTATGTGCTTTTTTAACGCACTCTCGAGTTCACAGCGAATCAATGCGAATTCGCCTTCACGGCGAGTTCTGTGACGAACTCGTCGCAGCTTTTTAACTGCCCACAATGACACCCACAAGCGAATAACGACTACGACTTGACGAATGCAAGCAAATCAAGCGAGACACAGCGCCAGAGAGAGAGAGACAAAGACAGAGACAGCGATAGGTAGTGAGAGGGAGAGAGAGAGCTTGTTCCCCTTTGTCGCAACGAGACACCTTAGACGAGGCACTTTAGCGGGCTGATCAACAGACACCTAGGCAAATAATGCGGGCATGCTTTATAAGGAATATCACTGAGCAACGTTGGGGCAGCTCGATAAGTTTTGAATGACATTGATAGCGGAATCTATTGATTGATTTACCTAACTTAGTATAATGAAATGGGGGCTGTGGGGGGAGAGAGACAGAGAGTGTTGGATTAATAGAGCCATCAATTTAAGAGTTTAGAGACATTCCAAGAAAATATAAGCGGATTTTCAACACAATATGAAACACTTGGGTTGGTCAAAAGACATGAACAAACTATGAGTTTTAAAGGGTACGAGCATCTATAAATATATTCAATACTCCCCACTTTATTTAACAGAAATAGTTGTGACAACACATTTTAGACAAACTTTAGTTAATATAATCGGGCTAGATATATGTTACTTATAAAATATTGTTTTTAATGTTGAAAGAATTGCAAATTGGAAATCATAAGAAAGTTATGAATTCTTCTTTAATCTGTAAAATTCGGCTGCAGATCAAACTGGCATAAACACTATAAGTAAAATGATAGTGCAGACCAATATCGTAAGATTTTCAGCATTGTTTTGACTGCTGGAAGACCAGAACACCCTATGAAGAATGGTACTGACAATACCCCAAATTGGAATTTAGTGTAATTACTTGAAATTGATACCTAGATTGATTTCTGGCTTCTCAAATGATTACTGAACTATTATAATATGTTATAGTACTATAAAATTATTATAATATAGTATTAGTCTGGATAATTTGTTCTATTCTCTCTCCATTTCCTCCTCTTTTTCTATTTTTCCTCCCTCTCTTTTGCTATTTCATTCTTTCTCATTTTTGTCCTTCTCTATTTTTATATTTATCTTTTTCTCTCTTTACCGTCTATGTCTATTTTTCTATTTCTCTCTTTATCTTTTTCTCTATTTTTGTATTTGTCTGTTTTTCTCCTTATCTCTTTCTCTTTCCTTAAACTCAACTCAATCTCTTCTCAAGTAATTTCTTCATTGCTCCAAAACTCACTTGAACCGCCCTCGCAGACAATTAACTGCGCGCACAGCGCAAGCTTTTGCCTCTGAGTAAATAGACAGACATCTCTCTCTCTGCCCTCGCCACTCTTAACCCTCTTCCGTCGGTCTCTTCTCAGTCTTCTCTCTTCTCGCATAGGCAAACTCAATTGATGTATGAACCATGACATTGTCTCGTGTGCAGTTTCGAGTTAACTGTTGAAAATGCTCGCGTTATTAATGGCTTTATAAGCTGCTGCCGCACACAAGCACACATACACATACATATACACACACATACACATATACACACTCACACTTGCCCAGGTCGTCGTAGACTTTGGCAAGCAAATTGAAGGGGGACAGACTTGGACAGGTACAGGGACAGAGACAGGCGGCAGTCCAGCAGCAGCAGCAGCAGCTGCAGTCGAAGAGGTGATCGCTTAGGTGGCGATCGGCGATCGCTGCTGATCGACGCGATTACTGCGCACAGTCGCTGCGCTGATCAGCATCAGCATCGGCATCAGCAGCGGCGCAGTGTCAAAGCCAACCACTTTGCGCGTTTTCATAACAATTTTTTACGCTGTTGTTGTTTGCGCACATTTTTAACGTATAAATAAAAGCGTGACGGGAATGTAGTGGAGAGAGGGGAGAGGGGGCAAAGAGTATAGAGTGTAAGGAGAGTGGCATGGCTACGCTGTGTGGGCCAACCTGTGCCACAGCTGAGAGGCAGTGGCAGGGTCGGAGGCAGTGGCAGAGTCGCCTCACAAATATTTCTCACACACAGTGCGCGACGGGCGGCAGCGGCGCTTGACATTTTGGCAAGCAATTGGAAGGCAACAAGGTCGCCCGGAGCTCAGATGGTTATCGCAAACGCAAATACGTCTGACGGCAGCAGAGGCAGTGGCAGTGGCAGCTCAGTGCGGAGCAAGTGCAGCTTAGAATTTCAAATTTAAATTTTTATTGCGCAGACCGTGAAACAGCCTGTCTGCCTGCTGCTGCTGCTGCCGGCGGCGTTCTCGGTCAAGTGCAAGCGTCAGCTGCTGCTGCTGCTGCTGCTGCAATAAATCTCTTAATGAAAACCGGCAATAAACTTGGCCAGCTTGGCCAAAAGGCCGGCGGCAAACCGACAAAAATCCAGCGCCAAGCGCGAAAAAATGCGCAAAAGAATTAATAAACAAAGCAGTCGAGCATGTTGGCATCTCCACCTCTACCCCTCTCCCTCCCACCCCCTGCCACTCTGTACCCCTGCCATCCTTCTCTGTGTTTTGTGCCTGGTCCACTCTACACTTACACTCTGTACACTCTGCAAAACGGACGAGTTATTTGCTGCGCATGCGCGCACGTGCTCGCTGCTTAATGCGCGCTGCGACGCCAGCGTCGACGTGGCCGCACGTTTTAGCGCTCAGGCAGCGCGCATGCGCATCATCAAAAGACAACGTCGACGTCGTCATCATCATCATCGTCGCAGTTGTTGTTCCCCTTCTTCTTCTTCTCCCTCTCCTTCCTCTTCTTCTTGTCAGCGCGCTGCCCAACGTCGCCTGGCCGCATTTGCATTTCTAATTTTGCATTTTTCCATTGCGTTGCAACTTGTGGGCGTTGCATGCACCTCGACGGAGTGCGCGGCAGTGCAGTGCTGCAAGCAGCAGCAGCCAAGTGGCGTCAAATGCAGCTCGACTCCCGCAGCGGGGGCGTGTGTGTTTGCTTGACTCTGTTGCTGTTTGCTTAAGTGTTTCAAAGTGAACATTGACCCCGCCAAAAAAAGAGAAGCTATTTCAATTTGCTGCTAAAACAACAACTACAGAAACTATCGAAAATTGACTTTATTGCAGTCAAACTGTTTATTAAGTGAATATACGAAGAGTTTTAAAGGGTATGAACTGCTTAAAAAATTGTATACTATTTATTATTACGACAATTATTATTTGAAAGCGCAATTCAGAGTTATTTTAGTTTGTATTATCGATTGGAATATAAAGTAAATAATAAATAAAGTATAATGTAATAACGAGATAATAAATAAAGTATAACTTAAAGTATAATTTAAAATATAATATAAGGTAAAATTTAAAGTTTTTCAATTTTGTTTAATTATAGATTGTTAAAATATCTAAGCTGTCAATTCAATAATATTCATTAGGATCATCACCAAGAGTAAAAAATTACTAACGTTACAGTCAGGTGCTGACTGTATAAGGCCATGGATTATCATATTATACCGTAATAAAAATTTTAACGGTATGGAATCGCCGCCCGAATATTATTAGAATAAAATAAATAAAAAAATAAAATAAAATAATAAATAAATGAAAATTCGCACCCGCCTCAACCGAGAGTTGAACACACACGCACGCACTCTCTCACAGCCGTCCGCCACTCTAACCACTCTGCCATTGCCCCACTCTTCGGCCTATCGGCAAAGCTGCATTGTCAACCAATTTTGTTACCATACAATGCAAATAAAAAGTTTAAAATGCTGTGTGTCTGACGCTAGATTTGAACTTCGGATGCTTGCGTAAATTAGGTCTGCTTAAGTATACATACATATATGTTCAAAGTTAGTTTAATTCGTATCATATCTCACTTATTAATAGTCCGATTTAAATAAAATTTTCACATAACGCCCGCGGCAAAGTATTTGTCATGTAAGATATGCAACTTTAGTTGTTGAGCTAATATTGTAGTTTTTAAATAGTTATTACTGATTTACGGAGGCGGGAAGGGGCGTGTCCAAATGTTAAAAAAAACTGTGAGACACTGCAATATATACGTATGTTGTCGCAAAATTTGATGACTCTAGCTTTTATACTTTCTGAGATCCAGGTGTTCATACAGACAGACAGACGGACAAACGGATAGACAGACATGGCTCAATCGACTCGGCTACTGATACTGATTCAGAATAGTTTATGTGGTCGGAGTTTATGGGGTCGGAGATGCCTCCTTCTGCCTGTTACGCACAATTCCGTTCCGACAAACACAATAGACCATGAATTTTTTTAAAATTTTTTTAAAGTTATGAGAAATGGAAGTCCACCGACTTTTCTTTTTAAAGAATTTTCTAAAATTATAAGATATATTATTAGTCAATTCTTATAACTATATGAAACTGCCGAAGAATCAAAAGAGAGTCGACACCATGATCAACAAGATTTTCCAAACGCAAATATAATGATTCCTAAGAAAGTTAGAAGTTAGAAGGAATGAAAGTCCCAAAACGTATATTTTTCTAGTTGCTGGTAAAACTATAAGAACAAGTTAAAGTCACTGCTTGTATTGGATTTCTAATCAGTTTTGGGCCTTTGAAAAAGTCTAGCTGGAATGCTCGAACGAGCCCTCGACTTTCCCATTCTTAGCTGCCCAATCATGGAGCTAAAAATATCAGTTATTCATGCGATCTGCGATCAACAACTTCGGTAGCCACAACAACAACAATGAGCAGTTTTGTAAACGCATTTGATCAGTTGCGTGTTGTTGCTGTTAGTTTGTTATTGTTGTTGTTGTTGCTGTGTTTGTTGTTGAGGCAATTGACTACCGAAAAGTATTAAACAAAAAGCTCTTGGAGCGCGCCCAACGAACTGCGTCGAAAAGCAATACAAACATCGCGCCAAGCAGTAGTTAGAGTACGAGGAAGAGAAGGAGAAGAAGAAGAAGGAGGAGAGGTAGGAGGGAGGAGGCAAAGGCAAAAGAGAGGGAAAAAATGTTTAAATATTTGCAAAAGAAATCGCTGAAAAAAAACCTTTGGCAACGCGGTAGCTATAAATCAAAGTCGCGTTAATGAAAGCGCAATTAAAACGGGCTGCTTGCGAGGGGGCGGCAAGGTAGAGAGAGAGAGAGAGAGAGAGGGGGAGAGGGAGGAGGGACGGAGGGGCATGCCTCAAGTCGAGGCATATTTGGGGCAGCTTTAAGCGCAGGAAATTAAATTTTATGATGCCGTGGCAGCCAGTCCAAGCCATTTGGCCAGCCCAAGCGCAAGTCCAAGTCGCCGAAGCCGCCGTCGACGTCGCGGTCGCAGTCGGCGCTGCAGTGGCAGTTGCAGTTGAAGCCGTGGCTTGAGCCATTGCCATTGCAATTGTTGTTGCTGGTAGTTGTCGCGCCGCCGTCGACTGCAGTTAAATTTGTTGTTGTTGCAGTTTCTTTTGCTGTCTGAAAAGTTGCACAAGGTTGGCCACAACAACAGAAACAGCAGCAACAACGATGGCTGCGTTGACGGCTGCGAAAAGTTTATGCAGCGACGACGGCGGCGACACCTACACCCACACACAAAGACACGTCACAGTCCCCTTGCCCCTCGCCTTCACCTTCCCCCCTGCGACTACATAGCCCGAACCAGACTTGACCTACAAATGCTGCCCCTGGGTGTGCACACACACACACACAGAGACACCGCCACTTATTGGCAGTTAAAACTGCGCCATTTGTGTCGAATTCGGCGTGACGTCGTAGCAGGGTGCATGAAGCATTGTTATGCCAAGGGGAGTCATGGCTCATCCAGTGGGAACCTGCTGCAATCAAGGAATAAAGTTAATAGTTCTGCGCGGACTTCCGCTTTGTACAGTTGCACAGTTGCACAGTTCGCAGCTTAATTGAAATATAAAGCCAAATCGTATGAGCAGGAGCAGGAGCAGCCTCGTTTGGCTTACTGACCATCAGCTTCATTACCATTAACAGACTGTGGCCACAAATCATGCATTTAACGCCTTCTCAACCAAGCCCAGGCCCAGGCCCAGGCCCAGGCCCAGGCGAGTCTGCAACTGCAATCAAATCGGGCAAAAGGCATGAAAAAGAGCCACGAAATGATATCAAACTGGTGAGGCAATGAGAGGAAGGAGGTGGAAAGGAAGAGGAAGGGAAAGAGGAGCAAGGCATTGCCTCTTGCTATGGCATTTAGTGGTCAGGTGTAAGCCAGGCTTACAGACTCTACCTCTGTCTCTTTATTGAGTTGTCAGGCAGGCTGCAGGAAACACTTGCCTGATGAGCTGTTGATGTTGCTGATCGTGCCAGTTGACAATTACACAAGGAAGGGGGGGTGGGGAAGGGAAAGTGGTTAACAGGAACGGTAGCCTGGCTAGTCACACGATCGTTGGCCAATTTTATGGGCGCCAATAAGCCCAGGCTGAATGGGCGACCAGTTTGCAGTCTGCATGAATGGCATGCTGCGCAGTCATTGCAGTTCCATAAAGATAATATCCACCGATCTGCACTGAGTCAGCTAAAGACCTGCTAAGTGGCTATGTTCTGTCAGCTTGTAAATCAATTATGCTCAGTCCGAGTCGAATGTCAAACGGGAGAATAGACAAATCGAAGAAGTCGTGGTAGTTTGTAGAAGAAACAACTCTCAGTAGTAGTTCCCTCTTCTTTATCCATGATAATGACAGTGTAAATATATAATATGACAGTGTATATATATTATATGTTCAAGATATATGTTGCCATTAAGCACAGCAATTCATAATGGATTAATCTGCTTATCGCATCTCTGTGCAGACATCTTCATTAACCATGTCAACTGTCTGTCTGTCTGTCAGGATGCAAATTTCGATTATGCCATAATATATACATATCAAACTATACATATTCGTGTAGTATCAGCCTCTTGGGATTCTTGTTTAGCGTTTGTGAATGGCTCAACAACTTAATCGAAGACTAGACAAATCAATCCATCAGTTTTGTTTGGCCATTTACATTTCGGCCAAAGCAGCTGACGAACTTTACTTTTAGTGATGCTCAGAGTGTGTGTTCCTCTGTATGTGTATGTGTGTGTGTGTCAGTCTATCTGTGAATCTGTGTATATGTATTCAGTTAGTTAGTAGTCACTTAATTTATTAAAAACACAGTCGCAGTCCCCTCAGCAGCACAAAGCACTTAGCAGATCTCGTCAGGCTCGTTAGGCTCTGGCCAGAGCTAAAGCTAAAGCCGAACTGGCCCAGGCGAATCTGCGATTTTAACCGATCGTTAAAAACCTGACACAGGCGCACGTGCCATTTTCGAAATGCTCGGCGACCGCGACGCCTCACTACACACATAATCAGCCGAAAAAATTCGAAGCGCAAAAAGCAGAGACAACTAATTTCACTACAACAGCAACAAAAGAATCGACAACAACAGTAACAATAACAACAACAACAACAACAATGGCATCGTAAATACCTTGTCGTCTTGTAGCGTTGACAATTTTGCGCTAAAATTTATTAACCAGAAATTGATTGGCCCAAACGGCTATCATCTATGGCTATGGGTCGACTCTCTGTCTGTCTGTCCGTCTCTATGTCTCCCTTGTCTGTCCCGCTGTCTCTTCGTCTCTCTCTCTGTTGCGGCTTCATAATTTACCATTAGCTGTGGCCGTAAAATAAACTAAGAAGACAAAAAGGAGACAAAAACAAATTCAAAGATACCAAAACTCAACTTTTATCATCTGACGTCGTATTGGGGTTTCGATAACGCAGTTGCGTTGAAATTTCGCATAATTATGATGCCTATAAATTTGTTTTCTTTCATTAGCTAAGGTTTTAGTTTTCTTGTTTTGCTCTGCGTGTTGTTGTTGTTACTATTGTTGTTGCTGTGTTTTCTTATTAGACGAAGGTCAACGACGATATAAAATTCCGAATTTTATTTCGCTTGCCAGGCAGCCCAAACTCAAACCCGACTGCCCAACGCCAAAAACCGAAAAACATGGTGTAAGTTCAGCTCTCTCGCTCACTCTCTCGCTCACTCTCTATCTCCTTCTTCCTCTGTTGTATTTATGAACGCTTTAAAATCGATTAAATATATGATTGCCAGCTTATTGGGGCTATGTCAGGTTGGTTAGCCGATTGAAGAGCTAATGACAACGTTTAAGGAAAGTCTCTCTGATTAGCATGATAAGCACGCGATGCGAGAAAGTGATTCTCAAAGGCAAATTAACCAAAATATCATAAAACATATTTCAGAATATGTTTAACTTTCCACGCTTGGAATGGAAATCATATACATTAATTTGTAGAATATCGAACGAAGTTGATGATTGTCATTTGTCATATAACTGCCGACGGGTTATTTAAATTATTATAGGTTTCATTATAATTAGAGATTTCCAGTTATAACACAATCTGACAAGTATTTAGCAACTTTCATAGTGTACAGTTTCCTGTTTTGTAAGTTACTTTTAAGTTCTTGCAATAAAAGTGCTGAAATTAACGCATTTTATTTAATACGTTCTCAAGTTTTATGTCTCTTATCTTAATGGCAGTTTACCCCTTTTTCTTGACTGTAAAACTAGTGCAGGCATGAGTGCCCAGCGAGTACCTTCTTATATAGAGCACCTTCTAGTCATGTGACTATGCGTAGTTCCCTGCTAATTTGCATTTACTCTTTCATTTCATTCTGGCTTTTTTATTGCCACTAAAAGGTTCGTTTGTTTTTTATTCAACTCTAGTCGCACTGAAATCATTTGTGCAATTGCACGAAATTGTTTTCTCGAGTGGTTTTTTATAGCACATCATTATTCGCCCATTAGTGGTACAAATTTTCAGAGTGCGACTTGCTTCGAAACCTTATGAACTGTGATAAGAAACTGAGCCAAGGTACTAAAATATGTTTAAAATCGATGACATTTTTGGGTGAAAGTTTTCGTTAGATGCCGTTTAGAAATAGAAAGTAGGGCGTGGCCAGCCCAAGCCCAGCTCCAGTCCCCCACTCTGGTTTCTCTCTACACTCGATATATGTTTCTTCGACTCGAATTTAGGGCGATTTATATGCCAGTCCAGTGGTCAGTGGAGGCTTTAGCTGCAGCCCACGCAGCAGTGTGAGTCTCTGCCCCGGTTTGTAGCATCTTTGGGCCTTGTTGCCGAGGTGTCGGACCGTGTACATCAAATGTGGCAACAAGCCACATAAATCTCATAAAGCGAAATTATTTTTTACTACTCAATTGCAACAGAGTCAGCAACAGCAACAGCAGCAGCAGCGCCAACAAAAGGGTCCTGCCACAGTGCATAAATCTCCTCGCGCAGGCTTGTTCTCAAGTGCAGCCCCAATAATTGCCCCAGCTTCGACTGCGTGCTCCTACTTCGACTACTTCTCCATCCCCACTCCGTTCCAGTCCCCTTTCCCTCGCCCTCTCCCTCTCCTGCTCCGATTCCGATAAATAATTGCGTACATTTGAGCAAATCGTGTTTGATGTTTGCTGTTTGGTTGTTTGTTGTTTGCTCTTCTTGTGGCCCGGCGTTGTTTTTATTGGCCCAAGTGTCTTTTTGTTTTTTGACCCAGCTCTTTTATTGCTACACATGTAGTTTGTTTTATGCGCAGCAAATACAACAACGGCCACAGACAAGTGCGAATAAAGGGCTGAAGATTGGTGGACTAATGGAATGCCCTGTAAAAGGTTAGAGATGTTTGGCAACTGGAGCAAATGGGAGGTTGAAGAGTTGCAGCGGCTCTATTTGGAACGATTTGAGCTTTGATAGTTATATATGTTTATTTTTTCTTGATTATTTACGGAATGACATACAACTTATGGAGGTATATTTAAGAACATAGTAAACTTCTGATATACAAATTAAATCCCTAATATGATTACGAACAACTGTGGGATGATGATATCTTAAAAGGTCTTAAAATGTTTCGTTGAGTTATCTAAAACTCGGACAGCTTGCCTTGTTTATTATACTTAAAAGAGCTTTATACATAATCGTAAACATTAATTACTTTATACATAGTAGCAAACACTTTTTAGAATTTAAATGAAGTACATGCTGAACTTCAGATCAATATATTATATTTAATTAGTTGAATAAAAGGATTATTCTGCCCATATATAGTTATATGGCCTGGTGTATAAATGAATAGATAATATATATAAATGTATATCCCTAAGTCTCATTCCCACTGCACATGAACTGTCTGCAACTGCGCCTCTTACGGGGTATTTGGCAATGTTAAGCAAATGTGCGTACATGGCAGGCATTCCTGCTACGATCTCCGCGTTCGCCCTTATAGAGATAGAGTTCGCATCACATTTTCGTTGAAATTTATTGCATTTAACAAAATTAGCTAACAAATTTATTAAGCACTTCGCTTAGTTAGTTGGGTGGCCATTGATGAATTTGTCAGCATCGCAGCCACGTGTAAATTGGCCAAGAGTTCTCTCTCCCTCTCCTTCTCTCTCTCTCAGTCGCTCTTGCGGGCAATCAATGAACCCATTAAAGTTTAATCCTAATCACGTAAATAAAAGTAGAACTTGTCGCATAAATTATGAGTTTGTGTGCGTGTGTGTGTGGCAGCAATAACAAATTTGGTTTTGTTGTAGTAATAAGTCGACAAAAATTAAGCACAAAATCTGCTAATGAATTGCAAATTTATGCGACGAATCGGGGCGCGCCAAAAAGAACTTGACTTCTATTCGAACGCACACACATATGTATAATATATATGTATATATGGTATATACTATGCCAGCACATATGTACCTTTAGTATATGTTTCAGCTGGGAATCGTAAAAAGCTAAAATCTATTAAATTAAAAAGCCAGCGACAAGAAGACAATAGTTTAATGAGAAAGAAACCTGATGGCCACGACTCGGTTTGGTTTGGTTCGACTCTTCCAATTCCAATTTCCAAAAATGTAACTTTCGAATTTAGCGGTACGCCTTTTTATTAGATTTGTTGCTGTTGCCGTTGTTGCTGCCACTGCTGGGAGAGCCATTCTTTAGGTTGTCAACTCGATGAGACATAAATTTACAAAAAGGCCAAAACGAAAAGCTGAAAAGCTGAAATCACAGCCAAATGGCGGCAAGCGGCTCCACGCACAAAGGCCGACGTCATTGAGCTCTGTCGCCGTCTGCTGTGAAGCCATGCTGTGACACTTGTGCCCTGACCTGAACTCAACTGGGCAGCACCGCATCGAACCGGGCCTAATCAACACCATGAACAGCCGCAGTCCAAGTCGCAAGCGGACCTAAGCTATCATAAATTTCAGTTTCAATTTTAGGCCAAATGTTAAGACGATCGTGCGTTCGTTAAGCCGCAGCCTTAGCCGGCTTAATTACAAACTCGATAAGGCGTCGATAGCTCGAAACCGACTCTCCAGTAACAAGTGCCACCACAGCCACAGCCCCAGCTCTGATTGGGCCAGATCTTGATCTGCGCCCGCTCTAATTTGCCGATGGTTTGAGATTTGTCAAGCGAACGATTTGTAATCAAAATTCTGATAACTACTACGACAGTTTGTACAGATTTCCATTTATTTGCATATTGTTTCTTCGAAATAAATGCATCTGTCTTCTTGGGAAAGCAAGACTGACTCATTGGCCAGGCACACGCCTTGTGGCCAGCCCTGCCTTGTGCAGCCCTGGCCGGCACTGTCAGAATCTGGGAATTGCTTGAGATTGAGCCTAGGTCGTGTGCATTACTCAGCAACAGTCGCTGAGCAGCATTTTTAATTGAAATAATTGCGGGTTGAGTTAATTAAACGATAAATAATGTAATTGTGTATAAAAAGGCGATTCACACAGACGCTGCGGCGAGTCACGGCAAACAATGGACGATAGAAGCAGAGAGAAATATTGCACATAGGTTGGGTTGACGTTGTTGCTGCTTTTGCTGCTGGCGTTGCATAATGCACATAATGTTATGTCTTGGCTGGCATTCTTAACCGCAAGTCTCCGTCTCCATCTCCGTCTCTGTCTCCGTCTGAGATTGAGACTGTAATTAGTGGCATATTTGTTTCAGCTGCAGTGCTGCAGTCAAAACAAACTGCAAACTTAGCCGACTGTCTGTTGATTGATTATGGCACATTTGATTTGCCAACAAGAGGGAAGGGGAATGGGGAAGCCAAGTGAAGGGACTGTGAGTGTGACTGAGAGTTGGTTAAGCACCGCGTGGGCAACGAATCGAAAACGACGACGATCGCATTTGAAATTGAAAATGAATTGCTGTGTAATCAGAGGCGCGTGCGCAGCGCACCCGTTTTTGGGCTAATGCCTTCTCGATCGCTTGCTCTCTGCCTCGCTCCCACCAACTGTTGCTATCCCTGTTGCACCTACTCTTCCTTGTGCTGATCGGTAATCGGTGATGTGCACGCGTAATCGATTTTAAACGCCTAAATTATGCAAAATTGTTATTACTGACGGGCATTAACAACTCAGCTGTCATATTTACACACACTCACATACACATACACAGGCAGACAGAGTGTACATGTGATTGGGCATCGCACTGCAAATATTCATATTGTAATTATATTATATATAGCGGGCTAATTTGTTGCCAGCGTGCATTGTTGTTCATCGGAACTGTCGCACACGGCGTATGCGCAATTTGCGACTGTCTCGCAGTAATTGGAGATTGATCGGTTAGTTCTGTGAAAACATTCTGTGGTTAACCAGCAGCTAATCGGTGATGGAATTAAAAATAGATTCTGTTCGGGAAGTGATAGTGAATCCCAGCTGTGCCTATGATAAGCGATGCGATAATTCATCGAGCCCTTAATTGCTTGAAAACCCCGTCGCGTTCCGACGCCCGTCACACCCACTTTATATGGTTAGTTATATCAGGCGCTTATTTAGATAACTCTCGGTACATTACCCGACACTTAGTTATCACGGCAACTGATCTAAAATTTCCACAATCGGAGAGCGGGAATTACAAAGCTATATTGGAAATATATTCATACTTATGTATATCGGATATCAGCCTGATGTTCAGGTTCTGGCGCGTGACTACTCGAGTCGCTTGAATACTGCATTAATATATATATTTAATATTTCCATAAATTACCTGCTAATGGTAATCAATTTTTCATTGAGCTATTTCTCAGCTCTTATTTTATTTTAAAAATAATCAGTAGTTATAAATACATTTGTATTAAAATAAACAACGGGGAATTTTGTAAAGAGTGTCTTATAGTCGAGGAATGTAGCAAGAGTTCATATTGTTATTGTACTAATATTTTCGAAATTCGGATTTCAGAGCAGTCAGGGCCGTAGCAACGGTCCCGGGGGCCTTTGGCCATAAGTGGGCCCCTATTGTAATTACCTTTCTTTAAAGTATGTATTTAGTTAATAAAATATAGTTATATGTTATATTATTATATTAGCCAATTCATTAATAGTTTTTGAGAAATCTATTTTTCGGGTCCTTCTCGATTGATAATTTCACCAATATATTAAATATTTCCTGCCCCATGCATTCGAAAGGATATTATAGCTCAATTGCCAAAAATATTTACAACACCCATAAGGAGGCCAAAAATTATATGTATTTTGCTCAGTATCAATAACGTTAGTTTAAACGTCGAGTTCTCAGCTATTATAATACAATACAGTCGACTGACCATAGTTCGACTATAAATTAAAAAAATAAATGAGCAGAAGACTCATCCTTTATAATAACTAGAAATAAGAAAATTGACATGTAGCTTTCTATATGCAATAGCTTTAAATAATTGTTCCATTTTAAGGCCGTGCGTTTTAGAATGTGAAATGTGCTTTGTTGGAATGTGAAATGTGCGTCACCGGCAGAAGGATCCTATAAAGTATATATATTCTGCATCGCCGTGAACAGCCGATTACGCCATGTTTACAAAATTTTACCACACCCATTTCTGCATCTGCAAATCAATAGGTACCACTTCAAAGCTACAATATAGCTGCAATATTAACCCTACAATAATAATTAGCAACACATATGTATAACAAATACTTTATTGTGAACGTTTTGTAAAAATTTCATTAAGATCAGACAGTAAGTAATGACGATATTATGATAAGTAATAAAGATATTATTGGATTTCAGCTCCCTTAATACACGTATTTACCCAAAAAAGGTGGCACTCGCCTAGCTTCGACTGCAGACATTGTTGTGGCTTATATTCGTGGATAAATTCATTGAGTAGTGTGAGGTTTATTAATTGATAAGATTGTCACTGACCGCAAACGAGGGGAGCAATGCAAATGGAAGAGTGTCAAAGAAAACAAGCCTTGCATTGCTTTACTGCAAGCAAAGCCACAGCCATATTCAGTATATTTAATCAGCCTTATTTAGTTGTGAGCATTTATAAGTAAAATATGGAGAGGTGAAGTCTAATTGAAAACGCTGCTATTAATTACTTAACACCTTTTTGTGCTATTTAATTAATAGTTTTTTCTACGCTCCTCTCAGTTCTATTAAATTGTTTTGTTCTGCCAGATATCGCACCAGTTGGTGCCGTATCTCTGCCGAACGTCATCTGCTCAGATCCATAACTACACTAACACCCACAAGCACACACTGGCACCTACACATAATAACAATGACAACAGCAACAACAACGTGCCAAGCCCTTTACAGCAAGCACAAAAAGAGGAGCGCAAAAGAAGCATGGAAAAACAAATATGGCAAGCAGAAATAATTATTTCTGCGGCATTTCCACTGCTTCCACTTCGCCTTGTTCGCTCTGCGCTGTCTCTGGGGGCGCCCTCAGAGCTGCTGCTGCCTCTGCTGCTGTTGCAAGTGTCCGGCTTGGCCCTTCGCCGGGGCAAAGTCAAAGTGCAGAGCATAAAAAAGGAGCACAGCAACTCAACATATTTGCGCTGTGGTCTGTGGTCGACCAGGGCACTTACGCAGCTGGGATCAGGATCAGGCAGAGGCACAGGCACAGCGCAGAGGGGAGCAGCAGATTGGCCTGCAGTGCATGCTGACGATGACAAGCCAGAGGAGACGGACGCACAAGCACGAGATGATGAGCTACGCTGACGAGTGCTGGCGCTGTCTTGTTGCCTCGTTGCAGTTGCCGCTTGCTGGGCTAACTGATTTCGATTTCAATTTGCAATGGCCCCGTCCCGTGCCATGGAATGCAAAGGCAAAGGCAAAAGCCAAAAGCCAAATGGACAAACAAAGCAACAAAACAACAAACGTTAATGGCCACATAGAAGTTGTTGTGGGCGCAACAAGGCTTGCAACGCTTCCTGTCAAGTGATTTATGCCAATGGCACTGCCAGGCACACTCACACACAGCGATCCTCATCCCAGTCTCCGTTCCGATCTCCTTTCCAGTCCTCTCTCTCTCCATCCCAATCTCAATCCCTCTCCTTGCAATTGCCAACTAATTTTCTTGTGTTTGCTGCAGAAAAATTGACTGGCTTTTGTCGTCGTCGTCGTCGTCGTCGCTTGCAGCTCGCAGCATTTCGCGCTGTCTGCCATCCGTCTTGGCCGGCCCAGTTTGCTCGGCTCGGCTTGCGCCTCGGCTGATCTGTGATGAATGTCTGCGTCTCCGTCTGCGTCTACGTTTGCTGCATTGTCTGCCAAGTACCACGCACTTTGTTTAACCCTCTGCCAGTGTGCAGTGTGTAGGTGCAATTTGCGCAATCATCGAAGACTTCCTCTGCCCCTTTCCCGCATCTCTTTGCTGGCACTCACTCCGTTGGCTTGGGCTGGGCGCGTGCGCAGCTTAATGACTGCACAGGAATGCCCCCAGTTGGCTGTGCCGGCTATGCACTTAAAAAACAATTCAATTTGCCATTGCCATAGCTGGATTTATGAATGAAAGCCAAAAAGCGCAGGCCATGCAGAGCGGGCCTGGCCAAGCCTTGACTTGACTTGGCTCACACAAAATTAATTAATGACAATCACTCAAAAGGCACGAAAAATACGCAAACGAAATAATTAAACGGCAAACAGGTATTCCATTCCATTTCCATTCCACCTCGCCCTGATCTGCCTGCCTGCCTGCCTGAGTTCTACACACATTAGTCAGTCAGTCAGTCAGTCACTCAATGAGGCTCACTTCGGCTCAGTTCTGCTCTCAGTGGCGATTGCTATCGCATCGCATCCACTTAATTCTCTGTTTGTTTTGGTAATGAAGCTCATTTCCGTTTTGTATTCAAAAATATGCATATAGCCTGATCTATCGGAAGGTAATTATAAGTCTGCTTAGCAATGGAAATATTCGAATTCATTTGGAAAGTCTCTGGCAGAATTGAATTGAGATGTTCCCCCCTCTTCAATCAATCTCCATTTCAATGTGCTCATTCATGCCATCGATCGATCAGTTTGCTTGGATCTAATCCAATTCGTGGCAATTATGCCGTATTTGTTGTTAATTTATTATAATAAATGTAAAATACAACGCACTCATTTGTTGTTGCTCGAATCGCTTTGCTTTTTGCATTTCTGTTTAGATAAATTCAAAGTGTTAAAATATTAATTATTTAAGCAATACACGCAGCTACGGCACGCTTCTCCTGTATATTTTATTTTCTTAATTTCTGTATAAATAAATCCACAACCACACACACAAACAGACACACACACACGAGAGCTGGCATACCACATACGGGGGCAACACATGTTTGCTGCTGGTTTGTTTGTTTTCATTTTTTTTTTAATGAATGATTTCTCAGTCAGTCAGCATTTTGGGCAGCAGGTGAATAATTATCGCCTCGCATGGCTATATCTAAAAGGCTTGTCAATTGAACTGTATTATTTTGCATTACTCGCGCTTAATATTCACTCTGCTGCTTGTGAATCAAGTTAATTAAATCGGGCGGAAAACTATTCACTTATTCGGAATAGTTTGTTGAGTAATAAGTGAGTGCATTCATTGAATCAACTTGGAAATAAGTTAATCACTTATTGAATGCGTTTCTTTTATAAAAGCCAAAAGCACTAAATTTAGCATGAAGGTTCCTGAAAACCATACGCAGATAAAGATTATTGCAATCTTTAGGTGTCACACCCACAGCCTTAACATATATAATTCACAATGTTCTGCTTCGACATATGTATGGATAAGTATATACACCTATGTGCAAATTTGTAATTATAAACAGAGAAGTTATTTAAGTTAACACTATCTATAGTTCCGAACAGCTGGTTTAGTAATAAGTGAATGCATTCATTGATTCATTTTGAAAATATATGTTAATCATTTATTGAACTTATCATATCTACTATATTTCCTCTTATTGTGACTATCTTCCTGTTCTTCCATAATGGTAAAAGGGTACCTATGCTTCAAAAGGTACCTATGCTTCAAAATATACCTATGTTCCAAAGGCTATCTATGCTGCAAAGAATATCGTAACTCTACCAAAGTGTATGTATCAAACATACAGACTTAGGCGTAGCAGACCCTATAATGTGTATATATTCGTGATTAGAATCACTAGCCTAGTCGATTAAGCCAAATCCGCCTGTCTATTTATCCTTTTGTGCTTATCTCAGATATTATAAAAGCCAAAAGAATCGAAATTAAGCATAAATATTCCTAAATATTATACGCGGATAAAGTTAATTTCAAATTTGTGCCCACTGCCAACGAATCAACGAATATGTATATCAAATTTAATAGAACTCAAATGTAAGTATAGTAAGCTATTTAAAGTAAAGCAGTTCAATTTAATATTTATTATATTTAATATTACATCTGTTATAAAAAAGAACTCGACTATTTTCCGTATCTCTCAGTCTCCTCTCATGCCCAATTCACCAACGATCGCAGTTCGCAGTCTGCTGTTCCTCTAATAGATCCAATTACCGTATGTGTCACGTACTTAATTCCATTTAGCCGTCTCTAAACGCTTGACATTATTTATGTTGTTTGGCTGGTCGGCACCTGCAATTAGCTGGACCAGCCTTATAATAACTAATTTTATACAAGTTTGCCGGGCGACTCTTGTTGCTGTTTTAGTTGTTGTTGTTCTTGTTGTTGCTGTTGCGATTTAAACGATTTTCTTGAATTGTATATAATCACAGACATTTGCACAACAATCCAATGCGATCGAACCGCATCGAATTGAATCGAATAGAGTCGACTCAACACTGCTCAACCCATTAGATATTTGTCACACGATCCACTTTGCTTTTGGTTGCATCTCCCCCACACACACACACACACACAAACACACATGTTTGGAACCTGTGCTATATATCAGTCTCTGATATGGTCTCAAAGTGCCTCTTGCAGCTTTCACTAACCCAAAGAATTGGTAACTCTGGCTAAGAGATACCAACGTTTGAAGGTGCCCAGCAAGCAATCCAATAACTTAAAACAAGTTTTTTTCTCCGAGGGAAGAGATGAGCCAAAGATTGGGGAGGGGGAGGTGGAACGGGGGGACTCACACAAAATAATAATAATAAATAAACACAAGCCGAATCTAAGCGCGCTTGTGTCCCACAAATAAATTATTACCCAAAGGGCATTCAATGCCTTTTAACAACAGGTCAACCTTATCATTATTTTTATTATTATTATTATTATTTCTACTCGAAGGGCCGAGAAAAGGCCGAAAAATCGATACCAAAAGCGAAAACCGAAGACCGAAATCCAAATGATCGTCGCTTAGTTATTTCCCCCCTCCTTTCCCCTTTTTTATTTAGTTTAGATTTTGTGCGTGCGTTTTAAATTTTGTTTCGTCTTCTTTGGCTCCCTCGACCCGCCTCTCTCTGTCTCCCTCTCTTGGGTTCGTCTCTGTCCCGATTACAGTAGTGGTGGCAGCTGTGGAAAGCAGGCAAAGTTGCCTCGACTCTTGGATTTGGATTGGACTTGTTTGGTTTTTTCAAAATTTAATACATACGCGACACAAAAGACGCACAAAAATGTCATAAATTATGCGACCATGATACCAAAGGGAGGGGCACGCAGGGGTCTGTGTGTGTGTGTGTATGGCATACTCTACTCTTAAGTATTAACGGGCTACATTTGATACAAGTTGTTTGGCTTGAGCAATGTGGTCGGGAATTGACCGATCCAGCTCTGATATCATATGGAAGAGCTATGACAAAATTGTCATGATAATATTATGAAATAATTGAGTATGATCAATATCAATAAAGATATGCAGGAAATGCGGGAGAAGAGTTTCAACTTGACTAACGGATCGTCTTGTTTCTTTTTCCTTTGCAAGTGACAAATTCCCACAGATTCGTTATTGTTTCCTTATGTTTCCAAACTGTTCTCAAGCATATCATAGCACTGTTTCCCAAGCCTTGCCTTACTGTTTCGGCAATCCTTTAACGGTGCTCCCGATTGCAATTATTGCAACGGTATTGCGCGATGTTAGGAGCCTTCTTGACTGCGTGAGAAAGGAACCCTCTCTCGAGAGAGGGAATGACACCGGGTACCTGTCGCCGAGCCTGAGCCTATGTAGAGATGCCTATCGCATCGTCTAGCGCAACTTGTCAGGGTGTCAGGTGGCAGGTGTGTTTCTCAACGGGTCGCGGGGATGATGCCGAGAGATGCCGGGCAAAGGTGTCGTTAACCCTTTGGCTGAGGCGATGAGGCATTGTGTGACATGCGGGAAATGCGCGCATACCAAAATGTAGTTTAATCATGTGCTCAAATGCGCAAACACGGAACACCTACGCGGCCACAGGTAACAGGGGGGAACACCCTGTAGCCGGCATGCCGAGCAGAGCCAGTCAACGCAGCAGCGACAACAATGAAAGCAGTAAAAAGAAGCAAACAAAAATCAAATAAAACTGCAGCCAGTCAAAGTGGGGCGTGCAAAAGGACCCACTCGTCCTCCCCCTTTGTCTCTCTCTACCCCCCTCAGCCTCTCTCACCCACTCTCTCACTCGCTCCAGTTTCGTAACGAGGTCGTTGCCTGTTGTCTGCCTCTGTATCTGTGTCTCTGTCTCTGTCTCTCTCTCTCTATGTCGCTGTCTGTGTGTGTGGCACGCATCCTGCATACCAAATAGCTGCCCCCATGAGCAGCCGGAAGTTGTTGCTTCTGTGTCGTAGCGTGTCTATCGATAACTCTGCCAGGACCTCGCGCAACTATTCCAGCAGCGAGTGCAATTTTTAATTGCTCACAATGCGTCTCAATTTGGCAAGCAACACGTGGCGGAGTGAGAGAATCATTTGCCACAGCGAGATAGTCACACCACTCACTGGGGGGGGCGTCAGCCAAGGCACTCTTTCCTCTGTCCTGCCCCAGCCCCTCTGACCGGCTTGTTTGGCATTCAGATTGCATCGCATCGCGTGTGTGTTTTGAATGTCCTGTAACGATATGAATTATTCAAAAAAGGAACCGCCGCCAAGGACGAATGTTTGAAGTGCTGCGCGGCATACAAAAAAAGCCAAAACAGGCGACGAAACGAAGCTAACTGTTGGATTTAGCCAGCCCAGTTACACACTCACACACCCGTATGTGTTATGTGTGTGTGTGTGTGTGTATATGGTGTAAGTGTGTGTGTTGCCGGCGCAGTCGTCGTCGCATCGAGTCGTACATACAAATGTCCTGGTCTGTTCGGCTTGCTGCTTCTGCTTGACTCCTCCGACTGGTTGGCTACATTTGTATTGCGGCTGTCGCGCCAGTCAAAGTTATATCCTTTGACAGCGCACAGTGCTGCAGCAGCAGCACCAAGTGACGTCGCCGTCGCAGTCGACGTCGTGGCGAAAGTGAAAGTCAAGGTTAATCCGTCTGCAAAAATTCAATATTTTATGCATTTAAGTTGATGGCGCTGTGCGGGTGAAGTTGCGGGGGGAGAAGGCAGGAAGAGAGGGGTTAGCAGACAGGAGGAAAAAGAAGGGGTAGAAGGAGAGGGGAAGATGGCTTTTGAGGGCAGCTTGCCAGGCGTCTGCATAAAATTTGTGCTGTGTGCTTTTGGGCGCCATTTTGTAGCTGTCGCTTTGTGTGCTGAATGTCCGCAATGTTGCATGCAGCATGCACCCCATTCATTTGCGTGTGCAGCTTGATTAATGAGGCCCCCAAAGTGCTGTATGCAATTCCTTAAATTGGGCATATATCACCCCAAGGGAGAATGGAGAAACGCGCGAGGGAAATTGGTTTTAATTTTCCAAGTAATTATTCCGCTTTGACACAGTTATAGTTTATATATTAGCTTTACATTAGGAGTACTCTATCATCACAGTTGGGCCTGCTTTCAATTGACACTTTCTTTGCGAATAATCAACTGCAACTGAGCTCATTGACCCACACGTTTTGCTCCACTGTCACATCAACGAGGGCCAATGAAATTGAACTTTAAATTGAGACAAACAGCGCAGCAGCAGAAGCAGAGGCAGAGACAGAGGCAGTGGCAGAGGCAGTAGCAGAGGCTTGTCACATAAAGAAACTGGGTTAATGGGTCTGTTTGGGTTGTGGACAGGTTGCACGCCGCGTATACGCAATGGCCTTTCACTCGTTGCACTCGCTCGACTGTCAACAGTCGACTGTCCGTTTGTCTGTCCGCGTGTCCGTTTAATTGAATAATAAGCTGCAGTCGAGGCTGCACAAATCTGCGCGCGCGACAAAATGCAGGTCAACTGCACTATGCAGGCAATGCCAGCTGTGAATCTTGTGCCTCGATCCGTTCTCCGATCTCCGTCATTCAATCGGAATCTCTCTCTGTCGGATGCGTGGCATGCTCACGAAGCTATGTTGCACGTGCAGCTGATGATGAAATTGCGCAAATTGTCGCTTAAATTTGGTAGCTGATCGCTGTCACAGACGGCGCTGCCGCTGACTGCGCTGCCGACGCAATTTCGACTGATCTGTTACAATATTTGTTGCCTCTGGGAGCAGCGAGGTCAATTGATTGAAACAACTTTGAACTTGTTGATCTTGTCACAAATTAAAAGAAGATTTATACACACACATATACACAGGCAGGGAGTACAGTGGGCAGTGGCTATGTGGGACTATGAAATGTAAATAGAAAGTATATTATATTAGGAAATTCTTCGCTATCTAGCTGAGACCTTCTTTCTTCTATTCACATCTCAAATTCTTGTGAGAGTTTCCTTCATTCCCTGTCCATCTTATCGCATGCCCACTGTGCGTATCTATATCTCTCAGTGCGTGTGAGTTTTAGTAGATGCGCTTGGGGCGTTTGCGTGGCTTCATCGCTGGCGTTTTCTGCTGCTTCTTCTTCGTCTTCTTCAGCGCTTTGTTTTGTGAAATCTTCAGGCAGCACACTTTGATTTAGTTTTTGTGTGTTGTGCCAGTCGAGTCGACGCTGGGCATATGATTTATAGTGCCCAAAGCTTCACAAGGGAATCATTTGAGCTTTGGCTGGCGCTAGTCGGATTGCTAGACAGTTGGAGAGATGGACAGTTGGACATGCCGTGCCGGGTCAAGTTGCTGTGGGGCACAGAACGTGCTAACACTTGGCATGGAGCCAGGCCCGATCTTTACGACCGCAACTGATCACGCAAGTGTCTTGGAGCCAATTTTATGTTTTTATACCAATTTTATTTGGCATTTAATGAGCGACCTTCGAGTTGTAATCGTTAGGGTCCATAAACCTACAGCAGCGTCTCATTGGAATGTCTCTGGCCAGGTTTTAATGAGCTAGTCGGGGCTGTATCTGTTGTTTGTTTTGGAAATACACAGATCTCAAATTGATTTTTCGTCTGTGAGTGAAAAGAATTTCATTTTCGTTTTCGATTTCGTTGCATGCCCCCATCCCCACACCCGTGATCAAGCTTGCTGCTTTGACGAACGTCGTCGCGACGCGAAACAATAGAAATCCTTTGGGCACTGAAATGGTTTTTGAGGAATTTCCCTTTTCTTTTTAGAAACAATAAGCGACAACTCGGACCTCAATGACGACAGCGAATCTCTGTGGTGGCTGCTGCCTCTTTGGCCACGCTACATAAAGGCAGAGTCGACGAAGGAAAGGGGCGGCTGCAGGCAAGTGGAGCCCCAGCGCGCAAAGCAGTTCGTGGAAGTCTCGTGTTTAGCACACGCGTAAATTTGCTGCCTCCGTCTCCGGGCACAACGTCATGGCCGAGTCCAGTCGGAAGGCTCTGACTCTGGCTGTGGCTCTGGTGGCGGCATTCGCTTTGAGACGCAGCCGCCATTCGCAACGCATGCGCACTAAACGGTACCGCTAGCGGGTCTGGGTTGTGTCCACCACGGCAGAGGGACAGTGGGAGAGGGGGTGAGGAGCAAGGAGAGCCTGCGGCTTTTTGTCGCCGCATTTCATTGTTGCAGTTTTTTGCGTTGCTGTTGCGCACGTTTGAGAATGAAATGTCCGTTCCAAATGATAAAATTTCCAAGATGCTCGCCGTCTTCAAGGTCAAAGAGTTTTGTGTTTTTGTGTGAGTCGTCGTCGTCGTTGTCGTCTGGTTCTGCAAGAGGTTTATCTTTATAAACACGTCAGTGTGTCAAATGCGTCTGAGTTACGTGAAACAGGCTGAGGCTGATGCCGATAACGACGTCATGAATTAAAATATTTAAGTACTAAAGGTTGTAAAGTGTTGAATTTATAATTACATTTTATTGAGTGCAATATTAAGTCGAATTGAATTATAATTATTTGTTAACACAATGTTTAAATTGCATTTGATTCACAACACTTTATTGCCTGCAATTAATCCGCGGACATTTTGTTTTTGCTTCCTTGCTCTCTTGAAATGCGCTCTCACATTTTTAATGTGTCTCTCTCTCCCTCAGTGAACAAGTGTGTACTGCTTGTCTTGTTATTGTTGTTTTTGGTCAGTGTGCTCCCTTTTAATTTTTGCAAATGTGCACTGCTTTCTTAGGTTTTATTGTTATTTTTATTCAGTGTGCTCCCTTTTGATTTGTGCAAACATGCACTGCTACTTGTTGTTGCTGTTGTTTTTGAGTATGCTCCCTTTTAATTTGGGCCGCACGTGAGTTAGACAGAGAGAGTTGTATTATTTGCCTAATGGCGACATTGCGTTTCGATCGCTGCGCTTGATAACACTGTGGGTGAGAATGAGAGCACATGCTCTAACACCAATTGCGCTCTCCTGCTAAACATGGCGGCCCCTTTGCGTGTTGAATTTACAAAATCAATTATGGAATTAATTCTTTTTAATAAGAAATCATTAAGATTCTTTCCTTAAATGTACAAAAACAACTATGATTATATATTAAATTATTTGATATTAGTATTGATTATTATAATTATTGATAATTAATAGCTAACAATAGAAAAGAAATCTTTTACATTCTTTGACCATTTCTTCTTCTATAGATTTTTATTTATTTTTTTTGGTAGTTCCAATCAAAGTGCCAAAGTTGCCGGCACTCGACCCCTACTCGCCCTTCTCTTACCCCTTCATGCACTCCTCTACGTCGTAGTCGTCGTCGTGGGCCGTGGCCGCTTCCATTGTTTGCCTTTTAGGCCTGGTTTTTCACTTTTTGAGTTTTGTTTGGTTTCGTTTCGTTGTATTTGCTTATGAAGTGCGCAACTTGACTAAAAGGGGCAAACAATTGCATTGATCGGGGCATCGCTGCCTGCTGCCTGCCCTGGTCCGAGCACATTTTTGGGGTATAAAGTATGAGTAAAGTATTTTGTTGTTGCTGCCGTTGTTGTTATTGCTGTTCTGCTTCCTCCTCTTCTTTCTGTTGTTGTTGTTGTTCGTTTTGGTTCTGTTCAGTGCATTGTTTTGGGTCATGTTGAGCGTCGTCGTCGCTGGCGTTGGTAGCAACGGTAGCATCCTCCACATACAGACGGACGCAGAGACAGACGGAAGACAGAACCAGTGTCCAGGCCCAGGCCCAGGCCCAGCCTGGTGAGGGCTACACTTTTGTTCAGGTTTGGGTTTTTTGGTTTTGGTTTTGTTCTTGATCGTGTCGAACGGCGAGCGCCCCCCTTTTAACAGCGCATAACAGCAAAATCATGACTTGCCATTTACATTGTTCGCTCGTTTTGGACTTTATTGTTTTTGACGGTTACGTCGCAGTCGCTGCAGCAGCAGCAGCACCCAACCAGGCCCAGTCTGCAGCCTGTTGCCTGCTGCCTGCTGTTCTTCTTGACTCTGCAGCCAGCCCAGTCGAGTCAGCGAGGCAGACCTGCCTCTCAATTCAAACGAAAAATAATGAAAAATTATTCAATAAAAATTATTTCACGTGGACGACGCGCCAAAAGATCCCCAGCTTGGCAGCTTGTTCGTGCGTTCAGTCCGGCCAATACACGACGACAGCGTCGACTGATCCGGCAACTATGGGCCATGCCAGCTACCAGATATCGTACCAGATACCAGCTACCAGTGGAGCTTCCGTTGGCGGTAGCCGGTAATCTTAATGCCCCCAACTGATCGCGATCGTGAGTTAAGTGATCGCGCTATAATTTTACGCTGACTCTGTGAACGATCTCGAGGAGGATCTGTTTGGGGGCTGCTGTTATGGAATTATTGTTAAACGATTTTGTGATTTGTTGTGCGCTACTGTGCGCCCAGTGTCTAAGTGGGCTCTATTATTAGGCCGGCTAAGGAGCCTTTGCCTTAGCGTTAGCCTAGGCGGTGCAGGGCGGCCCAAAACAAGCTCAAGTGGCAGCCAATGCCAAGAGATGGACGCACGATTCGCTTAAGTGCTGCCTGACCCAGTTCGGAGGAGCCACCTCTCGCCCCTTGCTGTCCCAATCTTGTTGCCTATGACTTGATAAAGTGCACTGTGTCTGAGATTTGCGCTTTTGCACGGCAAACGGCAATGGCAACGGCAACGTCAAATGACAAATAACAGCAGCTACAGCCACGACAATTGACACAACAATGAGCAGTGATAGTCGCAGTCCAAGACTGGATCAGAGCTGGGCAGAGACCAGGCCAGGCCGAGTACGACCGGCGCAACGGATGCGCCCAATGAGCAGACAAAGCGCAGCGGGAAATTGCAGAAACTGCCAACGGGCTCTGCGTTTGTTTGTCTGTTTGCCCGTTTGTCCGTCTGTCTGTCTCTCTTTCTGTCTCTCTCTGTGTGTGTCTCTCTGTCCGTTTGTGTGCAAGTTATTCGTATTTATGCGATTGCCGCACCGCAAGTGGCATCGTGGCTGCCACTTGAGGAAACACGCGAACAAAATTAGCGTGCCGCCTTGCAATATTTTATGTATCTCACAGATACGCGCTGATTTGCCAGCTACTTGTCTAGCTCTGTCTGTGTGTGTGTGTTTACTATAGTGTGTGTGTGTGTGGGTCTGACAATATTTTGGTGTTCGCCTGATTAAATGCAACTTCCTTGGCGTACGCGCAATAGAAATTAAAAGTGCCCCCAACGCACTGGGGTTACTCGAGCAGCCTCCACTTGTTCTCCCCCCTCATTCCCTCCCTCTCGTGCTGTCACTTGACAATCAATTTCAATTAGGAACAACACAAGACGTCCCTCTCTCTCTCTCCCTCTTGGCGCTGTCTCTGTCAAACTCTCGTTTTCTTGAACCATGAGAAAATTAATTTCGTGGAAATCGAGCATGATTTTCGAGAAGATCGGACAAAACCTGTTGTGCTTGCTTCACTTGGGACCGTTCTCAACTTAATGAGTATGGAAATGGAAGCGTTAGATAAAGAGATTGATAAGCAAAGATCGTTTTGTTGCCCACAAAGAAAGAGAGGGATAGACAGAGAGAGAGAGGGTGAACATATGAATTAGTGAGGTAACTTTGACTTGATATTATTCCCCTTTGTTGTCTGCATTCCGATTTTTGCTGGCCACAACAATTTTCCCATATGTCAGTTGAGTGAGAGAGACACCTAATTGACACATTAGCCCATTCCATTGCCTAGCCCCTAATTGGCACTAGGCCTCTTTCTCTGTGTCTGTCTGGGCCTAATCATCGGCTTGTGGTCTCGGCCTGACTCGGCCCAATGCGTTTAAGAGGCGTGATCGTGTCTTTTGCACGCCCTCCTGTGGTGACTGTCCGTCCGTCTGTCCTGCTGTCCTGTCCTCGGTTCCTCCTGCCGTTTGTCGCCTGACATGCGGCTGATTGATCATTGTGTATTGCCCAATGGGCCGAGTCTACTCTCTGCTCTGTTGTTATTGCCTGTTGTTTTGGTAGCAAAAGGGCCAAGATTATGCCAGGAAAAAAGTGTTAATGCCGTAAATTAGCAGGCACAAGAAGCAACCACATGCTGGGCCGGCTCACACTCTCTGAGGAGGAGAGACACACAGCACACAGTAGCTGCAGCCGACTGAGGATGCTGGTTTTACAAGGAGATTTGCTAATTGCTAAGCTGTCCAGGCAATTCTGCAGACTCTGCTGTGCTGTAAATAACCATAAATACTTGAGTGGATTCTAAAGACATGCATTCAATATTACATAAAGTACTATAATTTGTATAGACTGAAAGGGGACAAAGAGCGGGGAATGTTTTGCTGTGAATTTCCTTTAGAAATTCTTGACTTGGAATGCTTGCAGTTCGTTTGTTTGGGAATTAAATTTATTTAAATATAGATAAGGATAGATATCGGATATCTCTCTGATTTGTAAAGATAGTAATAAGATCATCACTAATAGTTCCCTTTGTGCGCATAGTGGAAATAAATAGTCCTAAGTTCTGACTAATATGAAATCATATCATATCAGTAGAAACTCCTCTCTGTTTTGGAAATGGATAAGAAGAAACCATTGGTGCTGATTTGAATGGATAAGTTATTATAAATAGTTATTGGATTATTACTCTTAGTTCCCTCTGCGTTTCCTGTACAAATTGAAAGTCGTTAGATGTCATTTAAGTAGAAACACCTAAGCAAGTCTGTTTTGAAATTTAATAATTTAATTATAAAGTCATTACTTCATTCTGCGTCTACTGTGCAACTCAGTAGAAACACATAAGAAAGTTGGTTTACAAATTAAATAAGAATTAACCTATGAATGTCTTATATCTAATTTGAAAGGATTAGTTTTAATTTATAAAGTTATAAGCTCAACACTTGTAGTTCTACAGTGTAAATTGATAGTCTTAAGTAAAATGACATTTTAGTAGAAAGTCGTAAGCTAGTCTGCGTTGGCATGGAATAGGAAGAAACCTTAGAATTGATTTGAATTGATTATAGTCATAAGATCATCACGTCATCCCTCTGCATCTACTGTCCCAATCACTGGTTCTAAGTCAGTTGTCATAATACGCCGTATTACATTTAAGAACCCCCTCCGACTGCATTCAACCGGAATGCGCACAGTAGCCTAAAAAGCCAAGCAAAACAAGTGAAAGAGGAACTGCAATCTGAGCCTGTTATTTACTCCCCGAACCGCTTTATCTGCTGCCATGCGACACATTTTTATTATTATTATTATTCGGTTTTCTTTTTTGGCTGGTCAGGTTTACCTGCTACCTGTCGAGCGGTCGACTGGACCCGTTGTCCCTTTTCCAGCGCTGTCTGTTGATTCTGCAACTGTTGATTTTATTTCATGCCGTTTATGCAAATGAAGTTCAAAAGGATAAGGCCAAAACAGCAGCAGCAGCAGCAGCAACAGCAGCAGTGGCAGCAGCAGCCCGCCATCAGCTCGCACAACATTTGGACATAAAAATTATTTCTGAATGAAATTCGTATCGATGACCGTCTCTCTGTCTGTCCGTTGCAAATGCAAATGGCATCTCTCTCCCTCCGCTTCCTCTGCTGCGTCTGGGCAAAAGGGTAGCTCCAGTAAAGACCAGTAGCCGAAAAAATGCTACTGTGATATCGAATTAATTAAAAAAATCGCCAACCGGCGCAGCAAATCCCCAATTCCAATGTCAGGAGGAGAGGGAGCAGGGACAGTAGCAGGAACAGGGCCAGGAGACGTGGACGGAGCTGGTTGCCTGGCGCCAAATGTAAATGAGGCAACGGCTTGAGAAATTAGCTGGAGGATTGTGAGAGAGCCGCCTTGCTCGAGCTCGATCTTGGCTGGCACCTTGTGCGGCCGACTTCAATTTGGCGCTGATTTTGTGGCCGTGTTAAGTGCTTGGCTTGGCTCAATTTGAGCCCGAAATGAACCCGGTGAGTCCAAGACGGGACCCGGGATGTTGCCCCGCTGGCTGCAGAGTGCGCATGCGTGTCGCTCCTGTTGTTGTCGTCATCGTCGTCGCGAACTGAGGCGACGTGCAACAAGTTAATTAAGCCGCATTTGCATGTCTGTCGCTGCGACAACGAGAGGAGAGAGAGAGGAGTGTAGAGAGAGAAGTGTGCAGAGAGGAGTCTGGAGAGTGGAGAGAACAACCCACACTTCCTGTGCCGCCAACGTTGCATTGCAACGGCTTAAGCAGCAAAACGTGTCACATGCGGCGTCTATTTCGGCGCGTCCCTGTCCCTGTCCCTGTATTCCCCCCTTCCCCCTTTCCTGCTTCTGTTGCTGCTTCTGACTCTGGTCAGGCGATCGATCACATGCTGCGAACTGCGGTAATCCGCACTTCCACGCCTTAGTCGCATTTTCACGCGCGCCCCTTTTGTTTTCCCATCTGGGGTTCGTTCTTTGGTCTTCAGTCTTCTTCCGTCTCTCGCTCCAAAGACATCCCGGCCTGCATAGTGGGCAGACAGTGGGACAGGCAGTTTATTTTATGATTGATTGCAAATAAAAATCGCAAATTGTGTGTTTACTTTTGGGTTTTTTCATCAATACACCCAAGCAACCATGTGCTGTGCCCTCTCTCTGTGTGTATGTGCTCTGGTGGTGGTTTTATATTGGACATATGTCGTTGACGTGGCTGTGGCTGTGGTTGCCACTGTGACAGCACCACACTGTGGCTAAGTAGCTGGGGCGGAGTTTTTTTTTAGATTTTCTTCGATACTTTTTATTTTGGCTATGGTTAATTATTGTCTGTGTGTAAATCGCATATGTTCAAATATGAGAAAGAGCTTGCTAATCGGGGGAGTTTTGTGCCAGAGCAGGCAAAGTGGGAGTATCCGTGGTAGCTGCACAAACAGTTGTAATAAAAGGATTACGCTCGAATGATGAAAATCATAAATAAAGAGAGTGGAGTTTGCTGCTGATGCCAGGTTCAATTATGGAGTGATTCCACTTACTATGAAACTCTTGTAAGGTTTACTGGATGCAGTTCTTTCGAATGGTTATCCTTGTATCACAGGTTATTCCTGCTATCAGTAATGCCTTATCAAATATACTTGGCAATGCTCAAGCAATGTGTAGAATCTGTGATTCCGACTTGCAATGATAGAAGTTTACTATCAGACTTTTTTGCTGGAACAATCGTACCTCATCCAAGAAGATACAAGGCAAAGACCCTTCTTTCCTTGCTTAAAACGACAATTTTTATAGAGAGATGATTATATTTTTATCAACATCAGCTGTTCTTAATATTGACTAGACTATACATAGTATATACTGTCCACAGAAACTATCTCTCGAAGAACTTATCCTTGGATCTAATTGGTTTACACCCTTCTTTCCTGTTAAAAACGACTACCCTTCTAGTGAGCTGACTTCATATTCATTAATTACAGCAATACTTAAGACTTGACCAGACTATTCAAATTCTAGTTTCCACAGGAAAGATCTCTAGCATAACTTACCAAGAAGCTCTATGTACGATCGCTAGCGAACTTCATTCAAGCAAGTTAGACCTGATTTTCCTTGCTTTATCTAGAGAACTGACTATATTTTCATTGATCGCAGTTATTATTAATACAGACTAGACTATACATATTATATAGTTGCAACTGGAACGATCACTCGTGTAGTTTATCCAAGAAGATCGATGGGAAAGATCCTTCTTTCGGTTAATAACAACTACCTCACTAGATTTCTGACTATACATTTATACATTGATCGCAGTTATTTTTAATGCAAACAGGACAATATACAATAGTATGTACATATTATACTATATAATTGTCACAGGAAAGCTCTTTTTCCACAGAAAAGATCCTTACTAACGCAAGTCCAACTATACCTCCAACTAGTCGACTAGCAGTTCTTCTTCATATTTACGATGGTTCTTCAAACTCTGATAACAATTCTCAATTCTCTCTCACTACCATATTAAATCTATTGCCATCACGGAAAACATTTAGCAAACGTTTTAATCAGCAATCAACTTTAAGTCTGTCTTCCCCCTTACACCGCCTATCATAAGAGACGCCATCAAGAATCGGCTTTAGATATATACTATATATAAACAGTACATATACTGCGTAGCATTGAAATTGTTGAGACAAACAACAACAACATTTTATATTATTTCAAAGTTTGAATGCGTTGCACATGCGCAGCAAAGGCGATGCCGTCTGCCTGCGCTGACGCTGACGTCGACTGCGACTGCGGCTGGTTTCAGTTAGCGTCTGCGACGCGACGCGACGTTCGTTTTATGCCGCTCCATAGATAAAAAATACACCTGTCGCATTACAGCTAAATTTATGTCCACCGGTAGACCTTTACTTTGGCGCGGCTAGAAGCGCGCCCCCGCACACACGGCACTTTCTATGTGTGTGTGCGAGTGAGTGTTTGTGTGCCGAGTGTGTGTGTGTGTAAGACGATTGCACGCTTCGATCGGGGCGATCAGTTGCCGCTGCTGCTGCTGCTGCGGTGTTCGGTGGGGGTCCGAGTGTTGAGACATTTCAGGTTTCCAGTCAAGTTTCTGTTGCTGTTGTTGTTGTTGTTGTTGATGCGTTGCCTCTGGCCGTTGTCTGGCTTTGTTTTTGCGTCGTTTATTTATTTTTGTTTATTTTCATTTTTGTTGTTGTTGCTTGAAATAAATACATAAAATTCGATCGAAAGTTTTGTGCTTGACGACGCCGTCGATGGCATTTGATTTCGCGCAGATAGCAGCAGCCGAAAAAGAGATGCGATGGCGATGACGTCAAGACAGCCCAAGAGGCAGAGCCACCAACAACAGCAGCACTAGAGACAGCGAGTGTTGCCTACAGAGTGCGAGAGAGAGAGACAGAAAGAGAGAGAGAGGGAGAGAGAGAGAGAGGCAGCTCACCCAAATGGCCGAAAGACTAGCTTGTAGTTGAAACTTGGACAAATAGTTTACGGTACTCAAGCGCCGAAGAAGAAATCTCTGCTAACTGTTTTGTAGAAGCAGCAGCGATCTTTGATTAGCAAACAAGCAGTCGCGGCATCTCGGCCAACTTATCATTAACTACAAGCCAAACTTAACTCAAGCTGGACTCGAGCGCACTTTGATCTGACCAAAAGTGACTAGTGCCAAAAACAAAGCGTCGCGAATTGATGATGGAGAGATAGGGTATATTAACTGGCAGATGCAGCTTGTTGTGAATTGATGTGGAAGTAGGGGAACTGAACTTAAGGGACTAAAAAGATTAACTAAATATTTAAGGTCTATTTGGAAAAGTTTATCATAATCTTTCTTCTGTTTTTGCTTTTAGCTGCATTTGACATTACTCGAATACAAAGTTTTAACAACTGACCTGTCCTACCTAATGTGGAAATATAAAAATATTATTATATACAATACTATATAAAAAAAGAAGTAAGTGAAGACCCGGTGAAGACCGGATGTATGTATTGAAATCTTCCCAAAGTCTTGCAGTTTCTTTTGACTTTATCTGACTACATAGAAGTGTGGATCATAACACATAAAGTGATACGTATCTTATGTGGAAATATACATTACAATTAATATCATGATAGATGAGAGAAGTGAGATAATGTTCCTGTAAAGAGTCCTGAATATTCGAAGTTTAGTTGGAAAATTCATTACAATAATTGTAATATATTTCAGTTTTTAATATGAATATTATGATCATTGAATGAAGTAGGAAAATCTATTTCAGTGTCTAGTGACATTACTAGTTTCAACAACATATCAGGTATATTTATATGGAATATTAAAATATTATTTCATGGTTGAGAAGTAAGATAACTCCTGAATATGACAAGTCTATGTTGGAAAATGTACTATAAGATGTGTTTATTTCTAACATATTTCAGTTTCCGCATAGATTAAGTTAATATGATGAAAAAATTTGACTTTCTTTATTTCAGTTTCTGTAGATCTAAAAAGTTGCATATCTTATGTGGAAACATATTTAATATAATAATAGATTACATAAATTATGTTTATACCTCTACTTAGATATAACATTCACTAGTTCTACTAGAGCATTCAGGCTTCTACTCCACAGATATCAATCGAGGTGCGTGTTAGAGGTTTTTTATTTGCGTGGCCCATAGCTGGCGGCCAATTTGATGGTGGAATTTACAGATGCTTTCGACCGTTCGTCGTCGTCGTTGTCGTTGTCATGTTGGCCAACACAACGCAGAAGACATTGGCTCATTTATCAAATTGTCTATTGATAGCTGGAAGTACTAGTGAGCTCGCTTGAATTCGCACTCACTCACCAAATGATTCACAGTGTGAGTCAGCATACGAGTGAGTGCAGTGCAGCTGGGTCAACTCAGTGCAAGGCGACACCTGCTTGGAGTCTGCAGGGAGACTGAGAGAGAGGCCCAGATACATAATTAGTTGGGATCTGTTGAGATCCCTGCGCCGTAGCTGCTGTCGGTCGCATCCCTTAGATGTTGCGTAGATCGTAGGAGACAGCGAGAGAAAAAGGTCACTGCTATCGGGCTAGGGCTAAGCTAAACGCTATTATTAGAGGTCACAAATCAATGAAGACTTTATCGACGGTCCGCAGAGAGGGGACTCATTACAAGAAAGAATCTGGGACCCAGCGCGCTGTGATTACAATAAAAAGCCGCGGCGAGACTAAAATTTATTGACAATTCTAGCAGAGACTAAACAGAAAGCAGAAGAAACATAATGGACAAAAAGTGTCCAGCCGTGTGACTGAACTGGTGCCCCTCAGAGAAAGGTGCGCGGCGAAAGAAAGCTAGAAAGACAACGCCCTGACTGACTCTCTTCCCACTCCCCAATGCTTCTTTCACCTGAGAAAGGTCTGTGAAAAGGGGCAGAGGGAAATGGGAACTGGGAACTGGGAACGGGGCTTACCTTGCTGCACGCATGTCAGCTTGGCCCATAAATTTGGTGCTCTCTGCGCAGGTAAAGTCCTGACTTGACTCGACCAGTTGAATAACCGATCAGGCAAGCGGAGAGCGGCGATCAAACAGATCGTTAGACGCCGCCTTTGCCGACGGGGTGACCAATAATTATGCAAATGAGCTGAGCAGCATCGGGCCAGACTGGCTGGATTATCCCGTCAATAGGCTGCATAGAAGCTGAGCCGGAACTAAGTCGATTTGCATTTTATTTCGTTCGCCACTCGAAGAACACGCGTCGTCGTCGTCGTCCTGAGCTCGTCCTTCATAATTTAAATAATTATGCCACTTGCTGGCTTCCTTTTTGGTCTCGAGCTTAGAGATTTTGTGGCACGGCATTTGGCATAATTATGTAGGTCAAAAATTGTTTATTGACACGCAAAGCAACAAAGAAATTTGCATAATTTTACGCTGCAGCAGCGGCACAAAAAAGCGTCCACTTGAATTTCAACATCAACACAGCCAAGCAACAGAGCCAACCGCCCCCATCCGCCTGCCCGCCCACCTCTGCCTGCTCCTCCTCCTTTCTTTCCCTTGAAGGTCCAGCCAACAGCTGTTAATTATAGTGCCCGAGGGGGAGTCGGCGCTGAATTGGCAGCGTGGCAAATTGTAGTACCCGAAAAAAGGGTTAGGGTTACGGACTCCAAGGGGTTACCATGGGTTAGCCCAGGCATTTTTGCACCTGCTGTTAGAAAAAATTGAGACATAAAAAATAATAATGAACGAGAGAAAAACTGTAGGAAAATGTGGAAAAAATGCTGGCGAAGCTGAAAAATGTCAGCCTAATATGTCGAGTACAGTTATTTATGATTTTTAATTAAGCCGCTAGAATATTTGTGATTTTTCCAGCTAGAAATTCCCCGAGCCGAACTGGCGGGCTTTTCGCGTTTTCCATTATAAATCAGCTTAGTTAAAGCGCGTTCGGCTACGGCTCTCTAGTTATTGCCCCCACGAACAGCTGAGAAACGGGTTAAACTCGTTTGGAAAAATACTTGCGATTGCCAGCAGAACTGAAGATAAGGTCTGAAACGGTCTACTACCAGTTTGTACATATAGTAGGGCTATATACATATATATTGATACAAGTCGTTTATAAACTAAATTGAATAACACACACACAGCGCGACAGAGCCCCAGATGCACCTGCCTAACCTTCAGACCCGGCCCGAGAACATGGCTAAGCCGATTGGCTATAGACTTCCGTTCTCCCCTCTCCTCTACTACTTCCCCTTCCCTTCCCTTCTTGACTGTCCTTTTTGTGCCCTTCTGATAAACATCTAAGCCTGCTCGCTGGCATATCCTTTGCGGCTCACTCGTTACACAACGTGGTAGAAATGTCAAGCGAGGCGAACCGGAACAGTGCGACAGGCGCAATGTCAAACTGACAACAACAGACAGACGTTTGCTCTCTGCTGTTGTTGTTGTTGTTGCTGTTGCATTGTTGCTGCTGCTGCTGCTGTTGGTGTCATAAATCGTTATCGACCACAAACATCAGGTGGCACTCAGACGCAGTCGGCACTCGGGCGAGTGCAGCAGCGTGACCAGAAAGGACTTGTCGTAAATTAACGCTAGGCCAACTAGAGCTGGCCAATAGAGGGAGAGAAAGAAGGAGAGAGGGAGAAAGAGAGGAGGAAGGAGGGAACACATTAGCGCAGCCACTTGAAAAGGGACATGCAAAACAGAATGCCACAAAAAGGATCTGCAGTTTATGTTGCGAGACTTGAAGTTAATCAGGGATGCCTCTTAGCTCTCTTGTTATATTGTAGCAATGACCCTCTCTCTGCGCTTCTCATAAGTTGTGCAATTCTTGAACTAGTCACGGGGTTAGCTTCAGCAAAACAAGCATCCATCAAGCACATTCGACGGAGTCACGACACGCGCGAACAGCTGTAAATGACATTCGGACAAAATCAAACATTTTAACACGCTTCAAAGTTACCCGGATCCGGGGGAATAGCAAAATCAAAAACAGACAGAAGAGAAGGGAAAAACCAGGGGGAGACAGAGAGAGAGAGAAAGAGGGGGAGATAGGCAGAAGAATGCGTGAAAAGCTGGTGGGCAAACCGAACTCAAACTGAAACTCAATCAAAGGCTACAACATGCCACACAACGAACGTCGCATAATGTGGAAAACTCTGCAGCAGCAGCAACAACAACAACAACAACAACATTGGCAGCAGGAGTGGCAACGCGTGTGTCCTGCTTCGTCTGGGGGTCAGACGTAGGACTCGCCCCACGTCAGCCAAACTGTCTGTCTGCCAATCTGTCCGGGAACATTGAATACGCATTACAAGACCGCGCCGAAACCAAAACCAAAACCGCGTTACCACATGTCAGCGGCTCCCCGGCAACAGCAGCAACAGCAACAACAGCAACAACGGCAACAACAGCAACAGCCCTGGGGCATATGGGAATACGAGTACGCTGAATGTGCAACACATGTTGTTGTTGTTGTTGCTGCTGCCGTTGCGGCTGTCGTTGTTCGCAGTGTTGCCTGGGCTCGTCTGATTTCAGCCCGCTTGATTGGTTGAAAATGTTGGCAAAATGAACATGCCAGCACAGCCTGACTGCCCACTGCTCCTCCTCCTCCTCCTCTCTCCTGATGCTGCTGCCTCCTCTGGCTGGCAGAAGTTTTGTTATAATTTTTACGGCTGTCATTTTGTGCTTTGATTTTGAGAGGTAGAGAAAGCTGCAACTGCAGAGAGAGAGAGAGAGGAGGGTGGTTCAACAACTGCAGTTACTAAATGAGTTAAGAACCTAAGAAATTTGGTTAGGGCAGATGTACTGCGACCTTGTAGATCTATTGTACACCCTTATGTTATAAGAGCTCTCCATCCACTACAATTATGCTAAGGAAGTTTATAATTTTGTCTGAACTGGCAGACTTTACCTGGAGAAGTTGCTTGCCTAGCGACGCACTTCTTTAAAGAGCCAATGCCAGACAAGCCATAAGTAAATGATCCGATGTCCTGGGCTCTAACTCGCAGAATCTGCAGTACTCATTACACACTGTAACCAGTTTCCTAAGGTGTGTTCATAACCCACAGTGACCTGTAAGTAGCCCTGTAAGTTTTTTCAATGCGTTCTTACTCAGCTTCAACTTCTTGAGGTTGTAGTAGCCTAAGAGGAACGTCGCTTATCGTAAGCCTGGTGTTAGTTCCCAGTCTAATTTCCAGATCTTTGCATCCTATGATCTTAGGTACTCCTTGACAGTGTTGCCCTATGTCCCAAAACAGCTCTTGCCCTATCAATGTACAATGTAGAGGATTGACTAGGCAACTGCTGTCTCCCTCCATCTCCATCAAGCTTCCACTTCCCTCTTCATGTTCTCCCCTTCCCGTGCTCAGCTTTCCCGCCAGACAGTCTACACACACCAGGTACTAATCGCCCCCAGATCAACGAGAGTTCCAAGAATTCTTCGCAAGTGCAGTTGGGGAAGTGTATCAATGCCTTTGGATACAATGAACATTAGCGCTCCATCAGTTTTGGGGCGCACTAATCTTCACACCTTGCACAGTAAACGACCCACAAAGTAATCGATTGGGCAGAGCAGAGCAGTAAGGAGGGGAGGGGGGAGAGAAGGTTATGTTGCAGGTAAAAACTTCCGTTGAATTGTCGAGCAAACGTGAGGTATGCAGCTTCCGAAGAAATTCAATGAGGATGGCGCTGGAGCTGGAGCAGCTGTTGTTGCAAGCAATTAGTGTGCTATATCCAGCTGCCAGTTGGTAGAAAAGGGGATAGGGGGATGGGGTTGGTACAGCAGGGCACTCTGTGGGCAAGTGCAATGTGTGCCAAGCGGTTAATGAACAATTTCATGGAAATATTGTCACACTTTTGTTGACGGCGATTGGCGCTGAATTCCTCAGCAGCAGCAGCACCAACAGAGGGCAGCAGCAGCAGCAGCAGCAGTTCCTCTCTAGCTCCAACTCCAGCTCCTACTCCATCCCCATCTCCATCTCCAGCTGGGGTGACCATTCACTTGCTTGTTGTGCCATTGCTTGCCTAATTGATTTATTGATGTTTACATGTGCGTGCCTGGTCTGCCCGGGACTGTGAATGGTATTGGGACTTTGACTCAGAGTTCGACATGGACAACGACGACGAAGGCGACGACGACGGCAACTGGGCACTTGCGACTTACAACATTGCCCACAATTTGCTCAGAGCGTTGACAATTGTTTGGGCCTTGTTTGTCGTCAGCTTCAGCTTCAGCCTCAGCCTGAGCGTCAACGTTGTTGTTGTCTATGTCGATGTCTTCGCTGTGGTCGAGCTAGACTCGATGGTAGCCAAAGTTTAGACAGTCCAAACAATTCGTCAGTCAGGCAAACAGATAGACAGACAAACGGAGGGACAGACAGACAGTCAGACGGACAGACAGCCAAGTAATTGTTGACCTTTTATGTCGTCGCAGCGCTTGCCACGTTTGGCTTCGGTCTCCTCATGCTCTCCTCTGTTTGGGCCTGTTTAAATTGTTGTTGTACAGCAATTGTTGCTGCTGTTGTTGTTGTTACCCGTTGCTGCTGTTGCTGTTGTTGCTGTTGTTGTTGTTGTTGCTGTTGTCGTCATGTTTTTATTACTGTTTGCACGCCCTGGCCTCAGTTCTCTCGACTCTTGTCTCGGTTCTCATCTCATCTCAGCTCAGCCCGGTCAGCTCTGTCTCTGTTTGCTCTTCATAAATAGCATGAAATCTTTGGCGCTGCACATCGAAATGCCTGAAAGTCTAACACGACGATTCCAAGTCTCGCACTCCAAAATGTTGACGGCATTTTCGATTTTCATCGGAATTTTAGTAACACTTCGACAGCCCGAGGAACCGAAGTGACTCAAGCGTGAAGCTCCTCTTCAGCTCTTGCAGTTGGTTCGGTTTATCAAATGTTATTACAGAAGAAGGAAGCATAAAGGTATATATACTGCTATATAAATCGATATTGAATACAGATAGTAATGGTAGTAGCTACTACTCGACTGGTAACAAGCCGATAAACACCTTACTATTCTTAAATCTGAAGTTTGTATGCTTATTTTGTATTAGCTGCTTTAAGAGGATGCCTTGCTAGACTATACGACCATTACAACTGTTTCTTAAATAACTTTCATGTTAGCAATTAGATGAGAAAGTGTTTAGACTGGGATATTTATTGTACACATTAAAAATGAAGGTTCTATCTTTAGATTCTATTATGTAATTCAATTTGTATCATTTTTCAAAGGCATATGAGAGCGTGGCTAAATTTTGAATCCTACATTATCTACTCGCAATAATAAAACATATTGTCAACAAGTTTGGTATTCCTAGCTCATATAGTTTCTGAGATATAGTTGTTCATACAGACACACAGCCATACAGCCATAGCCAGTCTGTATGTACTCTTCAGTGAACTATATATACATTGTGGAGTCTGTAGCGAGAGCTCCTGCCTGTTATATACCTTTTTGTTTAGGTACCCGTCTATCTACCCTATGTGTAGAGGGTTTACTAATGTTACCCTACTTATCTTTATAGAACAGAGTGCAGAATGTAATCCAGTTATATTTGAGTATCTTTTCTAGTTGCTTCTACTTGCTTAGCCTGGTGCAGGCTGCATACTTTGAACCTGCCACCACTTGCAGCTGCTCCTGTTGCACCCTTGATAAGGAGCAGAATGAGATGGTAAAAAGTCGCATACTTTCTCGCCGTGTCAGCGAGCCAGCGAAGCGTTAATGAATTACAACCGCGATCCCTGCTGCACGATGCTGCTGACCGTGGATGCGTTGCACCCAGCGGCAATACGGAAAAACACCTTGCCACGCTGGGGCGGCTGCAGCTGAGTCGGGAGTCGGCAACGTCATCGCGCAGGACAACAACTAATTACCGTGGCTGAAACAATTTTTATGGCATTTACGCGCTCAGTTGATCGCTGACAAAGGTGAAGGTGCGGTCTGCAGTCCTCGAGGACTACTCGGGGTAGTGCAGACACCTCGCACACACACACACATACACACACACACACATACTGGCACACAAATTATTTTGTTACGCTGCCGGGCAATCAGCAGACGTTCTTCGAGTTCTCCTTTTGTGTTTTTCTGTGTGTTGGTCAAGCTGCGTTGGCCACGTTTCTCCTTCCCTGCCCCTGCTCCTTCGTCTTCTCCATTCTTTATTCTTCGTCTCGCTGGCGATCGGTTTCACTGGCGATCGATAATCATCTGGCGTGTCCCATTGTCTGTCTCTTTAGGGCCAATATTGTCGAGCAATTATTAGCACTTTGGGGTACGAGAAATCACGCAAGGCATTGTGGGTAGAGGTGGGTAAGGGTGTCGGGTGCGGGGTCTGTTGCATTGTCCTCGGCCCAATTAATAACATTTTGTCATGGCAGAGAAATTGCACTTAGAAGTGCTTTGCGTGGACTTATGAACACTCAATTAACTGGTTCTCTTGGGTTTCTTGTGCAGAACCAGTTGGCCAACTCGATGTCTCGCTGTAGCGCTGTCTCGCCGTCGCTGGTACAGTTTCTTGGGCTCCGATTCAATCTCAAGGCCCACAAATTGCCAGAGAGATATTGCAAATTAGCTGCCGATCTTGAGACACTGCGCTTTACTTACGCACACGCATTTCGGCGATTTGTCAATTTTCAGGTCGCATACCGCATGGTGACATTTAACAAGGTTCCAAAACATTTCTGCCAGGCAACTCTAACAACAACAACAGCAATAACAACAGAAACAGTTACAACTGCGACAGCAACACGGGCAGCAACAACTAGCAACAAGGAGAACCAGAACAACTTCAGTGCGCACCTGGCGATCAAAGTGGTTTTCCCCCAGCAGAAGGTGGTACCACCATCGATAACTGTGGCTACTGGCAAATCAATTTGCGAACAAAAAATTATTAATATTATGTGAGAAAAATTGCAGTTTAAACGTTATTTGACAACATTCTTATGCCACGCAGTGATTTTAAGTGATCTATTGCGGGTATACCCTGTAGAGCAGGGAAAGACATTGCCAGGATTCACTCTACTTTAATTATACTGATTTCGAACTGTCTAATACCAATCTTGAATACCTTTTACCACTCTATCTAACTCACACTTTAAAAACAAGAATAAATTAAGATTGATGAACCATATGTCAAGATATCAAGATATCTGTCAAGGTATCCTATCTAACTAAGGTACTACAACTCTTTGCAATAGATTAAAATGAGTCACCAATCTATTATAATTCATTGCTTACTGAGTTTAGTTTTGGTTAATCTAAACTTAATTTAACCTAACCTATAGTCGATCGACCTATTTACATCTAACCTATTTTCATAATTTATTTGAAATTAATTTTTAAGCGACTCAGTTATTTTTACTGATCCATTGTTTTTATATACTGTAAAATAGGGAGCCGCCCTACACCTAGTGTATGAATTCTACTCTCTCAGAACCCTTAAATATCAATTTGAATACCTTTTACCTCTCATAATAACATACCAATAAGGAATAGTAAGTATTTGTTCTATATGAATTTGATGTTAATTTTTCTATCTTGAACTCTTTGATAACGATTATATGCCTTGAACTACTCTTAGTATCTCTTTAGTCATTAAAAGTCTAGTTCAGTCTAGTCAATCTCTAATTACTCATTTGTTGCAATGCATTGCTTGCATTGCTTACTCATCTTTCATTTAACCTATGCCCAGATAGATGGAAATCTATATGAAAGTTCCACACTTTGATTTGACAACAAACAGAGTTCTTTACCGATTTATCGCCTTGCAGAACAACGAAAGGCACTGCCAGAAGTGTCTATACAATGACAATCTCAAATGACAATCTTTTACATATTTAAATACTCTAAATATCTCTCCAGAATTTAATGGGATAGTAAGAAATTAATCTATATAAATTATATGTTAATGTTTCTATCCATAACTGTTTAATACAAGTCTTGCGCACTCTAACTTTAGGCATATTCCTGGGCATTCTATATTCCCTAATATTAAACCATTCATCATAATGCTTTCCTTTAGATAACGTATACTTCGCAATTCAAGGGTATAGTTACCCTGTAATGACAGTGCCACTGCATTCCCTCTAGCCACCCATAATCCTCCCCAGAGAGAGTGCTGATTCACTGCTCAAGTGTGGACCCGCATCCGCATCTGCAGTTGAGGCAGGCGAGCCAGTCGACGAGCCAGTCACCTTGCTCGAGCCGCGCAATCACTGCGAATCAACAAACCGAACATAACATTTGCTTAATATGCCAACTATGCAAAACTGTGGCAACAACTTTTACTCCCGTCGTCGTCTCCGTGTCGACTCCCGAGTTGGCTGCACACAACTCGCAGCGGGCGCCTTGCAACGTCGGCAACATGCTAATGTATGCAACACCCGCCGCCGTCGACTGACGACCTTGAAAAATTATGCAAAATCGATGTAAAAAAAAACAAACACACACACAAACACATAGAAAATGCGAAAATAAGTTCAACAGCAGTAAAAAATGTAAATGTGGCACGAACGGAGAGAGTCTCCGCACAGTGGGGCAGAGGAGAGATGGCGAAAGGGGGGCCTCTCTGAGGCGTCAACTTTTTTATTTTGCACTCCGATTTTTATGTAAAAAATTGGCGCAAATGAGGCAGACAATGTCGGCGCTCATGCGCGCTGCCCCCCTGTGGTTGCCAGAGCAATGGGAGTGGGAGTGGCAGGGGGGACCGGGGTGGGGGGTGTGGCATGTGGCATGCCCAGTTTTGTTGGCTGAAAGTTAAGCGTACGCTGAACTTTTGCCTGCCACAGCGTCGACTGATTTGCATACGATTTTGTCTGCTCACGAGGCCAGCAGAGGCAACAGCGGCAGCAGCAGCAGCAGCACCAATAGCAACAACAACAACAGAGGCAAGTGAAGAGGAACTTTATTTTGGCACCAAATGACGTTGACGCTGACGCAGACGCCAACGTCGGCAGCGGAAGTTGTTGCTTATGCGCTGACGTAGACGCCGGCAGAGACGTTGCCGTCGTCACATTATGGTTTGTTTGCCATTTCCGTTTCGCATTTGCATGCAGAGCATCAACGAAAGTGAGAGAGAGACAGTGAGAGAGAGAGAGGGGGACCTTTGCTCTGCTCCTGTTGATTTTTTGGCTCGCAGTTCTCGTAGTCGTCGTGCAATTTAAATAATTTTGCATAATTTTTGAAAATTGACTTATGGATTTCTCATCGTTGCCGCCTGTCTGCGATTCATTTTTATGGTGCCTTCTCTCTCTCAACCTCTCTCTCTGTCTTTCTTTCTATGAGTGTGTGCCACTTGTTGATCATTGTGTGCTGTAGGTCATGTCTTGGCCCGCTATTTGTGTCTCATTTGGCCCACAACCCTCGAAGAGGCTGACGTAAAATTATGCAAAAATTATAAATTTTCACTCAAGTATTTCCCCCCTTTGCCTTTGCCTCTGTCAGATTTTGTTTAAAGTTCTTGCAAAGTACACACAACATGATAAATGAGACTTTAAGTTGTTTGACAGTCGCCTGTTCCAGCTCCCCCTCCTTCCCCTTTGGGCTTTTCAAATGTTTTTGCTGTTTTCTGTGCAACTTGTTAAATGTTTAGCTCGCTTTTTTTTGCTGTTTCGCTTTGTTTCTCCCTCCGCTTGTTGTGTATTTGCGTCTTATCAGGCCTTAAAGTCGTCAGAGAGTTGTCTGCTTTGCATATCGCAGCGCAGAACTGGCACTGCCACTTGCAGATACATTTCTATCTGTATCTGAACGAGTTCATTGTGGCCGTAAACGGGCACAAAGCATTTACGAGCTGCCCAAAAAATGTTTGACCCTTACAGCAGCAGCTCATAAAAGCGCAGCTCCTAGAGGAGTTGAGTATCTTAGAATAGGGAAGAGAGAGAGTGAGGGTGGGGCAAGGGGGTGTCTCTCTTCTCTTACATAATTTATGACTTCCCCCGCGTATAGCTAGAAAAATACAATAAATAAATTGAGGATCGTCGTCGTCGGTTGCCAAACACGTAGCAAGCCACGCCGAGCCAAACAAAGTCCAAGTTGGGAACGTTTTAATTTCTTACACTTGGCAATGGAGACGACGACGCGCGTGCGTTGCGATCCGTCAACGTGCGCGGGCGTCGTCGGTCCGCGCAGTCGTCAGTCAGCCGTCAGTTGTTGTTGCTGCATGTCCAAAGGCAGCCAGTGATAACGACAAGCAGCCAAAGCAGCCCCGGCTCAGCACAGCTCGGGGCTCGGGGCTCGGGGCTCAGGCCGGGCTTGTCTCGTCTCGCATTAACCGGAAGCCTGCGCCAAACGTGATCAACGGTTTGCTTTGCGGCTGTGTTCGCCCTCGCCTCCAGCTACTGCTCCATGTGTCCATGGGATTGGAACTGTTGCTGGCACTGCCACTGGCTCTGGATTTGGGACTGCGACTGCGACTGGGACTGGGACTGGGCATGGGCCATTCATTCGTGCGCTGTTGTCAACGATGAGTGCAGATACGCAACGTTTGAATGAAAAACGTGCGTGCTGCCACAGAAGGAACGTTGACTTTGCGTTAGGTTTGCCGCGTCTGCTTTATAAGTATACGTGGATATATATACCTGTGCATGAGTGTGTCGCTTTGTCTGTGGGTGTGTGCGCGTGTGTGTTTGGCACTCGCACATTTCTCAACATTTTAGTGGCACTCAATACAATTCGTTGCCTCTTCTCTGCCTCCACGCCCTTCCTGCTGCTCCCCCTGCAAGTGAACTGCGAGAGAAGAAAGATTATAAGCGAATGCAATATACATTGTGGAATTGTCAGATGGATGGATGGATGGATGGGATTCATAAAAAAGAATGCGTTGGTGTTTTAATTTTTACGTGTTGCGCGACTGTCACCGCCTGCCTGCCTGCCCCATCCGCCTTCCTGTCTGCCCCGAAAAAGAGAAGAGAGAGAAGAGAAGAGAAGCGAACCCCGACTTGGCATAGATGTAAGGATGATGGCTGCACAGGGCTGTGCTGCGTACGTGCGTAAGGCAATAGCTGTGGACTCACTTGAACCCGGGGAATCCGCTGCTGGGACTGCTCTGGCATCCTTCGCGGTGGTTGTCTTTAATCTTTGTGGGGCAGAGGCAAGGAGGAAAGGGAAGTGGGAGTGCAGGATGTGAATGCTTCATTACATTCATTTAATTCGACCTGCTGATGAAGTGCCGAAAATTGTGACTGCTATGAGGGTTTAATGTCCAAGAATATTAATGCAATTTGAGGCTATTTTATGGAATAATATTCCCGTTAACAACTTTTAAAACCTTACTTTACTTTAATTGAAAAATTATTACATTTTATTGAATATTTGAATTTATTATAGATAAATGTTTTTTAATTATTTTTGATATCTTTGAGTGTTTTTGTTGACATTTAAAAAATAAATGAATACATAAAGAGAAAAATTACAAAAAGAATCGAGAGCAACAGTCGAGCACACTTGACAGTAGGATAACCTTCGACCGATGTTTAAAAGATTTCTTAATTGTACGATACTCTCTATTCTTTAATAGAAATAACGTAATGTAAGCCATCACATGCATACGTCTGTTAGTCAGTCTGTTTGTCTGTTTATCTGTCTGTTTGTTTGTCTGACTGTCTGTCTGATCAGATGAACACACTGATCTCAGTTATTATAAATACTGTATTCACCAAATTTGGTATGTAGTTTCCTCTATACTTGGCGCAGATGAAGTTTATTTCAAATGTTTGGTCCCACGCCAACCGCTCCTGCAAATCGATACTTAAATTTTTCAATTCGATTTGTAAGCAACCTATAAAAGGTACTACTTTCGGACTTAGACCTGTAATAAGCTCACAATAATTTATAAATAACCTCTAACCTTTAATCCGATAAATATAAAATTTATTTCAGACAGTATGTGCAAAACACCAAGTTTTTGTTTCAGTTTATAAGGGAGGCAGGCGAACGCGAAGCACGAGCTTTATATGTCAATAATTATTTGAAATCATGTACTTGTGTAATTCTGTGAACTGTGTTGTCACACTACCAAAACTTTGTAGAAAACATTTAAGGGGACTACCAAAAAAAATGTGCATGCACAGAAACACATTTAGGGAAACCCCAGATCAGAGAAGTCAAAATTCCAAAATTGATCGAAGTGCGGCTTTTTTGTTGTCGCTGAGTGTATGTATTTCTACGTATATGAATTCAACAAATTAAACTAAACCGGAACATAGGTCGAAGGGTATGCTACTGTCGAGTGTTCTAAACTGTTGCTCTCGTTCCCCTTATTATTAAATTGTAATTTATTTTTCTAATAAATCTTCATATTCGTGTATAATAACCACTTATACTTGTGTAATAATTGTATAATATTTGCCTTCAATAGCTGCTCATCACTCAAAGAAACTTTACAATTTATCAAATTTAAAGTTCCCTTCCTGATTGACCCCTTATTTTGCCTACTTCCACGCCTGTGGATATGCAACATTATTTCCACAGCTTGTGCCAAGCTCCAACTTCATTTCTCCTTCCCTCTCTTCCTTCCTCACACACACACACGCGTGCTGAACTGCCTCTCACTTTTGTATTATGCATAATAATATTGTTAAATGTTTTATGCGCTGTTGATGTCTGTCGAGTATTTAAACTTAACCACACAGAAACCTCAAGAATCACAGCGAACCTCGCTCTCCATAAACACACCACAGCCAACATGTCCACAGTCAATTAAATGTACGAAAGTGTTTGTGTGTGTGGGCTGCGTATAATCAGTGCGTGTGTGAGTATTGGTTGCTTGTGCGTGTGCGTATGTGTGTGTGTGCACGCAAAAATGGCAAACGGTCTGTTAAGCACACATGCGGCTGCCATGCCCCCACCCCCTCTCCACATCTCCACCTCTGCAACCACTTCAGCCCAGCTGCCCATCAACAATCAGGCGGCAACTGGCAACAATTTGAAAGATACGAAGCGTAACCGTAAACGCAGCCTGAAGGAGCAGGAGCTGAAGCAGGAGAGGCATAGCTGGAGCAGGAGCTGGAGACGGAGCCGTACCCGGCAGCGGTACCAGGACCTGCCCATGTTTGAGTTGCGTCTGCAGTTTTATCAACGCAACGACATCAGCTTAAAAGCACTCAAGGGGCTGGCCGTAACCCCCGACAAGGGTTAAAGGGGGGTACCCAGACGACAATCAACGCAGTTTATTTATGGAAAAATAAAATGAAATAAAATGACGATGATGAGCAACAACAACAACGTGAACAACAGCAACAAAGGGCAACAACAATCGACGCTATCTGCGAGTTGTGGGCGGAATGTGCTCTGCAATTGGTGACGGTCTCTGCACTTTGCACAGGGGTTCAAAAGGGCGCAAGGGTGAAGGGGTGAAGGGTTGCGGTTTGTTGTGTGCAGAAATTAATTTTGGGAGAACACTTGAAATTAAAATTCAAAATTCTGGGGGGTACGAGCGAGACAGCAACTCTCTCTTTCTCTCTCTTTCTCTCTCTCTCTTGGTTCTCATTAAGCGCATTTCAGATGCTGATAAAAATTTTGTTGATTATCATTCGCCTCGCTGTGGCAAATTATTAATTTTAATGGCTCTCATAGAAGTTATGACTGCGATAGAGAGAGAGAGAGAGAGACAGAGAGGGAGAGTGTAAATCAGATAGGTAGAAAGAGAAGGGGAGAACTCGATTGAGATTGCAACTGCTAGAGGAAGTCACATTAGGCAATTAGAGCAGCTTTGTTTGGCGTCGCTTGGGCCTAACTAATGTGCCCAGAGACTGAGAAGCGTTGCTCCAAGCCCAGAACCCGAACCCGAACCGTACCCAGCTGTGCCCCAAAACTACGTGTAATAACCATAAAGGAGGCTACATAAATTTCCGAGTCAAGTGCGAGTGCGAGTCGTCGCAGCCTTGTCTGTCTTGTCTGCTTGGCCTGAAGTTAGCCAAGCGCAACCCGCCGATGGTGGCCACCTTATCATCGCCAGTTACTGCCAACTTGCGCTTGTTGTCTTCGTCGTCGTTGTTGTTGTTGTTGTTGCTGCGGTTCAATAAACCATAAAAGGCTCATTAATTATGCGCATATCGCGCCTACAGGGGCGGAAAATGTGTCACACTGCGACGAGAAGTAACTTTTCTGTCGGCTATCGCAGGGCTTGGGCTACGGCTTGTTAGGTACGCTGCTGTCGCTGGTTAGGGTATCAGGCAGGCACTTTGTCAGTGAGACGCAGGCAGAGACAGACAGAGACTGACTAAGGGAAGCTGCAGACTAAGGCAGCTTAAGCTTGAGTTGATAGGAATACAGATAAGTTAGTTTGATTTACAGTTTATGTATTAGCTCAGCTTTAACTCTGAGGCAGGATACCTAATAGGGTACCTAATGCTTTTAGGCAGTTTATTTAGTATTTGACTTGTTACACAGTACTACCGACTCATAATCGACACTTTGAATAAACAAATTCAGCAGTGTCTGTAGTGCAACCTGCTTAACTATAACTTTCAGGCACCTAACTCTATCGTGCAGGGTACCCAGCTAGTGTACCTAGTATTTGACTAGTGACATAGCACTACCGAATTGTTATCATCCCTCCTGCTATATAAATTCTACACTTGCTGCTCTAACTAGCTTAGCTTTAATTCTAAATCACTTAACTCTAACATACATTGTACCTAGCAAGGCACCTGACTTTAACACAAATTCGACACCAGCTTAGCTATAGCTCTAAGGCAATTAAATCTAACATTAAAGGTACCCAGCTAGTGCACCAACTATTCGACCAGTTAAACAGCACTACCAATTCATTATCAACCCTCCTGCTACACAAATGCGACAACAGCTTAACTGGCAGTCTACAAGGCACCTAGTAAGTGTACCTACTATTCGACTAGTGGCTCAGCACTACCGACTCGTTATCAACCGTCTTGCTACACGAATTCGGCACTGGCTGCTCTAGTGGAACCAGCTCAGTTCTGGCAAGCCACATGTCAGCACAGTCTGGCGATTAATTAGACAAAGAATTACGCGGGTATCAAATGCTTGACATACTTTTGCCTTCTGGCCGAAAAGCACCAAAAAACTGGCTAAAAGAAACGGGGCCTCTAGAGGTGTTGCCGCTGGCTGTGGCTAGAGGCAGCGACCTTTGTTTGTGGCATGCAACAGTTTTGCATTGCAAACAAAAACAAATGAATTCAGAAACAATAATTAATTTAATTGACATCTTTTGAGGCACGGTCTTGCGTCTGTGATTGAGACTGAGACTGGGACTGAGACTGGGACGCAGACGTTGAGCGACTCCACTCAGCTCAGCTCGACGACTTCGACAGAGTCTTGACTGACTGCCACGCAGGAAAAGCGACGATGTCTGCGGCGACGACAAGATCTCTTGGCAAAGCCGGCAAAAACACACCTCGAAAACTGTCAAAAAACGCAAACTTTAAGGCAGCAACAACAACAAGGCAACAACAACAAGAGCAACAAGAACTACGACAACAGGCAACAACAATGGCAATAAAAAGAACCCGGCCAGGTTTGCAAACAATTTTATTGCGTGGACTGATTACACACACACACACACACACACCACAACAATAAAAGAAGGCGAACTTCATGAATGAATGAGTCCAAAGACTGCACAACTGCAGACTGGAGTTCGTCCCTGCCCTGGGCCTGCCCATGAGCAGCATCATTACAAACCAGCGTCGTCGTCATCGTCGTCGTCGTCGTCGTCTGTCTTTCATTCACAAAGCTCTGACACGGGCCCCGACATGTCTCTGGGTGTCTGCCTGGCTGGAGAGTCTTCAGCCCACGGTGCTGGAGCTGCAGATGGAGCTCAATCTCGAGTCGAGCCTTGCCAACGGATATCATTAGGCCAGGCTTTATTTAAACTCGTCTGCATTCGCTTTTAAGTAGGCGCGACAATTGCAACAGTTTTTTCTGATCTCCAGATCCCCCTCCCCTTCTTCCCTTGTGCAGACTCCTTCTGGCTCAGACTCATCGCAAGCCACTTTTAATGAATGAAAAGTGAATTTGAGTCGAGGTGTGCGCCATAAGGTTGGGCTGCTGCCGCTGCTGATGCTGCCCCGATGATTGACATGATCATGATTTACACCTTTCTGGGTGCGTAAGACACCCACCCGAGGCGGGCCCAGCAGGGGGTAGCGATCTGAGAGTATCGAAGGAATGGCCAGATGTATTCGTATTATTGACAGTACAGGAATTGATTGCAAATTGCAGTACACTGCGAGAGAATATTGAGCAAATTGACAGATATTTAGTGCAGAGAACTGCAGCACAATGCGTGCAAGTTGTAGTTTGTGCATAGGTTAAGTATAAGGAAATAGTCCTCAGTAAACCAAGTACCTTTCAATACGTTTTGACCATTAAATCGGCTATATGTGTGTGGTCTCTTTATGCAAATGTATGTAGCAGACAGAAGAAAGTGTATATATGTATATATAATATGTATATTCTAAATCAAGATTTCTGTTTTTTTTCTTTTATATTAATTATTTATTATTTATTGGGTTCTTTATTGAATCCTCTTAGATCTTTTAATAGGTAACAATATCTAAACTTAGAATAAGTTATACTAATACTTATATACTTTTACTTATACTGTGGCTAATACTTATACTGTGGCTAACAGTTGCTTAAAGTGGACTAAAAGAGGAGAGACGGAATCGGTTACACAGCCGCTTTAATCCTCTGGCAAGGTGGTTCGGATGTTAAGATCGCCAGCCAAGTCCATTGAGCCATGTCCTTCTGTCTTTATATCTGTCAATCTGCCTGTCTGGCCGTCTGTCTGTCTCTTAATCTGCCTGTCCGTTTGTGTGAACATTTAGATCTCAGCTATTATAAAAGCTAGAGACACCAAATTAAACTTTTAGACTTCTGTATATCATACGCAGATAAACTTTATTTCAAATGTTTGATACCACGTTAACCGCCCCAGCCAATCGATTTTGAAATTTTTAAGCAACATATTTTAGTGAAAACTTTATACTTCTATAAACACAATGATGAATACTAACATAAATCCAGCTATGCTCCTGGGCGAGAAAGCAATGTGTGACAAATAAGATTATAAAGCATTAATTATTTGTTAACAATCTTTCAATGTTTTCAAAGGGTATTCAAGTGTCGATCATACTCGACTTTAAGTCTCTTACTTGTTTGTCATACATGGTTCTTTGTCAACTCTGACAGAAATTGCTGAGCGTATGCCAGTATCTTTTACTATATACCACAAGAGCATGTAGATTGATTGTATAACATTCTATTACTCAGCTTGGAAAAGATAGAGAGAGAGAGGGAGAGAGAGAGAGAGAGAGAGTGCGAGCTAGAGCTGCTAATTGCCGGGGCCAACAACACCCGCACATCGCACATAGAGGAGAGTGGCCTACGTACTAGTAGGTACTCAGTATCTGTATCTCTCAGATAGCAATCTGCGCGCGACAAACAACACGTCGTCATCGTTAAACTACTACGCGACTCTTAGCGTGCTAAGCACTTGGCCAGGAGGCAACGAGCGAAGGCACTTGGAGATTCCAGACTGAGTAAGAGATGTAACCAGCGAGAGAGTGAGCGAGGGAGAGAGAGAGTGGAGAGAGAGGGGGAGAGGAGACTGACTCACTGCTGAAGTTCATGACCCGAGCGGAAATACGCGGCGTGTTAAGCATTTTGCGTTTGTTTGCGCTAATAAATCAAATAAAAAGTTAATCAACAAATGCGCAACTTCGCGCCAGCTTCCCCTACCCCTTTCCCCTTCCCCTCTATTCCCTTCTCACTTGGCGCTGACAGGCAGACAAAGTTTGTGCTTAATTTTAATCCTTTCCGTATCAAATCATTATTCGAGTCTAAAAGCGCCACAAAATTTAACCGCAAATAATCATAATGAAGCACTGAAAGCAAGGGCTAAGAGAAAGGGAAGGAGCTAAGGAGTTGGAGAAGTTGGTACAGGATGCTGCACAGGAGTCGCGCCAGCCATCAATGTCGCTGCCTCTGCCTCAATCTCTACCTCCGCCTGAGTCTCTTCTGCGTTGTTTGCTCTGCCGCTTGTCGGTGGTTGCGGGTGGTTGCCTCAGCCTCAGCCTCAGCCTCAGAGCCGCAACCTCAGCCACTTGCAGTTCGAGTTGTTGTTGCTCTTGTTGTTGTTGTTGTTGTTGTTGTTGCTGTTTGTCGACTGTTTGATTTCTGCTGTTGTGTTTCTGTGTTTGGTTCGCGCGCGACAAAGTCAACAACAGTTCGAAACGTCAACAAAACCTTTTAAATTATTATTTGCCTTTGTTGCTTTATTTGACTTTGCACGCAACGCACAACGCAAGAGGGTGCAAGGGGGTGGAGGTGGAGGCGGTGGCGGAGGCCTTGTAGGCGGGACCAAGCTTGGCCGAAGGGGTTGCAACCCTTTCAGCGAGGCAAAGTTTACATTCGCTTCGAGCCGTGAGAAAGTAACGCGCTGAAAATACGTTACGAAATCTCTGCCAATTTCTGCATTGATCATCGCAAGATCATCGTTATCATCGTCCTGTTCCTTGAGGATGCTATCCCTGCGCATAGAAATTATCTCTGCTGTCACAGGAACCTCGATCAACGGAGATTTTTGCACATACAAATGCCGAAACTAACATTAATTTGAATTTTTGCAAGCCACAGAGGGAGAGATAAAAAGAGGGGTAAATTCGTTTTACATAGTTGATTGCATCTTCAATATGCGATCAATATTGTCTTTTGTGCTTAGCGCATTTCCATGGGAAAGAAAATCATCCTCGCCTCGCCTCGAACCCTTTGCCAGGCTCTGCTCGGGCTTGGGAAAATTAAATAATATGCAAAACCCTTTTGCGCACAGATGTCATCCCATTAGGTGCCAGCCGGGCAGGAGACGCAGCTCGCTGCCTTCCTCTCTATCTTCCACGTAGGCAAATTACCCCGACAACCCCCTTGCGAAGCCTCAACCCATTTGAATACTCATCCTCATCCACATCCACACAACATCTTCCGTGTGCGCAAAAAAGGTAGCTCGATCTGCATAATTTTCACAATGTGTGGTGATCCTCCGATGCGAGCAACCCTTGCCGCACCACAGCGCACCCTTGAGGCAACACGTGCGTCCCCTAAAGAGGAAAGAAGGGAAGAATGAAGACGCTGCAGCGCAGCAGACAACGCAGCAGACCAAATATCAATTTTCTCCATTCTCATGCAAATCAAATGCTGCCCCGAAATAAATAACAAAATGTGACATCAAAGGCGACTCGAGATCGAGACGAGATCGAGATGAGATCGGGGCCAGGGGCAGGGGTCGCCAGAGTTCAGCGCTAATCTTGTCCGGGTGTCTTAAGGGTTGTTCCATTCTGCGGCAAGCCTTGTTTAGCCCGACGACGTCAGCAGCCAGCGAGATTTGCTACTGCCAGCAGCCCCTAATGGATGACCCCTTCTTACACAACCTCGACCCGGGACGGAGCGTCTTTTTGGCAAACCTTTTGGCAAGTTGTCATTGTAATGCAAATTTAAGGCGGCTCTGAGGGCTGGGCACAGCTCAGTATTGATCCTTAATTTATGCATAAATGCGTCACCTTCGGCTCAACGGGTTGGGTGCTACCCAAGAAGGAGAAGGAGTAATGCGTCCGCCTCGCTAATTTTTAATTTATGCAAAAACAGAATTTCGCCAGGCTCCTTCCTACCGTTCTTCCTTTACCTTACCCATTCCTTATCGCGTCATTATTCGCGTAATTCGAGACAGGCAGCAGGAGCAGGAGCAGAGAAAGGCGAAGGAAATCTCTCCGTGCGTTTCCTCAACAACACTTGGTGGTCTGTCACATTTTCGGGTATGCAAATCCCGAATCCCATTGTGAACCTGTGAGCCTCTCAGCCCGAGGGGTGCGAGGTGCTCTCCGGCTGCCTTAGGTGCTTCGTCCTCGTCATCGCACAATCGTTTAGAAAATTTAATTTATTTCGATGCGGCTGCCAAAGCATTGTAGCCAGTTTTCTATTTTCCAATTCTATTTTCAGTTTTACTTTTCTGCTTTCATTTTTCCGTTTTCGTTTATATTTTTTTTTGTTTGCTTGCCAAGGGGCAGTTACAAATTTTTGCCATTTGCTACTCTTGTTGCCGTGTTTTGTGCTTGTATGCAAAAAGGGTTTAACTCATGTTGCCCTGCCAGCAGAGCTCTGCGAAAAGCTGACTGGCTTTGGGACAGACTGTACGCGGGATAGGTGAGAAGTTCTCCTGTAATAAGAGAGATTTACCCGAAAGAACTAAAGGTAAAGGAGGATGATAGACGGCATTTCTTATGAAATACGAAAGTTATTTAATATTTGACGAGCATATATTATATGATAACTACAGAATTATTTTATGTGTTATAAGGATATTTAGAAGACATTTCATATGAACACATGAGTATAGTATAAAAGGGAGTTTTGCTGAAACTTATTTTTGAATAGTAAACAATATTCTACCAATAGGGAGAATTTTCAAAATGAAACATGATCTGGAGAAAATGAAAGAGAGGCTCTAGCTTAAAAAGTATTGCAGATAGTATTTTATAATAATTTAATAATTTAAACTTTTAAGGATTTTATATATTCTATAAAGATGCCGATGAGTATACTCAGTCACAAATCCACTCAAAACTTCCTTTATGGCTATTGCAGTTATTTGAAAATTCCAATGGGCATTTGAATGTAATCTGTATTATATATTATATAGAATGAATGTATTATATAGAATGAAATTCTAACACCAGAGATTAGCTGGGAGACAATGGGCAATGAGGAAAACAGGATTTTTCTTCAAATTTATTACAGATATTAATTTGAAACGCTGATGCCTTTTCAGATGATATATATTTATATATATATATATACATATATATATATATATAAGCTTCCTTTATAGTTCCCTTTCCTTTACAGTGCATTCTCTGCTTCGACCTGAGTTAAATTTGCTTTTCCATTCTTATCAAATTCAATTTCAAACATTTTTGTGCCGTACGCTTTTGTTCAATAATTTCTCACTCTATCTCGCCCGCACTACCACTCTTTCTCTCCCTTTCTTTCTCTCCCCCCTGTCTCTGTCTCTCTCTCTTTCTCTCTGTGTAGTCCTTTGTTTCTCGCCGTGTTATGATTGCGCTGGCTGTGTGCGGCAATTTCTTTTCACTGTTTTATCAATTTGTGCTGCGCTCGTTACTTATTTTTATTTATGCTCCCACTTTGCTCCCAGTTCCAGTTCCAGTTCCACTTTCAGAGCCCTTGCAAATTTTTGCATAACCCGCGAGCGAAGTTCCTAACCGAAATAAATTCTTTTCTCTCTCATTTTTTGTTTTGTTTTTTTCCTCGTGCTGCATTTGATAAGCATGGGCCAGACTACGATGTGTTTCCCCAAACAAACTCAGCCTGGTTGCCTGCCCCCCTTTCCCCTTTCTCCCATTTCTCGCCTTTCTCTCTTGTCTCTCTGGCATAGCTCATGCATTTTGGGGCTGCTGTCATACATCGCATCGCATCTCGATAGCGGGGCGTGTCTGTGTCTCTGTTAGTGTATGTGTATGCTCTAAGTGTTATGTTGTCTCGTTATTTATGACTTTACACATGCAAATGCCAGCGTGCGACAAGCGCTCGAGCTTAGTTCCACTTGGAAAACATTTGCCGTCTACCCTTTTACCTGGCGGCGTAGTTTATGGGCGACATTTCCCCGCGTTTTCATTGAAAATTGCATGGAAATCGAATCAGTGGCAGTAGCAGATTCGATTTGCTGCCAGCCCTGCTGCTGCTCTCCTTCCCCTCCTTCACCCCCCTCGAGCCGAGCCCTGTGGCTGACAGCAGCCTCCACTCCTCCTGCAGGCAGCGGCAACTTGCGGCTAATTGTTATGGCTTAATTATGTGTATATGTGTGGCATGTCTAGGCGCACGTCCCCTTCCCCCCTTGCTCAATTCTAGGGAAATATGCGCATAATCAGAGAAGTCAACACGCCAAAAAGGCTACGCGCATCGCCATTTGAATAATTCAAAAGCTGGCAACGCGTTGTCCTTTTGCGCAGGCGCTTCCCGATAGATGATGCTCACTGTGTCCCGCTGTACCTCACCCTCCCCTCTCTCGCTGTGTCTCTGCCTCTCTGCCTCGACTGCATTTTAATTAAGCGCAGCAAGCGCGCGACGCATGCCACGCGGAGCGGAGGCTTTGCTCGTCCTGCTCAGCCTGTTGCGCCGCCGCAATTACAAATTCTAATTTTATGCTAATGCTCTGTTTTGGTCCTTGGCCACCACAGCAGCGGCTGCGGCAGCAGTGGCAGCAACAGAGGCAGCATTACCGCCACGCCGGCTAATTATTATGCGCCGTAAACGCAGAGACGTCATTTGTATGTATTAATTTGAATGTTAATAAACTGGATTTCTTGACCTACTAAACTAGAGACCAGGTCGGCCAGGAGCTGCGCCCATTCGACTGCACATGCAGACATGGACAGAGAGGGGAGGGAGGCAAAGGGGCGTATTGGTCAGACGCCTTTTTATGCGCAAATCTCGTACATAATAATGAATAATTAGTTGTTGTTGCTGTTGTTGCTGCGAATCTCCCGCTTGAATTTCTTATAATTTATTTTGGTTTTTATTTGTATTAGGCATATGAATAATTCAAGTCGGCTGCTGCCTTTGTTGACTGCAGCAAAAAACGCAAGCCAAATGCAAAAAACTCTACAACAACAATGATATCGGGGCAAATAGTGAATTGTTGATGTTGTTGGCTCTGCAAAAGCTGTAAAATTCATATTGATATTAATATTTAGTGCGATGAAAAACAATCGGCAGACAGCGGCGTGAAAATCAGCAGTTGACATGGGAGTTACAGCTTCAGGTGATTTATTGTTTGATTGTTCCGTTAATTAGCAAATGGAGAGCAGACACAACTGACAAATCACACCGCGAATGAGGCGAATAAAGTGCACTGCATAATGTGAGATCCGCTCGATGCGATGTGGAATGAGGTAGGGAAAGCAAGCTGAGACTTTTTTATAGCTTTGTTCCAATTGTAATGATCTGTGGATCAATGAAGCCCAACGATATTCAATCTAAATGAAAAACAATGATATATTAAGAAAATAAGTGACACATGTATATTTTTATAATTATATCAAAATCAAAATAATTTGTAGTTTAGTTAAAGATCATAACGTATAGAACCCAAATCTCCTTACTAAGAGTAAAATATATGTGAATTAAGAATGGATGAATATCATTTAAAGACATTATTCCTATACTTTTCTTATACAACTGTATTTTCTTATATTAATTTATATATATTTTATTAACAAGCTGAGAGTTATTTATAGCGTAGTTCCAGTTGTCATGATCTGCGGATCAATGAAGTCGGTCTATTTATGGCGTAGTCTATAAGATTAACAATGATATATTTAAAAGAGAAGTGGAGTCGGAGATATCAATAGAGCTGCGTCGGAATAATTTGTAATAAAGTTATATCACAAAGTAGAAAATAAAAGAGAATAGAATAGATAACAAAAATAGGTATATGAATAGATGTAATTCGTTTAATGGCATTACTCCTTTAGATGTATCATATATCATTAATATCATTTTTCATTTAAAGACATTGTTCCTTTGGTTTTCTCAAAAATCTTTATCATAATCTATACTATATAAGATATCAAGAGTATTGCTTAAGTTCAGTAAGATCTACTCTAAAAGAGATGTAATGTGGAATAAGGTGAAGAGAAGTTGGCAGCTGATTTAAACAAGCTGAGAATTATTTATAGAAAAGTTACAGTTGTAATGAATAGCGGATCAATGAACGATTTATAGTTTAGTCAATGATAATCACAGTAATATACTTAGAATGGGACTAGTATTGATGGAACTGCATCGGAATAAGTTGTTAAATAGTCAAAGATCATTAAGATTAAAGCATTAATCCCATAAATGTACTAAGATACCGTATGAGAATAGATGTAATTCATTTATAAACAATATTGTTATAGTTTATCTTTGTTATATAACAGTATTCTGTTTATTGATTTCTATTATCCGGATTTATTTTTATTATATTTAGTAGTGATTTATATATGATTGTTACAGTTGTGGATCATTATACATTTTTGTATGTGAATCACAGCGATATACTAGGAGGGGAAGTGGAACAGAATCAAATCAATTGAAATGCGTCGGAATACATTGTTGAATAACTCAGATAGTCAGAGATAATTAAAAATTGAATATAAATCCCAAAACTGAAGGCATGGAATACAAAAAAAGTCTAATTTTGAGACAATATTCTAGATATCTTATTATTGCTGATTATAAAACTTTATGCATTCACTTTTCTCATATATCTTTATTATTTAATATTATTCCTTATCATAATCAAAAACTTAACTTAATTTCAGTTCTCCCAGAAGGGTTTTATTATTTTCAGGAATTATTTTACTTATCTTCAAGCTTCACTTTATTTTTTTTTAATCAGCGTATTTTTATCGAATGAGCTTTGTCTCTGTTCCTCTCTTCCTCCCCCATTATACCACCCAATCAACCCATTTAGTTGGGCTGCCCTGGCCATCATCTTCTCAAGCGAAAAGCGAACCCAACGCAATCAGCATAGACAACAACAAGGATAGAAGGAGGAGGAGAAGAGCAAGGGGGAGAAGGAAGAATATTGCTGGGCACATAAAAAAATCGTTGAGCATAGCAAAAACCATAAAAATCACACCTACGAGTACGTTGTAATAAAATGTTATCAAAAGTGTTGCTGCCAGTCCGCTCCTGGCTGTGCCTGCGTCAACCTCCTTCTCGTCCCCTCCGCCCTCCTTGCCATACCCTGCTGTGCTCTCAATTTTTGCATATGACAGCGGCAATCGACGACGGTGAGTGGGAAGCTGGACATGAAGCAAGGAAGCGCCATTGTTAACCCTTCCTCGAGTGGTGCGCCGAGGTTCCCGGCATAAAAAAGCGTCCACAGTGCTCGTAATGTGGGTGCGTCCTTTGGCTGCCAGTGTTTTTTATGCACACTTTCTCCGGCTTCTCCTGCTTGCTTCCTCTGCTGCCCCGGCGTATTGACAATTTCATGGCGTTCTCGACTGCGCCTTTTGCCTCGTCAGCGAAATAAACAAAAATCGAGCAATGTGGAAAACGCAAAGACAAATACAGTGGGAGAGAACACAACAAAACAAACATTTGCAGCACAGGTTCTGGCTGACAAGACGCTGGGGTGCTGTAAAACAAAAAAGGAAAGAGTGGAAAGGATAACAAGACGAGGTGAGGCAAGGCATGGCAAGGCAAGCTGGGGCAAGGCGATTCAAGTTGGGGCAAGGCGAGGCTGAAGCGCAGCCCGAACTGAGCTGAAGAGGTAACATTTTTGTGCTGACGACAAGTATCTGCTTTAAAAATGACTTGGCCGTAGATTTTTATTGGTTCAGCGAGAGCAAAGGAGACTTCCGGGGGTTGCACTTCAAGGCAACAGCAGCGGAGTTGCTTAAGTGCAGCACAACAGCCGAAAGAGTGCACAAGTATTTGTAAATCTTTTGAATTCCAACAGAAATCACACACACAAGAGAGAGAGAGAGAGAGAGACAACATGCAGAGACAAGCAAACAGAGAGACAGGCAGACAGACAGACAGGAAGACAGACGGAGAGACAGGCGGAGAGACAGACAGGAGGCAGGCAGTTAGCCTGCTACTGGGGTGCATTTTGCAACCCTTCCGTGTAAGTGAGTGATACTTGTGTCCTCGTGGCTCTGGGGTAATCGGAGCAACGGCAATCACAGCCAGCGACATCTATTGTTGAGCAGGCGAACTATGCGCATGCATAGATATTTATGCTCGGATTTTCTAATTTGAATTTGTTCGACTTTGCTGCACCCTGAGCGGAAATTGTTGCAGGAAGAACGAACATGCGATGCAACCGGGGTGACTCGACTCGACTCGACACGACTTCTTCCAGTTGTTGTTGTAGTTGCAACGGATGTGCCAAGATTTTATGGCAAGTCCGAGCAAGGGTTGCAGATCCAGAGGTGAATAAGGCAGTGAGACAGTGCGAGGTGTGTTGCTAGTACTGCAAAAGGGAAGAAGAGAAAAAGGGAAATTTCTATGATAAGAACAGAGGTTTGCTTAGTCTCCGATGTATGCATGTATATTACAGTTCCTTATACTCTTCTATTTAGTCTGAGTTTCCTTATTCATATATACAATATCAGAGTTTCCTCTACTCTTCTATTAAGTCTTCATTTCCTGAAGAGAGTCGGCGCATTGTGCTGTGCTCTGGCCGAGCTGCCCCGCAGATCGTGCCCCGCATTTGTTGTGTCTTGCATTCTAAGCAGATGCCCGCGAGTAAGCCCCACTCCCTCTCCCCCCTATCTCTCTCTCTCTCTGTTCACATCTCCGCGAGCGCCAGTGCAAAGAGGCCAAGAGAGGCGAACGAATTCGTAAAAAATCGCGCTACAAAGGAATTCACTTAACAAATTGCGCAAATTTATTCATTACCCGCAAAACAACAGCAACAGCAGCTGGCAACAGATGCAGGCGGCACAGCAGAAGCCAGAGGGGGCAGGGACAGGGGTAGGGAATGGGGCTGTGGCAAAGACAGGAGCAGAGGCAGGGCACTGTGGCAGCGATCGCGGTACTGGCAGGCGGCAACAAAACGTTGCAAAATGAAATAATCCACACTTTTGGAAGCTTTATCATGCCAAGCTGAGCCAAGTCGAACTGAGCCGCAAGCACAAGCTGCGCTGGCTTAGCCACTGCAGAGCAGAGCAGCGCCAAGTTGGACACCGTGTCAGAGGCAGAAGTCGCTGCAGGAGTCGAGGCTGTTGCAGCTATGCTAAAGTGACTGGCACTTGCCACCGCGTGGCCCAGCCCGTGTGCTTATCAGTGCGCACATCAACAAACTGCTGCGCAGGCCCAACTCCAGGTCGCAGTCCAACTCGAAGTCGATGTGGAAGTGCAAGTCCAAGTCGGAGGCCGAGTCGAGCTCCAGTAACTTCATCACCTTGGAAGCAGCATCCCAGTTGCAAGTTACCGGTCGGCGTACAAATTAAAACCTCAGCACAAGAGTTTTTTCGGATGCAGATTCGAGTTGCGCGATAGCCACAGAAGCGCCCGCCCTGCCCCGCCTTGGCTCCTTCTCCTCCTGGTCCTCTAGCTCCTCCTTCTTATGTTCCCCCCTCTTTCTTCTCCTCCTCTTGCTCCTCTTCCTGCTCTGCTGGCATTCTGTGCCCAGTAGCAGTTGCGTTGTCGATACACCTCGCCAAATCGACAATAAATTCTCAGTGGCCGTGCATGAAATGGCTCAGCCTGCCCTGCCTCCCCTACCCCCTTCCCCCTGCAGCTTGTCGTCATCACTGCAGTCGTGTCTGGCGGGTTCTGGAACTCAGCTCTGCTCGCTGCTTGTCGTATATCGCAGCGTGGTTATCACATTTGTCTCAGTTGCGCCGAGCCTGGCAGCGCTGAGAGCACAGCGCGGCTTGTGTGCGCTACACCAGCAGGGTATTTTGGCATGTAGAGGCAGCTGGCGATGGTTGAAGAAATGAAGTTGAATTTGAAATTGATGACTAGTAACAAATATACAGTTAAGTATAAACAAATCAGTTTGTCAATCAATTTACCACCTGATCCCCCCAACAAACATATTTCGTAAATATTTCATTTCTCTGCCCAGCATATTTTGTATTGCATACTTGCAGGCGAGGCCATGGAAACCTTTGCATTTATTAAAATGTTTTAAATAAGTTCTTCATTAATGATTCGATTGCACTCAAGTGTGTGCAAATAATTTGGATGATCAAATTTATTATAAGCACAAATAATGAACGTTATAGTATTATAAATTCGCTTCCAATTTGATTAATATCGATTTACGGTGGGCGGAAGGAGGATTGGCCAAGTTCTAAAACATATTTGATCTACCTGCATAATAAACTATACTTTCACTGAGTCTTGTATATTTTCACTAGCTCTTAAAGTTTCTGAGGTATAGCACTTCATACAGACAATTATTTAAATGTCGACTGGACTGTTGCAATTGATCAAGAATATACAACATATATATACGTGAGGTCGGACACGCCTTCTTCCGTTTCTTAAATACATATTTGGCTGGCACAATGCTATACCACCCTTCTACCCTATAGTTAGTGGATACAAAAGTATAGGAGCTGCTTTCATTGTACATAATAATTGAAAAATGTTGTGCACTCAATATAATTGTAAATGTATCTCTTGTGTTTATAAGTATTTGAAACTGTCAATTAAAATTCTCAGGAATTATTAGACACTTAAGGGTAATTATTAGACATTACAAGGTATATAATTACCAAACGAAGTTAAGTTTGAAGGGAGATGCACATATAGAAACCTCTTGTCGGCAAGTGAAAGAAAGCCTTTATCTCATCTACTCGCTCATGCAGGGTATTCAGGAAGTCACTGCAGCCGTGCTATACCCTTTATGCTGGCTCTTAGCGCTGCTGGCGGTGCATCCAATTGCTGGGCATGGCTTCGGCTCGCTTGGTTGGCTGCGGTCTGCCAACATTTTGGGCTGCTCCAGCCTCAGCCGCAACCTCACCTCGGGTTGTTGATCGTCGCTTCGATTTGGTACGTTTTTATCTCCTACCGTGAATTTCGTTACTGCTCGTAGCTACTGCAAAAGGTCTGTTTGCTTTTTCTGGGCCCTACATGTGTATCTGAGCAGAGAAAGAGAGAGAGAGAGAAAGGGGAATGAGGGCGGCTGGAGGGGATGCCCTTTATGGTGTAGGCAGTCTCAGTTGCGCAATGACATCATAAAAATCATTTAAATTAATTTGCAGTTGTTGTTCCCGTTGCTCTTGCGGCTCCATATGCTTTTATTTGTTTTTTATTTTTATTTCTATTTTTATTCGGATTTCGCTTTCAATGACAAACGCTTCTGTTAATTTAACAAACGTAGCGACAAGCGAGCAGAGGCGACTCCGACTGTGGCAACTGTGGCAACTGCGTGGACGCGCGGCCATTACAAGGACTAAGTCCGCATCATTAAATTAAAATTGTCGCACAGTAGAATTGTTTTGGGGAGGTTTCGCTACAATTTTTTCTCCCCAGCGAAGTTGGTTTCTTTTTTTTTCTCTCCCTCAGCTATGCAAAGTTTTCACTTCCTTTCTTTCCCCCTCTCCCTGGCGCTTTATTAACAATGCGCTTCGGTTTAATGGCCGCGATTGTACAAATCGCCTTATGACAATTTAGCCAAAGCTCGGCTACAGTTTTTATGGTCGTTTAATGCCTCGCAATGCTTTTTACTGTTAGCCATGGGGGGCCGACACCACTCTGCCCCACTGTCTGTCCCACTGTCTGCCACACTGTCCACATGCAAATCTCGTTGTCCAGATCCTGCCTGGGTGTTCCAGGCGATCGTTGCAGCCACTCTGCGATGGTCGATTTCCGACTGAGTAATTAAGGCTTGTTTTGCAGCTTGTTGTTGCTGCTGTTGCTGCTGTTGTTGCTGCTGTTGTTGTCTAGTGTCACGCCATTAAAAAGAAATCACAGTTAAGGCTCAAACGCTCAGGCAGCTGGTCAGTTCAGCGCTTGATTTCCACGTAAGACTCAAGCTGCACTTGGACGCGAAGTCCGACTGGCAGTGGGACTGGGACTGGGAGTTGGATTGTGTACTCCTACTCGACTCGAGCTTCGCCTTGGGCTTATCAGCGATGCCGATGTGGAAGTTTGCTTAACGCCCAAACGAACAAAATTCATTCGTAGAATTTCGGGGCAGACAAACGCTTCAGCGAAATCGATTTGGTGGCCAAGTCGACTTCTGTCGAGCAATGGAATGGCATGGAATGGTCTCTGGAGTGCCATAACCATCCAAATTGTGCCTAAGTAGTGACTTTGACTTCGTGCTGCCTCTGCTGCTGCTGTGGAGGCTGTTTCGCCACGCACACACACGTTATCGATTAGGAATACACACACACACACACACGCTAGCACACACAACTTACTTTTTTTCTTTTTCTTTTTTTTTTGAATTTTTGGCTTTTTTGTTGTTACGCTTTAAAATGCTTCCGCTGCCGCGTTGTTTTTCCTTCTGCGTTTCTTTTGCAAAAGTCCATTTGCCGCCTCAACTCAATCCGCGTCCAACCCCAACGATAGCTAGCCAGATCTCTGCCAGAGACGGGCCAGGGCTGCCTTCTCTGCTGCTGCCGCTGCCCTTGCACCCCTGGTGCGGTTGGTCACGTACAAGATTTTCTCGTTTATTACATTTCCCTTTAGGTTTATTGCTTCTTAGTGTCGAGCCGGCAGCCGATGAAGAAGCTCTACAATGCTACCCCCACCCCCCGTGCAGCTGCCCCCTTTTCCTCCCCTTCTCGTATTGGACTCAGCCGTGCCAGAATCGCAAAAAAAGAGAAGAAGAATATGAAAAAAGACTTCTTCTACGTCGATGTTGACTTGCCACTGACAGCCAAGCCATCGACCTGGGTTCGTCATGCCACGCCCCCCCTCCTCTCTTCCCTCCTCCTTCCGCCCCCTCCCTTAAACTGACATGTGCAGCTCTCATTTTGCAAACATTTTTCACGCATTTCAAACCCAAAACTCGACGCAATTCATTTGACTATGTGATGTCCAGCCAAGTGCCACACCCCCCGCCCCAGAGTGCCCCCTTAGGCAGCCCATTGCCTGGTGATATATGCACTAACTGGCGGCTCAACAAAGCCTGACGTGACATTGCCACAGCAGAGTGCGCTCTCATAAAATTGAAATTACCGGAAGTTATTATATCTTCATATAACATATATATTAACTGGCATTGTCTCCCACTGTCCTTTGTCCTGCCAGTGTTCCCCCTTCTCCTCCCTCTCTACCCATCTCTCTCTCTTTATCCAGCTCTCTATCTTCTGGCTGTCTGTCCATCTCCAGCCGTGCATCCTGTAGCGTTTAAGTTTAATTTTCTGCTTTTTCCGCTTGGTCTCTCTGCCATTGTCTGAGTGTGTGTGTGTGTGTGTGTCCTGTCTGCTGTGTCCTTTGCCACGTCCGTTCCGGCATTTTCATATTTCCAAATCAAAATTTAACAACCACAACAATGACAGCAACAAATTGAGTAGCATAATCCACACAGAGAGAGAGAGAGAGAGAGAGAGAGAGAGTAGAAGAAGAAGAGCCAGTGTTGACCAGCGCCAGAGGAGAATGTGTTGTAAAATGCGCATAGCTCGTTGCTCAAGGCATTTTATGGCGAGTGCGGGCCACATGCAAAGTGGGCCACATGCCACATGCCACATCTATATTCATGGTCATTGCCAGCAGAATCAAGGTGACGTCTAAAAAACGACTATAAAACACAGCAGCAACAACCAGGATACACCAGCAGTAGCTGCACTAACCCCCCGAGTGGATGCCTGGAGGGAGCAACGAACAGGCGCCTCTGCCCTGCTCCTGCCCTCCCTCCTGCCTGCCTTCCTCCACGACTCTCCTGCCAGCCAGGCCAGCGACCTTTCCACACATGCAGAATATTAAAATCCATCTTTGAAATGCAAGCGGCGTCGCTCGCCCCTTTCGACGTCATCACAGCTGCCGGCTCGCTCGCTGCCAGCATTTGGAATTTCGGTCAGGTTGGCAGCCCCAACAGCAGCCCCAGCAGCAGGAGCAGCAAAGAGTTGAGCATCGAATCGAGGACAATGTGTCGTGCTGCTGCTTCCGTATGCAAAGGATGTTGCGCAGCGCCAACAAAGTTTCGCCGCCGCCGTCGTTGAACTGACGGGCCAAGTGAAAGTGAAATTTCAGCAGCAGCTTCCCCCACCTGCCCGCCTCCCCTTCCCTGCCTGTTCTAGCTCAGCCCCTACTCCCCTCTACTCACTCTCTCTGCCTGCCCTGTATAACCTCCAGCACCAAAAGACAAACAAATGCTTTAGCAGCGCGTGGACTTGAACCCATTTCGCAATCGCAGTGCCAGGTTGCCCCTCCTTCCCCCTCCCTCCCCCCACTCTGTTGCGGTCAGCAGGCCGCGTTGCGTCGTCGTTTGCCCCGTGGCAAATTTGTTATGCAAATGGCCAGCGATTTAATTATCGCGCTAGACAACTGAAATATCGCCACATGAAACATAAACTGAAGCGCATTTAATTAGCGTTAATTGCTGCAATCTCTTTTCGCTGCCATCGCCATCCTTGTTCTACTCTCCCCCACTCCCTTCCCCTCTCTCTTGGCGCTAGCACGCCTATCTGGCACAGATATCTGCCCCGAACACGTACTATGCAAACTGATAGCTGCAGCGACAAAATTCTTGCCCGCCGGCCAAAACTTGTTTGCTATAATTTACTTGCTTGAGAGAGTCGCCAGCAATTGCCAAGAAGATGCTCCACAGAGAAGTCACCTCCAATCCCAGCACCCTCTCTATCCTCAGTCCCATCCTCATGCTCGTCCTTGTCCTTGTCTTGTATTCCTTTGGCGAATTTCGATCAATTTCGTTTGCGTTTGCCCATTTGTTAATCAAATGGCCTACAACGTTGCAGGTTGCTGCTTCTGCTGCTGCGAGTTGCTGTTGCTGCTGTAAGTTGCTGGTGCTGCTGTTGCTGTTGTCGCTGTCGCAGTTGTCGTCATTTCGCTTTTGGAATTGCCTGGCCAAGGCCTGCGGGAATATCGCCGTGTCCGTCTTGGTGGTCGCCGGAAGTGCTGGAGACACATGCTGGCCAGGATTCTCTGCCAGACAAGTTCAAGTCTGTTTTATGATCTAGTGTGAGTACTGTGAATCATGCACAGTAAATTTGCCCACTCGCCTCTCGTTCCAATCAAGCAGCACATAAATCACACAACGGCAACTTAATCCAATCAGACAACAAGTAAGAAGGCTACAGGCGAGTGTGCTCGACTGTTGTATACCCGATAACCAACAAAAAGAGGGGAAGAAATAACAGAATACTTACTCACAGTATGTCTGGATCTAGCCCTTGTATGAGCTGTGCAGTGCAAGGAAAGCAAGGAAGTTCAGTCAGACCATTAAATGTCTTGGAATTCGTATGGAATACTGGACTTATAATGCAGCTCTACGTTCAGTAGGGGATACAATAACAAATCCTATAGGTCGTTGTTAAGATCCGCTTTACAAAATAAAATTAATAAGCAAGAAAATTATACACAGAAACTACTTATAAGTAGTCTTGGAAAAGTAACAATCATAGAGCTCATGAGGTTATAGAAATATATGTGTGGGAATGATCTGGCAACGCTGAGTCAGATGGCCCAAGTTATAGTCGACGGAATGGCAACGACGTACATTTAATAAGAAGAGGAGTTCGAGTTGACGACGCGAAGAGAAAAGACGTAAACGAGCAAGGCTGACGCTCAAAAAACGACGATCATATAAAAGAATAAAAAGATTAACTACGACGATATTAACATTAACCTAAAGTACTAACTAATTTTAAGGAACTACATTGAAGTATTTTGAAATAAAATCACTTAATTTAATATTAAAACAACCGTGAATTCATCACAACAACTGTGACTTGAACTTTAAACAAAACAGTTTATACCCAAGTCCCACATATGTATTCTGATCCCTAATAAAATAAATGAATAAATTAAGTTTAAGAATAAAAAAAAAAAACAAACAAAATGATTTCTTTGTTATTAATTATTAGCTGAGTTAAAAGAGACCAAGATCAAAAGGGATTTCCTGGCTTTTTCGGTATGCGTTAATAAATAATTATTTAATATTTAAATAAAAGCTTCTATGTTTAGCGCATTTTGTATTGCATACTTTCAGGCAGCCTCTTGGCAAATCTTTACGCCCACTAAAATATTTTCTTGAATAACTTCCATGTTGATTTTCCGATCGTTGCCCAATTCAGATATTATATGCTACTACTTATGAATATTAAGGATCATTCAGCATTTAAATAATGGATGCAATTCGATTTTTATCGATTAATGAAGGCGGCAAGGGGCGTGGCCCAATGCTAAATCATGCTTTAACTGCGTGCAGTAAATAGACATACTGTCACCAAATTTAGTAGGGCTAGGTCTAACAGTCTCTGAGATATTGGCTTTCATACACTTACACATTGCAATATCAACTCAACTGTACAGACAGACGGATAGACAGACAAACGGACAAACATATAAATGGACAGACTGACGGACAGACAAGCAGTCAGAAATACAGCCAGACATACAGATGTACATAGTTATGAATATCCACTCTGCTGTTGATATTGATCAAGAATATCTATATACTTATATATATAATGTTTTCCACGCCTCCTTTCATATATTTACACCAAGTCATAATACCCTTCTACCCCAATGAATAGCGGGTATAAACAGCAGCAACGGCAAACGGAACTGGCAGCTAGAACTGGGTAACTGGCAACTGGCAACTGGCAACTGTTGACAGGCAGCGCGAAGGAGAAGGAGAAGGAGAAAGAGAAACAAACAACAGAAAGGCCTAAAAAGAAATCTGCATAAGAATCAAGCGAAAAGGAATAATAATTTATTATAATTTTTCTCTCGCTCTCGACGCAGCAGCAAATGCAACAGTCTGTTGTGTAAGTATGTGTACAAGTATGCAAATAACTGTGACTGTGCCACCGTTAATATGTATGTGTGTGTGTGTGTGTATGGCATGATTATGTTACGTTGAACTTGAACTTGAACAATTAACTTAAAGTGAAATTTCGTACGCGAGCAGAAATGTAAAGGGGCTCAGTAAGAGAGAGAGAGTAGAGAGAGGGGCAGCGGGGTGTAGAGAGTGGATAGGGGAGAGGGGGCAGGGCACAAGAGATGCCGGCGACTGCGCTTTACAGGCGCGTACGTAATACGCATAATTGAATTAATTTGTATAAATGAATAGTTTAAGTGGCCGGTCGAGTGCGAGCGAGACAGCAACAGTGAGTGCTGCTGCTGCTGCCACAGCGACGTCGACTGCGACTGCGAGAGCGACAGCGATTGCAGAATGTGTGGCGCGCATTTAAATTTTCATTTTCCACACGCTTTTTGCAGAGCTTTGGCAGCTCCAGTGAAATTTGAATTTCAATTTTCTCGACGCTGGCGTTGCCAACGTGCATCAAAATTAAATTATGCTCAGACGCAGCGACGACGACGACGCAGACGCTGCTGACCCAGACAGCGTGCAGACAAAAATTATTAATTTCCATGTGTAAGAGAGAGAGAGAGAGAGAGAGAGAGCGCGAGATGGCAATGGTTAATGGTGAGCGCGTACTACATGGCGTATAATTAACGTGCATATGCCTTGAATATTATGCTGGTGACGTCACAGACGACGCGCTGGCTGCCGCTGCTGGCTGAATATGCAAAACAAATGCTCAGACACACATGAAAATCATTTAAAATTCTAATTTCAAGACAAATTAAACACAAAGCAAGCTGCAAGCGTTGATTAAATGGCGCCTAAAATAATCCCATGTTGGTCAATTCGGCATGCCTCGTGTGGGTGTTGATGTTGCTGTTGTGTTTGTTGTGCCCCCACCTGCCTGCCGCCTGCCCCCTCTCTCTCTCTTTCTGTGGGTCATTGATCCGAGCAACTGTTAAGCAAATCATTTGTGTGGGAATAGGAAGTATCGCAACTTGGGGCATATCATTATAGAAAGTGTGTCACAGTCAAAGAAGGTTCTTTAAAAGAGATTGGCACTTCTTGGTGTAGCAGGTGCTATGAGTAATTTAGAGTGAGAGGGGAAAAGTTTATTAATGCATATGTATGTACGAAATGATTAGAAAATATTTGAATGGTCGGAAAGGTAATAGTTATATATTGTGATGAAGAATAATCTATTGAAACTAAGTAAAATATTCTAGGAAATTCAAGGTAAATACTCTAGATAATTAGAATAATCAGTACTTAGCCACAACAAATAATGGTGAAGAAACTGTTATGTATCTGAAAAATTTCTAGAAAATAGAATATGTGATTGTTAATTTGTAAAAAAGAATTTGAATATGTATGAACTGATTAGAAAAATTGTATAGAACATTTATAAAATAATCACTAAGATAATAAGATAAGTACGATAATGAAGAAGAGTTTACTGAAACTTAGAAAAATATTCTAGACAAATAGTCTTGATAATTGACAGACAGTAAATTGCTTAGAAATAATTTGAATATGTATAAATTTATTAGAAATAAGGTAGAGCCCATTTAAAATAATCTGATAAGTCATGTATAGTGATGAAGAAGAGTCTGAAATAATTCTGAAAAAGTTTTCTAAAAATTGTTAGATCATAAGTGTCTTATAGAAAACTATGAGATATTTAGAAATCAATGATAAAACATTTATAGAGTGATTAGCTAATGATTAGTTACGTATAATGATGGAGAAAACTATGCTTTATTTTTTTCAAAATGATAAGTTGTTAGATTGTAAGTTTATTCTAGAATATTTGTATGTCGATAAGAGAATATGAAAATTATTACAGAACATATTAAGAATGATCAGGAAATTATAAGTAACGTATAATGATAGAGAAGACTCTGCTTTAATTCTCATAAATATTATAGAAGATTGTTATATATAGTAATATATTCTTTAAAATTGTTAGACTGGTGCGAAAATGATTAGCCATCTATAGTAAAGTGACGGAGAAGAGACTGCTGTAATTCTGAAAAACATTGTAGAAGATTCTAAGATCGTAAACTAAATATAGAAAACTTGTAGATGTATAAAATGAATAGTGAAATGTTCTAGAAAATGTTAATTATATATACAATAGTAATTTATGAATATAATAATCAGTATAATTACTGGAAATTGCCTTCTAAATAAATTATAATAACTTCTCATTTATTATTATAGACATCGAGTGTTTCCCACTGCACTTTTCCGCTTATTACCCATCAGAATCTCCCACTTAGTTGCTCTGCTCGACTAAACTAGATTTATTTGCGCACTCTTTTTCCTCTTTCCTCTTCCCTCTTTCTCTTCACTCCTCCTCTGTTCCTCTTCCCTTTGGTTTGTCAGGCGCCAGTTTTTTGACTTGTGGCAAATGCTAAAAAGGAATTTATAACTGAAAATATTTTGACAGCGCTAAGCTTAAAAAGCAGCTCGAGCTTGCTGCGGGTTTGGGTGAGGCGTGCGGGCAACTAATCAAGTGCAGCAGTGCCACACAGTGTGGCAGGCAAGCCGAGGCAAGGCAAGGCAGCCGTTCATCAAATCCGGCGGCCACACGTCGCCGCAGGACTTTTGTCAGTGCGCTAAGCTAATCAAATAAAAAATAGCCGATCTCAGGCAATCTCCCGCCCGGCAGACTCCTCACACAATGCGGCAATTTAATGCTGCATCATGTGCCCGCCGGGCAGCCACGTCTCCTTCTGCTCCTGCTCCGACTCCTGTTCCTGCTCCTGCTGCAGAACACCTTGGGCAACCCTGGCATTTTTGGGCATTAGCGCGAAGCGTTCGCTGCAAATCAAAACACACGTGGCCGCAATTGTGGCATGCTGCACGTGCAACAGTGGCACAGTAGCCACTGCCAGTTGCCAGTTGCCAGTTGAAGGCGCACTTGAAAAGCGCGAGTCAACTTTAAAGAGTCTGCAGGGGGGGAGTGAAGTGAGTGCGCTCTCCTGCTAGTTGAATATAAATTGCCGGCACAGAATATATATATGGTATATATATCGTATATATGGCATACATGCGTGCGGGGATGCCCCTGATCTGGTGAGAGGGTGTCGCGTAAATTGAATGAATGAATTGCCTTAAACGAGACCAAGAGAGAGAGAGGGAGAGAGAGGGAGAGAGTGGGAGAGAGAGAGAGTCCCGCACCCAGAGCGGAACCCAGACCCAGTTGCCAGTTACCACGATGAGGCCAAGTTGAAGGCGTTGTCGGCGTCGCCGTCGGCTTCGGCTGAGGGCTGAGGGTGGCGGCGGTGGTGGCACGACTGCGGTCGTTTATTTACACAAAAGCTTAAGCTAAACCTTAAAAAAATAACTGTTACTGTTATTCTTAAAAAAGACGAGCATCCAAAGCGTTTCCTACTCTGCTGGGGTTGCTTGAGGGTGAAACATTGCGACGACAAACGGCACAAGGGCAGGGGCAGGAGGGAGGGGGCAAAGGAGGCAGAAGGGGGCAGCATCGCAGCCACAGTCAGTGGAACTTAAGTCAAGTTCTGGCAGTAAATTGCGTCACGTTTCGGCACGCTCTCTTTATGTGTGTGTGTGTGTGCGAGTGTGTGTGCAAGTATGTGTGTGTGCAAGTATGTGTGAGGTAGTGTGTCTGCTAGTGTGTGTGTCTGTGTGTGTTTGGCAGTGTGTGTGTGTGCTGCCTTCTCGACTAAAACTCTCCTTAACGTACGTGTGCGTTTTGCACGCATTGATTTATCATGATCAACTGGCAACCCCTTCGACCCTGCGCGCCTCCTCCTGCCCACTTCTCCACCTCCTCCTCCTACTGTTCTTCCCCCCTCGCAGCCAGCAACAGTTGCACATGAAACTTTAAGTTTAAACTGCTTTTCAGTGGCATTCCCTGGTGGCTTGGCCCATAGGAAATCAATACAACTGCACTGCGACTACAGCTTCCTCTCCTCCTGCCTCTCCTGCTTCTTCTCTTCCTTCTCCTCCTGCTGTTTCCTCTCCTGTTCTGCCCTGCTGTTCATCAGCTAACGCAATAGCCCGCGGTCAAAATTGACTTACTCGCTGTAGCTGCGACTGGCACTGGATAAGTCGCTGCTCTGGACTCGCTCTGGTCTGGCCTGGCCTGGTCTGCTTGGGTGTGTCCCGTCCCGGCTTGGCTGCCTCGTTACTTTGCCAATTCGCTGTCCCTGTCCGCCCAATAAGGCAACGTCAGTAGCCGCCGGGCACACACACCGCACACCGCACACCACACACACTCACACACATACTCGCACACACACACACACAGCGCAGTCACACAGTCCTGTCCCAATCGGTGTATGCTTCACTTGCGCCATTCTCTGCGCCTACGCTGGCTCTGGCCAGAGGAGTGAGGAGTGCGTGATGAGGGGTGCGGGGTGCGGGCCCTGCTGCGTCCTGGGCGGCAGCTACGTGATCTTATTTTGTGCTACGCTTGGCGGCCGCATTTTATGCCCAATTTTTCTTTTGCTTTCGATATCAATTCGTGCGTTTGTTCGCTATTCTTTCCTCTCTTCTCCTCTTCTCTCCTCTTCGTTCAGTTTATCCTTACGCCTGTCGTGAATTAAAAGGATTTAAAGTCGTTGTGCAGCTCAGGCTAAAAAGAAGCCCGAATGTTTTTGCAACTTGCGGTCGCCCTGCACCCTCATCACAACTACAGGGTGTGCGAGTGTGTGTGTGTGTAAGTGAGAGTGTGTGTTGTTTTTGTGGGTTATTACTTTTCAATATTGTTCTTGCGGATTAGAGTGACATGTGCCCCAGGGCCAAGCGGGATAGTACGAGGGCGTGCGACAAGACCTTCCTTATGTGCATCGCATGCGCTCCATTTGCGCGGTACAGGTTCGATTGTTGTCTATATATCACTTACAAAGGTATCTTCAACTCAAGATTTTGATGAATGAAAACTGTACTAATTAAAAGTATTCTCATTAAATCAAATATACAGTATGATATACTATCTTTGATCTGAGCGTTGTATTGAGGAAGGCACACGCAGAGTTTTGTCGTTTCTTTATTGACAATAGATTCGGCAAATGTTTTGAAATTAATTTTATACTCAGATTTACATTTTTGAAAATATGATATTTTTCCAAGGCGTATTTATGGAAATAAAACAAATCGAGGTACAGTTAACACCTTCAAGGAGGTGTTCCTTTTCAATATTCTCCATAATTTCATTTTGAAATTGTTTGCTATAGATTTAATATAGTATAGTATTGTATAATCAGGCCCGTAGCTAGGTGTATGCAGAGTATGTGGAGGAGCAGGGCCCTCATTTGGCCGGGGCATATATTTGAAAAATGCAATTCTTTTAGGCAAATACATATATATTCATTAAATAATGTAATTAAACTAGGGGCCCGCGACAAGTAGTGCAGAAGGGCCCGTAAAACCGGCCCTGTGTATAATAAACAGCAATAGTCAATAAGTAAAGACACTGAACTTACAAACATTTTTAGACATTTTACTATAAATATGCAAGAAATAAATATAAAACAGTTAATTCTTATAAATTGAAAATATGGAAAAGTAGAAACTATTAGGTTTTTTTTTTACAGAATACAAATTAAACATTTTGGTAGGGGGAACTATATACATAATAGAATTTAATACAATAATGTTAGTTCTTTAAAATGTATAAAATTTGATACAGAATGAATACAGAAGTATCTAGAACCCTAAATACAATGACTTTCCACATGCAAGTTGTATAATTTCAGACCAAGTAATGAGAATTGAAAGTCATTATACAATGTCAGGTCAATATACATACAAGTAAAATCTTTAAAAATCCCAAATCAAATTTACCATAGTTGCCCAGTAATCTCAAGTTTGAGTGCCGCACACATGCTTCGCCTGCGTGTAGCATCTGTTTGCCACTGATTTGCCCTTAAAGTGCGCCTCTCCCCGTGATTCTCACCCACTCGGGCGGAGAGCGTGCGATAGTTTCGCCTCACAGAGAGCCCTTTTTCATTAATTTGCAAGTGTGAATATGAATAAATTCGTAAATAAATTGCAGCTTTAAGCCGTTTGCAGGCGGGCCAATCAGGCCCGACGCACACCCAGACTCGGATACAGATTCAGATGCGGATACCAGTGAGGAAGTGGAAGGAGGGAGGGCAACGGGAAGTGGGAGCTGGCTGCAAGCAACAGCCACAACAAGGCGGCAAATATTATCCTTTCAAGTTGATTTGATCACGTACGCAAAGGGAATTCCGGGACGCAGAGCCCCCCGTACAAAATATGAGCTCGAGCTCGACAAGAGGCGTAGGCCGAACAGTCGAGCTGAGTTGAGTCCTGCGTGGCGCGGCACAGGCTTTCAGGCAAATCAAAAACAGCAACAAAAGGCGACTGCGAATAGTGTGTGTGAGAGTGTCTGCGAGTGTATGTGTGTGTGTGTTTGTCAGCCTAAGGGACGCGCTGGCACTTAAACATTAATAGAGCAGCGGGCGAAAGGCAACGCCAACGGCAACGATATGCGTAATAAATGTCGGCAACAGCAACGCGACGCTGTCGCTGTCGCTGTAGACGTCGACTGCGGATTCTCAGCGGATGTGTCGAAAAAAGGCGGCCAGAGCAAATCCTAAAATATTAAAGCGAGCTGCGCACACAATAAGCGAAATTAAAACAATTGTGCGAGAAGCCATCGCAGTCGCAGTCAGAGTCGCAGTCACAGTCCCCTCAATAAATATGGCACACTCTGGCAAAGCCCTCAACCAAATGAGCCTTGCTCTTGGCCCTAGCGGCCTTAGATCCTGCGCGTCTTAGTCGAGGCAATTTATGGCTCGTCGAAGATGCCACCGCTAAGCCCAAAAACAAACGCCGTCAATTCATTTCGTGCGCCAGTTCGACTTCATTTAACCCGCCAACGACCCTCGTACTCCTTCCTTCCTCCTTCTCCCCACACCCCACTCCAAAGGGTATCTAAATTCCTAACCCTTTTCAGAGTCGCGCAACGTCTTCATTAGCAACTGCTTTGGTCACGCAACTGTAGCCCGGGAAATTAACGTAGCTCGCTGGTCATAAAAATTGCGTTTATTGAGGATGCTCAATGGCAACTGCTGCAGCCGCTTTAAAGCCTCGGGGAAAGTGAAAATCCTTTCGCCTTAGCAGCTGTGCGCAGCTTGCTTCTACAGGTTTTCATTATACGCTTGCAGTGGGTATATTCATTTTGGACGGAAGTTTGAAGCGCAACTTAAGCGATATATCTGAAAGTATATATATTCTGGATCAGCATCAACAGGCGAGCTGTACTAGGCATGTACGATTGTATGTCCGTAAGTACCTTCGTCTATCCATCTGTTTGTATGTCCATGCATTTATCTGTTCGCCTGTCTGTCTATCTGTCCGTCTGTCTGTCTGTCCGTCCGACTGTATGTTCGTCAGTGCCTTCGTCTGTCCATATGTTTGTCCTTTCGTTCGTCTGTCTGTTTGTCCGTCGATCTGCAATTCACCTGTCTGTCCATCTGTCTGTCCGAGAGTGCGTTCGTCTGTCCGTCGGTGCGTTCGTCTCTTTGTAAGTCTGTATTTCCGTCCGTTAATCTGTCCGTTCGTCTGTCCGTCCCTCTGTATGTCTCCTAAAACGCAAATAAGTCTGCCAGTCTCAAAGCAATCTTGATAAAATCTTACACACATGCTTCCTATTGTTGCACTCTGTATACAAGTCGGAATCGGATCTAACCAATATATCATATAGCTACCTATTTACTAATTGTTTTTATGTTTCAAGATATTGCAACCAAACTAACTACATCGGCTAATATTTATGTAAATAATATGGCTGTAACTCTTCATCATAATCGCATAGTATAACATATCATTTAATATATTTAGGAATCGGCTAAAATAAGAAATATTGTATGAAGCGCATTATTTTTTTTTTCTTAATAACCTAACTTGTCAGTACAGTAACCTATGCATACTTTTTCCATTTCATTTAAATCCGAGAGCTATATAATTCCAAATCAGTCCAAAATAAGATACTTATTTCAAAATTTTAAGAACAGTCGACTGTAGGGGTAAGAAATGTATAAAAAATTAGATATACAAATTTATATTACACTATATTATATTAACATTAAATATGAATTAAAAGTTAAAAAAAACCCGAAATATATCTGTAAAATTAAAGTTAAAATTTACTCTAAACAATAAAATTTTATGAAATTAAAAAATTAAATTTTTACAGATATTATGACTTTTACCATCATGAAGCATGAACAATGTTATAAAACTCTTTTCTTTTATATGTACATCGTAAGGCAACAATCGGCTAAAGGTAAAGCCACACTGCAAGGGTATAACACCTTCGTTATGCCATAGGTAGCCTTTTTCTGGTTATAAACGCGCACGTGTTCGCAACGGTACCCGGACGGACTCGTTCACTTCTATCCACAGCTACAGTATCTGGTGGCATTGGCATGCGAGTCTCTCAATGAGTAGAGCCAGTTGAGCCAATCGTTGACAATTTCCAATTGGCCGTCGACAGTTGGCTGTCAAAAAATACTTGGCCTGCTCGTCGCCAGTCTCAGTCTCAGTCTCAGTCGCAGCCTCAGCTGGCTCCAGCTCCGTGTATAGCTCCGTCTATCGTCTATATCGCGTATCTATTGTATAATTAGGCGCTTTGTATCGCTGAAAATTGCCTTTGACAAGTAAATGACAAACGCTTTTGATTGCTCGATTAAATCGCACGGCGCAATTGTTAATTGTGCAAGTGGAGGGAGGGGAAAGGAGGAGTTGGGAAGGGGGGAGGGTGGCTTGCCACTTGGGTTTGAGTTTCGGTTTCAACTTTGGTTCCATCAATGCGGCACGTCTAGGCCGCCGCATGATATGTGGCTATAATGCGTGTTGTGGCTGGAATAAGTACATTCTAAAGTTTAGAAGAGACCCCCCTCTCCACTCTCTCTGTCATCTTCCCCTCTACTGTTGCTTTGTGCAGGTGGCACCTTGGCTTTATTGATTTCTGCGGCTGGCTTTTATGAGGCAAGCATGGAGTGTGGCGTCTCTCTCTCTCTCTCTCTCTCGACTCCAGTTGAGGCGTGTTCAACTGGCTTCGGTTTTGGTTTAGTTCGCCTTGCTTTTCATTTCTTGGCGTGCCAACCCCAAGGCACATGCAATTAAGCGCACATGTGTGTAGCTTTCCCTCCCTCCCCTCTCTCTCTCTACCTCCCCTTTCTCTTCTTACTCTGCCTCTCCCCCGCATGGGGCACCTGTGCGACGTTCCATGTAAAATTTTACAACTTTTGGCGAGAGAACGCGCGCGTAGCAACTTTGACGCCTCATTGACTCGAGTGGATTCTCGCGCTGCCATCCTGCCCCTCCCCCTCTGTTGCCCCTCTGCTCTCAGCAGACTGGCGTGTCACATGCATTTGGGTCGCTACTTTATATGGTAGGGTGTAGGGGGGACTAAGGTCCTGCTCCCCACCTTGTGTAGTTCTCGGCTGTGGCTTTTGGTTTTGGTTGTGCGGTTTCTGTGGCTTCTCTGGTTCCATATTTTGTTGTGCTCGCTCGTTTTTGTGTGTTTTGCTGTTTGCTTTTTGCTCTAGGTATTTGTGTGTGTGAGTGTGTTTTTATTTTGGCAATTAAATGCATGCGGCGAATGGCGACGATGGCGTTGATGGCCGCCCTGGGCTCGTGACTGAGCTGCTGCCACGTTGCATGCCGCATACTAAGTGTCATTATGAGCGACGCTTTTTTAGCTCTCACTCGCCTAAAACCCTAGACGAGGTCTGTCATTATGGCATACACTATGAGCAAACACACACCCACACACACAGAGAGGGAGAGAGAGAGAGAGAGGGAGAGACACGCACACAATGTTGCAATTACGTCGCTTTGGTCAAAGAAATTTGCCTACAGCATAATCCAATTTAAAGTGTTTAAATCAAATTTTAAACATCACAACGAAGTGGCATTGTATAGAGTCCTGTTCCTCTTCCTGTTCCTGTTCCCCCTTCTCCCACTGGCACCCTCTTGATGCGGGTGGAAATTTTGAATTATGTTTTAATAAATGTGGAACGGGGGTGGCTCAGCTCGCCTAGTCCTGTTGCTGGCCTTGGCTTGTTGTACCTACGCGCCACTAAACCATGAAATGCAATCAAATTTGCGGTCGTCAAATGGCAAATATTGCCTGCGCCATCCCCCCCCCGCCCCTCGAAGCTCTCTTCACTTTAAAGAGGGCAGGGAGGGAAGGGGACTCAGTTGAGCTGTCAGTGCGCGTCAGTTTGCCAGCTCGAGCTGACAGCCTCCCACCGCAGTGTACAACTCAATTTTGAGTTTTCGGTTTTGGATTTTTCAAATTGCACGGACAGAGGCAGAGGCAGCAGTGGCAGCAGCAGCACAAAGCGTCGCGAGTTAATGAAAAGGATACACATGTCAACTTCAATTTCTGTTTTCTGTTCAGGTTTTCTTTGCTCGGTCGAGGTGTTTGCCACAAGGGTTGCTCAAATTAGTTACTTCCTGGCCCAGAGGGTTGACTCTGCCCGCCTGGCCCGCCCCCTTACGCCTTGCCGTAGGTGTTGCACAGCGCAATCTGTTACATTTTTCTCTCAACTCTCTACAGTCTTCAGAATCTTCACTCTCTATTGTCTCTCTGCCCTCAATTGTCCTCATTGTTGGCTTTCAAATATTTGCACTTATGCCTATGCCTGTCGCCTGGGTGGGCGTAGCGCTAATTCACCCGCAATTCACCAACAATTTGCCCACAATTGTTGCCGTTGCTATTGTTGTTGTTATTTGGGCTCACAGTCGGCATATTTGCCTGTTTGCCCTGCAGTTTAATGCACAATCAATGTTTAGCCAGAGAGCTTTCGTTTAATTAGCCAACTGCGCCTTGTTTGCCCACTGGATCTACATTATATCTGTTGCTGCCCTCCTGCCCTCCTGCCCAGCTGCCCAACTCCTAGTCCCATCTCTGGCATCTCCCAGGGTCATTGGGCAATTGAAATGCACTTTGAGAAACGGAAAGCTATAAAAGCCGTGTAACAGCAATCAATTACTTATCGCAACGGCATCAAAAATGTACTCTAACTAGTGAATCAGTTAGGTTACTCTGTGAGGTTTGCATAATTCAGAGTTAGACTGTATTTTATAACAAGAGCTTCCATATCTTAATATAAAAATTTATCTTATTCATAATAATTATAATTTTATGAAGGTATCTTTGAAAAACAATCTAAATTTCTTAACAAATTTAAAATAAGACTGTATTCTAAAATTAATGGTAGGCATTTTGAAGAAGTACCTTATTATTTTAAGGAATTGTGAAACATGTCGCTTGACTAAGACTGCGTTCCATATTTATAAAAAGGTTTTTTCCTGTCGTCTCCTTGTGAACAACCTCATAATCTTATTATAAGTTAGCTTCCTTCTATTCCATCTATATATTCTGACCTCATTTCTTCCAGGCATCGAAAGGTGCACCTAGCTGGCTCGCAATGCTAGGTTACTCTTTGAGAACTGTAGAGTTAATTTAATGAAGGTATTCCTTTAATGAACATTCTCCTTGAAAAACAACCTCAATATCAAAAGAAATTTATAAAAATACCTTATTAAATTGTGACTTAGACTGTATATTACATTCCAAGGCAGGTATTTTTCATATGCTCCCCAGAAGAACACCCTCACTGAAGAACAACCTGGCTATATTAAAAAAAAAGCTTCAAAATAGACCCAATGAAACTGAGACTTAAAATGTATTTTATTATGGAGACAAGGTTTTGCTTACATTCCCATTGAAAACTAACCTCAATATCGTACTATAAATAGGCTTCCCTTCCTTTCAAATTGCATACACTCATCTTCTTTGCCTCCCTTTACCACGTAATCTGTTTGAGAAGCGCATAGAAGCGCTCGCTACACGCGATCAGCGCTTTCTCAGTGCATTTTCAGCAGTACATTCAACACGGAGAACTTGTTTTCACAGCACAAAATAGACAACAATAAAGCAACAATAATACAAAAGATGATTTATCGTGTGATTAAACAGGAAGATATTTCTATAGTTTTTTCCGATTTTTTTTTCACTCGCTGGCGCAGCGTGACTATAAACATGTTTCCCCGAGTGTTGTCGTTGTTAATGGTTTGTTAGCTTTTATTTAGAATGCTCGCTATATATTCTAAATTATAGAATTGCATTTATAAGTAATATTAATTAGCTATAAATAACACGAGAAACAACTGCAGCGACTTCTAACTGGTTTCGCTGTCGCCGTCGTTGTCGCCGTCGTTGTAGTTGTAGTTGTAGTTGTTGCTGCTGACTAAGCCGCCCCCGGGGGAGCGCGAACAGCGGCAGCGACAGCAAGTTGTGCTCGGAGCACAGTGGCTGCGAGCTGTAAGCGCGCCTGCTCGATTACAAGGCTCCGCGCATTAGATATAAATAACATATAGCTCACTATAAATCAATGAGGGAAAGCTAGACGAGGCGGCGTGGGACGGACAGTATGATAAGGTTTATCGCACGGGCGCGTACGGTAATTAAGAGGCCAAAACTAACATTAATCTGAACAGGAATATGCACGAGTTCGCACACCCACACACAAATACAGCCCACACTGGCTGGCGAAAGTATGCGTATCCGTATCCGCATCCGTATCTTATGCTCATTAGGCACAGCCTGCGCCTTGACCGCCAAACCAAAGTTCAAAATAATTAATGACCTCTGGCCAAAGTTAATGAAAGACGTAATTCTCGTATAGCCTGGTCTTTTTATGCCTCCCTTCTGACCCTGCCCCCCTACTCCTTTGCATTATGAGTGGGGAGTGTTGCTGGCTTCGACTTCCGCTGGACTCTGATTTATTTATGGCCAGCCAACAGCTGCCTGATTAGCCGAGACTTGACCCCACTCGCTGCTCCCGTGGTGATTGAGAGCCACTTGGCCAATGTCTTGTCTAATTTGCACAGCTTGAGGTGCTCCAAGGCGACAGCGCAGAAGAGAATTGACGTGTTTTCTCTAGGTTTCTCAACTGAGATTGGTGGAATTGAGCAACCATTTTGGTTAATGAAACTGATGTAAGATGCAGTTGAGTGGGGAGTACTGAGAGATAATGCTAGAGACAAAGATCACTTTCTCCTGCCCTTATATTTTTATTCTCGCACTCTCCCTATCTCTTTTCCTCCCTCTGTTTTTCTTCTAGTTCTTCTCTAGTCTCACATCACCTTTCTATATTTTTCTCGTTATGTTTCCCACTGTATCTTTCCCATATACCTTTAATTTGCCTCACTCTCTCTCGCTCTCTCTTTATTTTCTACTCTCTCCTGCCCTCTTTCTCTTATTCTTCCTCTTTCTCTCTATCTCTATATTCCGCATTTACCTATTCCCTCTCATTTTCTCTCTCTGACTCTCTCGGTTTCTATATCTATCCTTATCTTTCTTTCTCTCTCTTTATCTTCAACTCTTTCTTTCTTTTATTCTCTCACGCGTTTTCTCTGTTTCCTTCTCGCTCTCTTTTTCCCTTTTCCCATAATTCTCGCTCTCCCTCTTTGTCTCTCTATCTCTCACTCTCTCTATTTCTATTTTCCACTCTCTTTTCTTTATTCCTTTTTCTCTTTCTTTCTCTTTCTCACTCTTCTTTTTCTAGCTCACTCTCTCTCTGTCTATATGTCTTTCTCTCTTCCTCTCTGTGTGTCTTTTTCTCTCTGTCTTTCGTTCTCCCTCTGTGTCCCTCTCACTCTTTTCCTATCTCTCCATCTCGCTCTCTCTTTCTCTCTTCCTTTCTCTCTCCCTCTCTCTTCACCACTTCTGTTTCTCTTTCAGGCCTGATCTTAATGGAATGCATATACTTAATAAGTATAGCCAACTAACACTATATAAATCTAATAAGCGCTGCAGCTAAGCAGCAACAACAACAACAACATATACTACAAATACAACAACAACAACTACTTCTAATACAACAACAACAATGTCACGTTCAATGTCAAATGCTTAGCAAAATTTGCAAAGGAAGCGTGTAAAGCGTTTAAAATATTTTCTCATTAGACAACTCGCAACAGACGCCGACGCTGACGCTGTTGTCGATGTTGTTTCTGATGCCGACAAGGGTTGGATGAGGAGGGGGGAACAAAGGCGGGACTGTTGACTGTGCCGAGTATTGGCTGCTTTTTGCACAAGTTTATATGAAATGTCAAACGGCAACGACAACAAATGCAACAACAACAGCAACAGCAACTTGACCTTCATTTACTGCAGCGACAACAACAGCAGCAGCAGCAATAACAACAACAACAACTACTGCAGCAGCAGCAGCAGCAGCAGCAACTACCCACGGCTGCTGCTGTGTTTATCTCTGGGCTGTCTGACTAGACTCGACTGGCACTGGGCCTGGCTCGAACGCAGCGCCAGACTGCAGCTAGGCCAGTTGGCTGGCGTCTGGCGGGGATCGGGCAGAGTTGCTGCCTGACAGCAACATTGAATTGCTGCTGCTGCTGCTGGTGCTGGTAGTTGTTGCTGCTGCTTACGTAAGTAGCTGGCAGCAGGGCGCAGGCTGCAAGTCGCCGCCTGTTGAGCAACAGCGCAACAAACTTGCTGCAACTATCGACAGTTATCGCCATAAATTTTGACACCAAATGCAAAAGTGTCGTCAGCGGCGACACAAATGGACAAATTGCCCCCCCGCCTCTCCCCTGCCCCTTGGACTAGCCTGGTGCCCTGGCTGGCCAATTGAAATGTTTTCCCAGCTGCCAAGCTTTCTCTGCTTCCCTCTCTCCCTCCCTTCTACTCTCTCCATCTGCCTCTGCTTTTCCTTTCCCTCTGTCCCATCATTGCCATTTTAGCAGTTTCGTTTTTTGCAAATCCTTTGAATGTTTGCGCTGTCACGCAGCAAATGTCTCACATACATAAAGCATGCAAACATTGGCTGCCACGCCCACTGCCCACTGCTAGTATTCATCATCCATCAGCTGCCAGCGACGAGGACTAAGTAAATATTTAGCGGCAAATTAAAAACAAATCACACAAATATTGAAACAATACGCTACGCAACTGCAACTGTTGTTGCCACCCTCGCTCGCCCTTGTCCCGCTCGCTGCTTGCCACACTATGTGGCATCTTTCTTTCCCTCCCTGCCTCTTGCAACCTTGTCGTGTGCGCTGTGCAAACTGCCGCCTGTCAACTTTTGACGCTCGCTCAAATTAGAAAACAGTGCAACAATTATTTCCATGCGCAACTTCTGCTGGAATTGAAAGAGAACTAAGCGAAGCATAGATACCCTAACTACCTCTAGCTGTTTCCTGCATGACAAAGTTTGAGCTATTGTCTTATGCAAACAAATCTAACTAAGTCTATATTCTAGTTCTGTCTCCTTCCCCTCTCACTCTTCTCACTCTCATTGATTTTTTTGAATTTATTTCATTTATAGTCGAACTATGGTCAGTCGACTGTTTAAAAGTAAAAACCAATTAATAATTATAATTGAAGTTTTAAATTGAAATATAAAATTAAGAATAATTTTAAATTAAAGGTAAAACCTTAAATGTGAAAAATAGAAATTAATTGAAATCTATAGTATACGAACTGGGATAAAAAAGAATAAGCTGATCCTTTCATATTTCTCACTCTCATAGAAAAAGAAAAAGGGCTAAACGAAGCATAGGTACCTTAACTACCACTAGCTGTTTTCTTTTTCAACTTCCTACTTGTCAAAGCTAAGGATCTCGTCTTCTGCAAACAAATTCTTCCATCTACTCCCTTCTTCTTCCTCTTTCCATTTCTCCTCTCTCATAGAAAATTAAAGAGACGTCTTCTAGACCCCTAAGGGAATCATTTAGGGTACCTAGGCTCCTACTACATTCTGTTTGTTCTCTCTACCAACTGCCTGACTTAGCTCAAGTCCTCGTCTGCTACAAACAAGGTCTACATTCTAGTACATTCTCCTTCCATCTTCTCCTCTTTCCACTCTTCATGAAATGGAATGAGATGTAAGCGAAGCTTACCACTAACTGTTTTCTATCTCTACCAACTGCCTGACAAATCTAAAGTTCTCATCTGCTGCAAATAAAGTCAAACTAAGTCTACATTCTAGTTCTTTCCCCTTCCTCTACCCCCTCTCCACACTCTCCACTTCCTCTTCTTGCAATCAGCGAAAGTTAAAGCTTGCTGAGATTGGGACTGGGACTGGGACTGGGACCCGTATAGAGTCTGGAACTGGGGGTGCCCGCGAGCATCAATTTTGAGGCATCCCCAACTCATCAGAAACTAACGCAATCATCGGCTGACTGGGCTGGCCTGGGCTGGGCTGGGCTGGGCTGACTCGGTGACTGGATGGCGCAACCACCAAGCAGCAACCACCAACGAGGCGCAGCCTCATCAACTCTGCACCAGGTTCGCTGCTGCTGCTGCTGCTGCTGATGCCTCTGCCTCCACCAGACCCAAAAGTGTCAATCCAATTACCTGCTCGAGCGCTGGAATCTTTTGCGACATGTTTCATAACTCGATGCGAGTTTCGTTGAGTTGTGCCTCCTCTCATTGTTGCCAACGCATGCTTCGTTGGCCACACACACACACAGACAGATAGTGACAGTGCTGTGTCTGTGTGTGTGTGTGTGTGTGTTGTTGGGGATGGCATTGCCCATGGCGTTTATCAATTTGCCAGTGCCCAGTCCACTTCGCTCTCCTCCTCAGACTCGGGATCAACTTCCGTTGGGCCCACCCACCACGTGGGCAGGGGCCGCCGCCATTGGCACTCATTAACACGTGTTTACTTAGCCGCTGCTCAGGCGTTCGATCGACGCCAATAACAAACTGCAAGCTCATGCTCCCCAAGAGAGAGAAGGAGTTGAGGAGAGGCCTCCCAATTGAAGTGAATAAAATCCTCCGAACTCGAACTCGATCGGTTCATTCAGCAATCTTGTAGTGTTATTATTTTCATTGTTAATATTTGTTACACGCCTTTTGTCCGTCTCCACTCTTGACGTGCTGCAGTTGCGCCACTCCAGCCCGAAGCCGACGAACCCGGCAACGACTGCAACGCATCTTTGGAGTGCATTTGATTGCAGGCAGTCGGGCAGGGGCAAGGACAGCATCAGGGGTGGTGGGGGTGCACCGGTTGATGACTCAATGCCAGGCCAACTCTCGGCTCCCGACGCTGCTCTCGGCTCTCGTTTCGGAGTGCTTATTTAGTGACTGGCCGAGACAAAGAGACACTTCTGGACAAGATCCCTTCGCTGCCGTTTTTCGTTGCTCGTTGTTTGAGCTGTTTGCTCAGCCACTACAGAAACGAAGACAAAACGAGCTCAGGGGCAGCCAAGTGGAGGCGCAGACAGACAGCAAAGACAGCGAGAACAGACAGACAGACAGACAGACGGACAAAGAGACTGCCTGCAGCTCCAGCTCCATCATTGAGTCGAGAACTCAAGTGCAGCAAGATGACCAAGTTAATTTCGAGCCCAGACAGAGGCCTCGAGTCTTTTGGGTTATCAATGGCAACGGATGCAGCAGGCACCAGACAACAACAACAAGGTCTCCTCTCTAATTGATATGGCTAAATGGCCGTCTATGTTGCCAATGGAGACTGGAGACTGGAGTTGGAGTTGGAGCTGGAGCTGCAGCTGCAGCTGGAGGAGGCACCTAGACATGTTTCATGTCGATGTCGCCAGCGCGTACGTGGCAATGCGTAGAATTCCATATAAAATAATTAATGAATGTCACAGCAAATGTTTTGCTGCCATTCTAGTAGAGAGTGCAGTAGGGGACCACAGCCCAACCTCGAGTGGAGCGTCCTCGTCCTCGTCCTCATCGTCGTCGTCATTCGTATCGTTTGTCAGCATTGTCCGCATATTTGGCGTCAATATTAAGTGAAACTGATGGATGCCTGAATGCTCTGTTCGACCAACAGACTCTCTCTCTCTCTCTCTTTTACTCTCTCTGCCTCTCTCTTTCTCCCTCTTGGCCAGAGATCCTCGACAGGTCTGTGGAAAAAATAATTTTGAAGCGCACTGTGGCACGCAGCGAATGACAGAGAATGAAATCGTGAAGTTATTTGCCTGTGTGTCGTATGGTTACTGTCACACTTAACGGCCAGAGACCGGGCACTGATACAGAGCTATACAGCTACAAAGATACAGATAGATACAGGTAGGAAAGGAGTCGAGCAACCTGGCAACCAGTTGCCTTAAATGGCTGGCAAAGGATGCAGGCAGGCAAAAACTCTTTACACTGTTGTCTGCGTAGCAAATTTGTAAAATTAAACAGTCAACAGCAACGCAGAGAGAGGCAACGACAACAAGGAAGGGAGAGGTAAGTAAGGGGGAGGCAACTGGGGCAGCAGCCATACTTCAATTAAACCAACTTCATTAAATTTCAGCTAACAAAGGCGTCAACGTTGGGCGTGGGAGGCACGACCAGAGCAATGGCTGCCTCGCTCTGTGGCTCTGTGGCTCGTCATCTTCCTGGCAGTTACACGTATATATACATGTAGGTATATATTGTGTATGCCTGTGTGTGTGTGTCTAGATTGAGCAGAGTGCCTAGAAATTGTCAGTAAATTGGCTCAACAACAACGAAGATGCCATCAACAACGCAACAACAGAGAGAACAACAACAAGTTGAGGCAAAGACCAACAACGGCAAAATTGCTGGCAACATTTTACTTCGATTTCCCGAGGTTTTGTGTTTTGTCAGCAGAAATTTGCTTATGTATCCAGTGCGAGAGCATGTGAATGTGCCATGAATAAGGTGAACAATGGCTAAGGTGGCAGTTGGAAGATGGCAGAGGGCAGAGATGCCACAGCATCCTCAACATCTCAGCAACTCTGCATCATCATCTACAGCCCCAGTCGAGCTGAAGTCCAAGTGCAGCCCCCCAAAAGCAAACTATGTGCGATACAATTTGATGAAACTCAGTTAAGATTGAGCAGGAACAATAAAGATTCTGGCACTGGGTAATTTATAGAAATTTAAGGCAACTTTCCTTTCAGTAATTAGAGACTGAGTAGCTTCAACTTGTGGGTTACTCTGTACAGTATGTACTCTCTTATATACTACTTTTATGTTAAGAATTCAACTTCATGAATTTTTGAATGCATTACATATTTATTGGAAATAGTTGAACTCTTGAAATGATATTAGCAGAACCTAGTTTAGGTAGTTAACCAAGGTCGCCAACATGATCATAGAACCTATCTTATATAGAGTTACTTAACTGTGTTTTCGCCTCTTTATTATTTTTGTAATCAAATGTATTATTGACTCTATTTTAACTGTTATTTAAATTATGTGTTTTGTACACCTACTTATCTACCTCCCATCGGTTTCTTTTTATTATTACAGTTTAAATTTCCAATTTTATTTTTTAAATTTAATTTAAATTTAAATAAAATAAAATATTAATAATTTTTGAATTCATTTACACCATTTTAAAAATTATTATTAATGTAAAAATTTTAATTTATTTAATTTAATTTTAATTGTAAATTCCTTTCCCAGTCGACTACCATTAGTCGACATTACATAAATAAATAAAATAAATAAAAAATTTCATGTAATGAGGGTTCTTATACATAAATAAATTAAAGTCGACAATCCCACTTAGGCTGCCACAAATTTAAGAGGATTAAAATGTTAATGAAGTCAGGAAACTTACAGGGTTACTTACAGCTCACTGTAAACTACGAGCCCACCTGAGCAAACTAGTAATAGTGAGTGATGAGCTCTACAGATTCTGTAAGTTAGAGCACGACATATCGGAGCACCTTCTTACATTAAGTGTGTCCGACATTGGCTGTTAAAGCAAGTATCTTTTTTTGATAATCGAAATAAGTTCGAAAAGTCCAGGCAAAATTATGGCCTTCTTAAACATAACTAGACTGTATAGGGTGCTCTATGCTCTGCAGGTTGTACAATAAGTCTACAAGGTCACAGTACATATTCCCAAACCAAATAATAAGTATAATTAATCATTCTATTTGTCTTAGTCAAGAATCTTTCGCTTTTATGGTTTTGTCTTCTTTAGTTCTTCACTTATTTCCTTAATGTTGATAGTGTCCATGGTTCAAAGTGAGTAGAAGCACTCCTACAGTACTGCCTGTAACTAACTTTCCCTCCTTCTTTGCCTATCTTAGCTCATTCATAGATCTCTTAGTTCACTTATGGTACAGTAAAACAACTAAACTCCCCTCCCTCCATTTTCCCTCCTAACTAACCCAGAGATCACTTAGTTTAGTTTGCCTGCTAAACATCTCCTTACTTACAAATTGATCTCTATTTACGAGTCCTCCCGAACCCATTTCAATTGTCACATTCGCGCTCCAAAAATACTCTCCTTATAGCAAGGAAGTGCCCTTAGATAGAGACAGCATGAGAATGAGAAAGCGCCCTCCGCACTGGGACCCATTTAACACCTAACAGATTCTCGCTATCAAGTGACGATGTCCGAGAACAAATCACACGATGGTCACATAAAACTAGTGGAAAACAGCCACCAAACTGGGCAGCGAAGCAATTCGCCATCAATTTCCAATACGCGCCCTGAACTTTGATTTCAGTGAAGCAAGGAAAAGAGGCTGTTAAGGGAGGGGCGGGGCAGGGCAAAAGAAGTTGGCAAATTATGCTGTTATCTTCATTAGGTTGACATAAGTGCAGCACAAATGCGCTACCCCTAGGGGGAGCAGGTCAAGCAAAAAAGTGAAAATTGTTTATGGCAGCGTGGAGCGAACAATAGAGAAGAAGAGAGAGAAGTACAAGAAAGAGAGAGAGAGAGAGAGGGAGAGTGGGGAAGGGAGAATTGGAGCTGCTTGACCGGCGGGGAGGGTCAGTTTTTTTTTTTTTTGGTATTTTCTGTTGCTCTTAACGCCTAAAATATCAAGAGCAGTGTCAATGTGCCTGATGGGGGGGGCGTATGCCCAAAGGCCACTCTCTTACACATACACTCACATGCACACGCACATTACTACACACACATATGTGCAGCGTCAGCTATTTGTCTGTTGACTCAAAGGACGTGTGTGTGTTTAGCTTCTTCTGTCTGAAGGTTTTATTGTTGTTGTGCTTCTCTTGTTGTGGATTGTAGTGCTTTGGGCATTTGGCATGTGGCTGCGTGTAATGCGTATTTGACAAATAAACAGTTGATTTCCCTCACCCCTCCTCTTCACCTTCTGTCTTCTGCCCCCCTCTTGGTTATAGCAATCAAAGTCGAAGTAGAAGGACGCCAACTAGTTAAGTTGTTTGGCGCTGGTAAACAAGTAATCGACAGCAGCAGATTCCCGTTACCAGATAGCTGATAGCCTGCTTAGCTGCTCAGCTCTTAAGCAGGTCAAAGTTGAAGCCATATCCCCTCCCCTGCCCACACACACACACAGACATATTGGGCATGCGAAGCATTTTAAATTTACAAATTCCAAGCGTGCACATAAAATCAACAGACAAGTTAGTCACTTGATGGGGTAGAGAGGGGTTCGATGGAGGGAGGGGAGTGGGGTTAGGAGTTGGCTCATATGAGTCCCGATCTCTCTCTGGGCAAAGGCTCCACCTAAGCGCGTGACATTGTCGGGAGATGTTCAGGAATCCGTCGCACAGCTCAATATCGATTTACTTGCCGGACACATTAACATGCAGTACGCATAGCCGGGCAAGGCTGCTGAGGGGAAGGAAGAGAAAGGGGCACCGTGAGCAACCTCTATTGATTGACACAACTTCGCTTTTTGCCTGCAGTTTTTCTGTTTGCCTTCTTCGGATTCGTCTTTCGTTTTTTTCGGTTTATTTCGCAGAAGGCCGGAAGCGCTTGTTTAAAAGAAATGTTTTTCGGGCTCTGGCCAAGGCAGCTTTGATTGCCACGAACAATGGGGCAGCCTTGCTGCGGTGGCTGCTGCAAATTTAATGAGCATAACGGTAAAGGTTTTGATGAAACAATACGCGAAATACGCGAATCAAAGGCCTCCTTTAACAAGCTTGCTGCTCCTCCTCCTCCTCCTCGTAGATCTTATCGCCTTTTGTCATATTCAGCGCGGCAGTTGCAGCTCAAGACTCGCGCTCGTCAAAGTGGCAGCACACAAGGCAAAAGGTGCAGACGGGTTGTCGAGGCTTCCGAGGCAGGCAGACAGGCAGGCACATAAATCGTCAGCTGTCAAATGGCCAAGAGAGGAATTTGTGGGCAAGCAGCTCAGTTGCTGGCCAGGATGGCGTGTTGCTGTTGCAGATCGGAAGTGCGTAGCTGTGTTGCAACGTTGCAACCTCGCTTGCCTCGGTTGGCTTGACCTTATCGCTGCCATATAATGCTTAAACTCCAACTGGCCCTGGATGCAGTCCCCCCCGTTGCACTCTGGACTGGGGTGTCAAGACATGCGCCGGCGTTGGAGCGCGTGATTTAGTCGAATTCACGAACTTAATGAAGCCCTTTAAATCACGCAAACTCTTGCGCCACTTAGAATGCAGCAGCAGCAACATTGCGAAGGGGAGGGGGAAGAGCAGGGGAGAGAGGGCTGCCTGCCCCGATTGAGCCACAACAACTAGTCAGCCAAGTCGCCAAGTCTGTAGAGCGCATGCAAGCAGGCACAGCAGGACGGCAACTCCTAAAGATCTCATTAACACCACGCGGGCATAATTAAAGCCGACGACTTACAAAGTCAAATCGCGATTGCAGCGAGGCCCCAAAAGCGTGCACAGCCCATAGCAGTAGCCACAGCAGCAGCAGCAGCAGCCCTGAGAGCAGTTCGAGATCCCATCGAAGCCCGGAGCAGACCCAAAGCGAGTCCAAAGACAGAGCCAGAGCTGGCGCTAAGTGTGCCGGCGTGTTTATAATGAGCTGCTGCAGCTGCTCTATCTCTCCCTCTTTTCCCTTCTCTCTTTACTTCTCTCCCTCTCCCCTACCTCCTCTCTATTTACCTTTCAATTGCCTGCTGGTAATCTTTGTAGCCCATGTTCACTGCACACTATATCAGTCGTTGCTCCTCGAAAAACAAAGCGCGACTTTCAAAAATGCCCATCAAGTTTTCAGTTTGGCATTGAGCGACCATTGCAGCATTTGTCGCTGACATTCCCAGCACAGTTGACGTGTACGCATTGATTGATGGATGGACGAGTGCCTGCCAGGCCAAGAAGAAGAAGACGACGAAGAAGAAGCAGCAGAAGACGAGAAAACCACAACAGCAACAGCAACAATGGCAACAGGCTGCGTTGATAGCTGTCTGCGCCTCCTGCCCGGCCCCCCAGGCCCGCATCCCAGGCGTATTCACACGTGCCAGATACAACTGCAGGAATTCGCATCTTATTTTTGAAATATTTATACAGAAATTCAGCTGAGCCTCCTCTTTTCATCAGATTTTTATAGGGTATCAGGGTGTTTTAACTTTGTATCAACGGAATATGTCTACAGCAGGCAGTAGGAGGCGTGGCTGAACCTACAAAGTATGTATTCTTGAACAGATTCAACAGACAAGTCGATATTGTCATGCCTGCTGTATGAACGCCTTAATCTCGGTGACTAGTGGAACTAGGGCTATCAAATTTGGTGACTATATCTCTTATTATTACACGCAGCTAATGTTTGTTTAAGAATTTAGCCACGCCTTCTTACGCCTCCTTAAATTGATTAAAATCCAATTGCAAGCGTAAATTTATAGCTAATATATGCATTTTGAGTACATATAATATTAAACCCAGTCCAAATGATGTCTGTAAATTTGGTCATGATCCGATAAATAGTTTAGATGTTATTTAGGAATTAATTTTAGTGGTTGTACAGATTTTACCGCCTGCAAGTATGCTATATAAAATAAGTCAGGCATAAGAGGTGCGTAAGTAGTATACAATAGTCGAGTATTCTCTACTGTGTCTTTGTGACTTCTTATACAGAAATACAGCTCTGCTGCTCTTCTTCAGATTCTTGTTCTTTCTCTTCATCTGCAGCTTGAGCTTAACTGAAGTGATTCAGTTTAATCTGTGCAATTTCTTTCAATTGCGGCCGCTTGATAACTCGCGCTGACAGAAGCTGAGCTCGCTGAGAAATCGCTGCGATAAAGCAGAGCTAGACTAGCCCCTTCAGCTACTCTCCCTCTGGCTCTCCCTCTCTCATGCTGCACATAACTAAACAACTCCCACAGGCGCCAAATAGTAACAGTATCAGTGGCCATTAATTACGATTACCACGTGGCCAGGCACACGACCTGGCGGAAGTGCAGGCAGAGAAAGAGGAAAAAGAAGGAGCAGGAGAAGAGCAGCTCAAGCTGTGGCAGCCAGTCAAGTGACCAGTAAGAGCAACCAAGACCGACAAGACCAACAATACCGACACCGACACCGACTAATAAACGGGCATTTTGTAGCGCAATCAATTGTTTCGAAATTGTTGTACACCATTATGATCATTGTGCCTGGCCGTGGGTTAAATGGTTATGGCCTGTCATAAGTTGCCAGCGGGTGGCAGTGGTGGCACTGGTGGCACTGGTGGCGGGTGCACGCCCTGCCCACCCCTCGAAGAAGACAGGCAAGCATAGTAGACGTATTCCCAAATGAATATGCAAAAGTGCAGAGGGCAGGGAGGATGGAGGTGGAGCAGGCAGCAGCCAGGATAGTCAGGATATCTCATGGCCGTTTCCGTTTGCACAATTATGTTTATTAAGAGAGGCAGCAATAGCAGAGGCTGGAGGAGAGGCAGCAAGAGAAGCAGAGTCAGCTCTGAGACGTGGGCAGGCGCAATCGTCAAAGATGATTTAGTTACTTCCGCTCTGGAACAGAGAGCAGGCAGAAGGGAGCTGAAATTGCAGCCAGCAATTGAGAAGGACCAACCAGACTGGGATACTAGGAGAAGGGGGAAGTGGAGTGTGGAGGGCAGCAATAAAAATATATTAGTGCAATTACAGCAGCCAACTGAGCCAGGCCGAGTCGACGGTCTAATTTAGGCACCCATTCCAGTGCGAGGCATTTCATTTGTTTTTGAATCATTTCAATTTCTCTGGGGGATTTTGCGTGGGCCCGCCTGCCACGCCTATTTATGTCTCTGGCTGCTGATTAAACCCACTGAATTTGCTGTCGATTTAAGCGTAAAACTACTTTCTAGCTAGAGGCAGATCCTTACGAGATCCCCGTACCGCGATAGTCGCGTTGCCAACTGCGCCAAGCGCCATTCAATTTGCCTGAATTGGCGCATGCTAATCAGACACAGACGGCACAGACGATGCTGCGAAGGCGCATTAAAGCCCCGCGCCAAGAAGCTTAAAAGTGGACAGAGGGGGGTGGAACTGAGAAAGGAGGGAGGAGGGAAGAGGGGAGAGGGGGGCAGTTGCCTCTGCAGTTATCCTGGGCACGCAATAACCTCAGCGAACTGCAGACAATCAATCTTACTTTGCGCTTTAATTCAATTTCGATTGTGACATCTGCCTTTGGTCGCAGTCGCCGTTTCCCATCGCCGTCGCCGTCGCAGTTGGCATCTCTGCCTGCGTCGCAGTCACAGTGGCAGTCTCAGCATGTCCTTACGCGCATGCACATCCGCATCCTTGTGCACTTTTGGCAATGCGCTCTCAGGCGGCACACAGGATTAACGACGCCCTCGCCATCCTCGCAGGCAAACGGCGACTGAAATCCGTTCGGTCATGTCCTGCTTGTTTTTTCCTCATCTCATGCCGGGACCAAGTCCGCAGCCGGATCTGGGCATGTGTGTGACCGTGTCATGCGTGAGGGCAGGCAACGCTACTCAATTTCGAAGCGGGCTGTGGCAAAAAATTGACAGTCGCCCAAAGGATTCAGATATTGTGACAGGCGTTGCTCGGCATTGCTTGGCGACGCCAGTGACACAAAAGGATTCGCATTTGCCCGCACAAAAAGGGTGGCATTCGGCGAATTTTCCAACTTTTCCATTTTCCGACTTCCCTTCACTATTAGCTTGGTCCGTCAGCGTCATCGACGACGTCCACTAAACGATTTTGCCAATCGAATTTGCCAATTTCACGAGCTGCCACAGCGCTAGAACAAAAGAAGGGAAAAGGAATAGACAGTGCAGGACAGGGGGAAGAGAGGGAGGGGGTAGCCAAAGGGGTTACTTGACCGGCCAAAGTTAATCGGAAGTTAATGCCCTGAGTTGCCAGATTTGTTGCTGCTGCTGTTGCTGCTGCTGTGTCACGGCCTCGACTATTCCAGATGGAATTTTCATTAAAATGAGCTCATGCACGCGACACTTTTGGGACACAGCACAGGAGAGGGGAGAAGGGACAGCGGGCAGAGCAGGGACAGCAGTGGACAGCAGTAGGTGGCTTGTCTGACAGCGCCAACTAATGAGAAATTCATAAGCTGCTCGCCAATATATCGAAACCAAAACCCAAACTCGAACTTAAACATATGCGCAGGCAAACAGGCACCCTGTCTGCCACCCCCTCTACGCCCCTCCCCCGCAGCCACTGCTACTCTGGCTCACCCTCAACTGTGATCGATCACTATTGCTGTGTGTACTTAATAAATAATTGCAATATAATTAGGCTCGTGAAGGCAAATAGCCAAAATATTGTAGACCAACTACAGACGAGGCAAGACGAGGCAAGAGGAGTCGACACAATGAGCAAACATCTGTCGCAAAAAACGATAGAAAATGCTTAAAAATAGCAGAGAATAGACGAGAAGTAACGACTGCGTAATACCCTGTTTTATGAAAGAAGGAGTGATTGTAGAAGTGGAATACCTTTACAGAGTATATAATGAGTTCATAGTTCATATTTATTAAGATGTATAAATTCTGAATTAATATGAATAATAATTATATATGTATATAAATTTAAAGAAATTGTTCTTATTATTTTAACTTGTGAATGTTTCAATATATTTTTTTAATAACAATATAATTTTAAATTATTCAATATAAATTAAATTATAAAGTTTTAGCTTTGAGTCGACCGAATTTAGTTGACATTATATAAATCAATAAAAAGGCATATATTGTATATTATATTTAAATAAATAAAATCAAATAATTATGAATGCAAAAAAAAAAAAAAAAATATAAGTAAATGTGAAAAAATGTGTATTTAATTTAATATAAATATATATATAATGACATTGAAATAGATTTACATGCAAAGATTATTAAAACAATTAAACTGTAATAGATGGAAAAAAAAAAAAAATAAATATTAATTACGGTAAATAAATACATCTCTATATAAAGAAATAAGTTGTTTATAAATTAATAAATATTTATTATTTATTTTTATAATCAAGAATTAATAAATACAACTGTATCTTAGGAAGTACATCTTCTTCTAAATCAAATTTATAAGCTCAACTTTCTTTCTTTGAAGACGTAATAAAAGTAATTTCAGAATATTTATTTTTGTTCATATAATATTAATTATTTTACATATATTATTTATTTTATTGTTATCTTCTAATTATTTTTTATTTTGTATTATTTTTCTATTATTCAACCCATTAGATCTCTATCTATACCACCGTAAAAAGTTTTATTAGCTGCAGCATGTTTTGAATGGGATTTACTCCTAGCTTATATCAACTCTAAGCTGATTTAGCTGGTTCAACTGGTTCAGCCAGTTAGATGGCAATCTTAATCCTCACGTTGACATACCCTAACCCTCTGCTAAAGGGTATAACTGAGGCTTCCACTTGCATAGACTCAACTCCATGGCCCGGAGGCAAACTGGGCCAGGCCAGGGCCGCATCGGGCCACTCCTTGTAATTGCCGCTCGGCTGCCATTCAATTGTGTCGCGTAGCTGCTGTTCCTGCTACTGCTCCTGCTCCTGTTGTTGTTGTCAATGTAGATGCAGGCAAGCGAATGCTGAGCCCACTCCCAGTCAATTCACTGCTCGACTTGAGCACAGACCAGTGCAGCGCAGAGCAGACCAGGAGTAGTTGCCAAATTACCGCCACTTTCGGTTTTCCATCGTCAGCATCTGTGCTCGATTCTTAGCCCGCGGCCAAAGGCAGCCAATGAGCCGTGTGGCGCTCAACTGTTGACAAAGTCCTCGACGTATCTCGATGCGAATTAGGAATACGATTTGTAGTTGTATTCGTATTCCTATTTGTCTGCCTCGCATTCGCATTCGCATTCGTAGTGTGCCTGTTGGCAATGTGGCATAGTGCGTTGAGCGTAATTATGGGCACAGAAGTTTGAGTAGGCCTAGAAAAGAAGGGAATGGGAAGGGAAGGGGCAAGGCAGAGGCAGAACTGTGCTCTCGATACTTTGTCAAATTGAATATTTATGAATGAGGAGGACACTCGACTAAACTGGTCGCCTGGTCGCTGTTGCTGATCAAACGGCAAGCGTAATCAGTTCTCAGGGGTCTCTCTGGCGACAGCACATAGAGAGATAGAGAGAGAGAGAGAGAGTGAGGAGCAGGGGTCACTCGTTACGTTCTGGCACATTTTATTGCTGCAAATTCGATTGTCGCTGATCAAAGGCGAACGCACTTAAAAATGCTAAATTGAATTTGACGCTACAGCGCCAACTGGCTGTCCAACTGTCCAGCCTGGACACGTAACAGGTTCGCACTTTGATATGATATTTCCAACAGAATTTTCGTTGTTTTTCTCGTCCTGCGTGAAAAACACATTAGGCCTCATTTACGCGCCTCAAATGCGGCAGGCGGAGACGGAGACGGCAGGCGAGTCCCGCAGGACTTTCAATTTGGAATGAAGTTTAGAGGAAAATGTAAGAAAGTCGAGTGTGCTCGACTGTTAGATACCCCCAAGATCATCGACCATCGTTCTTCTATGTGCAATAAATTTTGTATTGCATACATAAGGCAGCCACTTGGTAGTTTGAACACTCACTAAAATTATTTTTTTAATACCTTCTATGTTTATTATCTATTCGTAACTAACTTTACAGAAGTTATTGGGCTGATAATAATTAGTGTTAGTTTTCAAAATGAACGTTCTAGTATAAGTTATATGTTTGTAATTCGGTTTTTATAAATTTCTGGAGACGAATGAGGTCGTAGCCCAATTAAAAGAACTAGTATATGTGCTGTCAATTAGAAGACATATATATAAGAAAGTTGGTAGACCTATCAATTATAATATATTCAGTGAGATCTAGCTGTTCATACGAAGGAACAGACTATATCTGGTGAGGCTGGACAGGAATATATATATACATATACCTTGTAGAGATACGCGTCCTTCTGCCTTCTATATACTCTACTTTATCATTAGACACAATGTTATAATACCCTTCCATCCCATGTATAGGGGTACAAAAAGAAGAAGAAGAAGGGCCCACACGGACTTCACTTTGACACATCGCTGACAATGGCAATTCTCACACTCAAAGCGAGACTCACACTCACAGTTCACAACTCACACTCACTACTCAAACGAGTACTCACAGCATGCCCATAGGTGGCGCTGTTGTGCAATTTGCGCTTTTTGAAGTGCACACAATTGCGTAACTTATAGCCCCGGGTCAAATTACCAAGTGAGAGTGAGAGTGAGCCTCAACCACTTGCCGAGTGCCCATTAACAGGTACTTCACTCTGTACTCTGCTCGTCCTGCTCGTCACAACCCCTTGAAACGGGACCAGGAGACGAGCTTGGACCATGAATGAAATACCAGCATTTGGCATGGCACATCGACAAGATTTAACGCCGTCGTTTCATTATTAATGATTAATGATAAGCATCCCAGACCAGACCTAGCAACCCTTCTTGCTGCACTGTTCCTATGCTCGACTCTCGCACGCGCTGAAGCTTTTGGCAAACACTAAGCGCCGCTTTTCGCGCCTTTCCACGTGATTAAAGGCAAACGAGGTTGAGAGCAGCAAGGAGGATGAGGGGTTACGGCAGGATGGTGGCTGCTCTGCTGCGACATCATCCACGTCAGAAGAGTCACCCAAATATCGGCACTTTCACACGCAAATGTACATAAAACAAACTGAGGAAAGGGTTAACCGACGTTGCAAGGCGTTGCCCAAAATATTATGGCTGTGCGAGTGGGTTGAAGGGGGTGATGAAGAGAGGGGGGAAGGGAGTGGGGGGTTGAATAGTGCTTTGCCCGGGCTGGACTGGTGCGTGCGTTGTGCAAGTTTTGGTTCATTAGAGCGCAATGATTGTCCTCATTTGGATTAATCAAGTGTTGATATTAGTTTCATTGCAAGCCAAGTGGTGTAGGGGAAGAAGGGGGAAGAAGTAGAGGGGCACCTCCGAACGCATTGTCTAAAATTTGATGCGTATTTGGCTTGCCAAAAAGTGGCAACTGCCCAACTCAGCCTCCACTTGTTAGTCCCCACTCACCTCTCCCCTTCCTACCTCCCTTCTACTGTGCGCACTTTCATCTGCCGCCATTTGTCGCGTTTTTGCCACTTACGTAGAGTCGCCATTAACGCACCCCCTCCCCCCACCTGATGCCAACTGATAAAAATTGATGCAAAATACGCAAAAAGTCGTGAAAATCCTCGTGGAAAATTTTCAAAATTTTCACAGCTGATTTCGCAAGTGACACACGCACAGCAGATCACATGGGGGCGGGGGAAGTGCGACTGGTTGCTCCTTTTTGCATATGCCTTACCCATCTCCCTCTCCCTCTCCCTCTCCCTCTCCCTCTCCCTCTCTCTCTCTCTCTCTCGTACTTACAATGTGCATGGTATTATTGCCACGCCGCCTGCCTCCCTGAAGCAGCTTGTTCCTTCGACAACGAACTCGGTTTGTTTGCATTTGCGTATCATCGACGCATGTCGCGAGGCATCGCTGACGGCGTCCCAGTCCCAGTTGTCCTCATCTCCGTCTCCCCGTCTCCCTTCCCCTCCCTCTCCTGGCTGTTCTGCCTCTCCTGCCTGTCCTGGCTGGTTGGCGACAACAATAATTCAAGCGAATTGCGTGCTGGATGGGAAATGCCTTTAATCTGTTCGAGTTGCCAACTGTCACGAAGCGAAATGAAATGGAAATCACACGCACTAATGGCAGACGATGAAGCTGGACCCCTCCTGCCCCCTTGCCACTCTACTTCACTGACCCCCCTGCCACTAATGGCGGCTGCTTTTTGTTGTTTCGTTGTTCAGCTTTCCACAATGTCTAACTCGATTTGTTCTACGCCAACACTTTCATAATTTTCCATGTCCTTGCCGCTGTCTATTTGAGACTGACAACAGGATGGAAGAGGGAAGGAAGGAAGGGGGGAAGGAGAGGGGAAGGCAGAGCAAGAGGGCTGTCTTATCTGCCATCTCAGAGCGAACTGCGCCCTGCGCCCTGTGCCTAACCTCAAGGCGACCCTTCCTCGCCCTCCCTTTCTTCCCCGCTCTGTCACTTCTATCTAGTTTTTTATACACTTGCCTTGCCCACAGAGCTCTCTGTGTAAGCCCACGCTATCGCTGGCAATCAATCTGCCCCGGCGCACACATATCTCAACTTTTGCGTTTTTCAATCTGAGCATTTTGTGGGCTAAGTAAGTCCGTCGCGATGGCCCCGTGCCGATGGCTACAGCGATGTCTTTTCGGGGTCTGTCTCTCCCTTTGCTGTCGCTGTCGCAGTTGCTATCGCTGTCCCTGTCGCTGGCCCTGTCGCTGTCCCTGTCGCTGTCACTTTCGCTGCCACAAGGCTGCCTTAAAGCCACAAGCCAAAGCGAACTCAGCTCAGCCCAGCGGGAGGCCCTTTTTGATGTCACAAAAGGATTCACTTGATATTCATCAACATCAGTGTCTGTCAAACAGTCAGTCAGTCAGTCAGCCAGTCAGGGCAGTCATTCAATACCCCAGACTGTTCCCAATCCCAGTCCCAGTGCCAGTGCCAACTCCCCACGTCCATTTCATACTCCGTCTATGCAATTCACTCGTGTCCGCATCCGCGTCTGGGTGTGGGTGGTTCCAGCCCGCGACTCCGCTGCAATTTGATGCGTCTGGCTCGCATGTGCAGCGAGAATTATAGATACATATATATGCCATCGCTTCGGCATCGGCGTCGGCGTCGGCGATACTAATCTGATTAGTGTCAAAAAAACTGCTTCAATTGCTGACAGACTGAGAGAGAGAGGGAGAGGGGCAGGCGGGCTGCACTGACAGTTCGACCAACCCAACGAGTTGTCGATGTGGATTGACAGTTGCATGAAGTTATAGTGCGATATGATACTTAGAAAGTGTGGAGGATGGGTTGAGAGGGTCTTATAGAAGAAACTTTAATGGGTATGTATACAAAGTTCTATATTAATTTATACTCGCTGCACATATGATGCATCTAAGAGACTTAAGGATCTCAGAGATTATAAGAAGTAGGACAACCAAATTTGGTGATAATATTCCTTACTATTGCACGCAGATCAAGTTGTCTTTAGAGCGTGTCATCGCCTCTTTTCGTCTCAGTAAAACGATAAAAATTTAATTGCAATTGCAATTTTAATACTGGAACACTCATTTTAAGTGTGTACAATAAATAACACAGTAGAAATAATTCCTGTAAATTTGGTGGAGAAAGCACAATTAACAAAGAAGTCATTTAAGAAATAATTTTCATGAGCTTATAGATTTCCAATGCCCGCAAGTATGCAACACAAAATGCACTCAACATAGAATGGTGTATATATTGCATATAACAGTTGGGCACATTCAACTCTAGATCTCTTACTTGTCGAAGAAGAAAAGGACATAAAACTCATTCAACAAAATCAACAGACAAGCATATATACATACATATCTCCTTTCTCTATTTCCAATACAAGCAATCAATCCCATTTGTCTATCAAATTGTCTTCCTCCTTTACATATCAAAAGTTCCATAAGTCATACTATATGATAGTTAACAACTTTCTGATACCTTTTGAAACTCGATACCAAAGGAGGCAGTTAAAAAAAAACAGACCCGGCAGAGGTAGAAGCACCAAATTGTGATGAGCCTGTGTCGGGGAAATCTCGTAATCCGCTTCGTTCAATAGCGCCATAAAGACATTAAGAAAAGCTCATTGATGAAAGGTTCCTCGCCGGCAATAATCTCTTTGGCCAGCAAGCGTCACGCTGCGTTCAATTAAAACGCATTTAAACGAGACACTGTGAGGGGGATGGGGGGATGGGTTGAAGACAGGGCGGGGGGAGATGTGCATGGAGTTGAGGTGGAGGAACTCAACCCCAAAATTTGCCAACTGGCGCGTTTGCCTCGTTTTAATTTAAAGGTATTTAAGGCGATCCATCATACGTATCTGAGACAAGCGAATGAGACTTTGCAACGTGCCCCGTGCCCCGTGCCGCACACGGTTGCAACTTGATATGAGCGCAGCAATCTGTTGTGCAATCGCCCACCCCCTGCCACTCCTCAGCCTGCCAGTTGCCCCGTGGCGCATTATATTGGCCTGTCACAAGGGAGCAATTCGATGTCTCTGATGCTGCCTCTGCTGCATCTCGAGGCGAGTGACGCAGAGACGGACGCATTAGTGGCGGGTCGGTGGGTGACAGCACTTGCGTTTGACTTCCAACACTTTGGGCAATTGTTTGGCCCGAGGAACAACGCAGGAACAACGCAGGAACAGAAGGCGGAACAAACGCCGGAACATAAAAATGCCAAAAAAAAGGGATGTTCTCGGCTACAGTTTGAATGCCAAGTGGTTGAGGAGGGTGGGAGGAAGGGGGCAGGAAGCATAGAGCGCGTTGACAAAAGGCCTTGCCGTTTCATTTAGCAGCCACCCCCTCTGCCTGAGCCACCCCTTGTTGTAGTCTCTCTCTCTCTCTCTCTGGTTGTCGCCTTTCTCGCGGTCTTAAAACGATGATTAGGTTGTTATTTTAATTTGCCCATTGATATATCCTTGTTGCCGGGCTGGGTCTGACTTCGGCATTGCCAGGGTGGCTGGTGGCAGTTCAGATTGTTGTTGTTGTTGCTGTTGCTGCCTCCGTTGTTGCTGTTGTTGCTCTTTGTCTTTGCCGCACGGGGTAGCATTGTCAGCGTATTTAGCAGTCACGCCGTAGCAGGAGCAGGAGCAGGAGGAGGAGCAGAAGCAGGAGCCGTAGCTCAACTCATCTTGGGCTCAACTACGCGTAACTTGTCCGCAATTTGTCATCGATTTTGTATTGCAGCGTTTTATGCGTAACGAGGGATGCTTGCCAGCCAGGCAGGGGGGAGAGCAAAGGGTGCAAGGGGTGTCTCTCATTGGCAAATGTTTAAATTATACTAATTAATAAATTGACTTCAAATGCAAACATTACGCACAAATGTCGAAATAATTTGACCCACTGTGCGGCACACTGTGCGACCTTGGAGTCGTTTTGAAAGGATTGCGCAAAGTTAAGCAAAACTTTTCGCCAGTTTATATTACGCTCATAATTACAAGAACAACAACAGCAACAGAACCACAAGTCGCGTAGTTTATTTAAATTTATTTTAATGAAGCAACAAGCTGTGGCAGCAGCAGGGGAAGAGGGTGGGGGCAGAGGGTGCAGAGGGGGCAGGAGCAGGAGGCCACGCACGCGGAAATTTCGTGCCCGAACGAATTAAACGTTGAAAGACACGAAAGGGTTGCGAGGACACGTGAAAAGGATTGTCTGGCAGCAGCAGCAGCAGCAGAACGACGGTGTTAATGCCCTCACAGACAAGTGCCTCGAGCAGAGTTCTCCACTCCCCCCTGCACCTGCCCCCAGCTCCTGCTCTCCCCCCTCGTCCTGCTGCTGTTGCTCTTCTTCTGGGCCGTGAAAGGAGTAAATTAAATGATTAATACGCTTCGACTGTTGTGTGGCGCGTTGTGCGGCTCACGTTTAATTATCCTATGGGCGCGCATCGCTTGACTGCCCTGGTTGGCATCCTGCTTGACATCCTGGTTGGCATCCTGGTTAGGCTTTGGCATTCGTTACGGTTTTACGCTTATCAAGCAACTGTCAACGCTCCGCACTTGGCTCATTAGGCGCGCTGCTCGATGTGCCAGCAACGAGGCTGCATTGGCATCAGTAAATAGTGACAAAGAAGAGCAAACTAAATACACAGAGTCTCTATCTCTTTCTCTCTCTCTCTCTCTCTCTTTCTCTCTCTCACACTCTCTTTCTATCCCCCTCTCTCCCTCCTCTACTCTCCCTGCTCTTACTCACTTCTCCGCCCACTCTTTATTTATTTCTATCTTTGCTTTTGTCCAGCAGCCCCCCGATAAAACAAACAGCAACATTTTTGCTTGTCAAACAGTGCAAATCAAGAGAGAAGAGAACTGTGTCCTGTGGGTCTCTCTCTCTCTCACTCCCTTACCCTCTGTCTCTCTCTCTCTCTCTCTCTCTCTATCTCTCTCTCTGTATGTGTGTGTGTACGGTCAGCAAGTGACCATGGACATGGCCACTGAGTGGAGTGTACGTGAGTGTGTAGCGTGTGTGTCCAATGCAAACTACGTGCAAAAAGAAAGAAAAACAATAAAGAAAGACTAACCTGGACATACCGAAGGCTCAATACTCTAGCAACATTAGTTTGAATCAGAGGAAAAACCTGGTTTTTATGTATTACTATGCATATCATGAATAAAATATCTTCTAATTCATCACATCGTACGAGTTTCCAGAAAACTTTCCAACAGATTCTTTAGTTAAATAAAAAAAATGTCTTTAAGCTTAACCTATTGTTCCTATACTAGTTTTATATACTAGAACAGAATGTTATATCTTATGTATTCGTTTAAAGCTATTCGCTGAGTCTATAATCAGCGAAAGCCTTAGAATATAGCGGACAGATTTTCATGAAATCTTAAAAATATACCTTAATTACTGTATGACTTTGATTGGCACTAGTAAGTTGAATTAATAAGAAAAAGAATAACAGTATTAATACGCAATTACTATTATTCCTATGGCACCTATAACAGTAGTAGTAGTAGTAGTCAGATATTGTTGCAATTTTATTAGCATTTTATATAAATGAATAAACATCGATTTAATCAGCTTGATAGAAATATCTTTAATACAATAAAAAATCTGTCAAAAGGTTGTATGACAGCTTTACCATATATTGGTTTGATATAGCTAGTTCCTACCTATTAATAGAGTGCAGCAATAAAGAGCATGTATGTCAAGTTTCATCAAGATAGGTGGTGAACTAAGAGACTAGTTTGACTCCGTTATTGTTGCTAGTCAAGACTGTATATACTATAAAGTATCGAAGGTTACTCTTAAGTTGCGTTGCAAACTTCTGCCCAAAATAAATATACCCTCTGCAAGGGCATAAAATGGCAAATCCAGCAGCAAATCCACATGTTGTACCTCATGGGCAGATAGATGTACAGCAATAGTTATCTGCGGCATAAAAGTAGTTATCAGGCAGATATATACAGGGTTCTGTGGCAAAAGAATATTTGTCAGATATATATACTATGCCAGGTTGATATATACTTATATATAACTGTAGAATTAGACGAGCAAAGCAAACTGTATTTCTGCTTTGATAATTAAGAAACTAAGGAAAACTAAAGTAAACTTTTAATAAATATATTTTAAACTCAAAATTCATTTAGCTAGTTTCAAGCTAGGTGTAGTTCGCATACACCTCACTGAATGTTGTCCAAATTGAATCCACAAAATCCACAAACACATCCACAGAACAAAAAGCTGTGCGGGTACTGGCAAAAGCAAAACAAATACACAAAACAAGCGAGCCCCATATTGTGTCCAGGCTGGAGTCTCTCTCTCTCTCTCTCGTACACTCCCAATGTGTGTGTGTGTGTGTTGGCTGTCAATGGCGGATGCTGCAAATGCCCTTGCCACAGCGTCAACGTCGACGACGACGTCAACGAAAGCGATCCTCATTTGTATTCCAGACGCGCGCCGAGCTGAGAGCGCAGTTCCGAATGCTAACGAGAATCCTCGCCAGGCACGGCCCACGATGATGATGAAAGTGGGTGTTGTTGTGTGTGCCACGAGTGTGTGTGTGTGTGTTTGGGTCGATAAAAAGGAAGCCAAAAACAAACTTAAAGTTTCCTGAACTTTAAGTTCAACCGAAGCTCAAAGTTTTCTTCTTTCACTTTCCAACCGGTCTAATTACACGTAACCCTCATTGCCACACCCACATTGGTAAGCCGCCCTCTATTTACAGTTACTTGTCACATTCTCTGACGGCCATTTTGTCCTTTCATATTTAACAGCGACTGCGCAGTTTGCCACAGTGAGTGCAAATTGAAAATCAAAGTGCAAAAGGAGATCTGCACTTAACTATGGAGGGCAGTGCTCTCTCTTCTCTCTTCACTGCTGTGCACCAGGGTCAGGTCAAAACAATAGTCAGCTGTTTCATGTACACATACACACACACACGCACACCAAGACATTGGCATGCAGAGCCAGGCAGCAGCGTCTAGCGGAACTGGTTGCCCGTAATTCAAATGCAAAACTCGTGCGAAATTTTGTTGCTGCTGCTGCCGTCGCTGTCGTCGCTGCTCGGTCTCTGCCTCATTCGTCCTTGCTGCATCCTTTCGATGACGTCATCAGACACAGTCGCAGTCGGCCGTCGTCGATTTGTAATTCAAAATTTGTTTTCGAATACATTTTCCACTTCGACATTCACACGGACGCGCTGGCAGAATTTCAAATTTGTTTACTTTGCCCGCCTTCCAATGTTGCGCTATCTCTCTTTCTAGCAGACTCTGCCACTCGCTCTTCTTCTCTCTCCCACTCTCTCTGTCTTTCTATTGCTCTCTCGCTCGCTCTCTCTTGCTCTTTTTATGCATCTCCCAGAAGTTAAAATTCAACAGCGCGCACAAATAAAAAGTTCGCAAAAAAGTATAAAACCACAGACGCACACAGAGACAATGCACACACACATAAGTGCGGGAGGCTGCAACTGCGTGTGTGTGCATGTGTGTGTGTGGAAGGGCAAGGTTACGCGCACGCGACGACGACGACGACGACGACGACGATGACGACAACTCATAAACTAATTTATGATTATTACACGAGAGCTGATTTTTTATGCCCTCAGCGTATCGTGCAGTAACCCCCAATACACGCACACTCACACACACAAACACACTTGCACACACATGTGTGTAGTGTCATTCCACTTTCCATTTCACTCGCAGACTCGCTGCGCATCTCCTCCAGGGACGCCTCCTTCATTGAGGTAGATCACGAAAAAGTTTTTATTACACAAAATTTACTTTTCTCTTTCTCTTTTTCTTTTCCTTTCTTTGACTCATTTGTTACTTCTTTCTTGTTGCTCTGCACACACACACACGCACACACACTTTTGTTTATTGTGCGATTTTATGAGCAGGCCATAATTTGTTGCTGTTAATATCGACAGCGCAGTCCACGTTGGCAGCGAAGCACCCCGACGTCGTCGTCATTGGTTCTGACTTTGGCACAGCGCATCGAGACGGAGGCTCGTCTGGGGCTCATCAGTGATGCAGACGAGCATGTGACCCACTGATACTGAAAGTTTTTTATGCACTTGCAGCTTTGCTCTTGACCTTAGCCAATTTGCATGAGAGCAACAGAGAGATGGAGAGGAAGCGAGGGAGCAGTAGCAGAAATAGGGAGAGTAACTGTTGAATATTGGCAATGTAAGCAGAGATGGACTGGGATGGCAGGAGAAATAGCTGAGTAGGTGAATGCTTTGGGTTCAGCGAACAGCATTGCCGTGAACCTAGATGGCATATAGACGGGAATATAGATCGATCTAACCTTAAAGCTAGCTTGAACTTCATCAAACAACTTTTTACGTATACTAAAAACAAGTAAGAAAGCTAGAGGGAAGTGTGCTCGACTATTATATACCCATTTGATCATCCACAATTGCATTTTTCAATTTAAATTTTATAATTATATTATTATATATTATATATTATTCGTTTATATTGGAGCAGAGCGCTAGTTAGTTCCATAACAGTATAATAATATAAAGGGGGCAAATGTTCTAAATGGTGTTAGAGGATTAAAATGTTGCACAATCTGTTATATATTCCATCTTCCATCAACAACAAAATTTAATTATTTTATATGTAACTTCTATGATAAGTGCATTATGTTATGTTGCATACTTGCAGGCTTGGTAATCTGTACGCCCAATGAAATGAATTCTTAAATATTTTCTATGTTTAAAATCCGTTTGCAATCAACTTTTTAATAATCCTTTGCATGACAATAATTATTATTTATACCAAGAATTAACATTCTAGCCTTAAAGGTACTATTTTAACTCGATTTATATCGATTACCAGAGGCGGAAACAGGCGTGGCCAAATTATAATGTCATTTTATTCTGCGTGCATTAATAAGACATATTGTCATCAATTTTAGTAGTCCTAGCAGATCTAGGCTCTTATACAGACAGGCATGGCCATATTGATTCAGTTGTTGATGCTGGTTAAGAATACATATGCTGATACGCTTCCTTCTGTCTGTTAAATTCATTTTTGTTCGAGACAAACTTGGAACATCCATCTACACTATATAAACATATATATACTATACTATATATACCAATATATACCTAACAATCTCATTTCCCTACAATATCCTTCTCATATCAATATCCTACACCTTTCACAACTCTTTCCCATTCTCCTCCTCTCCTTGTCTGCCTCTCCTCCCATGCATCTGTGCAACAGCATGGATAATCATATGCTTAACAGTGGCGACCTCTGGCGTGCAAACTTTGCTGCTCACTTATCACATGCTGTGCAATCAACGCGCTGCAATCGCAGCGAAACTTAACAAATTTCCTGACAAAGCGCCGCCTCAGTCGCAGTCGCAGTCGCAGTCACAGGCAACGCCTGCTGCCACATCGATCATAATTTCCAACTGGCTGTGATTTGTACCAGCTCCTTGAACAATGTGCCAGAGACAAAGCAGGAGAAGAGAGATAGAAAGAAGAGAAAGAGAGAGAGGAGAGACGGAGAAGTGTGTGATAGAGTCAGTTGGCGTCGCAGTCGCAGTAGCAAAGCGGAAAATGTTAAAATAACGCGCTAACTTGGTTACCAAGTTTGCGCATTTTTCACTCGACTCGCTGCCAGCTTCCAATACCTCCCGCCTTCTATAACTTCCCCGCCTTTCCATGATTTGCACAGTTTTTCTTTGCTGCCTTCTTCTTTTGTGCAATGTGGGCAAAAGTTCGGCGATGTGCGCTGCCAGAGCGTTTATGCAAATGAGGTGCAAACGCATGCACACAGTAACAGGAGACAGACAGGGGCGGTGGAGGGGGGGTGGAGCAGGGGAGGAGATGAGGGGAGAGAGCGTAGAACTGGCAGACAAACATGGCGGGAGACGCCTTCGGCAGGGACAGATAGACAAACAGGCAGACATTATCCTGTGTTGCTGCTCTGCATAACTTTCACTGACGTAGACGCAGTTGGAGCTGCAAAGAGAGGGGTGAGGTGGGAGTGGTGGAGAGATGAGGAGAGTGGGGGAGGGGGAGGCAGGCAGACAGGGCGGCGTTTGCAGACGAAACTGTTTCTACGACAATGTGTGTGATTTGTGCGCCATTTTGAAGAGCTCCAAAGAGAGAGAAGATGCAGAAAGAAGATGATAAAGCCTAAGAGGAGAGTTGGAACTTGAAGTAATCGGGGCAACTGATAAATACGATGCTGTTAATATAGTAAACTATATGTTTTGCAAGGTATTCTCATTTAAATTGTTCAATAATGAAAGCGTATTTCGTAAAAAAATCGAAGAAGATTCAAGGGAAATAGAATGCAAAGAAGGTGGCGAGAGGCTCAAGTTATCGGTGGATCTATTTTAGAGTTTTGAATATACTTTGTTTAAGAAACATTATTTTATATTTGTATATTATAAATTGTATTTCATATTACATTATATATATTATATATTGATTTGAATAAACCCACAGACAAAACTTTGGAATTATAATGTTATTTACGAACTAATAGAAAAACATTGCATTTTGATTGAAGTTCTTTTTTTAGACTCTTTAAATAAATATGAGTAAACGTTGAGTGTTAGAGGATAATCTCTTTATCGGTGCTCAATCATGCCAAAACAATTCATAAACAAATCATGCCAGAGAGAATTTAAATAGAATGCAAAGAAGGTAGAGAGACATTAAAGGTATTCAGGCCCGTAGCTACGTACGGGCAAGTACTGGCGTTGCCCGTAATGTCGACTTGTTTGCCCGTACAGCCCATCTAAGAAAAAACCCGAAAAAATTGATATCTAGAAAAATATCAAGCACTGACTAGAGGTACTTTTCAGGTATCGTGCAGCTTTCCAAGAGACGTTTGAATTAATGGCAGCTGTTGAGACATTCGGTTGTAGTACAGCAGCTTGCGAATCAACGTTTTCAATATTGACTGCGATAAATAGGCCCCAGAGCCTGTCAATGGCCCATGTTCGCATGGCTGATCTTGTTTACTTGGCTTTTGAAAGAAATAGAACGACCGCATTCAATATAAACATGATTCTAAGAAAATTTAATGATAGAAAAGCTCAACTATAATATAATTTCAAGAATATATAAAGTATAAAAGAATATATAAATACATAAACGCTTTTTACGTATCATTCTTCAAATCATTTATTGCGCATTTATAATCCTGCCCGACCTTCATTACTTTGTGCCCGTACTACCAGTTAGGTCTATCTACGGGCCTGAAGGTATTGGTATAGCTATTAAATAAGCTATTACAGTGCTCTTTATAATCGCACAATAATGTAAGCCTTATTCATAAAAAAATCAAAGAGAAGACAAATCAAATACAGTGCAGAGAAGGTATAAACAAATTAAAGAGAAGAATGAATTCAAATAATATGCAATGAAGGAAGCATGAGATTAAAGTTAACGGTCGGAGTATTAATAAAGTTTAACATATAAACTAAATGTTATACAGGGTGTTGCAGGACTCCTTAAAATTACCCAATAATGCAAACCAAATTCAAAGTAAATAAAAGTAAAGGTCTAAAATAAAATGATAAAAATGATAAATGAAAATGAAAAATGAAATGATCAAAAGTATGGAAAGGCAGTCAGACTAAAATACTAATGAGAGTTCAATTTAAACGTAGGCTAAATGTTTCACAGGGTATTCTATTTTTAATTGCTCTTTAAAATGCCTGCCTAATTCATAAATAAATCGCATATAAAAACTTCAACTAATTTCAGTTATTGGCATAAAGTTTTAATCCGTTGTTGGAATCTGTTTTGTAATTCATTATACCATATTTTGCTCTGCTGTTGTCTGCACTCCCTCCTTTTCTCCCCTCTCAATCACTCCCTCTCTCTCCCTCACTACCCTTTTCTCTTTCTCTCTTCCTCTTTCTCCCTCTCTGTATGCAACTTTGTAATTATTTGGTGGCATTTCAAGCTGCCATCGCAAACAAATCAGCAAACGCCGCTGTCTATCAGAGGGTTCCCTCTCCCTTCCCCCCTCTTCCATCACCCACTCACTCTCTGTGTGTGTGTGTGTGTATCCAATTTGTGTCTGGCTGCATTCGTTCTCCCATATCAATTCATCATAAAATGAGATTTATGACAAAAACAAAGGCCTTATCGCAGACACAGTATTTATGTAGACAGGTTGCAACTAGAAAAATGAAATGATCAAAAGTATGGAAAGGCAGTCAGACTAAAATACTAATGAGAGTTCAATTTAAACGTAGGCTAAATGTTTCACAGGGTATTCTATTTTTAATTGCTCTTTAAAATGCCTGCCTAATTCATAAATAAATCGCATATAAAAACTTCAACTAATTTCAGTTATTGGCATAAAGTTTTAATCCGTTGTTGGAATCTGTTTTGTAATTCATTATACCATATTTTGCTCTGCTGTTGTCTGCACTCCCTCCTTTTCTCCCCTCTCAATCACTCCCTCTCTCTCCCTCACTACCCTTTTCTCTTTCTCTCTTCCTCTTTCTCCCTCTCTGTATGCAACTTTGTAATTATTTGGTGGCATTTCAAGCTGCCATCGCAAACAAATCAGCAAACGCCGCTGTCTATCAGAGGGTTCCCTCTCCCTTCCCCCTCTTCCATCACCCACTCACTCTCTGTGTGTGTGTGTGTGTATCCAATTTGTGTCTGGCTGCATTCGTTCTCCCATATCAATTCATCATAAAATGAGATTTATGACAAAAACAAAGGCCTTATCGCAGACACAGTATTTATGTAGACAGGTTGCAACTAGCACCGAACTGGCCTGCCCCCTGCCCCTCTTCCTGCCTCTGTCAGTGTCCCACTTCCCCTCTCTGGGCCTGATAGACAGACACGCCATTTCGAATGACAACACACACACAAACACACACAGAGAATGTCTTTAAAGACCTTGTGGCAAATCGATGAAGTTTAATTTGAATTTAAAGCATTCATGGGGCACATCACGCATACGCCGTGTGTGCCGAGCTTGTTTTTCAATCAGCAGCACATTTGGCAAATAAGCTTTAATTACGAAAATGGTTTGCAAAAAATAACATGGCAATCAAATGGAAACGGGGAAATTGAATGTGCAAAGGGAGAGATGGGGGGAAGGGAAATGTATTAGAGGACATTGGGGATCGAATTTTGTTGCTGTTGTTTTTTGTTGTTGTTGTTGTGTTCGCTGTACACCTCAATGCCAACCAGCAATTATTTATTATTTGGCGCTGCTTTGTTTCGCAGGGCAAACGTGCACAGCTCCCCAATGGCATGCACACACACACACACACACACACAGACACACTCACACAGAGAGACACACACGTATTAAGAGGGAAAAAAGGACAAAGAGAGCAATACGCATGCGTCTATTTCCTGTTGCTGTGGCAACCCCCACACAGACACACACGCACACACACACACACACAGCACACACACACACTCTCGCACAGCACACATACACCTCTACACGCATTTGAATATTCACGCATACAATAAACTCAGCCAGGAAGCAGGGCAACTGGCACTGTGGGGCACCTTACCATGCAAATGCGCGACATTCCCCCGATGGCAGCTGCCTGCCTACCTACCCCCCTGCCACCCCCCCCTCCCTTTCTTGTATGTTGTTTGTTATTTGTCGCTCCCAATGTGACTGTGTGTGTGTGTGTGTGCGTCCTTTCAACCCTCAAGCACGTTCGTCTGCCTGTCATGTTGTCGAGCCCCCCCAACTGCCTGCCCCTGCCCCTACTCCTGCCCCTGCCCCTGCCCCTCACCCGTCACCTATAGGTATTTCAGACAATTTTGTATGTGTGTGTGTGTGTTTGTTTTGGACACTGTCGCCAAATAGAAAAAAGAACCCCGAGTTAGAAATCTATCGACATTTCTAAATGTTGAAAGGAGGAGCTGCAGCTACTGTTACCCCTCCCCTTTCCCCCTTCACCGCCTGCTGATGCTGCTGCTGCGCTTAATCATCGATTAGTCTGAGAGAGATTTGCTCATTAAAGCAACAACAACAGCAGCAACAACAACAACAAGTGCAGAGCGAATTCGCATCGACGCACTTTATCGATTTGCCAAAAAGTGCAGAGCGCTATAAAATGGCACAACATGCAAATAAGTTGCTAGATAGGCCAATTTCAGGGGCAGAGGGGGAAGAGGGTTTAGAGTGGGAGTTAGAGGGGAGCAAGAAGTAGTGGTAGAGGGGTAAGGGGGGGGCACAAAACAAATGGTTAAACTCAACACGCACGACTGCAAAAAGGGTTAAGATTGACGGCATTGCAGGCACAACACGCACACACACACAGATACTCACTATGTGTGCGTGTGTGTGTGCAGATTTGTATCTGCATATGTATATTCATAAGCAGTGTGTGTGTGTGTGTGTGTCGCGCATATGTGTGTATTTTTGCAAGGCAGTGAAGCAGTTTTAATGCTCTGCAAGGGGGGACGATTTAGAAATAATCGAAGTTCCCAGCGAGCAAAAGGATTTTCTTACGAAATATGGAAATTTGAAATGTTAAGTAACTTAAAGTATACAGAGATATATCACTGATATCTTAATGTCAAATGGAAAATAAACAAATCTATAAGTATTTAGATATATATCTTTAAAATCTTAATGCTATATGGCAAATAAAGACAAATCTTTAAACAATATTTGGCAAGGCTTTCTTCACATTTTCTCTCTTTTTCCCTTTCTTTCTCTATCAGAAATATATAAGAATATTCTACAGAGCTGTTCGACTTCTTTATTTCTTTCTATCTTTTTCTGCCTCAGATCTTTGAAGAATATTCTTCAGACCAATTCACTCATTTTCCCTTTTCTCTTCTAACTCTCTGTCTTTCTCCCTGAAAGTCCTTAAAGAATATTCTACACTTCTTTTCTACTGCTATATTTCTTTCTATATCTCTCCTTATATCTCTTTCTCTCTATCTCTATCTCCATCTCTCTCTCTCTTCCCCGTTCTCCCCCCCCCATATTCTTTAATTTTTCTATACCCGCCACTGTGCACTCTCCATTCACATTCAATCGTCAAGCATTCAAACATTATTCAAGTGGTTGCTGGGGGCCTGCAGTCGAATATAACCACAACACACAACAGGACACACCGCACACACGCAACGCCCCCAACCACTCGCCCTTTCCACTACTCCCCCCTCCCCTTGTTACCTTGTGTTTCGTTATCAATAAAGCGAAATTTAGTTTTGATTTCGTGTTTGTTGTTGTTATTGAAATTCATTGAACCAATTTTAATATTTTATTTGCTGCAGCACGCACAGCACATGGAAGGACAAAGGGGGAGAGGGGGAAGGAGGACAGCAGCAGAGCAGAGACAACTAACGGCACGTAAAACCCTTTCATACACAACACTGTGTGTGTCTGTCTGAGTGTATGTTGCGTGCGTTCTACATGTGTGAGTGTGTGTGTGTGTGACTATTTCCTGTAGCCGCCATTGTCATTGCTGCGTTGCGTTGTTCTTGTTGCCGTTGTTAATGTTGTTGTTGTCATAATAGCGCGTCTCTGTTTCTGTTGTTTCTTTTAGGCTTTGTTTTTGCCCACTGTTCCTGTTGTTGTTGTTGTTGCTGCTGTTGCTGTTGCTGCTGTTCTTGTTGCTGTTGTTTTTGCGCATCGCAACAAAATTTGAATATTTTTTCTTGCCGCCGCCGACGTCGCCCGGCAAATGGATTTTTTTCACAGATTTTCGTTGCCTTTTTGTACCCTGCAGCCACTGTGCAAGGGTGAAAGGGTGTATATCAATTTGTTTGTCTATATGTAGCTGTCGATATAAATATATCTCAAAGATAAAACGCTATCTTATCTATGGTTGATGCAAAGGAATTGTATAGATACAATGGTATCACCAAGATAAGTATCTTGTGGTATCAAAGGTATCTTTAGAACACAAAAGAAATTTATAGATACAATAGTTTATCTCAATTATGTATATTGTCGTATCAAAAGTATCTTTGAGGTGCAAAAGAATTTGATAGGTACAATGATATACCCATGATAAGTATCGTGTAGTTAGAAAGTATCTTATAGATGAAAAAAATGGTACAATTAAGTTTTTTTGCAGACAAAAGTATAGATACAATAGTATCTTAAAGATATAAAAATATCTTATAGATATAAAAGGATTTCATGAATACATAAGTATCGGACGCATCAAACAGTTGCTGACCGGCTCACAGATACAATAATGTATCATAGATACATAATTATTCCATATATACAAAAGTATCTTATACATAAAAGAGTAGCTTATAGGTTCAGAAGTTTATAAACTATGCAAATGAATTGTGTAGATACAAAAGTATCTCAAAGATACCAAGTCAGTGAGCTAGACACCTTTTCATTCACTTCAATCTTCAATCTACCTCTTGTTGCCTTCACAAATTTGTTACAGGGTATTTAATGGTCGATGCACCTTCAATTTCCGTCTCTTGTTGTTGTTGTTATTTCATTTTTTGTCAGCTCTCTCGCTCTCTCACTTGGCATGCGTGTGTGTGTGTGTGTATCGCCTTTCGCTTTGTTCGCTCGCTTATGATACCGTTATGATGTATTTTATTGCCACAACAAAACCAAAGCAAAGCACAAACTCGACGCAACGCAACGTAATGGCACGCCCCCAAACCGCCTTATATAGAGTCGCGTCCTCAACCCGCCCCTCCTCCACCTCTACCCCGCCCAGAACGGAAACCGGCGACATTGTAAATTTTCTGTTCCCTCGTTTCGTTCTCTTTCATTTTTTCTGGCCTTTTTTTTGGCTGTTTTTGGCTGTTGGTCCCCACCATTATAGATATGTATTCCGATTCATTCATTTTTTCCAGGCACAAGCTAAAGCCTTTCGTAACCGTCGTTGTTGTTGTTGTCTTTGTGCTTTGATTTAATGTTGATAACAATAACAAGAGTCAACAAAAAATATAACCCAAAACTTTGCCAGAAAAAGAAAAAAAAAAAGAAGCAAAAGAAAACTTTGACGCATTCTCTTGCCTGGGAAAAGCACAGTGTAGGTCTAGGGGTGTATTAGGGGGAGTGGGTAGAAGGGGTTGACTTTTTTATAGTTTGTCCTGATTCATTTTGATGGCCCCAATAAGCGTGCTTAATGAGCTACTCATGTGGGTCGCTCCTGAAATACTAAAAATCTTGTCTAACTGCAGAGTTACATGGATTAGGGTAGAGTATATTGATTTTATTCAAGAATACACTGCAAAGGGAAACGAAGAGAGGTTCACAAAATTTAAAATAAAGTTGAAAATTAAGCAATCATTATTTATCTTAACTTAAGTCTAATATTGTAAGTATTTCTCAAATGTTTCTTGGTTGAAGTTAAACAGAAAACTGTAACTTCACTAGAAAATATATTATATTTCAACATTTTTAATAACGAAAGTTGAAAGGAAAATATATAGAATAAAGTTGTAGACAGGAAAAACATATTTAATATATTATAATTATATTAATTATATTTTAATATTCTAAGTTTTTCTTGGAAGACGTTTATAAGAACGCGGACACTTCTTTGGAGTATCTTCGATTTCAACACCTTTGAAATACAGTGCATGGAGACTAAAGTAAAATAAATTTAGAATAAAAACATTTTAAGATGACTCAAGAAGAATATTTTGAATTTACTGGTAAATAACAATAAATAATTTTTAATTAATTAAAAGTTAATGCTATTAAGACAATAATTTATATTAAACTAATTAATCAATATTATTAATATATTTCTAAGTATTTCTTAAATTCTTCTTTCCATCTGAATGCATTGTAGGGTATTTGCTTTTCAGGAAAGAAAAGGTCTTCTAATATTTCGCTACACTTAGTATATAAGAAGTATAAAAAAATATATATGTAATATTTATACTATATCTTATATGTATAATATTGTTCTAGGAATTTCCATTTGATTTTCTATTGAAGAAGTCAATTAAAACTCAAAAACTTCCTTAGAGTATCTTCGATTTCTTCATTTCTGTAAACCTTGTTCTACCTTTACTTTACCTCTATGAATTATAGTGTAATTTCCACGTGCGTGTTTTTCTATTAGGCCAACTTAATTCACTTTGTAGCCGTAATAATTTAGCTTTCTTATTTATTGGACAATATTAAGTAATGAATGTTGAGGTCTTCGTTCTCAGACACGCAAATTTCTGTCGCTCACTTTGTTTAATTTACTAAACTGAGCTGTGGAGCTGAATCAGAGGCACTAAGCCTTAAGGAGCGGGTTCTTCTGCACAACAGAGTCCCTCCCACTCCCACACACAGGCCCGCCCCCCTTTACGCCTCTCTCCACTGCTGCGCCCGTTGCAGTTTTGTCTCGCCTCGCCGCGAGACTCATTTGTTTTTGTGTGTGCTGCAATCGGCAGACAATGCGTAAGGATATTCCAGCAAGGATATGCGAGACAGTCGAGAGACACACACACACACACATTTAAAATTATGCAAATTTTATTACGCAAACAGCGCTGCGTAGCGTCGGCAGAAGCAGTGGCAGAGGCAGAGCACAGGAAGCATGTTTTACAGACAACTCGGACACAAAAAGGACCTTTCCACACTGGCATCGAGTGCAGTGCGCATTGTGCAGGACGAGACTGCCTTTAAATGAAGAGCAAAGCTTTCATTATGGCAACAATGTTGAAATTATTGAGCAGCCGACCCCCGACCCCAAGCAGGCAACAAGAAGAAGAGGCAGCAACAGCAGCAGCAGCAGTGCAGCAAAGAACATCCTGAGATCCTGGCGCCTTGTGCAGCCCCAGACAAACCAACAACTTCACACAAAATGCACTTTGGTCAAGGCAGAGAAGGAGAGGGCAGAAGGAGAAGGGGAAGGAGTAAAAGGAGGAGTAGGAGGAGGAGAAGGAGCTGGAGAAGGAGCTGCTCTGCAACGTAGCGTGAAAATCAGCAAGGCGGCATTTTGTGCTCGAGTGAAAAATTGTTCAACTGTTCGGAGCACGGCACGGAAATGCGCGCCTATAAGAAGAGACGGAGACGGAGACGTAGACGCAGCGGGGGCCGGACTGTGCCGTAGTCGTGCCGGGCCTGCCTGGCTGAGCAGAGCTACGTAGACGACGACGACACTCCTAACCCAAATCGCTTAGCAAGCGCGCCAAACAGTTTACACTTTGCGAATGGGCCAAAACACAAGCAGCTGCAGCAAGAGCAGCAGCAGCAAAGGCAGCAACAGCAGCAGCAGCACCATCAGCACTAGCAGCAACAGCAGCAGCAACAACAATAGCAGCAGCAACAGCAGCACTCGCAGCAGAGCTAAGCAGCTGTGCACAAATGCCGGCACTGGCGCCATCTATCGGCAGTTGGCTGATGATAGCAGCCATTTTGTTTCGCTCTATCTCGCTCGCATGCATGGCACGCGCATAACTGCATCTCGCTCCTTCCAGTCACCTGCTCACTGCGACTGCGTCTCTCTGGCAACGCCCACTCTCAGAGCGCAGCGTCTGCGCGTTGCCATACGTCGTAGCTGAGCGCACTGCGACGCTCCGCCCACCAAACGAGGCGAGAAAGAGACACACAGACACTACGCAACACCTGCGCTCTCACACACACTCCCAGTGAGATGTTTCCAGTGCGAGAGAGAGAGAGAGAGAGAGAGAGAGAGAAAAAGAGAGAGCGAGAGAGCACAGTCAGTCCAGGCAAGGCTAGGGCAAAATTTTCAAGCGCTCTTGGCGAAGCTTTTCTTCAATTTGAAAATTATTTCGAATTTGAATTGTGCGCCAAATGAGTTTAAAATATTCTCAATATTTATATTTATTTATATATGTTTATGTTTGTTTATATTTATTTATATTGATTTATATTGATTTATATTTATTTATATATATTTATATTTATTTTCATTTATTTGTATATTAAATATACATATATTTTGGCTTCTTGTCATTCATTTGAATTATTTTGTATTTGATTTGATTATTTTCATTGACTTTTATTTGTTTTTATTTATTTGAATTAATTTGTATATATTTATTTTCTTTTATACCATTGTTTTGCTAACCTTTTTGCGTTTTTTATTTATAATTTTTATTAATTTTAATTTATTTTCATATACTGTATTTAAAGGTTATTTAATTTCAATTAATCTCATTTAATATTACATTTATTCTTGGTAATTTATTTTTCAGTTAGTTGAATTTTCAGATATACTTAGTTATTTTTATTCATTGTTAGTAATTTGTTATTTATTGATTTGTAGTCATTCTTTTTTATTCTGTTTATTTCTTCACTGATCTTTTTTTATTTTTTGTTTATTTTCCAATAGTTTGTATTTAGTATTGTAGTATAATTATTATTATTTTTTTTATATATTTCTAAATTATTTTATTTATACATTTCTTTCTTTCCTTGTTTAATTTTTTTTTACTTATTTAGATCGTCGTTTCTTCATTTCTTACTTATTTAATTTTTTGCCTTTATAATTTGTTTCTTTATTTATTTATTCCTATATTTTTTTATTCTTTTTTTCGTTATTTCCGTATTTATTTATATGTATTTACTAATTCGTATCTTTATTTATTTCGTTATTTTCTTTTTCCATTTTTGTATTTGTTTCTCATTTTATTTTATTATGTATTTATTTTATTCACTTATTTATCCGTTATAAATCTTATTACACTCAATATGCCGCCTGCCTGACAAGTGTTGCTTAATTACATAAACAAACATCAGCTCATTATACCCTGCATAAAAAGTGTACCGATCTCTCGATTAGCATGTGACTTGTGTTGTTGCTGTTGTTGTTGCCATGCTTAGCAAACACTTTGCATGCGCATTAAAATTATCTAAGCATAACTGGGGAGCGCGTTGATCAGCTGTTTATTAGCACGCTCTCTGCTATGGAGGTGCTGCCTCTCCCACTGTCGATCACTGGCGCTCACCAACACAAAGAGAACTTGTGAGTGTTGTATGCAAATTGCTGGCTTGCTCTCTGTGAATTGCTCTCTCTTTCCCACTCCCTCTCCACCTCTCTCTCTCCTTCTCACTCTTGGCTTATTATTCATTTATTTGTTTGTTTTAATTTAATGCTTTTTAGCGCGCAAAGTTGTTTTTGCTCGCCGTGTGCGATTAACATAAAAATGCATCAAGGCGACTTTTACTTTCAGGGTGATCGAGTAAGCGAAGACAACAACAACAACAACACCAAGAAAAAGAAGAACAACAACAACAACAAAGTGCCAGTCATGGGAGCTGCCCTTTAATTAAAAACAGTAGAGCAGAGCACAGCAGGACGCAGCAGTCTCGGGCAGGTGCCGAGTCCTTTTTCCCCGTTCGAGCTATCAATAAACTATTTAGGGGTCCTTCTGCTGATGCTTATCGCTAAGGTGAGCTGCCGTAACCGACAATGGGATCGCCTCGGCCGTCTTCAGGTCTCGGGGATCCGTTACATTTTCAATTTGGTCGCGTTACATGCTAATGACACGCTGCCAACTGCGCTGCCGACGTCGTGAACTTGACCGTGGCTATCAGCGTTGAGAGATCTCTTACTCTATCTCTCCCTCCCTCTCTCTCCCTTTCTATCTCTTTGTCAGCTTTTGCACTGGTCGCAGACGGGCAATTTTCGGAGTGCTCTAAGCGTGGACTCGTCCATTAATAATGCTGCCCGTCGCGACGGGGCAACAACAACAGCAGCAGTAGTTGCGCTCCAGTGAACCTGGGAGGAGGAGGCCCACTGCATTTTCGGGCTTTAGTTCACGCTCCGATCCGGTTATGATACGCTCGAGAAGGCCCTCTGCTGCTGCTCACCGCAGCGTGCCGTGCATTCCATTGCAAGTGCCCAGCTAATGGATAGAGCTGTACAGCTGAAGAAGACTGACTGAAGAATGGAGGATGGAGAATGGGGCAGCGAGACCGGGAGAATGCGATAAGCAAAGTTGTCCAATTAGAAATGCGATTTGTGCTAATCCCCGAGACATGCGAACAGTTTCCCAACTGCTTGGCGAAAGTCACCCCGATAAGCCCGACAGCAACAGCTTCAGCTTCAGCTTCAGCTCCCTCTCCGGCTCCAGTTCCAGTTCCAACTGATTCTCTAATAAATTCCAGTCAGAGTCGCTGTTCCAGCTGCTCTTCTCGGAATGAACGGCGCGGATCATCACTCAAACACGAACTCAACTGTCAACTCTAACAGTTCCAGACGTGACTGTGAATGTGACTTTGTATGTATCTGTATGTGTGTGTGTGTGTGTGGTTGCCTGCCAAAATATGTTGGTAACTTCAAACGCACCCACAGCAGCAGCAGCAACAGCAACAGCAACAGCAGCAACCTAACCCTACCATTTCACATTATAATCCAGCAGACATGTGTGAATTCGCGGCATTATCTTCAAGCCGAGATCTGTTTCAGCCCCTCAACAAAAGATCGCGCTTCATTCAGTTGCTCTGTGGCAAATGTTCCCACAGTCGATCAACATAAAATGAGATATGATGAGATATTTGACAGTTACGTGATTTCTTTCTCGGTTCGCTTCAGCTTTGCCTTTTATTTCATGTATTTTATTTTTAATGCAATTTGCTGCTGCACCAACAACAACACTAACAACAACAACAACAACACAAACAAGTCCGTAACAAACTCCAAATCCGTCATACTCCACGCCGCCAGATGGCGCTGCCTTAGTGAAGCCACAAACCCCCCAAAAAGAGAAGAATGTTCCATGTTTAAGGACATGCGTGCTGGAGCTCCAACAGGATGTGAGCATAGTCGAGCAGCGCAATAGAGTTTCTCTGCCACACTCAGTGGCCATCGGCAACTCTGCGGGGGCAGACGTTACGATGGGATTGACGCAGGGAAACGGAAGGGTGCTATATGTTTTATTTTAAGGAAGTCTTTGAAATGAAAATAAAATGAATGAATAAACAATGAATTGTTAGCATTTATTTATAATAAGATTAGTTGAGATTTTTTTATATTTTACAGAAATCCATTTATATTGAGTATATATGTAGTATAATTTGGTATATACAAGTAGATGTAGAATATTAAATATCCATAGATAAGATTGCTATACTATCTTTTACATTCGTGATGACATATTATTTATTAAATATTTTAAATTTGTTGTCTTCATTTATATTACATTTATTGAAGATATTTCTGTATTCTACAGATTTTAAACCATAATAAAAATATATAATATAATAATTATGTGCTACATTGCTATATCTTTTATTTGTAGGATCTTCCTTAAATGAAAATACAAATACAAATACGAAGGTTTTACACCCTAGCAAGTTCTTTTTTCTTAGTTCACTACTTATTTATAATGGTGCACAATTATATATTCTATTTCAGCTTTAATATCTTGAATCGCTGGACATACACAATGTATGTATAAAAATACGAATTTCCACCAATTGTTCTAATGTCAGATATATGTTATGATATTCCAATTTTGAAATGAAATTGTATATGCCCTCTGCAAAGGTATAATAAATGGTTTGCCTTCAAAATAAATGTAGTAAATCTATTTATACATTTCTTCAGGTCTTACCTCAAAACATCCATATCTCATATTGCCATATAGTTTATTTTGTGGCTTAAATTAAAATAAGACTTATATTGAATTTTCTCCATTAACATATATGTATATGTATCATATAAATAAAAGTACAACATAAAATATCCATATTGTTATATATTTGATATGCAGTGCAGCTATAATAATTAAAAAAAACGTTAAATGATAACAAAATTAATAATAATTTTATTGGCATTAATATTACATTTTGTAAAGTTATATTCTGTCTGCAAATCGCATATTGTCCATCTATACATCCCTTACAAATTCTGAAAATCGCAGCTTAAAGTTAAAAATGATAGTCTAAAATGATATTTTCTCCCTTCCATAAATTCTAAAATTTCTCACGACAGACCCCAAGAAATTAGCATAATGTTTTCAAAAGGAATAAACTAAACTAACGGTGGAGAACGCGACGTAGACGCAACATTTCCACAATTTTGCGTTAATTTTCAAAATATTTTCTAAAATTCTGAAATTGTGTTTGCGACCAAGATGACGATGACGGTGCGTCAATGCCGCGGGGCAGCCACGAAAGTTGCCACGTTCCAGCGAGGCAACTTTTCCCTCAGCTCCACAAAGCGAACGATGAAGTTGAATTTTATAATTTAAAATTATGAACTAAAATAATTTAATTTCTGTGCTGGCACGCAGAGAGCGATGGCGATGTTGCCGCAGGCGAAATCAGTTGGGGGAGTGGGCGGGGCAGTCAGGAAACTCAATGCATTATACGCAAAAGTTAGTTACACTGCACAACAAAAGCGCGTTGACTTAATAAATATGCATGAACATTGTGTGCACAAAAGAATGCAGTGCCCCCTCTCTCCCTTCCTCCGCCTTCTTCCCCTGGGACTGAGGCTGCATCCATTTGACATCGCGTGCCGGCAAGCGATTTTCCCGCCGCATTGGCCAATTCTGAAGGCACCTGCTGGCACCTGCTGCTGCTGCTACTGCTAGTGCTGCTGCCCCTGCTACAGATAATAATAATAATTAAAGCGTGCAGCGACAAAGCAAAACTCAGATGCGAGTGTCATGCAACAACAATCAAAGAAGAATCCATTTTGGACGACGACGCCCCACTTCCACTTCCGGCCACCATTATCACATGTGTGACAAAGCGTGATGACTGCCCGTGAAGCTGCCCAGCCGGAGAGACTTTCGCCCGGAGATTGAACATTGGGCACAGGCTTGTGCATTCGGAATGGGTCTGGCACTGGGCCTGGGTCTGGCTCTGGCTCTGGCTGGGCCTGTGCTGACATTCGATTGTTATTCTTCAGGTCGGACTGCATCTGTTGTGCTTCCCATTACGTGTAGTTCATTATGTGTTGTTGTAAGTGCTGCACTGAAAGAAACGGGCGGCAGAAACTGGCAACTTTTTTATTTATTTGTCAATTTATGTATTAATTTCGTTATTGATTGAATATGCTTAAATAAAAATATACTTATTTGTATTAATTTTTTTATTTATATATTTATTAGTTTATTTAATTATTCATTTGTCTATTTATGTATTTATTTACTTATTTATTGATTAAATATGTTAAATTAATGTATTTATTGACTTTTGTATATACCAATCTATGCATATATTTATTTAGTTAGTTTTATTGATATAAATTAGTTTTTTCATTGATTATTATATCTATTCATTTATTTAATTTTATGTTTTATATTATTTAAATGATTTATCTATTTTTTAATATATTTATTCATTTATTTAATTATTTATGCATTAAATAATTTGTTTATTTATATTGATTTATAATTTATTTATTCATTTATTTATATGTTATCGTTTTGTATAATAATTAATTTATAGATTTATTTTTTATTTTGTACTTTTATTTACTTTATTTTGATTTTTAATAATTCATTATTATAATATTATACTACGAAAACAGCGACTAAACTTAATGCTTAAGTAAATTAATATTTTTAATTATATTATTAAGATTTGAGCCAAATTAAAAGTTAAAAAATAATAATAAATATTAATTTAAAGTAAGTTTATGATTCACTTATATATACATAACATTTATTTTGAATTTGAAATTATATTTTGAAGTTGAAACTTTGAAAATTCTGTAAAGTCAAATGAAATATAAAATATTTTTTATTTCCCTTCTCACATATCAAAAAAACGTTAGTCATTTGAATAACCATATGAAATCTTTCTTATTTACTATAAAGTTCCAAAAGTAAATCGTAAAAATCATAAAAGATGCTGAGAATCAAGGACTTCCTCAACCGCATTACGATGTTCTGGGACAATCCGCCCCTGATCGTGCCTGGTGGGTCCAAGTGCGCCATTTGCTGTGATACGGCAAGCGAGGAGCAGCTCGATCTTCTGCCCTGTGGACACCAGTTCCACAAGGACTGCATTGTACGCTGGCTGAACTGCAGCAATGTCTGCCCGCTCTGCCGACACCAGGTACATGTGAAGCCCACCTACTACGCCTCCTCCACCCTGGACAATGATACGACGATTGCTTATGCATCTGGACTTGAGAACAGCCCGGCTAGGGACTGGCCACGCCCACGCCCACCGGTTGCCACGTATGTGGAACGAGAGAGACTTAATCAGACACTCTAGAAACAATCGCTGCAGTATTTATATTTAGTATTTTTAGTATTCTTCATTCTGTTTCTTGTTAAAAGTTACTGTTGAATATCGCTCAGTGTACGTGCAGCGTGTTTATTTTGTACTTGATATGGCCAACAGCAACAAAAGTAACAAACAGAGAACAACAACAGCAACTCGGACAACATCCGCAGTCGCTGTCGCAGTCGGCTTCAGCGTCAGCGTCGCTGCCGCACTTGTCTGGCAACCATTGCAAATTTCTACATGGTCGCTCAACTGAAAATCTCAGTTGCAGTTTAATTTTTATTTTTTCGTTGGCTCCATTGTTCTTGTTGTTGTAAATTGCAATTTCCCGTTGGTTAAGTTTTCGGTCTCTTTTATTTGTATTTTTTGGTTATTTATTTAATTATTTTATTTTAATTACACATCTTGTAATCAATGCAAAGCCCCCAAGGCATACAAATTATACGGATGAAGTGATAAATGTGATATATGATATGCGAGGGAGCTCATTAAAATGTCGACAGTTAATCGAGGAGAATACAGACAACTGCCATAAACACTCGCGCCTCGTTGCACATACATGTTAATTGCCAATTACTAATTAACAAATATTTTATTTAATTGTGATGCATAAAAAACCTATAAGGAATGTAAATTTGATATTAACAATTCATTTATTCAGAGTAGGGCAGAGTTTTGTGGTATTATTATTACTATTACTATAACACTGTTATATGTTATTTATTATGATTATATTTCATAGTTCTTCATTCTATATAATTTACTAATTATATTAATTGTCCAAAGTCACTAAATAAAGTTAAGCATCCATTTGAATTCTTAAAATAATGTAAATATTATATTAGAAATACATTAATCCAGAGTATGGCAGACATTTGTGGAATAATGATGACTTTATAATGTTATCAAGAGATATCAATAAATAAAAGCACTTAAATGAGCAACCGCAAAGAAATCAAGACATGCGTTTTTAACTAGCGGTTCCCAAAACTCTATGCCAGTAACATAATATCATAACTATATATAACTATATAATCATTCGTTCTTTATTAATATTTGTAATTTCATTACTATATAATATGTCTCTAGTCCCTACTTAAGTTAAGAATCCATGTGGATTATTAAAAGAATGTAAATCTGATATTAACAATTCGTTTATTCGGTTTATGGAAGATTAAGATTATTGTGACACTATATCACTGTTAACTACATAATCTTCCATTCTACATCACTTATCATCATTCACTAACTATAATATCTGTCCTTAGTCCACCATGAAGTGAGAAATCCCCGTTGTATCGCAGTGACTGTAAATAGTATGTGAATATTCAAATACCACAACAAATCGTCTGGCTTTCCGTTGTCCCCAATTTGTGGTGGTCAAGAAAAGCCCCTTGGCCCTTAAATCAAATTACCAGTAAACAATGAAATTTCCTGTAGCGAGGTCACTCGGGTCTAAGGAATGCAAATTCCTTTGGCCAAGGCAAGGAGCGAGTGAATATCTTGAGGAACAGACGGAAGTTTTGCTAATGAAGCGAAAGGATGTCCTGACTGCAAAGTTGTTCAGGCTTTTAACCAGCCCCAAATATATTGGCCAGAAAATCACATTTGATTTGTGGCCTGTCGTCGTTCTATTCCTTCTGTCCTGGCATTGCATGGAATGTTTAGCATGCCGGGCACGTTTAGGATATCGCCAGGCGATGTAAGGTGTCTTTTGTTTGTCTTCCTCGTTGCTGACTTGTTGCACGTTGTTGCCTCAAGAGTGTCACACGACACTCAACATGTCCCCGGGAGGCATGTGATGTTTAAATTAAATTCGGGCAGCAATTGAGGATGACTCCGCTATTGGATGTGATTATAGACACCCCTTATGGTAATCAACAGTTTTCATTTTGCAACGACTCCGTTTGCCATTTCATTTGCATTACCAGCTCATAACTTTTACAGCCTCCCATCCCAGACTCTTCTAGGTATATTTACTCATTTGACAAAATAATAAGCGCGATTGTTTATATGATGCTGCACCCCCTGTACCTCCCCCTGCCCCTGCCCCAGCCACGCATTGAATGCTTTTTATTAAATTGCAGAAGCGGCTGGCAAATTTATTGCAATTTTTTTACCGTGTTCCTCCAACGTCTTTGACGCTAACCTTCAAGCGTTACCATCGCCATTAGCCAAAAGCACCGCAACACCCACTTGCCGTGCCCCACCACCACCTCCAGCCCCTGCCCTCAATGCCCCTCCCTGCACAGTTCTCTGTCTGCTTTTGTTTTTGAAGTAGGCAACGTTAGGAAAGTGCAAGGCGAAAAAAAAGCCAGAAATAACATGGGGAACTTAAGTAAACATTAATTTACATAACTTCTGTGCAAATGACGACAACGGACGACGGTTCGCTCGCTCTCAAGAGCCGGAGGTCTGAGTGTAGGTGTGTGTGTGTGTGTGGCAGGCGAAGCCAAAGCCGGATCTGAGTCCGGACGCGGGCGTCAGCGCTCTTGTAGCCCGGCGTTATTAAAAAATTTAAAGCATGTTTTGTGGCAGAGCGAATAAGAGGGGCGAGGGGCAGGAGCTCCAGAGAAACACGGGCAATATGGCTCTGCTTAGTTGTCACCGCCCCAATGTGTGCCAGTGTGTGTGTGTGTGTGTGTGTGTGTGTGTGATCGAGAGCGCACATAGCCAAGCAACGGTTCTTTTTCATATCCTTGTAGCAGCAACCGGCGATTGTGTCGGAGAAGTGCCAGCGTCTGTTTTCAATGTTGCCAGCGTCATTTCCTTTTGTAGCCACTTCCATGTGGCAATGGGAAAAGCAAGAAGCTAGAGAGAGATGGAAAGAGAAGGACGAGAAGCACAACTTGACTTGAAGGCAGCCAAACTGACTGCGCGAATGCGCTACACAGCTGAAGGATCTTAAAGTGGAAGTGAGTAAAGAAATGTGTAGGATAAAATTGAAAATATATACATACATATATAAATATAAATAAATATAAATATTATAAATAAAAACATATTTAATATGTTTAAGATATAAATAATTGTTTCAGTTATAATAATACTTTAAAAATTCTAATGATAAAATTGAATTCACTTCAAGCCGAAACAGTATTAAAAGAGTCATATATTTCATTTCCATCAACTTTCATCAATACCCACATCTGTCTATCATTTAGCACTGATTCATTATTGATATCATATGGTATCATATCATATTATAATCCAAATTCATAACAATGCAAAGACAGCTCATCCTGCTGGCGCTACACAAGGAATTAATCAAGCGAGCTACAATGACAGCGCATATTATTTTCTCCTTCATGTCATTACCAGAGAGCGCCAAGCGGCACAACCCCCTCCAGTTCTACTTCCCCATTCCCCCTCCTGCCCCCTGCCCCCTGCCCCCCTGCCAGTTGTGGCGCCACACCCTCGCGACGCTGCGCAGCTTAGCGAAATTGTTTGCGAAAATACAACACAATATTCAAGAATAATGATGACATTGTTGACTTCAGTACCCCATAAAAAAAACAGAAGACCAGAACGGAAAAAAGAAAAAGAAACCCCACATAACCACAAGGACATCTTCCGCAGGATTAAACGCCCTAAACGCCCCGCTTTAGACACTGCAACGCCCTCCGACAAAGCGAGATAGAAAGAGTCAAGTCTGAGCGCGAACGAGACCGAGAGTGAGGGAAAAAAACCAAACACGATTACCATATTCTATGATATGCGGATATAGCCGGAACGCCTTAGACGTGGCCCGCTTGGCAAACAAACTTGCGAAATAGAAATTAAAATGAATTGAAGTTATGGCATTAGACAGTTTTCGGAATTATCACGTGACATGCAGGCGCACAACTTGCCCCAGCAGATCGAAATTTGCATTTAGAATATGCTGCATACTTTCGAGAGTGTGTATCCCAGAGGAAACTTGACAGATACGGTCTGGAATTGGTGAATTAAATGATACATTACAGAATTGGGAGTATAATTAGTCTGGGAAACATTCAAATATGTTATTGCCTGAGTCAATTTATTGGTAAATTTTGCGCTGATCAGGAATAAATATAAATTTAATTAAAAATACACAAATCCTCATGAATTGGGAGCATTAAATGTCTGGGTGAAAAACTTGTTCCTTGGAAATTTATCTTTATCTTATATATGTAGCTTAAACAATTGTGAATTTAATGAGTCTAAGAAATATTTGAATTTGTTATATCCTAAGTGAAATCGGTGGTAAGCTCGATGCTGATCGGGAATATATAGGGCTTAAAAAATATATATAAATAAATATAAATATATAAAGGTTGAAAGTCGAAAGACAATTAGTCATTTTCCAAGCATTAAGGGATAAGCTTGATGCTGATCATAAATATATATAGACTAAGGAAAATGTACCTCAAAAATATAATGAATCTAGGAATTGACGGTAAACTTATGCTGATTGGGAATATATATATTAAGCTCAAAGAGATTAAATATAGCTGGATCAAAAAGACTCCGCAGACAATTAGCTAAGGTATTTTCCAAGCCAAATCAGCGGTTTCATGCTAATCAAGAATATATGCATATTTTTTAAAGAGTATATAAAAAGATTCATGAATTGGGAATTAGAAATTGGGAAGATTCAGGAATTAGGATCATAAGGAGTTTGGTAGACAATTAAATATGTTATTGCCTAAGCCAAATTGATGATAAGCTTGATGATGTTCAAGAATATATAGCTTAAAGAGAATAAATGGTATTCAATTTATGAATTGGATCCATAAAGAGTCCGTGAGATAATTAAATCATTCCCTTACCAAATCGGTGGTTAGCTTAAGCTAATCAAGAAACTATTTAGGTTAAAGAGTACATTTTTAGAGGGTATCTTGTGATCAACGAGGATTTATTTTGCAGCTTTGCTAATGAGATAATTTAAGTTTCCATATATGTTTTATCTTAACATTAGGAGTAGGAGTTGGAATTTGCATGGCAATTGGATGAGTACTACGTGCTAAGCTAAATCTAAACTAATCTCAGCTGAGTTCTCTCTCTCTCTCTCTCTCTCTTCCTCTCTTTCTTTCTTTGTTTCTCTCTCTACCAGCTGAGCTCCTCGGGCAGTCCGCCCGGATACTCGCCCGTCAGGCAGGCAGTGCAGTACCCCGCCTTGATGGGATTCACGTGAGTCTTGTTCATCTGCACTGCCTTCACGAGACCCTCCACACTGAGATAGGTCAGGCTGTCCGCTCCCACATGGTCGGCCAGCTGTTGGGCATTCATCTTGTTCGCCACGAGCTCCTCTCGCGTGGGTATGTTGATGCCCATGTAGCAGGGATACTGCAGCGGCGGACTGGCAATGCGTATGTGCACCTCAGTGGCGCCAGCATCGCGCAGCAGCTTGATAATGGGACCGATGGTGTTGCCACGCACTATGGAATCATCGATGAGCACAATCCGTTTGCCCTCCACATTCTGCGCCAGTGCGCCGAACTTCTTGGCCACGCCCAGCTGGCGCAAACGATTCGAGGGCTGAATGAATGTGCGTCCCACATACCGATTCTTGCACAGCACCTCGCCAAAGGGCAGACCCGACTCCCGGGCATAGCCATGTGCCGCTGCAGTGCCTGACTCCGGCACGGAGCTCACCAGATCCGCGTCCAGCGGAGATTCACGTGCCAACTGGCGACCACACTGCAGCCTGGCTGAGTAGACCATTTGACCCTCGAACATGGAATCGCTGCGTGCAAAGTAGACGTATTCAAAGATGCAGAAGGCCATGCGCTTGTAGTCGGGACGCTCGACAATGTCCACGGTGCGGTAGCCATTGCGGGATAGCTCGATGATCTCTCCAGGCTCCACCTCACGCACATATCGCGCTCCTATGGAGAGGAAGCCACAGCTCTCGCTGCTCACTACCCAACCCTCTGCAAGCTGATCCTCAATATTCGCATGTCCCGCATCGAAGGGCACGATCTTGCCCAGACACAACGGCCGATTGCCATATGAATCTCGCACTGCGTAGATCTTGTCCTTGTGCATCACGACCAGGGAGTACGAGAGCGGGGCCAGCGTCATGAAGTGACGTATGCGTGCCGGCCAATTGGGTCCATCGTGCTCGGAGACATCTTCGGGAGCACAGCACAGTGACTGTGCGATCAGTTCACTGTCACTGTGTGTGGACAAGCCGACGCCACGTTCCAGCACCTCACGGCGCAGTGACTCGCAGTTCACGAGCTCCCCGTTGTGGGCAATGGCCAGGGCACCATGTGCCGTGTGCACCACAAAGGGCTGGCAGTTGACCACCTCGGAGGCAGCCGCTGTGGAGTAGCGTGTGTGCCCGATGCCCAGGTTGCCCTTGAGCTTGCGTATGGCCTCGTCATTGAAGATATTGTTGATCATGCCCATTCCTTTGTGCACACTGAAGTTCTTCGAGCTCTTGCCCAGACTGGTCACAATACCCGCCGACTCCTGGCCACGATGCTGCAGCGCCACCAGGCCCAGGCAGATCATCTGGGCAATGTCCAGCTGCAAGGGAATACAACGAGATGAAACTGCATTAATATTTATAGCTCAAGCTAGAGATAGACACAGTAGAAACACATTTCGGCAATCGGATCTCATGGCAACAGTCACTCTCAGCTGACAAACTGACGATTGATAATGGATTGATCCCGTGATGTGTGTATATTTTCCTGTTATTTTCCATTTCATTATAAACACACAGCAACAACAACAACACACACTCGCTCACACACACACACAGAAGATAACAGCGACGACATTGATACTGTAACTAATTATGGGCGATTACAACCGCAACTCAGGTTTGAGCTGCGATTCCATTGACGTCATAGCTCCGCGTTGGCCATAGCCCCACAATGGGGCGAGGGACGCGGGGCATTGTCAGTTGATTAATGACCTAGTTGCGCCCAGTCGCCTCAGTCTGCATCAGCTGCAATCAGCCGATGAGCTCGTTGAGCAAAGCGTTTACCTTAGCGAACTGACGAACTGATTAGAGCTAAATGTGTGGGGTATATGTAAGTACGAGCAGGGAATGATGCGTGCTCGAAAACAAACAAACATTTTTGCAAATTAATCAGTAAACAATTTCAAAATAACAAAATTGGGCAATTCATATTTTAAATACTTTTCTATAAGTAAATAGGTAAATTAAATAGTGGAAACTGTTCGAAACTTCTTAAATTCCATGCAAATTATATTGTTTCTCTTTATAATTGTGAGCAGTCCTTTGCAATTTATAAAGCCTCGTTTGAAACTAGAAGAATGCTGCAGTCAGACACGCCGTACAGTAATATACCCTTCCCCCAATTTCGAAAGACCTTTTTATGTGTTAACTTAAATAACTTCTGTGTTAATTATTCGATATAATTTAATAATGAATACAATATTGATATATAAATTGTTTGCAGCATCAAGTTTTGTTTTGAATATTTTTCTTAATAATTACAAACTGATTCGCGTGGTTGATAGGCGTGTTATCCCAAATTTGAAATATACTTAATCTGCGTACAGACTTTAGAATACTTCATGCCAATTTTGGTGTCTCGAGCGTTATTGATAGCTGAGATCTAGACCAACAGAAACACACAAACATACTGACAGACAAACGTTCGCACAGACAGACTGGCAGAAAGACGGACAGACAGTCCGACAGACGGACAGCGAAAAATTGCGGACATTGTTTAATCGACACGGTTAGTGATCGTTATTTCGTTCTTCCTCGTTTTTCCTGTTACATATTTATGATACATTTGCACAAAGTCAGTATACCCTGTTTTGAACATTTTCTATGTTCGAAGGGTATATAAAATAATCTATTATGCACTCCCATTACACTCACAAATCTATGTTTCACATTACTAAAAAATGTTATATTAAATCATTTATTAAATATAATTATATTAATAAATATTTGATTTTTTAATTTAAATGAATATTTAATTGTGTTTAAAATATGTTATGCACTCTCATTAAACATCCTTTCAATATAAAATGTCACTTATATCTTCTCTAACATCCTACCATATCACCCCTGCCTGCCTAGAAATCGATCGCACGTTTTATTCGAAACTCCCCACAGCAACTCACCTGTGTTGGGTAGTCCCCACAGGCAATGGCACCGAACACACCACACTCGCATGTCATGCCTGTGACATCTTCGCCCTTCGGCTGCACCGATTTGTAGATCTTGTCGGGAAATCTTTTCTTCGTCGCGACTGTTCCCGTATTCCTGCTGCAGCACGCTTCCATTTGTTCTATTAAAAGTGTTATTTTAATTATTACAATTAATTATTACAATACGAAATCAATTTCCCTGTTTCTCATTCTTTTCTTACCACAAATTGCTTCACATTCACTTTGCGCCATTTTCACACCACTTTGATGATATTGCTCTATATATTGCTCTATATATTGTATGATCTATATTATGCTCTGCTTTTGTGGCTTCGTTCACTGCCCCCGAAATTGTTGATTGCACTTCGCACAAGTGTATGCAAGTTGAGACACGTTGCCACGAGATCAGCGAAATCAGTTTCAATTTCAGTTCCAGTTCCAGTTCTCTGCTTTCACGACTGCATTGATTGAATGCCAGGCGATTTATGAGTGTTCGAGTTACAAGCGCGGCTAATTAAAGCTTCAAAAATCTGACAACACGATCAGCCCAGTATACATATACAAATATATGTACATAGTACACATAATCGTCAGCTCTCACACATAAATAGCTGATGCTGATAATCGATTCGATTGCATTTGAAGCCGATGTGCGCGGAAGGTTCCACATACCCCAACCGCAACAGCAGCACCAGATAATTCGATACGTTTTTCAGCAGCATCAGCAAACAACAACAACAACAATCACAGTAACAACGTCATTGAGAACAACAACAACAACAACTATAATAATAATGAACAAATTGCTGGACCAACAACGATCACGTTCCTATTGATGTGCCGAAAAATTCCGAAATTCGGTCAGTGTCCCCCGGATTTGCGCAGATAACGATCGACTCGAGAGATTCTGAGTAGGCCGGGACATAAAGTTGAGGTATGTATATATAGAAACATATGTTTGTTTAGAAATTTCCATTCTAGCATAGCTCCACCTCTCTTTGGCCTTATCACAATTGGAAAATTCGTTCATTGACGCATTGACGCATTCCAGTTAGACGCAACGATTTGCGTAAACAATCACAGTCGATTAAACATTGTTTTTCTTCGGCCTTTTAAATGGGCTGCATTATCACTGCGGATTCCATAGACCCCCCCTGTGAAGTCTACGCGACCAGATCGATAAGTCGTCAGAGCTGAATGTTGTCTCAGCATTATTTCTCTGCCCCAATCACGACGATTACGAGCCGATGCGAAAGTTGTAAACAAAAACAAACGAAATACGTGCAAGAGATAACGACTATTGTATACTCTAGGAATAAGTTGAAGATATAGGTATAATATATATAATAAGTTAAAGATATATGAAGTAATCTACGTTCTTTAAATGAAAACCTTTCTCATCACTTCGCAAGTAAAGATCGAAGATCATCGACCATGATCAAACAGTAATACAATTGTTATTTCTATTAATTCTTGATACTGTATTGTTAGAGTATCAATCTTTGAAAACATATCTGAACCTAACAACAACCGATAATCCCTTATTGTCTCTCTCCTACAATACTAATCTTCAGTCTCATTTCTACTCAGCAAGCTTTCAAAGCTTTCGTTGCTGTGCAAATTCGAAACCATTTATCACCAATTAAAGGTTTCCTATACCGTCTATAATTAGCACGCGTGTTTACATCGGGATGCCTACAAACAAGTTGTTTATAAAGTGTATCACTAAGGTGCTCGGAAACTTTGCCAGTGTGCCAGACTGATCGGGCTGATCGTGCGTTCGAATAGCTGATTTTCAGCTGATGCAATACAGGCGACTGCAGCCATAAGTGACTGATGCCGAGGCTGTCGATCGGCAGTTCTGATAGAGCCCTATAAAAATAGCCATATATAATGCCATATTATGACTAGTATGTTCAAGTACTAGACGTATAACAGTTGTCTATATAGTCAGACTAGGCCAGACATTGCGTAAGATCACCTGCCGTTGAGTGGAACTGCTTTTTGGGCTACTGACTGTGTGCATCTTATTATGGAGAGCTATTTGAAGTACGCATTACCTTCTTCTATTATCGGAGACAAACAGAGATGCCAATAATCAACAACAACAACAACAACATCATCAGCAACAACAGCAACAAAGCGCTAAGTTAGCAAACAAACAGAGATAATGAGATGCCGCATAATGTGGAAATGAAAATGAACATCGAGGAGCGGACATTGAGAAGTGACCGGTGGCAAGTAACGGCATGGCGGGAGGGGCAAGAAAAATGACCAACCGAAAATAGGAATGGAAGCGGAAGAGGGGAAGAATACCCCTGCAAATGTGTAACCACTTGAATTTCATTTGGCGAAAAGCTTTATCGAAAATTATGCGAGCGCTGGTGACTTTTGGCAAGTGGCAGCGCCGCGGGTGATGAAGGGAGGGGGGGAGGAGTCACAACTGGCAATCCACAACGAACTCCCAACTAACTGCTAAGCAGCCTGATAAAAATCCAGCACACACAGCTAAGCAAACAGATAATAAAGCGCCAAATGATGCTCTGGAGCGGGAGAAAGAAATATATAGATAGAGTGAGTGAGGAACAGGGGCAGGAGGCGAGGTGGACTCGGGGTCGTGCGGATTTTTCGCATATGTGAACCCCCCGCGAAGTCCAGTTCTGCTCGAGGATACGCCGCTGCTGCTGTGGTCTGTGTCCGGGCCTGGGCACGGCCAGCTCATGCATAATTCAGCAGAATTCTGAATGATTATTCTTTATGGGACTGTTTATTTCTTTTGACCATTTATTTCAAGTTGTGCGATGCGCTCTCTCTGCCTCCCCCTCTCTCTCTCTCTCTCCCCGTTCACTATCTCTTTTTCGTCTTCTTCTTTTTTGTTCTTTTCATTATTTTTATACAGTTTCCAGTTGCTTGCGCTCGAAATGATTCCGAGTCGACGGTGACGCAAAAATCATCATCAAATGGTCCAGCCGTGTCCAGGGGCCAGTCGAGGCGGCACTTGCCATGTGCTGCTGCCATGTGCGTTGTCTATTGAACCAAAAACTTCGGACATTCGACCAACCACACATGACTGGCCCTCCCCCCCTGCAAGCCACCACCACCAGCCCCTTCCTCATCACACTAGATAGAAACCAATCCGCATCCCTTTGTGGAAAGTGGCAACGCATCATTTGATTTTATTTTATGTGCTCAAAGTGGCCAACAGAAAAAGAATGAAAAAAAAGAAGTAAATAAAAAAATAAAAAATAAATTTTATTTGTTTTCCTCTGTCCGCAATTGAATAAAATGTTCCTCTAATGTAAGTCGAAAGGGCACTTTTCTATATTGTTTTAGCGCAGATGGAAGAAGGTTCCGTTTCGATTTTGGCATGAAAATAACTTCATTATATCAAAAGGGGAGACTGCTCAGTTTTAAGTCAGCACACTGCGGGATAGTGTCAGTTAAACTACTGTGGGAATACCAATTGAAATAATAATATTTGATTTGATACCAAACAACATGAATATTTATTAGTTTAACTGAAATTGGGCAAAAAATACACAAAGAGTTAAATTTAATGTAAACTATATAATACTGCGTTTAATTTGTGCATTGTACTTTCTTCTATCATTCAAAGTAGAGACGTTAATACATCGATCGATGGCCTCCAATCGATATTTTCTGATGTCGATAGTGTGCGCCAGCGATAATACCGATTTATTGACTGCAAATTTAATATATACAAAATAATATATAAAAAATGTTAATGTAAATATGTATATAATATGTATCTTTGCATGGTATTATCATATTATAAAATACATACTGTAAATGAATATTAACAATAACCTGTATTTAATGGCAACCCAATTATCCCCAATTTAAAACAATGTAACATCGATGCTTCTGCAACTCTATCCTTAATCCAGCGCGATAAATTGGATGCAATTTCAAATGAGTTATATTTCCACGTTCATTTTATTGAGCAACCCTTTATGATGTAATATTCAAATTATCAGGAGTTTAAATTAGACCAGCACACATGTGTAAATTTACCCTTCAAAATAGTGCCGGCTTTATCCGATATTAACGAAAGTTGAAAAACCATCAAAAGTTCTTTTCGCTCGCTTCCATCGATATTATCAGTGCCATCAACGATAGTTTTACAGCTCTAATTCAAAGTGAACTATCGATAAATAAAATATATAAATATCGTTGGTTCAAAAGAGGTTGCATTGTGGATGGTACACTATTAAACTGTTACTATCACATTCCTACAGTTCTCATTAGAAATGGCTCAATCAGCAAAGACACTAAGGAAGTTAAGGATCCCCACTTCAGTTATTCTTCTACTTCCCTCTCCCATCTCTCTGGCGAACTTTAATTACAGTCGGGAATCAAATATAGCATAGTATATCCCTCAGATCCAATCAATGTGAATTTCAATTAAAACTAATTGAAAGCGCCAAGAACTTTGCCTGCGCTAAGCAAACAACTGAAGAACTTTGATGGGGCACCCCATCAATATTGAAGGGGCACCATCTTGAATCTGCCTCCCTCCCTGCATCCCTTCCTACCCCCTGACTGACTGCCTGACTGACAGTCTGTCTGTTGTCCTTATCCGCAGCAGGACAGTTCGTTTGGTAACGTTTTTAATTCGTTTACGTTTATTATTTATTCCGCGGCTGAGAAGACAAAAACCATCGAGTTTCACGATTTCTTCTTCTTCTCCGGGTCCGGCAATCGTTTGCTTAAATTGCTGCCCACTGTTTGTTGTTGTTTGTTCTGTTTACGTATTTGTCTTTGGCATTTCTTTATATACCATTTGCATATACACACTATATAGTATTCTATATAGAGAGCTCGTCGCTCAAAATTTTCATTTATTTTTGTTTTTTTCCTTCTCTTCTTTGCTGCGAAGATTTGCATAACGAAGCAGAGACGAGCCAGAGACAGCCAGAGGGGAGCAGAGACAGCCAGAGGGGTCCGCCAACCTCCTACCCCGCCCACTGTCCCTCAGTGGGCGTGTGTCCTGCTGTGGTAACTTTTAAGTTATCTTCAAAAATGAATTTACTTTGCTCACTCGCCTTTGTCTGCCACTGCCCTGCCACGCCCTCAGCCCCCACACGGCAAGCTCTAATTAATTTTCCAATACTGTTGAATGTCCCACAAAGCCAAACAGATCCATATCTGTCCCGGCAACTTTAAGATATAGCCCCGAAATTCGTGTTAAAGCGCCACCGTGCATAGGTAATGAGAGGCCCCTCAAGATCGCTTCCCGATTCTGATTGATGTGTGTCAATGCTAGAGAACGTGCCGTGCCCCCTTCCTCAGGTGCCTCACTCACAGCTGCTGAAACCTTTCTAAAACAGAACCCAACTACAAGCGCGTAAAATCTAAATGGCTTTCAATTTGTGGCACATTAAGCGACTGGTAATTGATATACAAACAGAGAGACAGAAAGACAGAGAGAGGGAAAGGGGAGCTGAGGCTGGGAAAGGGGGGAGAGATAGAGACACCCAGTGAAACTCGTCGCGCCGGCAAGTTAATTAAAATTTCAGAAACGTAAATTGAATTACCAACACAAATTGTAAGCGACTCCAGAGTCGTCTTGCCTCGCCACCAAATGCTCCAGTTACGCGTGAGAATTTCCAGCCATTCTCCTGACTGCCTCTTGACTGTGCATAAAATTTCAATTCCGAAACCGAAACTGAACCCGAATCGGATTCCGAATCGAAGAGGGTCGCAAACAGAGAACAGACAACAACAGGAAAGCAGCGACACATTCCCAAGGCGGCAGCCAATAATCATAAAATTTAATAAAGGTATTTCGCTTGACCGTTAACGCTAGTCAGTCACCCTCCCCTTGAACTGGAGGTACGACCAACGGACTACGGCAGCGGACAACGGCAACAGTGGGTTAATGTATGCAAAACGCATTCAAATTTTATGTATCGCCTGCAACGATCTCCGCTAGCGTCGCCATCCACCCGGCCACATACAGCAACAACATAATTCGCTCGCCTAACTCGCCTACATTTCATGTGAGTTCATGTTCCACACTCTAGTTGTGGTGTCTGCCACAACTGCTCGACACAACTGGTGGCACTCTCAGAGTCTTGGAGTCTTGGTGAAGCGGCTGGCTATCTTGCACGCTCTATTGGCTTTTCGTTCGGAGCGTATCTCTATCTGTACGGCACTTAACGGACGCGGCCTTCTCCGCATGTAAATGGCATAGTTTGAGACACTTTGGGTCAACTAATGAGGGCGATTTTAAGACTCTCCCCGTCTGGCATGAGAATGAGCTGCCAGCAGAGGCAGCAAAAGGTCTCTCGCCTACAGTTTCTAAAGTTCTTTCACAAAAACAGAAACGGTATCTAAACGATATCTGATGTGGCTCAGGGGATCGCCAAATGGTTTCACAATATTTCAACTATTTTATTTGCACAAAATGAGAACAGTTACTTTGTTTATTTTATTCTAAGTTTTGGAAAGAGTGGAGGCCTACAACTGACTGGGAACATGCACTTGTATTTTTATTGTATAAAATAATATATTTTAATGGTAACACCTTATTATTATTAAAAAGGGGAATCTGTATTGCGATCTAAAAGATCTTTTGTACCCCTGCTGTGCATCATTACCAGTTTAATGTTCCTTATGAATTCTAAGTTCTTACCTAGACTGATTGACCTTATCTCTTTAATTTGAGAAGGTGCACTCCTAGTATTACAGTGTTGCATAACATAATTATGTGTTCTGTCATTTCACGCCTTTATTTGCGGAATCTGCATGTCACATTGCTGACAATTCTTAGTTTTCTTTGAATTCTTGGATGGTCTTTATACATATTCTAGGCTCTGCCTCTATCATTGAATAAACTGATCACCCACCATATAATAACTTAAGTTTATGACTTCTATGTTTAGTGTATTGCATTTTGTATTGGACACTTGCAAAGCAAGGCGACGCCTTGAAATCAGTATGCCCACAGAATTTATTTCTTATAAACCATATTTAAAAATCATTTGAAAGGTTATAATTATTGTGCATGTAAAAAACATACGTTTAATTGGACAATTCTGTGTCACCTGTTTTAATAGCCTTTAGAGCTAGGCTATCATATAGACAGACAGTCAGACGAATGGTCGGACATGGCGAAATCGCCTTGTATTATTTTGTGGGGTTTAAGAGACTATAAGTAAACAATTAACTAAAGTTATAAAACGAAATGCAAGCAAAGCCATATATTAAACTTAAGCTATCTATGTGAAATTTTAGAACTCTGCGAAAAAATCTCGCATATGTTTAAAGTGTTTGCCTGCGGCTCTATTCGACTGCACTTCACAGACAATTGCACTTTATGAACCGCAAATCGCATCAATTACGCGATGAACTCAAAGCTGAGGAAGTTTTACAACTTTGCGAACAAGTCGACGCTTAAGTTTCGGGCAATAAATCAAATTTGCTTCAAGCCATAAAAACGCCACACATTAGCACAACAAAAAGGACACTCCGCCCCCTCCTTAGACACATTCCTCTCTCTTACTCTCTCTCTTAGCAAAGTGGAGTCGTAAATCTGAAAATCACTTGTCGCGCGATTCAAGTTCCCGAGCTGAGGCCGCATTAAATTTTACGCATTATTAGAAGAAGCCTCACAAAGGATAACAACGAAAAATTAGGCACATTTGCGGTTAAGCGGACAGGGATGTCAGCCAGCCAAAAAGGGAAGGGAAGTTAAGGGTAAGGTCCTTCGGAGTAGGGGAGAGTTTTCGTCGTTCTCCGCATCATTCCACTTCATTGGCGGCTTTTGTAACATTTGTTTGTGACGTTAATTTATACAATTATCGTGACAAGGACCCAGAGACAGCACGAGGAATCTGTAGACTCGCAATTGTGACTAAAGACTTAAATAAGCATTGCTGCTCGGCTCGACCATTGGCCGCTTGATTACTTAGCCTGCATACGCGACTGTCTGACGTCATTTTAATGGAATTTTAATGTATTTGTTTTGCAACACACACACACACAGAATTCTCTCACTTGCTCTCTGCGCTGCTTTTTAAAATTTATTCTAAATTATATTCATACAAATGTTAAAAACTTCCACGCCAGAATTTACATAGCATGCAAGCTTGTGTGCAGGTCTGTGTGTAAGTGTGTGTGTGTATACTTTGCAGCACATGAATATTGAAAATGTGTGAGGCGCCTCCGCCAGGCGGGCAGGCTCCATTCTGCAGCTCAACTTTCATTACGAAACGCATCGCGTATGAAAAAGTTTTGCGGCTGAGTGACAAACGGGCAGCAGCCTGCCTGCCTGCCCTCCGCGGCCCCCGGTCACGCCCAGAGACCGGTGTTAAAAGCCAGGGGTCTGCATATATTAATATCCCAAATGCGAACAGGCACAGGTATCTAAGCTCTGCCAGGGCAGAAAAAACTGCAAAAAACATTAAAATTTTCATGAAAAATGTCATCAACAAAAGTTTCAAAATGCAAATAATTTGGATGCTGTCGTTGTTGTAGTTGTTGCGGCTGCTGAGTGCTCTCAAGGCAGACAAAGGCTCAGCAGCAGACACACACACATACTCACACTCACACACACTCGGTCTGTCAGGCACATGAGAAATATCATTTGATATGCTGAACAACTGCGTGAGAAATGGAAAAACGAAAGAAAAAAACGTAGCCCGCTTTTCGGGGCTGCGCTTTGGCACACACATCACGAACCCATCAACAGCACATCGCACATCGCATTAGAATGCATTTAGAAACGCATTTATCATCACGTCGGGATTTGTATGTGGCAAACCGCATTGCAAATCCTGCCAAATCCTCGCACAGCCTCGCCTCGGCTGATCGATTATGATTGATGTGCGAGATAAAAAAGAAACAGAGAGAAAGATGTGTGATATGTGCGCATATAATTCCAATTGCGAATTGTTGCAATTAAAATTCAAATAAACATATATAAAACGCTGACTATAAAGAGAGGGAAGGAAGGGAGAGAGAGTGTGTGCTGTACGTGATTTCATTAGCAACGAAATCAAAGCAAAAGCAGCGCAGAGCGCTGTCCACACTCGAGCTTGACTGGTGCTCCATTGCAGCAGCAGCAGCAGCAGCAAGAGAGACTGGCAACCTCCCTCGCTTTATCCTTATCCTTATCCTTATGGTCGCACTCAGCACTCTCAGCCTCAGCCTCTCCAATCTGCGCTCTCCATTCTCCACTTGGCTGCACTCAAGTGTCGCGACGTCGCCATTAAAACATTCGCCACGCGCACTTGGAAACATGGACACAAATTCCAAGTCAGAAACAGAAACAGCAGCAGCATCACCCACAAACACACACATCACACTCACCAATACACCCACGGGGTATATAGTCAAGCTGGTACAACTGTTATAAAAATGGCGTCTTAAGTCAGCCCCCCAGCTGAGCTGGTAAGTCATTAACTCAGCTCAAGAGCTTTTATCTCGCCACTCGAGCGCATCTTGGCTTTGCAGCCCCCCCTTGCCTTACCCCTACTCGTCTCTATCTCTCTCTGTCCCTCCTTCTCTGCCTGACGTTCATTGGCAGCGCCATTTTGACTCTGTCTTCTGTTAATTTCTAACGGGGCAATTACACGCAACTGATAAGCAAAGCAATTGCTCGAGATTAAAAAGCAAGCAGCAAGAAATTTTATAGCCCTCCCGTCGTGTCGCATCAGCTGAACGACTGACTGGAGCCGACCATAAAACTGATATAATTCCTCTGCCATTGTATTGCTCTAAAGTAATCAGATATTTATCTTAACAAGTGGGAAAACTACAGTCGAGTGTTCTCGACAAATATATACCCTGCAACATATCATATTTTATATTGCATACTTACTTGCGACACCTATAAAAACTGCACGCCTACTAATATTACTTCTTGAATAACTTCTATGTTAATTTTTTCTTTATATCCAAATCTTCAGAAAGCATTTGGAATGCAATACTTATTGTGTACACCTAAAATGAACATTATAGCACTAAAATTACGCTTGAAATTTGGTTTTCATCGATTTTCGTGGGCGACAGAGGGCGTGGCCAAATTGTAAAATAAAGTAACCACGTGCAATAATTACACATATTGTTATCAGGTTTGGTAATCATAAGTCTTATAATCTCTGAGTTCTAGGTGTTCATACAGACAAAAAAACCTATATCGACTCTGATGTTGATGCAGTTCAAGAAGAAATCTGTGCTGTGTGCTTCTGCTGATTCTTATATACATATGCCCAAAGCTATATTACCCTTCTTCACTTCAGGAAACGGGTATACAAAGTGCTGTAGCTGCCTTCATTGTTGCAAATAATTGAAGAGTGTTTATAGTAAGAACTGACAGCAAAAATAAGAAATGGTTAGACACTGCAAGGTACTCAAATAGCACATGCTATAATTGCCATAAAAGAAAGAAATACTAAATTAAACTAAGTATAGAGTGGATTCCCCTTTGACAAACTTTCCAAAATGAATTCCCAATAAACTCCATGACAATCCCTAATGAAATCTGCTGAAGTGCAATCAATATACAAGATTTCCAATTTCAAAATTCTGATTTCACTAATTTCAGCTAAGCAGAAACGATTGCTGAGTTGTCAGTAAATTTATGAGCCTTTTACGAGCACTATAAAAGCGATGTTAAACCGATGTCCGACATTAGCTTGTTCACATTGCTTAAATTGTGGAAAATGCTTGTATGTGTGTGTGTGTGTGTTGAAATCTATTAACTAATTAAAAGTGGCAAAGGCCATAAAATCAAATGGCGCACACGCTGCACTGTGCACAGTGGGCCGATGATCAATTAATTTGCTGCGAAGGCGTCGCTGGACAAGCGTATCAATTATTTTAATGAGACTCAGAGAGAGAGAAAGAGAGGAAGTGGGAGAGGGAGTGTGACAGGGATGGTCACTGGCCAGTGGTCACATTATGATGCACCCCAAAGCAATTGACAGTTTATCAGTTTCGTGTCAGGGAACGGTCAGCCAGGGGTGGGAGGTTGTGCCATGTGCAATGAGGCGGGACGGACAAGGGGAAAGGGGCCCCTGTTGACCAGCTGTGTCGGCGATACAATTTTAAACAATTTCAACAATTTGCTAGGCAATTTGCGGTTGACGCGTCGCACACGACAAAACAGCAAAAACAAGAACAATAAATTAGTTCGATTTTCCAGAGAATGCGAGGGTGAAACGCCCCCGCAAGAACAATAGAAATCAGTTGACATTGTGTTAACACTAATGGACACAGACTTATCAGGGGGAGTCGCACATATGTGAGCGAATTCGACTAATCAGATTTTAATTGCTCATTAAATGAGTGCGAAATGTGAAGCTGAAAAACAAAAATTAAACTATAAACCTCAACTTGAGTCTGTAAACTTTGCTGTCTATCGAAAGGTAGAGGGAAAGGGGAAGGGAAAAGAGTGGCAGCCACAGGAATTAATGCAGTTCTGGCTTGATTTGCATAATCGCTGTCAACTCAACTCTTGACAAAACCAAATCCACACACAAATCCACACAATGTAAAGGCCCGAAAACTCTCACGCGGTTAGGGTAGGGGCACTCATGCAATTGACACACATCATTTCACGCACTGACGCCTTTCAATAAACCAAATTTATCACAAGCGCACAATCTGCCCAAGCCGTCGAGCCCAAACAGTAGTCGGGAGTCAACAGTTTTCAAAAACCTTTAGCATATCGAGCCACGGGACACGGGATACAGGAAAGCAAAACACACGCGCCCAAACAGATACAAGTGTAATCAGTCAAGCGTTTTGTCGTCAGCCACACAGTGACATCACCATCATCCTCTAAGTACTGCCTGCCAAAGGACCTTGTCGGGCATCATCTGCATATCAAAAAACCCAAGCGCAGAGAGAGAGAGAACGGAAAAAAATAAACCATGGCGTACCCCAATTTCCTGTCGCGGACAAAAAGGGTTGCTGATTAGAGCCTGTTCGAGGTCTCTGAACCATGAATGAACGAGCTGAAATGGTTCGCTTTGCGGTTAGGGTACGCTCGTTTATCAAGCCATCGCAAGGTGCGACGATGATGAACCACCCACCCACCTATAGCACCATCGCACCCGATTTCCATCTGTGCTGCAATCCGTTGCGAAATTACCCACACTAATTCCAGCCGCCAGGCTGGTTTATTGTGAATCACGACGTGTTTTGTTGATGTTTTTAATTAATTTTCGTCGGGGGATTGACAGCTCACTTTGGGCAACCGAAATGGGTCGGCAACAGAGTCTGGTCTGGGTCTGGCTGAGGGAGCGGGCTTTACATCTTTTATTTTTTGATATGATAAACATGTTCAGGTGTTGATTTCTGATCCCTTATTAATTTGTCAATCTCAAGTCGTGCGCGTTGAAGATAAAAATAAAGTCGGATTGGTTATCTGACGATTTTGTACAGTAATTCTTATTAGCTTAGTATGCAAATTTAAAGTGATGTATTTGTTTGATGTGGATGCAAATAAACCGTAATCTATGATTAAAATATATGTAAATTAGTATGCAGTATATTATTATTCATTATTTTAATATTTTAATTTCCCTTTTGTTTAGATTTTGATATATGTAAATATAAATATGCAGTATATGTTTAAACATTGTCTAGATATTATATTTGTAAATAATAATAATAAATAAGAACTAGTATTTGTGTATTTGTGATATATTAACCAGGTTAAGTTATTCATAATTTATGATTTTATATATAATATTTTTGTAAGTATTTTAAGCTTGAATCAGATATTCAATAGAAGGAAGATAAGAAACTAAGAGTTTAACCGAACTGCTTAATACATAATCAATTAATTAAGTGTGTAATGATATTTATACCCGCTACCCATAGGGCAGAAGGATTTTATTGTGTAGCTTAATAATTGTATTCCAACAACAACTCTTACTGGCATTACATTTTAATATAACTAAATGTTAACATCAGTGCAATATGTATTGTCATTGTCAAGATTTATCCTTGTATTTTCACAAAATCTCTTGATTATTTTATATTCATATTTGATTTTCATAAATGTTAATAAATTTAACATTATATAAATAAATTATTCGACTCGATATTTATATTTTCAATTTATTTACACTCAGAATGAAGAGAATCTATAATATTAATATAAATATATATATGTAAATATGCAATATATTTTTTTTTTCTTTTTTCGTAATTTAAGTTTAATGTATTTTGCCAAATAGCAGTGTAATATATATTTATACCTTGTCTGGTTATTTATATTTCTGTTCATATTCCATAGATAAATTCCTCGCATCATACGCGACTCGTTATGAAGTTAGTTAAATAACTCAGCTAGAATTGACCAGGTCTCGTTTGCGCTGGTTAATTATCGAGTCAGGTGCTCAATCAACATTGCATTGATTCATAAGCTCATTACGACACCCGGCAGAGCAGAGCATCGGCGCAGAGCAGGGCGTCGTGCTGCACCCTGGACTGTTGGACTGCAATGTGGCCATGCAAGAGATGTTTTCATCATGTGGCAGGTTGCAAGTTACGCTTGCTACGTTTTTGCTGGCATGCTGCACATTCACAAAATTTATTTCATTCACAACATGCCACGTTTGTCTCATTAAATCATCACTCAGAAACTATCAATGTTCGATTGGTGGCGGTGGAGCTGGCAACATGTGCCTCATGCTGCAAGCACTGGTTGATATTCATGTAAAACTCAGTTGAAGCGCACAAAAATGCAAGTCGCAGCAAGTGTGCAAGCAAAGGGCGGGACCGAGTGGATCGGGAGGGCTGGGCACAGGGAGGCAGCAAATTAATTATGAATCAGAGAACAATGTAATTACATGAAATCCGATCGATGAACATGGCGCACAGTGGCACAAAAAGGCACTAAAAACCCGCGCAGCCAGAAATGCATTGACATTTTTACAACGTGCTTGTTACAAAGGAACGCCAACCATATCGCTCTTGCTGGCCAAGAACAGCAGGGAAAGTTGGCCTGAGAAACATGACAAATATCTGTTACAATCGACTGATTGTTGCTCTTGCTGTTGCTATTGCATCTCCTGCAGTCTCTTGCAGTCTCTTGCAGTCTCTTCGGATCTTGTGTAACCCGTTTGCGCACGCGTGAATGCCGCTGAGCCAGCGGGAATTGTTGAATGGCGCTAAACGGCCTGTTGTGCCAGCGGATGCAGTCAAGCTCAGTCCTTACTCAAGTGCTCCCCGTACAAATAGTTGCAGATAAATATCGCAGCGGGTTGGCCCGACGGACAACGCCTACTTGGGCTCTGCGAGAAGAAGGCAAAAAAAAAAAGAACACGGAAAAGAGAAAATGGAAAAGCGCAAAGCACAACAGCTCCGCCTTTTTCGCATTAGTTGCGAGCTTTGAGAAAAAATCTAACCGAAAAATGTTCAAAAATGTAAAAGGGTTGTGCGAGTGGGAGGTTCAATGTGCTTTAAAGGGTTGCATAACAAGTTTAAGAATAAATTAAATATTTTTCGTTATTTTTAAACCTCTTTAATTTAAATAATTTAAAGCAACAGAATTTCGCATATTACACAGTCTATATTTATATAAACTAGACTTTATACTTATGTATTTGTATTCTTAAAACGTATTTGAGCAATTCTGTTTTCCATTCGCGTTTTTTGCACAGTTTTTTGACATTGGCATCTGCGCATGGAAAGTTTCTGCATTGGAGCTCCTCCTATTTTTGACGCGCGAATGGCAAAGCGCACACTATACACACAGAGACAAGGGAAGTCTCTCTCTCACACACACACGCACAAGCAGACAGATAGTCTGCGTAGGAGCTCTCACATACGGCAGCAGCAGCAGCTTCGACTATTTTCGTAGCATACTTTTAGGTGGTGGCTGCATCTTCGTCTACATAAGCAACGGAGATGTTATATATAACTGCTAGTATATGTATCCATGTATTTTTATTTACCCAACTGTCACTGCACTGCACCCCACTCCAAATCCCACCCATTTCCGCCCACCTGCTTCTCGCGTATTTCAATTTGTTTGCAGCTTGGAAATTGCTTTTTGTGCATTTTGTCAAATGAATTTTCCACGTCGCTCACAGGACTTATTTGAAATTTGTTTGCTGCGTCTCTTTCGTTGATTTATACGCATTATGTGTACTTTTTTTTTTGCTGTGCACTCCCCCTCCCTCGACAAAGGGCACTAAAATTCTTATCTCGTCGCCAACTAATTTTGTGATTGCACGAGCTGCGTGCGAGCTCTGAATTTAAATTGGATTTTTGCGCACATTAAAATGCATTTACATCGAGTTAGTTATGAATGCATATGAGAGAACAGAGACACGGCCAATAAGCTCAACGGAGCCTTTAAGATATAACCAGGACGAAGAACACTAAATGTTTACGTTTCCTGCGCGTCAGCAAACATTTAGCAACGTTTTCCGAATAGAGCCATAAAAACGGGCCGCGACTGGGCTCAGCTAACGTGACGACTAACCACAAATAGCACAACTCAAATAATTCAGACAGCAAGCAGAAAAAATAATCAACAGTCGAAAGAATTAGACTGTAATGTACCCTGTTATATGAAAAAAAGAAAGAAATTAGATTATTCATAATATTTTCTTAATAATTTCCCGACTTTCATTTATTTTGAACTACTTAATATGAATATATTTCAGATTTCAATTAGGAATCAATCTAAAAGAAAAGAACAATGAACAAAATGGCATGCCAAAGTAAATCAGTTAATTTTTAAACAAGTTATATTGGATATCTACAAATCAATAAGTTTAGAGTTACAGAAAGCCCTTATTTATATTATTATTCACATTGTAGCTCAGAGTTTTGTTTGGGTTTAGTTTTTAGACTTGTTTTAAGTTTCCCAATCAGTTTAAATTAATTAATAATAAATCACACTTAAAACATTTCTTTAATTCTTGTTTCGTTTGTCTTTGTCTATTAGTTTTAACATATTTAAAACGATCAATTATTAAATAAAATTGAATTGAAAGTCTAACAATGATAAAGTCATAGAAGTAAGGAGTCAAAATTGTAATAAAAACCTTCCACTGTTAAATACATATATTCAAACTTAATATGCCCACTTACAGCCCACTTGGGCAAGGTATAAAAAAAGAATGTAATGAAATACTCGTTACGTGGCTATAACATAAAACATGGCTAATTCTTGCATGACAATTTCACATTCATAACCCTTTTTTCGGACCCCCCCTGCGTTGTATGCTTGGCCTGCTGCCAGAGTCTTCCGACTCATAATTATGCTCTGTGAAGGCGAGCCTGACATGGGGTATGTTGCATAGGTGACGATGTATGTTTTCAGGTAAATTTGGATATGAGAAAATAGTTTAAACTTACTCAGCAATTCTTTTTGGAAGTTTAAAGGAATTGATTGCAGGTATTATTGAGTCGTCTTTTATATGAAAATCATCTACAATACTTTACATTTAATTGAAAGACAGAGAATATTTTCTGCCACATTTTAAGATTAATGAGACTATTTGTAAGTCGTCTTTTGTATGAATATTTTCCAAACTATATTTAACTTAAAGAGAGAAATTTTGAATAACCTTTATGGTTAATCTTTTCTACTACATGTTTATTTAAAATACTGTATTTATTAGTCTTCTTTTGTATGCATGTTTTCTAATATATTTATAGTTCAAAGAAAATATAAATGAGTCTTTATGAGCCTTTAAAATTACTATTTTCGACTACTTTTCAAGTTTAAAGAGAGTATTTTTGAGTCGTCCTTTATATGAATATTTTCAACAATATTTCTCTTTGTAAGCCGCGATTTCTGGCTGTCCATTTTCGAGTGCGCTGTTAATTGTTATCTTTTATGGTCTGGCAATTGCCGCGACAACAATCAGATAAACCAGACGGATGGACAGACGAACGTCCACTGGAAATGAAGAAATTAAAGTGCCAGAGCAGAAACAGAACCAGAGAGAGGAAGGAGGAGAATTTAGGCAAGCAGCAGTGGCAACGGAAGCGCCTATAAAAACAATTTAGCTAGCAATAAAATTGGGAAAATAGCTTCAAATTGAATTCGGGCACTTTTATCGATAGGCGGACGGGGTATACGAGCCCAACTTAAGCATCTACTTAGGGAACTGTGGGAAAAGAGTGGGAGTAAGAGGGAGGGGGTGGTGCGGCCAATTGCCTGCCAACACCCACAGTGAGCTGAGAACATCAAACGTTTTTTTTTCTTTCTATCTCTTCGACTCTGCAACCCTTTCACGCACTTACGCAACTTGAGCAAATATTGTGGGATGGCAGGAAGGGAAGGGAAAGAGTTGAGCAATGCGAGTAGAGTGTTCAATTTTAAAGTAAATATTTGCCTCCAGGGTACTTTGGATATTTATTACCTTTCGCAGAGGAGGAGCGGACCTTGGTCAGTAGTGCACATTGGGCCGAAAGCAATTTGCGACCACTCACTAATGGGCAAGCTATAAATTCAGGCTTTTGAAGTGGAAAGTGAAGGGGGAGTGCGATAGTGGGTGGGTGATTGAATGGGGCAACTGTCAATTGGCGACTTTGCTGTAAATGCAAACAAATTACAATTATGCCAGAGCAGACAGCTGACAAATGATACCAGACCAAGGGGCAACATTAAGCGATTAACTCGTTGAGGTGGCACAGAAAGCCAGAAAGGGGGAAGGCAAGGCGGAAGGAAGTATTGGCTATGCAGCTTAACATATTGTTAACGTGGAGGCCCCGTCGATGTCTTAAAGGGGATTTCGTTGTCCTTGCCTGATGATGCGTTGACTGTTGACTATTGACTACTTCCCTCCCTCCTCTCTTCCGCTCCTCTCCCTCCCTCTATATCCGTCCTACAATGATATGCAAATGTATGCAGATCTGCGCTTTTGTCATGTCAACGCAGGCAAATCGAGAATCGGCCAACATAAAAAGCATCAAAATGTTTCTAACCAACTCAACTTGTCGCAAGGATTTCGGCTTCACTTTTCGGAGCTGTGCCTTCTTTCTCTTCTTCTTCAGCTGCCTCTGCTTTTGGATTTTGTATAAATTGTACTCCTTTTTGGATATTTGCTTAAATCTGCGCGCATGTTTTGTGTGGCTGAATAAAAAATGCTAAATAAATGCGTGAATCTCTAACTGAAAAAGGGGGCCAGCAGCTGCTACGAGTTGGAAAAAAAACGCATTTGGGGGAGTGGGGAATGTGTCTGCAAAGTTTTGCAGGTGCCATGTCTTTTGTGTGTCTGGCCGATTTCAGTTTCAATGCAGACAAGAACAGCAACAACGACAATGAGAACAGCGAGGACAACGTAGAGCGACAGTTCATCAACTTGACTTGTGATTTCCGGTTTTTTTCTTCTGGTTGTCTCTTCTTCTTACTTACTTTAAAAGCGGATTAAGCTGGGACTACGCCTACGGTGGCATGAGGTGGAAGAGGGTGAGCTGTGGCTCCGCTTGCATGTCTGATAGTTGAGTTGGGTATGCAAAGGCCATAAAGAAGGCAAGTGACTTAACCTAAAGTCGAAGACAGTTGAGAAGCGCAGAGAGAGTCGGCAGTTGGCCTTGGAGTGGGAATAAAACGGAATGTAGTGTATGAAATTTGAAGAAAACTAATAAAGATTACTCCAATGAATGTTCTTTAATTAAGTTCTTTGATTACGTGTTATAAAATATCGAAATAAAGACAGTTGAGATCGCAGAGAGAGGCTATGTTGCTTATTGATAAATAAAATTGAATATTTTCTTTGAAATTTAGATGAAACGAATAAGGATAACAATTAGAAGTGTACTTTATTTTATTTATTTTTTGTAATATTATAAAATTACAGAATTAAGAACAGTTTAATGGAAAATGGAATTTTGTCAAATGAAATGTTGTGTCTAAAAGTTAAGGAAAACTAATAAATAGTACTCTAAGTTTTTTATTGTAGTTCTTTGATCTAGTGATATAAACTGTCGAATTAAAGACGTTTGAAAAGCGCAGAAAGAGGTGGTAGTTAGTTTTGCGAGGTTAAAGTGCGATTAGGATTAAATGGAATATTGTCCCTGAAATTAAGATGCATTAAAACAAGAGAACTCTAAGTAGTGTCCTTTATTTCAAATCTTTCATCTAGTATTAGAATATAACAGAAATAAGAACAGTTTACTGGACAATTGAATTTTATAGATATTTAGGATATTGTAAAAATAGCACTCTTAGTTATGTTCTTTACATACAGAGGGAATAAATTGAAAAATTGCCATTGAAATTTATATGGAACTAAAAAGAGGAGTCTTAGTAAAGAACTCTTAAAAGAGAACTCTAAGTAGAGTTCTTTATTTTAGTTGTTTGATCTATTATTAGAAAATAACAGACTTAAGAACAGTTTACTGGCAAATGGAATCTTATCTCTAAATTTTGAGGGAATCTAATAAAGAGTAGGTAACATACTTAAAGTTATGTTAGTTTATTTTAGTTATTTGATCTACTTTTAACTTTAGTAGAACATTAAAAAGGTCTCATCGCCTGCAACAGCTGCTGGCGTCTGTTTGTGATTCTCACATTCGTAAGCAGACTGAGAGGCAGGCATCCCCTTTCAACTCTCACTCCCACTCAGCCGCCTAAAGGTGTGTGTCGTACCACTTCAGGCACTCCAGGCACAACAGGAACAGTTCACGGGATGAAGCTGAAAATTTGCGCAAAAGCAAATTTCGAGCGTAGAAAAAATAAAGCGAAAATGTTTTAACGCCTCGTCGCGCAGTGACAACAAACAAATCGCTTCATTTAACAAATAATAGCTGCCAGCAACGACGCTGAAAGAACAAACAACAACAATGCGAGCAGCAGAAAAAACAATGGGAACAGCAGCAGCAACAGCAACAAGGAGAACAACGCGCGAGTGAAAACAATTTACGGTCCCGAAAGTATTTTCAACTGAAAAAATAATCGCTTATTGAACACGTCGTCACGGCACACGGTTGCGTTGCCACGCCCACGTGGCATGCCTAGTGAGGCGGCACGAAAGCCAAGTGGCACATGTCGTGTGAGATCGCAGTGCGGAGTGGATCACACGCGCCTGCATATTTGGCAATTAGAATTGGATGCCAGGCCAGGTGAGGGGAGAGGAGAGGGGAAGGAGGAGGCAGAAGAAAGCAGGGCTGGGCTATGCCAACAGGTGTGTGTCAGTGTGCGGCACATTAATTAGGGATAAACAGAGGCTCGGTTCCACTTGCCTCCTCCCACTTTATGGCTGCTTAATTGCGGGTGCAGGCAACGCACGAGCATTTTGCTGCAACTGCCGACAATAGCAACAACGACAACAACAACAAGGCGCGGCTAATTAACAACACGGCGGCTTACAATAGGCAGGCTGTAATTATCGAGATAATAAGCACAATACGCCAATGAGGAATGGCCACGGAGCACGCAGTGGCAGCCACCAGTCAGTCTGTCTGTCCCCCCTTGGCCAATTATCCAATTGTTGTAGCCACAAATAAAGGTATACTTATAGATAGACATTGTATGCATAATATGCAAGGTAGAAATTTATATATAAAACTATATATATATGTTATAATTGAAAAAGATAGTTTGATTAATGCATGAATCGATGGGCAAACGAAGGTAATACAATAGAAGGTTATCCGAGAATTGGGAACAAGTTCTTTAAAGTACTTTCGGCACGCCGAAGGTTCTATTCTATTGTTTATATGTTTAATCTCACTTTGATTGGCACCAATAGGTTAAGATATTTCTAAAATCAAAAACTAGTCTTCATGCAAAAACTTCATTTCAGGCCATTGTTCCTATGGTTCGATTTTGATGAAATGTTATATGCATACGATATAAATAGAAAACGTAAATTTGGTTGCAATATCTTGACAAATAACAAAAATACGCCGATAGTTTGTACGGCAGCTATATTATATATCGCTCCGATCCGACTTGTTTATAGCGTGCATTAATAAGAAGCATGTGTGCCTAGCTTCATCAAGATAACTATTAAACTGAGAGAGTAGTTTACGTTGCAATTGACAGACAGACGGACGGGCAAACAGACATGGCTAAATCGACTCCCCTGGTGATGCTGATTCAGAATATATATAATTAATGGGGTCGAAGATGTCTCTTTAGGTGCATTGCAACCTCCTCTGCTAAGGCATAATGAGTGAAACTAACCCTTTTCACTAAAACTACTTGGTATTATATGCAGTTTTGTTATTATAGTTATTCGCCTGTCTCTCAGTCGTTTATCAAACGATTGCAATCCTTTTATAAGGATTGGTAGACTATGTAACAGAATATGTAGTTATATACTTGCGCACATATTTACAAAATTTAAGCAATCCAACTCAGTCAGTAACTGAGTTATACAACTTTATGATGAGTTTATGTTCATTGCAAAAACAGGGGAATTTTAGAAACTGTTTTATACTTTAAAGTCTCGCTCTTTTCTTATTCATCCTATTTATCCCACGCAATAATACCCATGTAACTGCAGCAATATCGTAATATCCTAAGCTATATATTTGCTTTTTATAAATTGTTTTCATTTTTCTTCTCTCGACACTACCTGGTCTGCTCATATTTCATATATGTGGCCCAAGGCTTGACAACGCCCGAGTGCTTCCTGCAACTGCTGCTCTTGCTCCTGCAGCTGTCCAAAAATATTGCTGGCAGCAAATTGAACTTGAGGCAAGTACAACATGCAACTTCCTTGCCAAACAGGACTTCCTGTGCTTATCCTTGTGCCATGGCATGCAAACTTGCCATTTTGCTTCCCATTTGAAAGCCCTTTGCTAATTAAGTCCACAACATGGGAAGGAAGAAGACGTCGACGAGCACGAAAAAAAGAGCCCCATGCTAAACGCTTTCCGGCATTGACATTTCCCAAGCCAGTTGGCTGCAAATATTGCGCATACGCCGCGTCCGTCGCCAGACAAACTGTCAGATTTATGTAATGTGAAGGTTTCCTTCTCAATTTTCCTTCTTTTTTACAATTTACAAAAGCAAATGCGAAAAAATGTCCTAGCAGGAAATACCTGTCCACGATATTTATTACAACTTAAAAGAATCCCTATTCGTCTTAAAGCCAGCTCAACTTGGCCATATCCTTCTGGAGTAACCTTCCACAGTGTTGGGCAATTAAAAATGCTGTGCGGGCTTATCGCACGCGCACCCACGCGGTTTTCTTTGCTCCAAAGTTTTGCGCGTAACTTCCCGAAGGTGTTGAAAGTTGCACGAAAGTTTGGGAGTGAGGCCCCAAGCCAGGGAGGGGGGCACGACTTTAATCCGGCTTGCTGGGCTGATAAGAAATTAATGTGGCTGAATTTATTGGTGCGCGTCGCTGCCTGCAGGCGGCAATTAACAAGCTAATCAAATAAGCCCCTGCTAATTGTTGTAACGGTTCTGGGCGGTGCGAGCAAAACAGAACTTCTGCACGCAATAGAAGAGCACCATAAGCATTTCCAGCATGCTAAAGAACTGAAAGCCAAGCAGCAGTGTCAAATGAACCATCGTTACCAAGAAGTTATCCGCATTCAGTACAATGGGCGTCGTCAGCTGGCCTTGCATACACCACACATTGCTGGCGACACTCCACAGGCAGTCCAGCATAAAGGGAACGATGAATGCCCAGTATAAGCTTGCTTTCACGATAACATATTCTTGAGCGAGGAAATCTCCCAACAGAATTGGAAGGGTTATGCAACCGGCATGCACCAGAGACATGCCCCAATTCTCTATCAGCAGGTACAACTTGACCGGTCTTGCCTCGTTATCACAATCCAGACGTAGCTGTATCAAAATATACCAACAGCAAGCCAGCATCACCAGATAGATAGTCAATCGATTATAAAACATACTTTGAAATATTTTGCTTATGTTATAATTGAAAAAGAAAAGTCATCTAAGTTTTATTTATGAATGAATCGATGGACAAAGTAAACACAACTTTAAGTTAAGGTTATCGGTTGAGCTGTAAAATAAACGTTACATAAGGTAGAAGTACTTGGCACTACACGGGCAGTTTGCTTGTTATAGTTTTATGACTGTTACTCAGTCATTTATCAAAGGTAAGAAAACTTTTTTGGAGAACTGATAAACTATACCTCTTTGCCTTTATATACACAACATTAAAGTAATATAAGTTATGCAGTACGAGTTGTACGATTTTCATAACCACTACCCTTAAGGTAGAAGGGTGTAATAACTTTGTGCTAACCAAAACTGGTAAAAGAAAGTAAGGTAACTATATACATATATCCTGAATCAGTATCAACAGCCGAGTCAATATAGCCATGTCCGTATGTTTGTCTTTCTGTCTGTCTGTCCTTCTGTCTGTATGTCTCTCTGTCTGTATGTCTCTCTGTCTGTCAGTCTCTCTGTCTGTCAGTCTGTCAGTCTGTCAGTCTGTCAGTCTGTCAGTCTGTCAGTCTGTCAGTCTGTCAGTCTGTCAGTCTGTCAGTCTGTCAGTCTGTCAGTCTGTCAGTCTGTCAGTCTGTCAGTCTGTCAGTCTGTCAGTCTGTCAGTCTGTCAGTCTGTCAGTCTGTCAGTCTGTCAGTCTGTCAGTCTGTCAGTCTGTCTGTCTGTCTGTCTGTCTGTCTGTCTGTCTGTCTGTCTGTCTGTCTGTCTGTCTGTCTGTCTGTCTGTCTGTCTGTCTGTCTGTCTGTCTGTCTGTCTGTCTGTCTGTCTGTCTGTCTGTCTATCTGTCTGTCTGTCCATCTGTCTGTCCGTATGTCTGCCTGTCCGTTTGTCCTCCTGTCTGTCTGTTCGTCCGTATAAAAACGAAGATCTCAGAGAATATAAAACTTAGGGCTACCAAATTTGGTGTAAATATGTGTTATTTTTGCATGCAGATTAAGTTAATTTTAGATTTTGACCACGCCCCCTCTTGCCACCTTAAATATTGTTGAAATTACAACAAAATTTTAATGCAGAGCAGTTCATTTTTAGTAAATACAATAACTATAAATAGCAAAATGATTTCTAAAAGTTTGTTTGCGATCGGATAATTAAGATAGAAGTAATTTAAGAAATTTTAAATATGCTCTGATTTCAAAGAACCTCCCTAAAAGTATGCTACAAAAAATACTACAAAATTTAAATTATTAATTAGAGAAATGGCTTTGGTCAGCACACTCGACTATAGCCTTCATGCTTGTTTTTTGTGATGATGTACATACATTGTGAGTACAGAAGACCTTTCTTCATTAAATGTTTTGAACCTTGTACCTGATTTGTTACTTCTCAAATTGTTGTAAACCTTTTTAGGGAGTTTGAATTTTACCTTCTGGGCTCGATCTTCTTCATTTGACTTTTACCCCAAAAGAATTAGGGGAAAAACCTGTAAAATGAGTGTTAGATATATTAATAAAGAGATATTTTACCTTGTCGTTAATGTATTTCAGTCACTTTTCAAGTTATTGTACACTTTTTAAGTGAATTGGTAGACTCTATAAATGTCTTTATGTATACCAAATTTAAGCAAAATAACTTAACCAGTTACCGACTTAGACGATTTTATTTATTTTTATATGGATCGCGAGTACAAAAGAGCTTTATGAAATGCTTTGTACCTTCTGGGCTCGACCTTCTTATCTTACTTTTCCCCCAAGAGAATTAGGGAAAAGAACTGAGTATTTCATAAGGTAGAACTAACTTTTACTAATGAAAGCAATCTAACTCAACCATTAACTGAGTTAAAAGATTGTGTATGTGTTGATGTTCACGACGAGTACGGGACAGATTCGTTATACCTGCCAGGCTCGTTCTGCTCCATCTCACTTCTATGCCAAGCAATAATACCCTTGTACCTGAACATAAAAAAGATAAAAAGTATTTGTCTTTCAACATCTTCTTCTTATTCTCATAAGCTACTTTGATGCTGCGAACTTATGGCCAAGTTTGCCACATCTGCAAGCCTCACGCCCTCACTCTACACCGACTTTCATTCCCCCCCACACAGGGCAGTTAATAAAACACACGTCGACACACCTCATGCAGCGTGACAACGACAGCAGAAACTACAAGCTCGAAGCTCGCTAAGACCCGCGCTGGAAATATGACCAGAGCCCGCAAGTCCTTTAAGCACTCGCCACAGGACACAGCACAGAGCAGGGGCAGAACGGGGCATAAAAAGGCCTAAACAACAGCGCGCACTAATGCCCGCACGACAAGTCCAACTGGCAATGGCTAAAATCTCCGCCAGCGAGTCGGGAATTTATGTGCTCCGGGGCGGTAACTTCATTATGCAGTGACCCACAATGAAATGGGCTGCCGTTGCGCGAAATTTATGTGCAAAGTTGAGAGACAGCCTAAGTACACGCTGGCTAGAAGAGAAGGGGAGGGAGAAAGGGCAGCTTGTCGACAAGGTAGCTAGCACTAGTTCCAATAGCTGATAAAAATACCAATAAGCTTAGATATTCCATTCCATTTCATTCAATTCAATTCAAACCGGCGATAAGGTCGCCTAATCAGCCGACAATTAGCGCCCGTCTGGCTCGATGTCAGTCGCAACTTGGCATTCCGATCGTGAAGTATGGAAGCTATCAAAATTCTGCTGTTCTTGGCCTGTATGAGTTTGGCCCAGGGGCTGGAGCAGGTGCGCTATGACAACTACAAGGTGTACAAGGTGTATGTGGATGTTATGGAACAGTTTGAGCTGCTCAATGCCAAAGAGCAGGCACTGAATGTAAGCATTTAATCATCTAAATCATTCCCTTATTAACATTCCCATCCTGCAGCTCAGCAGCTGGCGAGAGGCGCGTCAACTGGGCGAGTCATCAGATATTATGTTGCCCCCAGAGAGCCGAGAGTCCTTCGAGCAGCTGCTAAGGAGTCACAACATTAGCTACGACATCATGATCGACAACGTGCAGCAGTTGATCGATGCCCAGCGTCCCAAGCAGCGTACTAGTGGCCACGAGTGGACGCAGTACCACACGCTGGACGAGATCTACGACTGGTTGGATCTGTTGGAGTCCCGCTACCCCAACATTGTTACCCCCTTCAGCATTGGCAAATCCTACGAAGGACGCGTTATACGCGGCATCAAGATCTCCTACAAGACGGGCAACGATGCCGTCTTCATCGAGTCCAATATCCACGCACGCGAATGGATTACCTCCGCCACGATTACGTACTTCATCGATGAGCTGCTCGTGCCACGCAATCCGGCCGTGCGAGACATAGCCTACAATACGGACTGGTACATAATTCCTGTGCTGAATGTAGACGGGTTTGTCTACTCACACGAAGCGGTAAGTGGCAGCCATAAACGTGGCTCGAGATTAGATATATGATGACATAAGTGAACCGACACGGTTTACAACGCCTCATTGATCCCATTATCGACTTCTGAAATTCTGAATTGCTGCCTATGGCTGTCATTAAACTAATCATTTAAGTGGGTTTACCATCTACGTAGGAACGCCTTTGGCGCAAGTCACGTCTGCCCTCGGATCCCACCGGCGAGTGTATTGGCACAGATTTAAATCGGAACTTCGACTATCGCTGGATGTGTGAGTATTATCATAGGTAATCATATATTGCTTAATCAAATGAAGGTGGTTTAGGAAAGACCATATACAAGTATACATAGATATTCCTGATCAGCATGAAGGAATCTTAGCTTTGTTTAATGAAGGGAAAGTAGTTAAGAGAAGACTATCAAAAATATACATACTTAGATATTGTTGATCAGCATGAATAGATTTTAGGTATACATATTCTTTAATACTTAAAGACGCAGTAGTTTAACAAAATGAATATAACAAAAGAGAAAGACAATATATTGGATTTATATTCCTAATCAACCAGAGTATCTTAGTTAAAAATAGATTGGGTGACTAGGGGTAAGGAGCTTTAGAAATAAATATAAAATGCAGAGCATATGTATATAAAGTATGTATTCTTGATCAGAAAGAAGGCAAGGAGATCGTACGATATCATAGATTGGTGAATAAGGGAAAATAGTTTATGAACATCTACATATATTACACGAGAGACGGACCATATGTACATATGTGGGATATATAATATATTCTTAATCAACATGAATGAGGTAATTTTGGGAAATATATATACATATAAGACAGACCATTTAAAGAGTATATGTATATTTATATTATATGATATATATTATTGATAAACCATAGTGATTATCTTAAATAATAATAAGTTGGAAAACATGTTTGATGTAGTTTGAGGAAATATGGTATATATACGTTGAGCATATTTATATGAAGTATATATTCTTAATCAGAAAGAAAGCAAGACAGTATTGGCATATAATAGATTAGTTAATAGGGGATAATTCTTAAAGAAAATCTATACTACAGTAGAGATAGGATATATAAATTCTTGATCAGCAAGAAATGTAGGTTAGCCAAAATTAAAAAGATAGTTGACAAGTGCGAAGTCGTTTAGGAAAGTATATTTTAAGAGGAAATGTAAAATTATAGAGGCTAACTTTATGTACTGCTTTATTATACTGTCCCTGATATTGCAGTCAACATTTTACTTCATCTATCTTTCATCTTTCCCTTTCTATAAACTACAGTGATTGGCGCCTCGTCGGATCCCTGTTCCGAACTCTATGGCGGTCCCTATGCAGAGTCCGATCCGGAGATCAGTCAATTGACCAGCTACATAAACAATTCCATCCCAGAGGGCACTATCAAGATATACATCTCGCTGCACTCCTACGGTCAGTACGTTCTCTCACCGTGGGGTCACACGGCTGAGGAGTTTCCCGATGACTACCCGAAAATGATGGAGGTAGCCAAGGGCTTTGCGGATGCATTGGTGCGACGATATGGTACCGTTTTTACCTACGGTTCCAGTGCCACAACTCTCTGTAGGTGCCACGACATGCCATATTCTTTAAGGTTCTACTTAATGTCCTTGTTTCAGATGAGGTATCCGGATCGGGTAAGGAATGGGCGTATGCGGTGAAGAACATCACCATTCCATATACCATAGAGCTGCGCGATAAAGGACAACTGGGCTTCCTGCTGCCGCCCGAGGACATTATTCCAGTGGCTCGTGAGCTAACCGAGGGATTCGTGGGCATGATAAGGACAGCCCGGGAAATTGGTGTCCTGTGAGCTAGAACCAGCCAACTAACGAGCTAACCAGTGTTCGCACTCAATAAAGAAACCCCCAAAACAGAAGCACACATACATACACACTCTGAGAAACAGCCCCCATCGGGGCGCCACTGTTTGCTCCGCCCCAAAAACGAACGACGTGCGCCGAAGCTTCCAATCAGCGACGACGTTGCGGGCGACCCAAAAATAAACCGAGCCGAACCGAGCCGAGCAGATGAAGAGCAGAAGATGGTGGGGCAGAGGCAGAGGTAGTGGCAGTGGCAGAGGTAGTAGCAGAGGCAGTGGCAGAGGCAGCACCAGCGCGATTCGCTTGTTTTGCCTGCATTTTTTCTCACTTTCTTTTGTTTTTTTCCCGTTAAACATTTTTTCCCAGCTGTTTTCGCAAGGCGTCGTTGGTCGCCAAGTCTCCGCCTATTTTCGACACGCGCGCGCAGCATCCTCAGCTCAGCATGCATGCCAGGGGGGTGTAGGGCAGAGGGGGTAGTGGTAGAGTAGAAGGGGAGCTCCTACTCGTATGCGCGACAGGAAACAAAAATAAACGCAGCGAATGGCAGCGAGAGAATCTACAGCACAACATGGCGTCCATCTCTGCCTTATGTGCTTGCCACACACATACACACACACACACATACACATATACATATATATGTATATATCTCACATATACCACAGCAATCGCACTGTCTATTATTGTTGTTATTGCTGCTGCTGCTGCGCTGCCTGGCTGCACTTATTTTTTTCAATTTGTCTAATGAAATTGCGTTTTCCACTTGCGTCGTCCGACAAAGCCAAAAAAAAATGAAAGAATATCTTGGAAAATTCGAGAAAATATAACGTTGACACTTTTAGTCGTGGCTCCTTGGCAGTGAGTCTCCTACGTGTGTGTGTGTGTGCATGTGCGTGTGTTCGTTGGAGCATGTGTTAGTTGCCTTTTTTACTCACTGTTCACTCTGCATATAAATTGAAATTTACGAGCTTTGCCTTGCGTTTCTTTCTCTTCTTTTCTGTTGCTTTTCCTGCTGCTGTTGTCAGTTGCACCTTTATGACAATTTTCCTGGCTGCCAGTTTTCTATTTTATTTTATTTCCTTTTTCCTGTATTTTCCTACATTTTTTACTTGTATGTGTTGCGCATATTGCGCTGATGAATTTTTCACTTTGAGTTATGCAAGGCATTAGTAAAGAGAGAGGGAAGAGGGAGAGGGAGAGGTGGAGCAATAAAAACTTACTTAGCCAAATTGCAGCAAAGCAAATGAAGAATATGAAAATTTGCCTAATGAAAGTGTGCAAGGTAATTGGGAGAAAGAAGAGAGAAGAGGGCAGAGCAGAGGATAGTCTCTGCTGCCAGGCAAATTGCAGAGTTCTCAGGGATTTAAGATTATAATGCACTTCAAACTTGGATTATCAATGAAAAGCAGAGTTCTTAAACTTATGATTGAAGAGCACTTTAAACTTGGCTTAGAAATTAAATTATTCCATACTCCCCAGATTGAATGAGAGAGAAATAACAGAGTGAAGGTCTTACATATAGTCCCTACTAAATGCAACAAGTAGGAGAGCTACAGTCGAATATGCTCTACCCGCCATGCTCCTGATCATCATTATTTATGTTGCATACTCTCAGGAAATCGGAAATTTGTGTGCCTATGAAACTTACTTTTTGAATAACTTCTCTGTTAATTAACCATTTGCAACCAAATAAAATCAGAGGTTACTTGGGTAGTGATAGGTATTGTATATGTTAAAAATGAAGTTTCTATCTTTAAAATATACACTTGTCTTTCGGGTTTTATCAATTTACATAAAGAGGCAGAAAGGGACGTTCCCTAGTTCTGTAATGAACATAGTCAGCTTAAATTTCTTGCAAGTATATATTATATGCATTTTCCTAAGGGAATTTAACAGTTACTAGAGTGAGTTGTACTAACTTATTGCAAAACTAATCGAAATAATTTGCCTGATTTTATTAGATATGCTGACTTTCATCATCGTGTACAAACCTTATAGGAAACCGAATAAATTAGCTATAAAATTACGTACTACTTCTACTCCTACCTGCACCTTGAGGCAACATACAATAATAAAATATACACATACAAAATAATAAAAAAATATACATATAAAATATCACAAAATTTGATAGTCCTAGTTCTTATAGTCTCTGACTTTTCATATAGACGAACAAACTGACAAGGCTTAATCAACTCACATGTTGAAGTTAATCAGGAATTTAAACAGTTTGTGGGCTCTGCCACGCCTCCACCTGCCTGTAACATACACTTTCCTTAAGTATACAGCTATAATATACCCTTCTAACCTATGGGAAGCGGACATAAAATTCAATTATAAACCACTAACAAATTCATTCCCCACAGACAACTTAGTCTTAATCCCAACACAGTTCCCTCCCAAGCCGCGCAGCTGCTGTAATAACTGTAAATAGCTATAGAAATCAAAGCTGACAGCTGGGCACATTATGCAGAGAAAACTCCAAGCTCGACTGCTCCACTCTAATTTGATAATTCAATTCCGCAATCGAAGCCGCTGACAGCCAATCAAAAATCAAATCAATTCGAATTGGCCAAGCCCCAAAGCCAGAGCCGAAATGACTTTAATTGCTGCCAAGGCAATGAGCCTCAACGGCAATTGACGCTCGTGAGAGAGAGAGAGAGAGAGAGAGAAAGAGAGAGAGGGGACTATGTTGCAGCGAAAGTATGACGCCGTTGCGCCGCCGTCAGTTATTCCCAGCGCGCGTCACGAAGCTGCGGCGTCTGCGCCTTTTTTGGCCAAGGCACACTGAGATCTAGAGAGAGAGAAGATCGGGCATAGTGCACCAGGCAACTGGGAACTGAGAACTGGGAACTGCGTGATAGTACGCCTATAGTACGCCAGAGTTATGACAGGCCCCAGAGTCGCATCCTTAAAAGGCGAAAGGTGCGTCCGTTTATGGGCTGGCGACGCTGGCGTGTTGACAATGATGTGGATGATTGGTGTTTTCTGGCGAAGTCAGCAGGCAGAAGAGTTCCCAACCCGTTTCTGGTTTTCCATGAATTGCAGGAGCAGCAGAAGAAGAAGAAGGAGCAGGAGAAAGAGGAGTAGGAAGAGACGCAGGGGCAGAAGAAGGAGCTGGAGCAGGCACAGGCGAATCGAGGCAAATGTGCGTCGCTGTCGCCGCGTTGCCTTATATGACGACACAGCGGAGACATTCGTCTAGACGTGCTGGAAAAAATCACAGCAGAATCATTGAAGCAGCGCCAAGTTTGGACTGGACGGGGCTCAATGACTATGTTGATGCCATGAATGAAATCCATGGCCAGCGCAGAGCGGAGCAATTAGTATGCGCAGATTGCGATCACTCGGAAGTAATGCTAATTCTCAGTCAGCCTCTCTACCTGCCTCCTCCCCCTCTCTTCCTCTCTCTGTCTTTCCTCTTGGCCATGGCCTTTCACTGAGGCTGAGCTACTTTTTCTAAGACCTCCACAAATGGTCTGATGCGGCGGCCCAGGAGATGTCATTAACATTGGTGGAGCAGGTGAATGAATGCAGCTGACAGGCGACAGCTGAGCAGGCGCCCCAGCTAGGCCATCCCCCTCTTGGTTTGGTGACTCCATTATGCAGTCTTGTCTATGCCATTAAGAGCGTTAACAGCCTGAGAGAGAGAGGGAGAGCAGGCAGGAGAGAGGAGAGCATTAGTATACCGGGCGCAACACCTGACGCAGCCTGCTGCGAGGTCAACTTCAGACAAAGGCATGCAAATGCAGGAGAAGACACGCAGCCACCTTCATCCCACCTCCCTCCATCCACCCACGCCCACTCCGCTAGGTTGTGCCCTCCACTTGTAGCTGAAATAAGTAAGAAAACAACTTTTACGCTAAGCAGATGAACACGATTTGCATACGCAGAGGAGAGAAGAGCCCAAACACAAGCCGGAGACAGACCAGGACAGGCCAGGCAGGGACCCAGGAAGCGAAATCAAAAGCTTTTTAAAGGATATTTCATATAATTTCACGCTCAGCCGGCAGTGGACGTGGACGTTGCAGGTTGTTTGCTTGGCAGCGGCCAAGGAAATTGGAAAAAAGCCGAGTAAAAACACTTGAGAAAGAAAAGGGAACTGAAGCAGGGGCAGAATGGGAGACAGGAGGCCAAGCAGCCGTTGCTTTACCCACGTGTCAGCGCAAGCTGCTTAAAAAAGACGACAACAGCAGGAAGAAGGAATAAGGCAGAAGGACAAAGGAAGAAGGTAGAAGGACGCACCCAAGTCGTAGCCTCTCATCCTCATTCTCCCTGTTGAGGCGAATTTGCATGCGCCTTTTAAATCAATTATTGTTAAATATTTATTTCTCAACAGTCCATTTTAGCAGGGGTGCCTTGAGCAGAGGGTAGCAGGGGATTGAGGGGTAGCCCGGCATATTATCCTAACATAAATTACATGATTGATTTCATTGGAGCGCAACAATTCGTCCAATTCGCGTAAGCAGAAGAGAAAACAATGCCAAAAAAGTAAACAAAATGCAAATGCTTCTCTCTTTCTCCTTCTCCTTCTTCCTCCTTTCTTTATTCTTTCTTTAGCGACTCCGTCTGCGGCTTTGACTTTGGCTTAGGACCTTGATTAAAAAGCTTCTGCATTAGCATATCATTTACTGGAGCGCGTATTTCTATCGATGGGGGCAGTGTCTATAAATATGTTAGATTGTGGACTGTGTGGAATGTGGACTGGAGGGTAGGGGTACCCCCTTTCTTGCGAAATTAGCTAGCAAGATAAGTTAAGTGTATTCAAAATATAATAAAGTATTAGTAAAGAAATGCAACAGAACAATTAAAATAAGTTTTCAATATTAAATTCACATAAAATAAACAGTAACTTAATAAATAAATGAGTTACATATTAAGTTAACCTTTCTAAGAACTTCGAAATTATTGAAAACAATATTTAATGTAATATTTAACACACTTTAAAACGTAACATACCTCTTATTTTATCTATTTTCTCTATCAGATCATTAATTTAACAGAAATGAAATTATAATTTATTAAATAAAATTAAAATCCTAAAATATTTTAATCAAAAACCAAAATATAAGTATACAAATGACACAAAATTATGTATAGCAATCATTTCAATTGAACTTTTTTGTAGTTTCTGAACCCATTACTTCAAAGACATCAAATATTTTTTTTATTTTTTTTCATTCAAATTTTTTTAAAAATAGATTTTACAAAAATAAAATAGAGAAATGAATATAATATTATTATTTTTTTTAAGCTGACTTAAATTCAAATACTCGGAAACTAGAATTCGCCCAAAACCACAACAAACTTGTCAAATTCGAAATAAATTTTTGACCTCGAGTTAGCTAAAAAATACTCATATCACACAAATAGATCGTTCAGTCATTAACGTACATATAATAAAATTATTTTAAATATTTTATTCAAATATAAGTATACAAATGGCACAAAATAATGTATAGCAATCATTTCAATTGAACTCTTTTTTGTAGTTTCTAAAGCCAATTCTTCAAAGAGATAAGCTGACTCAAGTTTAAATATTCGGTTAGAATTCGCATTGCAGTTTATTATCTAGGTGAAACCACAACAAACTTGTCGAGTTCTTAATGAATTTTCAACCTCAAGTTAGCTAAAAAAATTACTCATATCACACATATAGATCATTCAGATATGTATAATAATATTATTTAGAATAATATATTAGAAGAGAACTAGATAATAGAATGGAATAATAGAATAAAATGGAATAAGATTCAAACTGATCGAAGTTATACATTTCTTTTTCGGAAAAGAAAATAAAAATTAAACTAATGTTTAGCCACTAAAAACTTAATTTGTATCAATTTTTTCTACTTCTATTATAACAGTTTAGTTATTTAACTTCGACTTAACTATTTGCAATACATATCTTTAAAGTTGTCAACCACTTTCCTACTCAGTGGAGCAATTTCCCACATAAATACTTTATATATTCTATATTTTAATTTTATTTATTTACTTTCTTAAGGCATTTTATTTAGTGCCTCTTCTGCTCCTACTTCGCTCCCCGTTCTCCGTTCCAACTTGGTAGCAATGTGCAGCGTCGTGTGTTTTGCTCAGTGGCGCGTTGACATCGCCATCAAAATGCTTTGACGTGGTTTTTGATTGACAGGAAACTCATAAATAATTCATGTCATTAAATCATGTTACATTTTTTATTTCCAGCTTGCTGGTTCATCTTCTTCTGCCAGAGCCAGCAGCAGAGCCAGCAACATCTTCAGCTTCTGCCCCAACGGGGAAACGAGTTTCCCGTGGCCAGAATCGGACAGTGCTCTGTCTGTCCCCCCTGTCTGTCTGTTTGTCTCCCAGGCTGGACAGCTCGTTCACCTCCCTCTCTCTCTCTGCCTCTCTTTGCGAGAGATGCCTAGCAATTAAATGTCAAAACTGTTTCGTCCCATTGCCCAGTCGGGCAGCATCATTATCAATGCGCCTAACTGTAACTCGATTCAGCCGACAGTGCGATTTTTTAATATCTCCGCGTTAGGAAAAACTTGACGGAAATAAGTTTTCAATGAATATAATTATGCAAAACAGCGCACAGCCTGGACACAGTTTCCACTTCCCTCCCCTCTCCTGTCAGTGGGTGGGCCTTGTCGCAGCTTTGAAGATGACAGAGCCGAAAAAAAAAAGACGCGTCGAGCCAATGGTGATATGAAAGCTGCTCGAGCATATTTAAATATCTCCCTTCTGCTCCTTCTCCTTCTTCTCATTTCCCTGTCCTTGCTGTCATAATATTTTTATATTATTGCTTGTTTTAATTCCTTGTTTCCAGATTTAGTATTTTTTCTTCCTTGCTACGCATTTTCTTCCTTGTCGATTGTCCTTCAGGACGTCGTGACGTCTGTAGCAAAAGTTTTTAATTTCTATCAAAGATTTTCGGCGCAGTTTTTAATGAAATTTTCACAGCCTCCGTTGTCGGCCAAAAGGATTCTCTCCTGCCGCGCATAATTTGCATTTCATTTTTAGGTTCTTTTTTTTGTCATCCTCTTTTTTATACCCTTCAACCATTGAAAACGGTCAAGAATGGGTATACTAAGGTTGTTGGAATATAAGTGATATGCACAAGGCGTAGCAGAGCCCACAGTATATATATAGACCTTCTCAATCATGTTCGTCTGTTAATCTGTCTGTATGAACGCACAGATCTCTGATATTATAGACTAACACTTACTTACTAACACAAAATTTGGTATGCAAGTTTCTTTACATCCTACGCAGATAAAGTTTATATCAAATATTGGATGCCATACCTATAACTCACGTAAATCAGTAATTTGCGTATAATTAGCAAAGTAATTAAGTAACTATATTGTGCTTCAATGTATACCGTATAAACCTAGTCTCCCAATTACAATCATAAAAACATAAAATTTATTCAAGTTTAACCATTTTTCCTAATTCACAATTTGCTGTTGGCAATTATAAGTGAAATAACTTATTAGGCGAACGGTATCTGACTGTCGAGTGTGCTCGACTGTAGCTACTAATTCTTTCTTTTTGTCTTTTCAGCAGCCATTTTTAATTTGCGATTTTCGTAGTGTGTCGAGTGTCCTTAAGAAAGTTTTTCGGGTGCGGTTTTAATTAAAGTAATTTATGAGCTTGTACTGAGCTCAGAGCTGACTTAAAGCTTGGCCAAGTCGCTTTTAATTGCTTTGCGATATTTCGCAGCATCACATGCCACGCCCCCCTTTCTCTCTCTCTGTCGTTCTGTCTCCTTCGTGTGGGCGATAATAATTACACGTCACGCTGCCACGCAATCAAAACATTATTTGTGCAAAATCACGCAGCTGAACTGAAGCGGAAGTGATGAAGGACTTCAGGACTTGCCCGACGCCTCCCCGACTTATTGGCTGCACGCGTCCTTGTTGACAACGTCGCCTGCGCTGCAGAAAAGTTTAAAAAATTGTTATAGCCCCCGTTCTCATCCCCTCCCCCCTTTGCTGCACCAAAACCTTTTGCCCGATCCTGCTTCATTGTGGCCGCGTCCCTGGGGCCGTCACCTCGCGCGTGTTAAATTCAACGCAACGTCTGCGGTCACGTGGCGCAGGCACGGGCATGGGCACGCCCACTTTCATGATAGGCGCAATCGCTGGAGCTGAGATTTCAAACAAAACATAGAAGCGACGATGATTTCTGGCCAGCGTCAATCAAGGGGAAGCAAAGAGAGAAGGGCAGGCAGAGAGAGAGTGGGTGAGTAACAACGGAAAATCGTTGGAAATTATGTAAATTGTTTTCAATGCCGGAGAATGGGTACAAATTTGCCTAAATGCTCCATGGCACAGTGTACGACAGGATAAGTCCGTCTGTCCTGTGCTGCCTGCAGGAGAACATCGCCAAACTGTTGCACGTAAACATGGTGACAGAAACATATGTTGCCACAATCCACAGCCGCAAAAGACCCCGTTAACCATTTTCCGTGCAAGTGGAGCATGCAACCCTTCGACAGGCCTACGAAATACCCAAAGGATTCACCATAACCTAACATTTTCAGTCACTCAACACGCATTGACATTCGCGAATAAACAAGTTCAGGAAATATTGAAAAAAATATGCAAAAGGAATATTTGAGAGATACAGAGAGAGAAAAGTTTATTGAATATTTAAAAAACATAAAGATATTGGACTCTTTTCTTAACATAAAAAATCGTAGAATAAGTTTTTATTTTATAAACTTATACATATATTTATATTGACCTACATACATACATATTCACATTGTCCAACATTTCAAACATAACAGAAACATTTATTTCTTTTTGAGAACTTTTAAAAACTAAGGATATAACAAATTAAAAAAGGTAAAGACAATATAAAAAAAACTAATATATATTACAAGAACACTATGAAACACTGTTCCTAACTTAATAATCATAAGTTAATAATCTTAACAATAAAAGAAATTTTAACATATTACATTAGCAACATATATTTAATTAATATTTGCAGAGTCCCAGAGCGGAAGCAATACTGTTGAGCAGAAGAAACACTTCAAGACAAAAAGATATTAAAATATAAAGATGTTAAACCCTGTTTTTAACTCAATATTCTTCGAATAACGCTAAAGCAACCATACACTCATTATATTTAATATATTATATTAATATTTCCAGAGTTTCAGTTACTATTTCCCTATATTACCATAACTAGGATTACATGTAAAAGTCGCTTTAATGCGGCAACAAGATCAATACGATAATATATGATATATGATATGTTATTGTATCGTATTTGTTGTATATTACTTCCTGCTGTCCGGCTTCAATTTCCCTCATATTTTTTTCCCACCATACTCGGAAACCGCCCTCCCCGGGCAAGTATGTCCACCCTCTCCCCACCCTCTCCCCCTCCAGCCATTCGAGGACAATCGACACACGTCCGCGGCAATAAAAGCGCAAACGTTTCAATTCCGTTGCGGCTGACAAATACACGAGGAATTGCGAACGTTTCTGCCCCAAATATAAAATATTATAATGATAAAAAGAAGAAAGAAGGAAGAAGGAAGCGCAAAACTTTATCTCGATGCTGTCGAGTGTTTTGATTTGTAACGTTTCTCACTTCATTATTATGCAATAAATTCACATGGCACAACGCGCCAAATGGCCCTGGCATCATCCAGAAGGGCGAGTTCTGCGGATACCCTCGAGGGGGTTAGTTGTCCTGATTCCTGTTGTTGCTGTTGTTAACTGGGCGGAAATAGAGCGTCGCACTGGACGCTGCTGCTTCGGGAAGTAATGAGGCTGAACATGACAAAGCGTCGTATTTTTTATCTCTTCACGACACGCCCAAAACTAAACGAATCTGGGAATCTGCAAAAGGTTCTAGCATTAGCTACGCGTTGCCAACTACTTGAAAAGTAACTTTCCAAAGCTTCAACAAGCTTTGCGCGCAAAACTTTAGCACGTTCAAGGGGCGCACAGTGAAAGTTTAATATTGAGCTTTGTCATTTTGGCAGTTTCATATAATATGTTATGTATCTAAGGAAAGCAGGACCGTAGCTCGCCGTTGTACGTTGCACAAGGGCCCCCGCTTACCAGGGGCTCTTGTTATAAACATGTTGCTAAAGCTTAGTATGTATAGAAAGTATAGAAAGGTGATTTCTATATAGAAAGATGGTGTTCAACATGAGCACAGAAGATATGAAAAGTGTACAGAATCAAATGGTCAATACTTTAAAGTGCAAATTTACTTTTAATGTACTTTTGAAAATTACATTTTGCTACATGAAAATACTGTGCAAGAATATATGTATATACTTTATGGGCAATGTCATGCCTCCTTATGCCTGTCTTATTCATTTTCGTCAGGCATGTTATAATATCCTTCTAACCTTTGGGTAATGGATATATTAATTGCCAAGCATAAGAGGGCAAAAGTAATCGAATGGATTGGCGATCGAGAATAAGAGACTTCGCAATATAGATTCCTTAAAAACTATTCTTAATTTTGTCAATATATTTATTCTATATTTATTTACTTATTTGTATCTCAGTACTAAATGCCATAATACAGATTAAATGTGGCCTACAGACTGATTTTGCCCATATAAAATAGGCAGAAATAATATATTTCTTAATGTTTTATGAACTCAACACTTACTATATTTTAAATCAAACCAAACACAATAGAGGCCCCCCGCGAACTTTGGCACATGGGTTCCCGCGACCAACGATACAGCCCTGGAGGAAAGAAGAAAATGTTAAACATGCCTGGCGGCGTTGGAAGCTCAACCCCCTCCACCCAAAGCTCTGCCGGGGCAGTGGCAGAAACCCACCCTTCACGCAAGAGCAAGAGCTGAGCATAAAAAGCTCGCTCTCTCTCACAAGTGCTTTCTCGCATGTGCTGGCATCTACGCCGCTGCTCTCTCACTCAGAGCGCACTCAGTTCAGGCTGCTCTCTCCGGCGGATGAGAAGAAAAGCACACACTACGGAGAAGAAAGTGCCCTGTGTGCTCTGCCCTGCTGTGCTCTGGGCTCTGTGTGAGTGACACAAAGAGGAGTGTCAGGCAGCATAAATTTCAGCATACAAAATTCCACACACAGAACGCGACGCGTCGCAGCCAACAAACTTTTCAAAGTCTTTTTTTCGGCAAGTTTTTCATCCATCGAAAAATCCATAAAAATGAAAGAATCGTTTGTAAATATATTGAAAACTGAAAAGTGAAATTAGCGCAAAAGTTCCTTTAGTCTTTATTAGAATCGCGTGTGTAAATAAAACCTCAACAATATAAGTAAGCGGTAAATGCAGCACGCCAAATTGTGCCGGAGATGACTCGCCAAATCTGAACCCGATTCCGAATCCGAAACGGTATCCAAAAGTGATATGATATTTAGAGGCACCCAGTGTGCGTCTGGGTTCAGGTCCGGGACTGTGTCCGCGTCTCCTTCAAGTTTTAGAGGAGTGCGTGGCCAAGTGGCGCTGCGTATAAATCAAACAAGTTTCAGGCAAATAAAAAATGCCAATGGGAAAAAAGAAAAATCATAAAAAATCATAAATAAAACATAAATTATGTTTTTGGCAGCAGCAACAAAAATAATAATCAGTGCGCGGTGGGGAAGGAAGGAAGGGGAGGGGGAGCTGAAAAAAAAACGCCGCGCAACAAACGAAAATACAGATATATTTTGATTTTTTTTTTATAAATAGAAAAATCAATTTCGCACGCAGCGCGCACTCAAACACACAAACACACACAGGCAGGCACACATATACAGGAGCAGGCAGAGCAGCAGCAGCAGCGGCATCAAAGAGAGAGCGACGCTGCTGGAGCTTGCTCTCTCACTTATGTGTTGCGCTCTCACGCTCTCTCGCGCGCTCTCTTGGACTGTTTGGCGCCTCGCTGCCTGCCCCATTCGCCTGCCCTGTGTATGTGTGTGAGTGGGTTTAAGTGCGTGCGTGTGTGTGTTTGTGTGTCTATTATAAGCAAGAGGCTGACGCTCTGCTACTGCGCTGCTCTGCTGTGCTGTGCTGTGAGAATAATTGAATAAAATTCAAGTGTTTTTGTTGCATTATTTGTTGTGCTTATTATTGTTATTTGTTTAAATTAGCAATAACAACAACAACAGCAACAACAAAGGCAACGCAGCCGAGAGTGTTGAAAGCAGTAAACAAAACAAAAGCAGCGCAGCAGCAGCAGAAACAGGAACACAAACAATAAGAGAGTGAAGGAGAGACAGAGAGAACGTATTGCGTGTATGGCAGCCCTGGTAGCCAAACCCTTTGCCAACCCTCGTCGTCCCTTGCAGCTCCTCTTGCTCCTGTGGCGTGCATGTTTACAAATTGACGCTGCAAATTGAATTTGTAGCAGGGAAACAAGTGTCTGGACAGTGGGTCGACCACGCGTCACCCCTCCCCCACCTCCTATGTCGCGTTGCCAAGGCAAAAAGTTAATTTCCGCTACATTTAAAAAGTTTTTTACCGCTGCTCCTCCTCGCGTGCGTGTGTGTGTTAGTGAGCTGGAAGCAGTACAGTGGGGTTGGGTGGGCGTTCTACGCACTACGACGGTGAAATTCTTGAACAAGTGGCCAAAGTGGAATGTTCCATTCCACCTCTGCACGTCTCCCTTTCTCACTCTGTTGTTGTTGTTGCTTTCGTTATTGTCGCATAAAAAACGATTTCGAAAGAACAACAACAAGTGGAGATCAAATAAATTAAATTTACACACATAGTTAAATTAGTGAAAATTGAATAAAACACAAGAAGCAGCACACAGAGAGACGTGTGACAAAAACGTAAATAAAGAGGAGAAGAGGAGAGCGCAGAGAGAGGGAGACGCAGTGAGAGCAAGAGTACGCAGAACGTGTCAAGCAACAAATTAATAAAAAATTTAAAACATACACAAAAGAAAGAAACAACTCGACAAACGCGCAACCTCAACGTCAACCTCTCAGCGCTAACGTCAACGTCAACGTCAGCAGCAGCAGCAGCAGCAGCAATCGCAGTCGCAGCAACAGTAGCACAGTCTGAAAATGGGCTGTGGACAGAGCAAAATACATTTATATCCCAGAAAATCGAAGAGTAAAGCAAATGGCAAGAAAGGAGGACATGGTAAGCAGCAAAGGAGACGCAAAAGTGCGTGTGTGCGTGTGTGTGTGCCCTGTGTGTGCCCTATCTACGTGTGTGTGTGTGTCCTCTCTGTTTGCCTTGGCTACACTTGAACAGACACACACGCACACACACACACACATGTCCACTTACATACACATAACAAAAGCTTACACGCATGACGACATCAATTTGCCTGCAGCTATGTGTGCGTGTCTGTTTGTGTGTGTTTGTGTGTGTGTGTGTGTGTATAAGCCACCTGTTTTCACAATGAGGACATCATTGATTAATATGTCGGCAGCAGGGCGGCGCTTAGGCCTTGCAGTCTACTGGGCTTATAAACCTGCAATGTGTGCATACTATAAATACACACACACACACACACAAGCACACACACACCTGCACACGCACACCCACGCCTGCTCTACTGTGTGCAAATTTGTATAAAACAAAAAATAGAGAACTACAATAGCAACAACAACACGCCCTACATTTACAACTTTTGGCAGTGCCCCGAGAGCCTTTTTGCCTTCCTTTCTCTCTCATTCTCTCTTTCCTTTGCTGACTGTACGTGTGTGAGTGTATGTGTGTAATTAACTGCTAAAAGGCAACTTGTTGTTGCAATGGGCGTATTCATTGAGTGGATGGGCGAGTGTGCCCCCACCCCATTGGGGACTCTTCTTGCCTCTATTTACGTCTATATAGATGTATGAGTGTGTGCCTGTATGTGTGTGTGTGTTTGGGCTGCGTTGAAAACGGATAACAAAAGTGTAGCATACACAAAGGCGTCATTGTGCCACAAACGACCCAAATTCTATGTTGGCCTAAGCTTGCCGTGAGCCAGCTTTCTTTTTCTGTTGCTTCTTCATCATCTGCTTTTGCTTGGCGACCAGGCTAGATTAATTTTAAAGTTTTTCATTCATATTTTCGGTGCGGATGCCAAATTGTCATTAATATGCATAACTCGTCTTAATTAAATTGGCCAAAAAAGATGAAAGACTGAGTAAGTTAAGCTATAGTCGAGTGGGCACGACTGCTTTATACCCACTACACAGCAGAACTAGCAAACAAAACAACACTTTCGTATTGCATACTTGCAGGCTTTGGTAATATGTGCGTGCACTAAAAGTATTTCCTTAATAACTTCCTTGTTAATCTTTGGATCTCAATCAACTTTGCCGAAATTATTTAGATTTATGATATTTAATGTGTATACAATGAATTGACGCTCCATATTGAACATTAAATTAAATTTCTATCAATTTATGAAGGCGCAAAGGGGCATGGGCAAGTTCTAAAGCAAACCTAATCTGTTTTCCATCATTTTCATTGACAATACCAAATTAGGTAGTAGTAGCTCTTATATTCTCTGAGATTTAGGTTGTCATACAGATAGGCATGGCTATATCGACTTGTCTACTGATGATGATCAAGAATATATACATGCCACGCCTCTTTCACTCTGTTACATACAAACCTATGATACCCTTCAATTCAATGTATAGCGTGCATGAAAAGATGAAAGAAAAACATCTTGGCTGTTGTATCCCGCACAATATTAATGATATTGGTTGCCTATCCAAAGGGAAAACTTCTTTATAAGATATGCTCACACTCCTCGTAGCATGCCAGGTATATCAAACGTGCTCTGCTTGACTTGTTGTGACACTTTGCGGCGACTTCTCAATGTGTCCTCGCAGCATTCTCGCTGACATTCCAAGGGGGCCGCAGCACTAACAACATTTTATTACTTAAGTTTTCCACTCACACAGCCGTATCCCCAGCCTCCCCCTCACACACTTCCCCCATGCTGGGTTACATATGTTATAAGTCTCTCTCTCTCTCTATCTTCCTGCCTCACACAGCCGACTCAGATGCCGAGACGGACGAGGACGAAGGCCACATTGAGGACGCCGAGAAGGCACAGCAACGTGAGCGCGAGAAGCATGACGAGAGCGAGGAGCTAAGCAATAAGGACATACAGGACACCGACGAGGAGGTGGCCGTCTCGCTGCTGCGTGCTAAGAATCTATCACTGCTGCAGAGCCAGTAAGTAGAACAATTGCTCCATTCCCCTGTCCCCCCCCCCAACTCTCTTCAACTAAAACTTCGTGCACCTTGCAGAGAAATATCATCAAGCCAACAGAATTTCTTTCGCATGCTGGACAAGAAGATCGACGAGGTGAGTGAAGTGAAAGGAAGGAAGGAAGGAAGCATGCTGCAGTAAATACCCTGTAATGTAAATGATTTCCCTTTCTTGGTTGCAGGGTCCCGACTATGACTCGGCCAGCGAGACGGAAATTGCCTTGGAGGAGGCACGACTGAATGCGTTGGTGCAGCATTGGGAGTCCGCCAGCCTGACCGCATCCATCTGCTCCTCGGCCAGTCGCTCGCTGCAGACGACGCCCATACGGCAGGTGCAGGCGCCAATCAAGACGAGAGCAGGAGCGACAGCAGCTGGAGCAGGAGGAGCAGCAGTACCAGGAGGAGGCGGAGGAGGATCCTTACTGCAACCCGCAACCGCTTGTGCCACAATCCCCACGACGGAGTATCTACCTCAACACGTCTTGGCGGGGCGGCAGCAACAGCAGCAGCAGCAACTACAGCAGCAACAGCAACATCAGGCGGCAACCCTTTACCAACAGCAGCAACAGCAACAGCAGCAACTTCTACTCACGCAACAGTTGCTGCCGCAGCTCGATGCCAATCTTGTCAATACGTCCAATGCAAATGCAGCGGCAGCAGCACAGCTTGCCCAGCTGCAGCAGCAGCAGCAACAGCAACTGGTGCTCTACCAGCAACAGCAGCAGCAACAGCAGCAGCAGCAACAACAGCAGCAGCAACAACTGGCTGCATATGGCGGCCATCTACTAAATCTGCCCGCGGGCAGCAAACCGCAAAGCGTTAGTCCCAAGCGATTGCTCTACGGCCCCACATCGTCTCCCCCTGTAAGCGCTTCTCCTCCGGTTCAGTACATTGCCAGCAATTCGCCGCTGATGCAGACCGGCGTGACGGGCTTCCTAAATGGCGCGGGCGCAACTGCCGGACGCGCACCCCTGCAGCTCTCCTACTATGCCGCATCGCCGAGCACTGCCCCCTACAGCAACAACAGCAACAACAACAACAACAAATCGCCGGACAGGCGACGACCTCAGTTCCCATCGCCTCCGAATCTTACGATCCACAAATCGCTCCACACAGCCAAAGTCTGCAGCAGCAGCAGCAGCAACAGTTGCCGATGCAGGCGTCCCAGCAGCAGCAGCAACAGCAGCCCCTAACGGGCGCCTACTACGGCGAGGTCATGCACTCTGTACAGGTGAGCTGGGCAGCTGCCAGGTGGCACCATACATAACAAAAACAAAACTGCATTGTTAGCTTTATATATGATCGATTTTCGATCAGTTTGTTTAGACTCTTTTGCGCATCTGGAAGTGCTCGGCGAATCTTTGCTTATTGTTGCACAGAGTAAACAGTGAAAGTATTGTAGCATAAGGCAGATAAACTGAATGAAAAAGAGTGAAGAACAACTATGCTATACCCTGCGTATATGCAGAAGAAGCAGAAGGCATGCCAGACAGAACAAGGTTTAATGTATAGTATATATTCAGTAACATGTATTGATCAGACTTACTAGAGTCGATTTAGCCGTCTATATATCTCTCATATCAGCTAGATATAAAGATTTTCATACAAAAGTCCAGAGAATGAAGTTATTATATCTGTCGAATAATATATACGAACAATGTTATTTAATTCTGCACCATTATATTGTACAATATATGATAGTACGGTATATATAGTATACTTGTATAGGAATGATCAGAATAGATAAGAACCTGCATGGATACACAACTTTAAACATGCCAAAATTTGCCTTTCTTCCTGGTTTTCTTGACCGTTCGACGTTTAAAAATGTTCGAAAAAGGGCATATCAACTAAATGCAAATGTTTGTAATAGGCCGAAGGAAGCCCTATAAAGAATATACATACATATAGTCTTGCTGAGGATCAATAATCTAGTCAATTGAGCCAGTTCTGTACGTCTGTCTGTTGATCCGGATGTCCGAATGTCCATCTAACCAGTATGAACCCGAAGATCGTAACTACTATAAAAACTACAGCCACCAAATGCGACAGGATAGACCCTGTATAACCTACGTAAATTGTTCTTATTTCAAATATTGAATGCCACACCGATCGCTCATGATAATCAATAATTCAACTTTATGATTCAATTTTTAAACTACGTATCAAAGATAATTCCACTTCAATATATAGTCCATAGTAACTAGCTATTCTACAAATTCTAATCCGATCGGATAATAGTTATTGTTCCACGTAGCGCTGCCTTCCACTCCGGATATGCCTTGGTATTTACCTAAATCTGTGCATAAATATGTGTATATATGTTGGGAATTATTAGAGTGTTTTCAACGTTAATTTAAAATTGAATGAAGGGTATCTTACAGTCGCTAACACTTGACTTTAGTCTTCGTGAGTTGTGTTCTCTGTAAAAATAATAATTACAAGTTTTGGGAACTTTTTGAAATTATGATTACAATATGTACATTGAGTTATTGAAGAGATAATAATGAAATAAATAGTTCTTCACTTTATAAGCTTTTAGATTCAGAATACATATACATATTATTTCCTATATTTCAATTCACTAATAAAGACTTCCTCAGTCTAAATAGTTTCTCACTTTACAATCTCTTTACATCTGCCTGGTAAAATCATTCTAATGTCAGAGCTATAAACTTAGTTGTACTTTTAAATTCTCGAATATTTTGTTTACAGATTGTGAATTTGTTTTTGTTTTGCTTGCAATTTTGTTTTAATTTTCCCCGACGATGCACAGTAACAATCACTAACAATCTGTGTGTTCTATTCTATTTGAACTTGTCAACAGACCGCGCCCCCAACGGAATACAAATTTCCGCCGAGCATCAGTGTACAGCGCTTGGCACCCCAAGTGCAACGGCAGTTGCGGGAGACGCAGGAACTCATAAAAGACTCGTGTCCGCAGCTGTATGCGGCGGGCTATGGCAGCCCAGGACCACCGATACGCAATCCCAACAGAAATCCAACTAGAACTAGACCCACCCTGGAGACGCAGTTCTCGCAGGAACTCTCGTGATATCTATATATGTAAACAGCAAGCAAAACAACCGTAGTAAACAACAAACAAAAAAACAACAACAAACACAGAATTAGTCAACTGCGCCAAAGAAATGAGAAAGTTAAGCAAAATTTAAAAAAACAACAAAAAAAGAACAAAAAAAGATGAAGATTAAATTATTAAAAAGAACAAGAAAAACACTACACAAAAAACGAAAGAAAATCGATATAAAAATTATAAAACTGCACTCAATGTTTCAGTCCTTTCCCCCATACGATAACAACACTAACAACAAGAAAAACATCAAGAAGAACAACTCCAAGAACAAGAAAGAAAAAGCAACTACTACTGAACTTAACGCTCTGCGGAGCAACAAATGAAATTGCATTATATAACTAATTAACTAATTTAAAGAAAGAATAAGCAAGTCAAGTATGTAATCAACAGGCAGCCAAAGGGCAAGGAGTAAGTAACGGATTAGAATGCGCCAGACAAATAGTTTTAGGATCGATTATGAACAAACAAAAAATGTAACAAGAACAATGCAAACGCTAGAGACAACCCGAAGAAACAAAGAAACACAACACAAATACAACTAAAAAAATGACTTCTACATTCTCACAATTTTGTTAGGTCATAATGTCTCATATAATTCATCTCGTGTAATTTTGAAAATATATATTTCTGTAAACTGTGTGAGCTATATAACTTTCGAGAAGTAATTTCACGATAATCACTGATAATGAATCATTTAACATTGATGGGGGTGATGATGATGATATTGATGATGATGATGCTGTCTAGTAATATTTGTATACTTTAGTTATATTTATTATTATGATAATTTTGGATGTATAATAGTTTTTTCTTATATAAAATAATTTAAAAATGCAAATAAAAGCAAATCAATTAAGTTTAAACGGAGTCCATTATAAATTCTGGTGGGGAGTTTAAATAAAAAATCCGGATAGGACTTGGTTGATGCGAATTTAAATACCAAAGAACTTTTTCATGTGTACCAAATACATTTTTGGCATCCGTCTTGTAGTTTTTCCGTATAGAAAGACCTAGTAATACTAGGATTTTGCCCCCGCAATTGGATAAAATTCGAGTTTAAAGCGTAATTTTAATTTAAATTTAATGCATTTTTAATACAATTTTGGTGTATAACTATTTGTATTTAACGAGAGCGAAAGCTACCTTCGCGATTGCCGAAAGTTGTATACGCTTGCAGGTTCTTATCTCCTCCAATTGTTTCAATACTTGTGGTATAATAGCGCAGAATTGAATAGTACTCGTATTGTGTATGTTCAATATTTTGTCTCATTTTGATTGAAACTGAGAAGTCATTTCTAAAAATCAGAACTGATCTTCCTACAAAAACCTTCATTTCGACTGATTGTTCCGATGGGAGGTACTAGGTGGAGTGAAAAGTAAGCTCCTTGGGAATGAATTATTTTATTAAATTTAACCCCTTTTTAGGTCGATACACTTAATCCAGAAATTTTCCAACCTCTTGATCCCGTCCGAAAAATAATTTTCCGGAAGGTCTGCAAAATACTCCCCCGCGGTGTCGATAATTTCCAAAAATTCCTCGCGTAATTTTTTATTGATTAGCCATCTTTTGAGGTTTGAAAAGAGATTGTAATCTGAGGGAACCAAATCGTATGAAAAAGGGGGATAGGGAAGTAATTGAAGTCCCAAATAATTTATTTTGGCCAAAGTTTCGTTTCTCGTGTTTTTGGTCTGGAGCCAGTTTCGCGGCACTTATCGGTAGGATAAATATTTCATTTGAAAAATTTCGTTTAGGATATGGTTTGTGCGCTCAATACTGTTCCTTGTGACATCTGCTAGCTCACAAAATTTTACTTTCCTGTCTGCGAACATCATCTCATGGATTTTTTCGATATTTTCCTCTGTGACCTCATCCGAGGGCCTGCCGATGTGGCCTTGATCGTTAGTGGAGTTGCGGCCACCACGAAACTCTCAAAACCAATATTTGACGACGTAATCTGACGGAGCATTAGCCCCATAATATTTGTCCAATTTTTCTTTTGTTTCCTTCGCCGTTTTGCCTCTCAAAAAATAATTTTTTATGAGAGAACGAAAATCGTTTTTGTCCATACTGCACATGATGCCAAACACGTTGGCGTGCTTTCCTAAATAAGAACGGACTACAAGTCACTATAAACTTTTTTGCAGTAGCAGTGTATTATGGCGGTCAAGGAGGTTACTTTTCACCCCACCTAATATATATGGAAAAAGTCTGATGTAGTAAATTTGGTTCCAATATCTAGGCAAATAACGAAAATCGGACGATAGTTTGTATGGCAGCTATACGATATATCGGTCCTATCCGGCTCGTTTCGACTTATATATATGCAGCGTGTAGCAATAAGAAACATGTGTATAAAGTTTTATTTGTTTTTTAAGATAGCACTAAATCTGCGTGACGAGTTTGCGTTGCAACAGAAGGACACTTGGACACCCGTTTTCACGGACACACGGATAGACGGACAAGGCTAGTTCGATTGCTCTGTTGATGCTGATTCAGATTATATGTACTTTATGGAGTCAGAGATGTCTCCTAACGTGCGTTGCAAGCTCCTGGTCAAATTTAATATACCCTCTAGAAGGGTATAATGACTTTAAATTTTGTTGTGAATGGATATTATATGTTGATATACTTAGAATTTATTAAGGAAAAAAATTTTAGTGGGCGTATATACTTCAGTTTTGACAGGTTAAACAAATGTGGTTGAGCATTATTTTCCTTAAGCTCTTCAATGTTTTGTAGCTTGCTGGCGTACCCATTGCTTTTGAAATAATCTCACAAAAAGAAGTCCTTAGGGATCGAGTCCGAAGAAGTAGCCATACAATATCACCTCTTTCTGACATGTGATTTCAAGGGAATTTTCGTTGCAAAACTGGATAGTTGGATTTTGATGAATGAGATGTTCATGATCTCCCACAATCCCGTGCTCAAAATAAAATTAACAACAAGCGACGAATAGTTTTGTCACACGGTGCCCGTTCCCAATCTTATTTTCTATTATATACACGTTGAATTAAGACAACTAAAGGACTCTTTTCAATGCCCAGGGCTACTATTTCGGCACGTTCATTTGATGTAAAGCGATACATACCCTAAATGGGTTTGAATTGACGTTCCGAAAACATATGAAAACAAATCAATCGGTTGTGAAATGTTAGTGTTATTCAATTTAACAATACCGACATAAGTTAAAAGTCGCACCAACAATAATTAAACATTATTATTTTAAAATATTTGGGAGGTATATTTCAGAAAGATGGCATAGTTTTAAACAAGAGATCTCGAGGGTAGAGCCAGTGGGTGGTTTTTCGGAGACTTCTCTTTTTTGGCATTTGCGTCAAGCATATCGCCAATATGTTGTAGGGTATATTAATTTTGGCCATGAGCTTGGAAACATTTTCGACCCCGTAAAGTATATATTGCAAATATTTGCTGAATCAGCATCACCAAGGGAATCGAACTAGCCCTGTCCGTCTACTGCAAAGCAAACTAGTCTATCAGTTTTAAAGCTATATTAATAAAACTTTGCACACATGCTTCTTATTGCTGCACACTGTATATGGTATTAGTTGGAACAAGCCGGAATGGACCGGCATATCGTATAGCTGCCATACAAACTATCGGTCGAATTTTGTTATTTTTCAAGATATTGCATTTACTTAAATCGGACCACTATATCATATAGCTGCCAAAGGCACAATCGTCTGAAATAAAGGTTTTTGTATGAAGATCAGTTCTGACTTTAGAAATAACTCTACTTATTAGTGCCAATCAAGGTGAGACATAATATTGAATACACACAATAGCATTAAATTCTGCACCATTATATATAACAAGTATTGGAACGATCGAGGATATAAGAACCTGCAAGAGTATAGAACCTTTGGCATGGTGGACATAGCTATCGGTCTCGTTTATGTCAATACTCGTATATAGTATATACCAGGGGGCATGACAGATCTAACGAAGTATCTGCGCTTGAGCAACTTAACTTTTATTCAAGTAAGTCTTAGCCACGATATCATAAATTGGCAAAACATACTTTCCAACCCGGCCTTATATAGATTTGTATATTGAGAGAAAAAGCAACTTATTTTTAGGGGATAGTAGCCAAACCATCTTTTCAGCTCTCGCCATGACTTTTGAACCACGCTCGTATGTCTAACTTGTTTTTTTAAAGATACATAAGTACGGCTGTTGAAAAAACTCATCCCAAACTTGATATAATACCGTGTTCGCTGTAGTCGGAGATATGTATAAAGAGACTGCAAAGCCATATTTCCAAAATCTCTTGTACAGAATTTTCATAAATTATGTAGAAACATTTGTGTACATCAGAATGTCTCTTGCCCATTTTCGATGATAATGTCCATTGGTAATTTGAATATTTTTGATGATCTCTATTTAATTCCTTTATTCATATTTTAGTTGTAAATCAATTCATGTTTACATTTAATGGAATTGTACATTGATTTCATTATATTTTGTTTTGTTTTTTTTTTTTTTGTTGTTTTGTTTTGGTGTGAAAGTTGCGTTTTCCAGCTAAGCAGTTTAATTAGACTAGTCACATAATATGGTTTAAGATTATTATTATATGTTGTTTGATTCTAAGAAATTGACCTCTTGTTTTTGATGTCAGTGTATAGTTGTAGTTGTTTTCTTGATATTCGGAGCATTGCAATTGCATTTCTTGCAAATCTTGTATATTATTATCATTATTATTCATAGAGAGTAGAGTAGATTAGAATATTCGAGAATAATTACAGAAATCAAATACGCTAGGGACGCTAGGGAAAGCTAAATGCCAACAGTGATCGGCATTTGAATGCCCTTAGGATTGGCTATAAGTATTGATATATATACTCTATATATATACTCCATATATATAGCCCAAGAACTATGTATGTATTTTGTGTAAAAGATATTGATCGTTATTGCATAGAAAAGAACGAGGAAGATTTATCAAATAGATAGCGTATTTGATTCCAGGTTAAACCATATTATACTGCTAAAATGTGGGCGGAGGAGATCTACGCAAGTCTGTGAACCCATCGGGTGTTCCTAAAGTTTACTACGGTCACGCTGACATGCGTTTCTGTTGCTTGCCTCTATCTGTGTCTTTGTGTGATTGTTTATGTCCTGTGTGTGTATATGTATGTGTTTGTGTGTCAGTGTAGGAAAGGAAATTACAACAGAGCAAAAACCTTGGACCTACTAATACTGAGGTCCTAAAATTTAAGCTCATACAATTTGGCATTTCTGTTTAGTTTTGTACGGGCAATGGTGGTGGCGGCATCACATACGGCATCGCATACGGTGCACGGTATGCACTGGCTGGTATACTGGGAGCGCCTCCATTCAATGATACTGTCGCCATGCTGCTCGACATGCTGGTATACTGTCCATAGGCCTGTGACGGCAACTGTGCTGCTCCAGCTCCACCTGCAATCTGTTGTTGAGTGTTATGTGGTAGTTGCTGCGCATGTTGTTGCTGTGCTGCCTGGGCATGTTGCTGCTGCTGTTGCTGTTGCTGTTGCTGCTGCTGTTGCTGCTGCTGCTGAGGAAGCGGTGGTGGTGGCATATTGAAATTCAATGCAAAGCGAGACCGTTTCTGTTCAACTCCATAACCATAGCCAGCGGCAGCAGCGGCCGCGGCAGCTGCATTTGCGGCTGCAGCTTGAGCTGCTGCATTGGCGGCTGCAACCTGCGCTGCGGCCATGTGCTGTGGCTGATGCTGTTGGTGTTGCTGGTGCTGATGTTGCTGGTGCTGCTGCACGTTCGGAGCCTGAGTCTTTGGCTCAAAGCAAGCGGCATTGGGATTGAAGCGAGAGAACTGCACTCCGCCATTCTGCTGTTGCTGCTGCTGCTGCTGCTGTTGTGCCTGCTGCTGCTGCTGATAGCCACTACCTGGTGGACGATATCCGGCGCCCGGAACTGGGGGCGAATTGCGTTGCGGCTTCTGATCGTAACGCGGCGGACCGCCGGCATTATTATAGCCAGCATTGCCGTTTCCACTGCGGTGCATATTGTTGTTGTTCTGGTTGTTGCGGTAGTTGTTGTTGCCGCCGCCCATCTGCTGATTGCGGCCCTGGTAGCCACCGCTATTGCCACGGTAGCCACCCATGCCTCCACGCTTCTGATAGCCACCGCTGGCAGCCATGTTCATCAACTTAGGATTAATGGTCTGCAGAAGGGGAATATAGAGATTAGAAAAAAGGAAAAACAGTTTCAAATGCAAATGGGCACTTACCTGATTTGCCTCACGCAGCACTTGGATCAAATCATTGGCCTTGTTAGCGTTAGAGTGCGTGAACAAGGTGTAAGCCGTGCCCGTATTATTAGAGCGACCGGTACGTCCAATGCGGTGCACATAATCCTCCGAGTTCGAAGGATAATCATAATTGATCACAAACTTAACATCGTCGACATCTATTTTATGTTGTATTTGATCATTTCGATTTGAAAATTGAAGAAGTAAATACGTTAGAAATGTCTTAAGATGAAGATATATCAATTCAGTGGAGTTTAATAAAGAACTATTAACGAAAAAAACGGAAACTTATGTGTTTTAAAAATTCATATTTGCTATACTTAATTATGCACTTTATTCATTTAATTGTTGTTTTTTTCAGTTGCATTTTTATATATTTAGTATTGTTTTTGTTTTGTTTGTTTTTTTTTTGTTTTTTGTTTTTTTTGTATTTTTACTTTTTGTACTTTGAACAAAAATTTCGCCATCAATACTATTTAGCGTATATTAACAACTATACATCTTTGGCAAACAGATATATGTTTTTTCTATACTGCGGAAATGTGGACCTCGACCTTTTGCTTTCTCATTCTTCTTTAAATACACAAATCATTTTTTAATATATATATTTTTAAGCTTAATGCATACAAGAGACGGCTTGATTAAACTTAAGAAATAGGTTATATAATCATAATAATAATAATAATAATAATAACGATGATATGATGCGATGATGATGGTGGTGGTGTGTGTGCTAAGGATTATGATTCTTTTTAGTGTTGTCGGTGGGAAGAATTAGGATTGATTGATTTTGTTTTTTTTTTTTGGGATTGGATGCGACTAAATAAAACTAATTTAGATACGAAGAGAGTAATCGAGAGAGAGAGATAGAGAGAGAGAGAGAGAGAGAGAGAGTGGTAAGTGATAATTGGTTCAAAATTATCCTAGTACTTACCCCGTGTACGATCTATGAATATTTTAGAAAGGGCTTACGTAAATAATGTTGTTACGGCTCTGTTGTTCTGGCGGTTGTTGTTGTTGTAGTAGATATAAAGATGTAGGCCTGGAGCCGCGGAGCTTAAGTGATGAGAGTTCCGCGTTGCTAAAAACTTAAGAATTCAACCCTCAACTTGTATAGAAAGCTTAACTTTGATCTTAATCTTTTTTGTTTTGTTTTTTCTTTGTGTATACAACTTTTAGAACATTTAACTTTAGCTTTATCATTTTTTTTTTTTCATTTCTTTCATTCATTTTGTTTACTTTTGCCATGTAAAAATCGAAGTCCATTTCAAAAAGTGCTGATGATATTTTTGTTCACACACAAATTTAGGTTTTATACATATAGTAGGAACGACGTAACATACAATATAAATACATAATACTTTTACGATTAATACAAATAAGCTACGAAAATAAGCATCAGTCAAAAATTTGTTGGCCGCAAAATTGATTTTCACGCAGTCTTTAAACTATTAACCAAATTCGAAAATAAAATATAAATTTGAGCAATTAATTTCACTTTTAAAGCAGGGAATAAGACCATATCGAAAGAGTATTCGAACTAGAAAAAAGATTTTTAAACAAAAATAAAAAACAGAATGATATCATGACGTATATTCAATATGAACTACGTTCGTTATTGTCACAGACTTAATATCACAGTTTGGTAAATGTTTGTTAAATCAAAAGATCACTTAATCACCAATTGTCTTCATAGAGCGAAACCTTATCGAATTAGAAAACGAAAGAGCGGAAAGGGTAACCAAACATTTCGATATGATTCCAAGCTTTTTAAAAGTCTTAAAAGTAAAGATATATCACAGTTTTGAAGACACGTTTTGCTAGACCATTGACTCCTTGACTGATAACAAATTGCATATGGTACGTTAGGTTACTCAAATGTGATTTGACGAGGCACAACTAAAGACTATATAGAAAAGAGGGCAAGAACTAAAAATACAAGAGTCCATACGTATGTTTATATTATATATATATATACATATAGAACAAACAGAAACGAACTTCATATAACCAGCAAAATGCATGGAGAACACATTCCCCTCATTATTTCGACCACACCATTTTCGAATTGATTTTTTGTATAGCAAAAAAATGAAATAAAAAGAGAATACAAATAAAAAGAAAATATTAAAATACTTTGGATTCTTCCCCGGACGAAGGCTGGAGAAGATGGGAGTAGAATTAGACATGCAATGCACAACTTAACCTGTCAAGTTTTCTCACTCAAGTCGATTAAGTCAAAGAGAGAAAGTCAGAGAAGGAGATCGGCAGAGCGAGAAAGTGAAGCGAGACAGAAAAGTGACAGAGACAGGAGAAATAGAGAGAGAGAGGCTGGCTGGTCGGTGTTGGTCGATTCATCGCTGACTGTCGCTGCCAGACGACGACGACGACGAATCAAATAATGAATTAAACCACATCGGGCATTCGGGCATGTTGTTTATCCACAGCAACACTTGCATGGTTATTGGTTATGGAGCGCATCGAATAAAAGACAACAACGGAGCAGTAGCAGCAGCAGCTGTTTGCCTGCAACTGCAAACGCAAAAGCTACGAAAGACTCACCCAATCCGCGGGCAGCCACATCCGTGGCCACCAGTATGGAGTGACGGCCATTACGGAAGCTGGACAGCACAAAGTCGCGCTCCTGTTGCGATTTATCGCCATGGATGGCGCAAGCACGCCAGCCCTGGCGTGATATATTGCGCGTTATCTCATCCACACGCTTCTTGGTCTCAACAAAGATGATCGTCTTTGTCTCATTCTCGCTCGAGATCTGAGTGAGCAACTGTATTAGCTTGACTATCTTCTCAGACTCATCGCAGACATCGACTATCTGCAATATGTTGTGGTTGGCACTCAACGAGAGCGATCCAATGTTGACCTGAATGTAATTGTTGAGGAACTCTTCAGCCAGCTGGCGTACTTCCTTGGGCCAGGTGGCCGACCACATCAGCACCTGGCGATCTGGACGAATCTGCTGCATAATTTTGCGTATTTGAGGCTCGAAACCCATGTCTAGCATGCGATCGGCCTCGTCGAGAACCAGATAGGTGCAGCGTTTCAGCGAAGTTGTTCCACGCTCCAGAAAATCAATAAGACGTCCCGGTGTTGCTATCACGATTTCCACTCCTCGCTCCAAATCACGTGCCTGCTGACCTTTGGGAGCGCCGCCGAAAATGCACGTATTGCGTACCTGCGTATTCGAACCGAACTCACTGGCCACCTGCTGAATTTGTTGGGCCAACTCGCGGGTCGGCGCCAGCACCAAAGCAATGGGTCCATCTCCGCGCTCCAAGCGTGGCTGATTGTTAATGTGCACCACGGCTGGCAGCACATAGGCTAGGGTCTTGCCCGAACCGGTTTGGGCCACAGCTACCAGATCGCGTCCGCTCAAAGCAATGGGCATACCCTGGGCCTGGATGGCCGTAGGCTTGGTGAAACCCTGCTTACGTATCTCATTCATAACGTAATCGGGGAAGCCACCCTCCTCAAACTCAATACTGGGCGTGGGTACCTCGTTGCCTTTGATGGTAATCTCGTTACTGCTCAAAAAGGTCTCCGTTTCGCCTTGGGTGCGGGCCAGTACTGACTCGCACGGCTTGTAGAAGTTCTTGCGGAACGGAGTGAGCGACACCTCTGACCATACAATCGTCGGCAAATGAGCCCCATGAGTCGACGTACGATTATTATTCTGACCACCAAATCCACCGCCATCGCGATCGTTACGAGTTCCTGGGTTACCGTTCATACGGATGCCATTGAAAGCGCCTACAGCACCAACGGTCCCTTGGCCACCGCGAATGTATGGAGCCGAGCGATTGCGTTGAAACATCCCGGATCCACCACCAGCTCCCATGCGATTGTTGGGCATACCACCAGCTGGTGCACCTCCCATATAACCATTTACCTGTCCGTTATACCTGGAACGAGCGTAATGCGCCATGAATTATAATTTTGAGCATCAAAAGCAGTTCTAAAGTTTAGTTTCTACTTTCAGATGTAATTTTCACTTGCTACTATCTTTCTTTTTCACTCTCACTCACTCTGCCATTTTGAATTATCGATTTTTAGCAAGAGTACACGAAAATTTTCTTGCCATCCAGCCCCTCTGTTCTACGGCACATGCCGTTTAATTCTCAAAAAATGCATTAAATAGAACTTGCCCCCATTTGATATTATCACTACTTACATATTCATTTTTCTCGTAACGTAGATTGAACAATAAGTTGCCAAATAAATATGTTTTTCACTTCTTTTTTGCAATTTTCACTTCACCTAAAAATTTTCCAGGTTTTGTTACTCCTACGTCAGGTATATAGAGTTATCGAAATCGATAATGCAAAGTCCGATGACTTTTGGCATTCACACATTAAACATTTTGGGCAACTGTTAATAACATTAACTTCAATATTTGTGAATAAAATTGTATTCTTTGAACCAAATATTATTTTAAATAAAGATCATCCAATTTAACAGCAGAGAAAAAGATATTAATTGTTATTAAATATAAATATTTTTAACAGAACAGCTGTAAGTTCACACTCATCGCTCTTTGGACTGCTGCAAACACACTAATATTTGCCTCTCGCTCTAACATGTTAGAAATTGAACGCTGACGTAGCTGTTAGAAAACTGAGTACACAGAGACCACCAACATATAAACAGATTCAATGACCTCAAGTAAAAATGCTGATGCTGTTAACGCATTGTTGGGCTTTAATTTGTACGCTGTTACAGTCTGAAAAGAGGGGTGTTTTAAAAATAAGTGAGAGAAACCGTGAAAAACGGTTAAAACATTTGGACATTTTTTTTACACAGCGAAAAGAAAATAAGACAAGCAGATTAAAAAGGAAAATAAGACAAATAGATTAAAAACACAACATTTGACGCCATTTAATTTTTTTCGCAGTGTTCGTTTTCTCAAGACACGATCCCCTCTGTGTCCCGGATGAGTCAGATCAAAAAGGATTTACGTCAACTGCATTACCTACAACGTTGCGACTACTTACGAGCTCGCGCTGTTTGCGTTGAATACAAATTTACAGTGGCTCTGTGGACTGTGTCGTGGACACAAAGCCTGGTGGTATTGGGTTCGACTCCCGCGAGTTGCGGAATTAATTTTTCTTGATTCGGAATTTAATTTCACTAGTAGAATAGCGGGCATGCTCGACTATAGCTTAAGTGAAGCCTTGTTTAACACCTGACAAATTGAGGAGGATTAACAGATGATTATTAAAAAAAATTTTAGCGTTAAAAATTTTATTGTTGTATATAAAAGTATTCTGAAATTAGGAAAGATTTTTCTATACTTAAGATAAACATTACTTTTTGATTATGCCCAACAACGATTTCAACATTAATTTATGGCTTTTTAAGTATATTTTTTTTATCTTTATAGCCTGGACGCAATTCTATATCCGTTTGGGACAAGCACCAAATCTATAGACCACTTGATGATCGTACAATTGACCCGGACTAATAATAATCGATGGAAATTTAGGATTATTTATCGAATCTGGATACTTTTGAGTCCCAAAACTGAACGCACTGTGTTTGACATAGGAACAACCTCCCTTGCCGTTCATTTCAACGGCATCATCCTCGCCAGGAAATTCATTGGCTGTGGAGAGCCTCAAGCCCGGCTGATTGGTATGCACCTCCATGAAACGGCCAGAGCATGGATGTACTGCCCGTGCGACAAGCTTGACTTGATTGGTTTCCACATCGGTGCAGTAGGTATTATCAAATCCACTGACTGGACAGCGAGCAAGCATGTTAATGCGTTTGCCCACATTGGTAAGAGTCGAGAAGTCATAAGGAGTATTGCGCACGGGCATAAGGTTGCCAGTGGGTATCAAGTTCATGTCAGAGTCTACCAGCTTGCTAGATTTTATCATTATCATGTGTTGCATTAAGGTATCTTTTCCCGATCCATGACCGGCGAGATTAAAGTAGATTTGATTCGATATATCAATGATAGTTGTGGCCTTGGCTCGTGCCTCGATCCGCATGCCAAAGCAGTTCGCCTCGTTGAGGGAGAAATTGATATTGACTGTCACTTCACCCGGATAGCCCTCGTGGCCGTCGGGCGATACATGCTGCATGGTGACACCGTCTTTATGAATACCCACAACGTCCCAGATGACGCTATCGAATCCAATGTAACCTCCGTGCAAATGATGCTTATCCTTGTAGTTGCGCGAAAGTCTGTATTCCTTGCCGCAAATGGTGAATCTACCACAACTAATCCGATTGGCAACTCGACCAATGGCCGATCCAAAATAGTTTGGCGAATTACGATAATAGCCGGCGACATCATCAAAGCCCAGGCACACATCATCCAGTTTGCCATTGTGGTCAGGCACCCTGACAGCCTGTATAGCGGCACCCAACGTTATAATGGAAACACACATGCCCTTCTCGGTGGTCAAGGTGAACCGACGGACGTGGTCGGTCTTCTGTGTCAACGGATTAACGGCAATGCCGAACATATCTTCGATGACGCGTACCATCCTAAAAGCTTAGTTTTATTGCTTATTCCTAAAAGATTTCTGAACCAAAATTTTCACTAAACATATGTCTAATACAAATTTTAATTAAATACCCTACACAGAATATATATATATATGGTGACTATTAAACTAACTAACAGTAAATCCATGGCCGCCTTTAGAACACCATTCGAATGAAGGTGTCAGAGCGAAAAGGAAAAGGAATAAGCAGTACAAATTGTTACAGTCAGTCGGAACCCCTCAGAGAGTGCTCATTGAAAAAAAAATAAGTAAACTTTTATAGAAGTATTTTTTGTAATTTTTTGATACTTAGTCCTTAACAGTCTCCACACTTTTGGGTTTTTGGGTTTTTAAAATTCCTAAGTTACAGAATTATGTTTTAATACATAATAAATAAAATCGAAATAGAATCTTGAAGCGATCTTTATACAATTTCTACCATTTAAATACATTTATTTTTAAAATGAATCAAGACCATTGCACCATACAATTGCACGGCTCACAAGAGGAAATACCGAAGTGTTCTGTTGTAAGTCAACTTAATTCTTATAATCAATCAGTCGATATACATATATTTTCAGTCACTAGCGGAGTGGCAACATTTGAAGGAAGACTCCTTTAGAGCTATTGCAGAACTAAAACCAATCAAGCTAGCGGTGTACAAGAAGGAGTTAAATTTATATAACGAAAAATGTAGACTTAAGGATGAAGTCATTTCGACTCTTCATGCATGTTTGGACACATACAAGTTGTCGAACATTAAAGACAATGATTTAATAATGCTCCTTAAAGCGAAAGTAACCGAATATAGAGCCAAGTATGATGCACTGAGAAAAACTTTTGACAATCAGTTGGCAGACCAAAAAACAATTATAGTTGAACAGAATGATAGAATAGAAAAACTAGTTTCCGAGATGCAGAATAAAGATGCCCTTATTGCCGAGATGACTGAGCAACATTACCGAGATATGGAAAAGTCGAAAATGGAGATTTCATCGAAGTACGAAGAGCAGATAACTGATTTGCAAATAAGTATAAGCGAAAGGAATATGAAGATAGGCAACAATGAGAGCGCAGTGAAAGAATATCAGGATTCTATTGAACAGCTAGAGAGCACACTTGATACTGAAAGGAAAGCGAAAGAGAAAGAAAACCAAAGCAGAGTCAAGTTGGAGGCTAGTTTACGGATCAGAGAAGAGCAATTGAAAAAGCAAACCGATCGTTTGTCCCAGTATTTTATAAAAGAACTACACGAGACACTCAATGCGGGCAATGAGGGAGAGCTGAAGATGGCCTATTTGCCGCATATTGGTTCCATGAAGATACGGGCGCATCATTGCTTTGCTGGCCCCGAATGGATTGTAATACAGCGTCGTACCGGGGACGTGGTGAATTTCAAGCAAGGCTGGTACTCATACGTTCACGGTTTTGGTAACCTGAATGGTGATTTCTGGTATGGACTGGCCAATATACATGACATAACCAAGTCACAGCCACATGAGCTTTACATTCATCTCGTTTTCCCCAACAACGTGGTGCGCTACGCTTATTATGATAACTTTGCCATAAGTGGGCAGTACTGCGACTACAAGCTAAAAACTCTGGGAAAGTTTTCTGGTAATGCCGGTGATGGTCTTCGAACACATAAGCATGAGGTATTCAAAAGTGTTCGATACAGTTCGCAATCCGTAACTCAATACAATCGTTGGTGGCAGCACGCGAATCCAAACTGGTAAGTCGAAGTTGGAATTTAAATTTGAATTTGATTGATATATATGGCTTTTCTTTACAGCAATCTTAATGGCGATTTTGAGAATAAAACGGAATTTGGTGTGTGGTGGTGTAAACAAAAGGGTCAATTTTTATTTTTGGAGGCGGTGCAAATGTTAATACGCCCAAAAGAGATCCAAAAAACTAAATAGGTTTATGTTTAATAACTAAATTGTCAAAGTCAACAACATAATAAAAAGATTTTTGCATGTTTACAACTACATATGTACATATGTATATTTAATTAATTTTAACGTAACATAGCAGTGTAGCACATCTAGTGTATGGGTCCTACCATCATCTCGGGACGGACCCAATCATCGAAGTCCCTCTCTGAGATGCCCGCCTTCATAGCCTCCTGCTTGAGTGTGGTGCCGTTTTTATGCGCCTGCCTGGCAATAGTAGCCGCCCGATCGTGTCCAATGTGTGGAGTAAGTGCCGCGGCAAGCATCAGAGATTCTTTCAATACCTCCCCTATCCTCTCCCGATTTGCAATAATGCCCACAACACAGTTATTTGTGAAATTGTTGCATCCTTCAGCTGCAGGAAATCAAATGTTAATTTAACAGGTGCAGCTGAAATTCAAATGTTAGTTTGACAGTTGCATCTCAAATTCAAATGTAAGTTTAACAGTTGAAGCTGAAATTCAAATGTAGGTTTAACAGTTGCAGCTGAAATTCAAATGTGAGTTTAACAAATGCAGCTGAAATTCAAATGTTAGTTTACAGTTGAAACTAAAATTCGAATGTGAATTTAACAGTTGCAGCTGAAATTCAAATGTTAGTTTGACAGTTGCATCTCAAATTCAAATGTAAGTTTAACAGTTGAAGCTGAAATTCAAATGTAGGTTTAACAGTTGCAGCTGAAATTCAAATGTGAGTTTAACAAATGCAGCTGAAATTCAAATGTTAGTTTACAGTTGAAACTAAAATTCGAATGTGAATTTAACAGTTGCAGCTGAAATTCAAATGTTAGTTTGACAGTTGCATCTCAAATTCAAATGTAAGTTTAACAGTTGAAGCTGAAATTCAAATGTAGGTTTAACAGTTGCAGCTGAAATTCAAATGTGAGTTTAACAAATGCAGCTGAAATTCAAATGTTAGTTTACAGTTGAAACTAAAATTCGAATGTGAATTTAACAGTTGCAGCTGAAATTAAAATGTTAGTTTACAGTTGCAGCTAAAATTCAAATGTTAGTTTAACAGTCTTATCGGAATCGTTGCCAACTATCGATATTCAAAGTGATTTCTGCAAGTGTTACAGGGCTACACAACTTACTTAACAGCCGAATCGAACGCAAAACATTTGACCCAATCATCGGCTTAAAGGCGTTCAGCTCAAAATGTCCATTCGAACCGCCAATAGTGACGGCGACATGATTGCCCATTACCTGGGCACAGATCATAGTGAGCGACTCGCACTGTGTGGGATTCACCTTGCCCGGCATAATGGAGCTGCCCGGCTCGTTTTCCGGCAATGTCAGCTCACCGAGACCGCAACGGGGACCAGAGGACAGGAAGCGTATATCGTTCGCAATCTTCATAAGGCTAACGGCAAGGGTGTTCAAGGCACCATGTACCTCCACCAGAGCATCTCGAGCAGCTAAGGCCTCGAAGAAGTTGGGTGCCGACACAAACGGCATCGATGTGAGCTGAGCAATGCGACTGACGGTCTTTTGTGAAAAGCCTTTGGGACAGTTAAGGCCCGTGCCCACTACAGAGCCCCCCCAGGGCCAACTGAAAGACATGGGGCAAGACGGCATCGATCCGCTCCAGTCCGAAGACCAGCTGTTGCTTATAGCCACTAAACTCCTGCCCCAATGTGATCGGCACAGCGTCCTGTGTGTGAGTGCGTCCAATTTTAATGATTTGCTTCCATTCATGAGATTTATCATGCAGAGCATTGCGCAACTTGGCAACCGCTGGCTTCAGACTCTTCACCAACTCGGTGGCCACAGCAATGTGAATGGCCGTTGGAAATGAATCATTGCTACTCTGCGACATGTTCACATGATCGTTGGGATGAATGGGATCCTTTGAGCCCAATTCGCCGCCAAGAATTTCAATGGCCCTGTTGCAGATCACCTCATTGCAATTCATATTGGTCGCTGTGCCGGAACCTGTTTGCCATATGGGCAATGGGAAGTGACCATCATCGTAGAGCTTGCCCGATATGATTTCATCACACGCGGACGACATGGCCGAACTCAGCTTAGCCTCCAGTCCAAATTCTGTATTCACCTCGGCAGCGGCCTTTTTCAATATACCAATGGCCTGTATTATTGATCTCTGTGGGATCGATTCAAGCTATTCAATGAACTTAGTCCAGCTGAAGTTCACTTACTGGCATCCGCTCCTCGAGTTCGTCAAATTGAAAATTTATCAGACAACGTCCTGTCTCAGCGCCAAAGTAAACATCGCCAGGAACCTCGACTGTACCAAACGTGTCTCTCTCAGCACGTAAAGGTTCACGTGACTTACGCATGTTAATCAAGATTCCTATTCAAAAACTTGCAATGGATATGTATAGTATATATATTTTCTATATATATATATGTAAGTATGTATATATGTATAGAACAGTTAGGCTAACTTTGTCATATGAAATTATAGAATACAGTCGGTCAGTTTGAATACATTAGCATACAGTGTGGACAGTAAAAAATAAGGTAGCTTTGTTGATCATAAAGAGCAGAAAGGGAAAATGATGAAGGTATTTAATTGATACCCCTCGATAAGGTACAAATCGTTTGCTCTTTACTTTATTGCATTATATTTGAATTATAATACTATACTTCCATGTTTAATCATCGTCGGCATCTGCTCTCATCCAGTTGTCGAAATCCTCTGCAGCTACACCGGCATGGATAGCCTCATTCCTCAATGTGGTATGTTTGGAGCGTGCCGCTTTAGCAATTTCAGCGGTTTTATCATAGCCAATGTGGGGAACAAGTGTCATTGTCATTGCCAGAGAATTCTGCAAGTCTTGTCTCATTTTGTCGCGATTTACTTCCATGCCCCTCAAGCAATGTTTGCAGAAATTGTTGAGGCCGTCGGCCAAGAGGCTGATCGATCTAACCACATTCGCCGCAATCATTGGCATGAAGTCATTCAGCTGAAAGTGGCCATTGGCACAACCGATAGTGACTGCCGCCTGGTTGCCCATCACCTGGGCACAGATCATGGATAGCGACTCGCACTGCGTGGGATTCACTTTGCCCGGCATTATAGAGCTGCCAGGCTCATTGGCTGGCAATATCAGTTCACCAATGCCACAACGTGGACCCGAGCCCAGGAATCGTATGTCGTTGGCTATTTTCATGCAGCTCACAGCGAGAGTGTTGAGATCCCCGTGCAATTCAGCCAGCACATCACGCGAGGCAATGGCCTCGAATAGATTGGGTGCACTTACGAATGGAATACCCGTAATCTCCGAAATATGCTCGACACACTCTTGGCCAAAATCTTTGGGACTAAAGAGTCCTGTGCCCACTGAGTTGCCACCCACAGAGAGATTATACAAACGCTTTAGTGCACTCTCCAGCCTGGATCTGCTATTAATCATCATTTGCTTGTAGCCACTAAACTCTTGGCCCAGTGTCATGGGCGCCGCCTCCACTAGTTGTGTGCGTCCGACCTTTTTAATGTGCTTCCATTCGGTCTGCTTTTTAATCAGATCTTGAATGACCATTTGCAGGGCGGGAAAGAGTCTTCTCTTTAGTAGCGTCGCAGCTGCAATGTTAATCGCTGTGGAGAAGCTATCGTTGGAGCTCTGTGACAAATTGACATGATTGCTGGGATGCACCGGCTCCTTGGTGCCCATTTGGCCGCCCAGAATTTGTATGGCACGATTGCTGATCACCTCATTGACATTCACATTGGTCTGTCGCCCCGAGCCGGCCTGCCAGATGGACAATGGGAAGTTATGCTCCTCGTACAGTTTGCCAGAGATGACTTCTTTCGAAGCATTGATAATCGCAGTAGATATTTCTTCGTTGATGCCGTGCGATCGATTCACCTGTGCACTGGCCATCTTCACGACACCAAAGGCTTGTATAATGGCCTCCTATTGTGGTAAAGTTGCGACGAAATGTTGAAAGGTCAATACGGTAACTAGCCATACTCACCGGCATACGCTCACTGAAGCCACCAATGTTGCTGTTGTTGAGATAGCGAGCTGTCTGCGGACCAAACAACATATTGAGCGGCACATTCACATTCCCCGTGGGATCGTTCTCCAGGCGATAGTCCTCCCAGTCGGTCAGACGCGCTAGCTTATACATCAAAGAGAAGACCTCGTTCTGATCGAAGGACATTTTGAACTTGTGTGGAACAGGTAGAGAGAGAGAGAGTGCGAGTGAAAGAGATGTGTGTGTACACACAGACTAGCCTGCTTTAGTTTGTAGTTTAGTTTATTATATTATATTATTTATTTGAGTTTACAAGGAAACAGCCAGCTTGATGTTCTATTTGTTGGAGCAGCATTTCCAGGACTCTTCAATGGTAAACCTATAGATGGTTTCGTGGTAATATTTCTCGCCAGGATTGAGGAAAATCGTTGGGAATTCGGGATGATTCATCGAGTTGGGAAACTTCTCGGCTTCAACACAGAATGAACCATACTTTTGATAATGTGTGCAATTCTTGCCGATTATGGGCTCATCCCCGTTCTTCTCATCTGGCATATTGTTTGCCGTATAGAATTGCACTCCTGGCTGATTGGTAAACACCTCTAGGACACGCCCAGTGGGCCTATGCACTAGCTTAGCCACCTGATTGATGCCAGTCTCCTTGCCGTCGTTGACCACAAAACAATTGTCATAGCCCTTGATATTACGATTCTCGAACTGCATCAGGCGATCGCCAATCAGGACGGGAATGCGCATATCAAAGACGGTGTCGGTGACATCGATCAGCTTTCCCGTCGGTATCTGTTCATCGTCGGTGTCGACAATCTTTGTCGATTGTATCTCCACGGTGTGCTCGGCCAGCGCCTTGGGACCAGCGCCATGTCCGGCCAGATTGAAGTAGGCGTGATTGGATAGATTGATGCAAGTTTGTTTATCCGTAACTGCCTCGTAGCGAATGCCAAAACGATTATTATTGTCCAACCAATAGGTTATCGTGGTCGTCAGTGTACCCGGATAGCCCTCGGAACCGTGGGGCGAGACATGCCTAAAGACAATGCCAATATCGGACTTGCTGATCACTTCCCAAATGACACTGTCGAAGCCAACGTTGCCGCCATGCAGCTGATACTTGTCCTGAAAGTTCTTCGTCAACTCGTACTTGGTATCGCCCACAGTGTATTCACCGTTGGCCACACGATTCGCCACACGTCCCAGTGTGCCGCCAATGTAGGCCCCCTTCGTCTTTATATAGCTGGCAATGTCGTCGAAGCCGAGGCACACATCCTCTATCTTGTGATAGGCGTCGGGAAGACGCACACTCTGAATGATGGCGCCCAATTGGATGACCGAGACGGACATCTGATTTGAATTGGTCATCGTGAAACGTCGCACCATTTCGGGACATTTGGTATAGGGATTTTTGGCCAGGCCAAAGATTTCTTCCTCAACAATCACCGACATCCTCAGGCTGCCTTCTGCTTCTCTTACTTACAATTTACAATCGCTACAGTTCGAAACTGAGTGAAACTAATATAATAAATAGTATAACAATTACTGCTTGGCAGGCTGACACACCTTCTGAAAGTCGTTAAGGTCGCGAATTTGTTGTCACAAAGTCACCGAAGGGCAATTGACGCCTCTGCTCGCACGGCGTCTACCTAACTGATGCGCTCTGTAAAACCGCCGGCCAGTCATATTCAAAAGTGCCCAGCTGATAACGCAATGAATATAGACACATTATATACATATCTATATATAGAGAGAGATTAGGTAAGCCACTTGGCCCCCATTAACTCAGTAACATCTGTAATTGCAATCTCTCCCCTACGAGATAAGCTTAGCGCTTGCAGAGAGAGTGTTTCGGGTGGAACAGGGTCTTAGAGAGGATATCAGTGTCCGGTGGAAGTCCTCTATAGAGTTAAACTCTTCATATATATTTGCTGGTTAAAAATTTACTCTAATTTTTAAATACTTATATACAGAGGCGGCTACGGAGGGGGCGCACCTGTATGGCCGATGATATTTACAAACATTTACAGGGTATATAGAACGGAGGGGGTGGGGCTCAGTATTTGTTTATGTTGAACAAGCGTACGCCATGGAACTGCGGCAATTTGGGCAGGGTAACCACGACCAACGATATAAAGTTGGCTATAAAGTGATCCGTGTTGTTGCGCGTGTACAGACAAGTCAATAGAAATCTGCAATGTCAAAGGAATAAAGGAATGACTTATAGATACTTATGTATGTACATAAATCAGTATTTGCTACTCACAGTACGATGGGCACCGCAGTTAAAAACTTGCGCGTTGGTGTAAATTGAACACCGTCATCGATTTGCTCCCAGTGCGTCCATTGTCGATTGGCGTCATTCTCTATGCTCAGCCAGGGCGCACCTTTGATGATATGCAGGAAATACAGGTGTGCCTGCACGCAAGAGTTCAATGATCTATTTATTGACTTGTTTTTTTTTCTTTTGCCATTACTCACTGCGTTGTGCAGTAAATTGGTTACAGTCCAGGCCAGTGGAATTGTTACAAAGGGCACCGATAGCAGCAGCAAATGTACAAGGAGCAGACCCAGAAAGTAAGCGAGCCAAAAGCCACGGGCACTTAGCCAGGAGCTATTGGGATTTGTTTCGCCATGTCCACCGGCAATAGATGTCATTTTAATTGTTTATAATTCTCAAAGGGTATATCTATATTTACACACGAACGTTCACGAAATGACTGAAACAACACAATCAACTAACTGGATCAAGTTCATCGTTCATTTAATTCACAACAATGTTAATTCTTAAAAACGCATATCGATAACGATGCTTGTGCTCTGTTAATATGGAAGGTATCGATAGAGTAATCGTGGATCTTGCAAAAATAAATATCTCTTGCAACACTTAAATTTAAAAAGAAAACTCGCTTCAGAAATAATATATGTTTAATGTAGCATTTATTTATAAAAATAACAATCTCTTTCATTTGTTTTAGCAGCATACAATTTATTGAATTAATTCAATATATTTGAACACAGAAACAAAAAAAATCGAATTATTTTACGATATTCTTTAATGAGTTCATACTTCGGAACCGCTCCTCTCCGGGTCTTCTGATGAATTTTCCGCGAAAGTAGGAGTATAAATGAAATCAAGGTCATCATTGATCCCCACAAAATATGTTGGTAGCATCCCTCGGCCCTTAACAAAGGTCATTCCACGGTAGTCACACTGGATACCCGCATTAATAAGCACTTGGGCAGTCTCCTCGGTCACTTGTATCTTACCCGTGATACCCGTAGAATCCATGCGTGATGCCATATTAACAGCATTCCCCCAAATATCATAGTGTACCTGGGAAGCACCCACCACTCCAGCCATGACACGGCCGCTCGATATGCCAATGCAAATTCCGGCATTGAACATGGCGCTATCTGTGCTCCTTAGTCCCTTATACCAATCGTTACACACAGTTAGACAACGGATAAGGTCCAATGCAAAACTTGTTATTACACAGACTACCTCCACTATTTTCTCCGAACTTCTAAGTCCTTTGGACTTGTGCATACGCAAAACTGTAAGAGTAGAGATACAGATACTACGAATCTACAAATTTCATTTAACTATCATTCACCTTGTTGGATAACAGATTCGCGTTTACTATTTTCACGAGTCAATTGATCTGTATATTTAAAATCCAAGCCACAAGCTGCCATATAGGTGCAGCTCACAATTTTGATCTTCTCGACAAGATAATCCTCCCTGTAATAGAGAAGCTAAAAGTGAAGCCGAATCTGAATTAAATTAAAACCGACTAATTATCATTGCTCATCTTACAACTTTGTCGAATTCCGTTATGATCTCGTTGAGAACTCGCAAATTGGACAACACTAGTTCAAAGTCTTCGAGGGAAGCGAACATTATCGATACATTTTCAAACTCTTCATAATAGAGCTCATGCTTGGCCTCATTGCTGATAAAAACGTCAACTGTACGGGATATGGAAGATACTATAGGGTGCTCAATATAAACAAAGAACCAAAGAACCATACCGACATGGGCCGGCAGAATGTTGTGCAGTAGAATTGTTATAGACTGATCGGCCAATTGGCTATCGTATTCCTTTTTCTTCAGCTCGTATCTCCATCTGTATGCAAACATGAATGACGGATCGAATGAATATCTTTGTAACAAAGTTTTTTGATACTTACTGGAAGTTCATTTTGTTGTTGAACTCGGTCTGTCGCTCCATAAGGTAAAAACTGAGCGCAGTAATGCAAAGCAGAGTAATATGCGCATATCCTGACATTAAATGCGGGTTTGTGGTGTTACTATGATGAACAATAAACCCATACTGATAGGACACGATCACCGAAAAGGCGAAAACCTCCATAGTGATAATAAATCCTTTTAGCATAAATGGGATACGAGTAAAGACTGAACTTATGCCAATTATGAGACAGACCATATTGGTCAGCGCCCACGGATGAAAGCAAATGCGTAATTCTGGTTCGTAGTAGTAAATTTTAGCTTCAATAAAAATGATCGAATACTCATCTATATTACAGGAATCCTGTGGATTTAATTATCATATACAATATTATGGGCTAGAGTACCCCCCTCATCGACTCTCTCTTTACTCACCAGCACGATAGACACAAGAGCAGTGTACGATAATATAATATACATGTAGATGCCGACACGAAGTATCAGGTTTCTCTGAATTACCTCAACGATGTGAAAGATCCAACAACTGAACTTAGAGTACCCTCTTGAGGTATTATCATATAGCCAATAGCATATCGCCTTGTACCACGTTATAAAGAGTATCAAGGTAAGAACGATCATTATCTTGCATGGCACCCAGGCAAACGACGAGTTGGTATTAAACTGCAGCCCTGTCAAAATTAAACCTATCCCAATGCACCATGAGAGAAGTATACTGTACTTAAGTAGATAGTCTGGTTGACGAATATAATCATATTCAAGGCGAGGATTTGAGAAATGCAAGAAAAATAAGCCAAGATGCATGAAGTAAAATTTTCCATGCTTTTTCCAACGGAATAGATCCCAGAAAATTTGTTTTAGGCTATGGAAAAAATCAAAATCAAGTTAAGTAGTAAGAAAATTCGATCCGCTTTACCTTGGGATCCCGACAGGCATTTTTTGAAACTCTTTGTGTAATTCCTCTTCCATGCTTATTTCACCATCGAGTTTGTTCATACTAACAGATGCCGATGCGACCATAGCTTCGTACGTTTCCGTCATAGGAATAAGATTCGTGGTTATGCCATACTTCAACAGATAGGGATCTGTACTGGCCTTTTCAGTGCCGGGTAGCACATCATATGAGTGGCCGACCATCAGCGCAAGGCATCTGTCGCTTACATGGACGTGTCCTGCCATACCTGTGGCCTCCAGCCGATTGGCAATCCTCACATCGCTTCCTGAAGAAACAAAAGTTCACCAACAATGGGAGTAGAAAAGCATTTTACTTACCCCAAATATCATACTGCAGCTTCGAGTTGCCAATAACCCCAGCGATTATATCACCCGAATGAGCTCCAACACGAATATTAATATCAATGTTTTGTTCCTCCCTATAAATAGAGAATGATCAAATTGAAAATGGTCCAACATTGGATCGACTCGTCCCACCTTATTTCACGAAGATATTGGATCATACATAGACCAAAAGCGACACAGTTGAGGGCGTGATCAGGATTGAGGCTAGTCAGTCCGGCGACACAATAGTAGCAGTCACCCAGGAACTTAATGCGCTGCACATCGTAACGTTTAGAGTCAACATCGAATCGGCCATACATCTCGTGCAACAGGGTAACCAGGTCCACGACCGTTAGCTTTGTGGTCAGATAGGTATAGTTGACAATGTCCGCATAGAGAATGGTGACGTCAGTATGAATTTGAATAGCCATAAGCTTATCACGTAAGCCCCAAAGTTGCACAGATTGATGCTTTTCGGATGCTTTGACACGATTCCGTATGTCGTCTTGAATTGGCCTTGCTATTTGTGGCGGCAGAATGCTGTGCAAGAAACGCTTCTCCTTGGCCCGGGCATTGCGCAGCGAAATCTCCTCCATCACATACTGATAGCGATCCAGGATCGAGGAGCTAACCAGTAAAACGCGTATCAGACGAAAGAACACTCCCGCCATGTTCAGACAGAGATTGTTCAGGACCTCCATGGTAATTCGATAGAGTTGCATCGAATCCACGTATTGAAGTGATTGATGGATGAGCTGCAGGTATGTGAAGTAGTGTAGCTCATATACGATCGACACAGAAATTCCCAGGATGAGCGGTTGCCATATGCCCGGTATCGGGAAAAACATATAGATAACTAATATTAGGTAGATGTCGTAGAACGTTGTGGTATTCCAATCATTAACGAATTTGTGCACATAGCATAGTCCTAGATCTGAGGATATATATGATATTATATCACATAGGGGTCTAGTAAATCTTTACAAACCGGTGAAAGCTATGGTGATCGATGCAGCCACTGAGGTGACAATCGGTATCCATTTACTCTTTGTTGTTGTGAAGTTAAACCCTATTATTCCGTTTAGGATTATGCAAGAGACAAGATATGCCGCCACGTCGAAATATATGAGATCTCTTGGCTGAAACAGATTAAAGATTGAGAATCTCACCAGCCTTCGTTGAACCTTTACTCACCTTGCACAACAGCAGAAGCAGGACGCAATGAACGATAGTTATGAACCAGTGCATAATTAAGAAAATATTAACGTACTTATGGGATATACGCTTAAAGTACATAATGTAATCCTCCATTACCCCTAACTCCACTAACTTATCCTGAGGGAAAAATAATTAAACTCATTTTGAATAATTCCATTACACAATACCATTAGATAAGATTTTTCCCAAATTCGTTCTTCGTCGTAGTTTAAATAGCAAAAAGGCATGATGAGGTCGGAAAAGTATTGTAACGTTTGTAAACTCAAACTGATATTATTTTATTTTGAACTACGGTAAGTGTTGCTTGATTTACTTCAAGCCTACTTGGTTACAACTTATTCTCGATTGAACTATTTTTATTATTTCTGTATTTTAAATTTAATTGAATTAATTGAATTTAATTTTTATCGATTCTACTATTTTAATTATTTATTATTTTAAATTAAAAAATGGAATTTGATTAAATAAATTCCCGATAGATCGAGTTAACGCAAAAATGAGTAAAACTAACGCAAATTGAGAGCGAATTGAGCGCACATTGCGCAACATAACGTTGGAAACCGTAACATAACGTAATGCAAACTGCGTTAAGCAACACTGAAGTATGTTGTTTTTCGAGTATTTCACGGTGAAATTAAGCAGCGTTCAATAAAAGTTGAAAAAAATATAGAAATCATCGCGGGCGAGTGGCTAACATATCTCTCGAAAAACGCTACACTAAAGTTCATAACAAGCTAACTTGCACAGCTCGAGGAACAACAAGGCAAAACAATAAACAGCTGTACTTGCAAGAACGCACAACTATTTGAAGAGGCGTCCAGGCACAGGTAAATTAAAGAAACACCAAATCAGCAGCAGAGGCAGAGGCTGAGGCAGAGGCAGCTGCCATTGCTGGCATGCTTGGCAACAATATGGCATTTCGGTTAATCCATTTTGGCCGTGCTCCGCTGCTGCTGCTGTACTTGGTCATTGCCAAATTTCGGGCTGCCTTTGCTGCCCGCTGCCTCTGCTGACGCTGCCGTCGTCTTTAAACCTGTCCCAACTGCATCGTGTTTGGGGCCCTCCACCCCCAGCCCGCACCAACTGCAGCAGCCAGCAGGATTTCGCCTTACTTGTTTCAGTCAGTCCAGTCAGCAGCAGCGCGAGCAGCAGCAGCACCGTCTCAGTCTTTGTTCAGTTTTGCGTTCCATTTACATACATATCGCATTAATACATACATATTTACGTACACATGTGAACATGTATATATATCCAGTTTACGCCTTGGTCAATTTCCGTTGCATTTTCAGTGTGAAACTCATGCGGTGCAGATCGAGGCGACATTCACGACGCAGTCCACATTGAATCGCGGCTCATCCCAGCAACAGCAACAGCAGGAATCCTCCCCTCCCACCCAGCAGTAGCAGGATTAGGCCAGAATATGGAATCGGCGTTGGACGTGCTATCCCTTGCGGCAACCATGGTGCAGAACAATGCGAGTGGTGAGTAGAGCCCACAGTGGGCACACTTGGCTTCTCCACTTGGTAATTTCATTAATCGGAGCGATCTCTGCGTGCCTGTCTGCCTGCCTGACCACGGGCCACGCCGGGCCATGTTCACCCATTAAGCAATTCCGCTTAAACGGTTACGAAGACGATATGTTATAGTTTCTTGGACGAGATTCGCTGCTTGTTCTGCTTCTTCTTTGTCTCCGTTTCCGAGTACTTTCCGTGTGTCTGTCTCGCAACTCTTTTATGGCTTTCACCTTTGAGCCGACGACGATGTCGCGACGTCCCCAAACTTGCAGGCATTTAAACAATTTGTGCTGCTATACCCTGTAACTGTCTCGCCAGAGTGTAGCATATGTGCGAATTTAACATGTGTATGAATAGAAAGCTCTCAAAATACCATTGTTTAATGGGAATTAGCTCTAATTTATATGCTTTGGATCAGTTATATGAATAAAGTCAACTATATGTACATATATAGTACAATTTAGAGATATAGATGTGTGCTATCCGATATAACTGTGGCATTTTACATTTACATTTGTGGTTTATACTTTGTAGAAACAAAAGGCTGCCAGTATATCCTGTTAGTGAGTTACACGCAATACAATATTGAGAAACTGAGCTCTGTTCTACATTTTATGTAGGATAGAGATAAATCATATGGATAGAATGAGCAATACTTAGGGTTAGGGAGTACTATAAGAGATAGATATGTATATAAAGAAATATATATGTTTCGTATAGGGATATAAAGAACTATATAGAGAACTATATAGGGATAGGGATAGAAAAAACTATAAGATATAGATATATAAATAAGAAGATATAGATATATAAAGATATATAACTGTATATATGTTAGGGATAGGAATATACGGAACTATATAGGCCTTAGAGATATAAAGAAGTAGATAGAGATATACATACATATATGGCCTATAGGAATATTAGAATAGGAGAATACTAAAGGGAAGTATGAATATTGGCCTTTGTGTAATATATTGTAGAAATATGCATAGATAACTTAATAAGAATATTATGGACTCAATAGGAATACACAAAGACCACTAAAAGGATATGGCCAAGGATATATATACTATACAAAAGGAGGCGTTTATCTTATTTTATTATGATAATAGTTCCAAGTATATTAGTATACTACCAATGCCTTATTGTGTAAGTTGCTTATGTCTGCAACTAGAGGGTATTAACTAGCTGCCCATCAGTGTCAGTCAGTTGCTGGCGTGTCTCTCTCCCTGTACGCATATATTCCACTGGAGTAGATAGTTCTCATTAAGTGGCCACCACCACCGACTCGTCTCGGTCCGATTGCTACTCCCAAGTTAAATGTTGTTGCCTGTTGTCGCATGATTCATACCCTACGGCATCTGCATCTGTTGCAACTCCAGCCCGATGATTCTCAGTGCAGCTCGCAAGGCATCTCCCTCCCTCTCTTTCTCTCCCACCACATGCTCCCGTATCACGAGCTCGCGCACTCAAAATAAAACATTTTCGTTTTGTTTGTTTTTTCTTGTTGTTTTTTAACAACAAAACATTCCAATAAAATGAGTTTTGCGGCGCATTCCGATTCCGATTTTCATAAATGTGTCAAATGCCGCATTTTTCGACGACGACGGCGACGACGCAAGCTGTGTTCCCCCAGCGGGCTCCCCTTATCAGCGCGCGTTGCCGCCGTTGGCAGAGAAGTTGACGTCGCTGTCGATGTCGGCGTTGACGTTGCGACGAGCACGAATTGTGTGGTCAATGTGTTATGTACCGTAATGTTCATTTGAATGTGTGTATTGCATATTTCAGTGGTGGCAAACGTAATACATACATATGTACATTAATACGTATTCATGCATGTATGTGTGTGTGTTTGCCGTTTGCAATTTGGATTTTGAGCTGCCCCCACACGTCGCACGCTGCGCCACAAAACAAAAACAAAACGTGTGACATGCCAAAGAAACGCGAATTCTAACGGATCGTCGCAAATATTTTCAAAAATACATTTAAATTTGTATAAATACATACAAGCATCTGTGTGTGTGTGTGTTTCATCTTGTTAATTGCTCGACTTAGAAGTTATCGATAGCGCCAGGGCTTACGATATAAGTTCAAAGCTTACGATACATGTTTGCTCTAAGTGTGTTTGTGTGCATTCGCATTGCCTTTTGTTGATTAGCCGATTTATTAGTTATCGATACGTTAAACAAGCTAATTATGTGCATATTTATGTGTATGTGTGTTTTGAGTGCAGCTTGTTAATGTGCTAAGTTATCGATAGCGCAACTCGTGCACTTCTCAATCGCTGTTGCCGTCCCAATCGACGTCGCTGATAAAAACGCATTGTGTGCTGCCCCCCATATGCTTGTGTACGTACATGTGTATGTGTATGTAAATTAATAGTGTGGAATGTGCTGTGATAAACCATTTGGGCAGCAGCGCAGCCGCCCCCTCCTACACTTTGCGTTGGTTATTTATGTTTGTTTACTTTTGCTGCCCATTCGAGATGTCTTTATCAACATTGGCGCATAGCGGTGCGTACACACACACACACAACAAACACATAATCGCGCAAATACACACATACACACATATGCATACGCACACGTATTATTTATGTACATTTGTGTTGTATTTGACAAATTCCTTAGCGAAATATGCCTTCAGCTGTCAACAAAGTGCGGAATTTATTTATTAATAGGTGCACACATACATACATATGTACGTACACTCGTATATGCGAGTGTCCGGCAACATTTAAAATAATACAATTTATGAAATATTTTAAAAAGCAATAAGCAAAAACGTGTGCGATTCGTGCGCGATTTAAAACTCGCCAAACTAAATGTCACATGTCAAGCGAAATTCTCTCTCTGTCTCTTTTTCTTCTATGTCTGTCTTTCTCTCCCTCTCTCTCTGTGTTGCTTTTATTTGTTTGTTGTGCTGCTATCTTCTTGTCTACCTGGGGGGCGCTTTGGCTTTTTGGTTTCTTCCTTTTTTTGATTTCTTCTTCACTCGTCATCGCATTTGATTGATCAGCCAAAATAGAGATGGCACGGGGAGGGGGGAGGAGGGGGGAATGCAAAATGTTAATGTTAATGTCGTTAACCTGGCCGTGATTAATGAATTTGTCATAAATCGAAATCGATTTGTTCTTCATAAATCACATGCGGCCTATGCAAGTCAAGAAAAGCGGGTCGATTCCGTTAATGAAGCTGGCCAAGAGATAGATAGACAGAGAGGGAGAGAGAGAGACAGAAGCAGCTGCTGGCCAGCTGATGTGTGTGCTTGTGTGTGTGTGTGCACATAATTAATAAACAAATAGTAAGTTTGTTGCAACGAAAAGCAGAACAACAAAAAGTGTAAAGAGAGAGAAAAGTGAGAGACAAACAGAAACAGATTTTCGTAACTTGGAGCTGCACACAGGCACAGCTGGAGACGACGCGCTCGGCTCATCAGGTAATTTACATGGCCTTTCAATTCCCCCCAGTTTGCCAGTTGCCAGATAGTTTGTTGTGGCCAACACTCTCTTCCTTTTACTAGCCAAACGGTGCGCGTAATTGCCGTGAATCTCGATCGAATGAAAGAAAGAAACCCGTTTGCCACCTCGTCCGTTCTCTCCGCCGTCTTCGTCTCTGCCCCCTGTCTCTGTATGTCTCTGCTTTGCCCATTCCCGTGGCCAGAATATGCCTGCCTTATGCCAAGGCTCCAACTCTGATTGTGGTTCAAGCTTCTGCCTTTCTTTTTTAATACACTCTTTAGAGGGTATTCTTATTTTGAGCTGCAGTTTGGCAAGCTCAGAGGAGAGTAGCCAAAATTTATATAGATCATTTTAATTCTGTTCAATGGATGAAATTTCTTTATAATCTGAGTATTGAATTGTGTACTATTTATAAGATATTTCTACCAAGTGATCCGCACACCTCTGATTATACACTGTGAACTGGAGTGACAAAATTTACAGTGATATGTAGCAACTTACAATTACTTACGATCAGTTCCAAGAAGCAAAGTGATAATTTCATCGTGCCGTTAAATGGTTATTCCTTTTCTCAATCCGCCAAATCCCACTCAAGTTTTGTAAATGCCTATATTATATAGTAATCCAATCCGTATATTTCTTTGCCACATAGAACTATTTTTGCTGGTAGTCATCTTTATCTTATTGTCATCTACAGATTATGTTAACCCTAACTCGATGCTCAATATTTGTGGTAATTTCCTTTGAAGACTTGACCATTTTCCATAGAATACCCTAATAATTGCCATCATATTTTTTACCTATAGCAAAATAAATAATCACGAATATTCAAAACTTGCTAAAACTGTACATTTTATATAAATTATTTTAGTAATAACTTTATAATACGGCGTTCCCCATCTTTAATTTGAAAGCCACGTTGTGAGAAGATATTCATAATAAACTAAGAAGTAAGGCTACTTTTAGCATGCCAAATATTTTATACCCTTGAAGGTTCTTATCTCCTCAGATCGTTCCAACATGACATATAATAGTGCAGAATTGAATGGGATTGTGTAGATTCAATATTATGTTTCGCTTTGCTTGGCACTAATAAGTTAGGTTATTTCTAAAATCAGAACTGGTCTTCGTTAGGCCGATTGTTCCTATGGCAGCTATATGATATAGTGGTTCTATTTTGATGATATTTTACTACACATATAGAATAAGTACGCCGTAGTAAATTTGTTTGCAATATCTTGACAATAAACAAAAATCGGCCGATAGTTTGTATGGCAGCTATAAGATATATCAGTCCAAAACGGTTCGTTCCGACTTATATACAGCGTGCAGTAAGAAGCATGTGTGCCAAGTTTTATCAAGATAGTTTTAAAACTGACTAGTTTGCGTTGCAAAAGACGGACACACGGACATATAGACATGATTAGATCGACTCCCCTGATGATGCTGACTCAGAATATATATACCTTATGCGCTCACAGATGTCTCCTAAGGTGCGTTGCAAACTCCTGGCCAAAGTTAATATACCCTCTACAAGGTTATAAATATGGGAAAAGTACAGTAAAATTGACTCTAAGCTTAAAGTTGCCAAGAGAACCTATTATTTTAATCAGTGGTGTATGTTATATGTATCTCTTTTCTACAGAAAATGTTTTAATTTCAAGCAGTAGTTTGTCAAGAAAAATGCTAGGTATCTATAAAATTGATAGTATATATTCTTGATCAAGACTCAGACTCATTTCAGAATCCTAAGACATAGAGAAACTTAATAATTTCTAAATTAAGCTCTGCCTATCTTAGTTATAATATAATATATTAATCCATATTTCTCTTCTCACCAAAACTGGCGAGGGTATAAAACCTACAACCAGCCTGAAGGTAATCATTCTTTTCTGTAGTTGTTGTTGTTGTTGTTATTGTTGCTTCTGCTGATTCATTCGCAAACTAGTCGCGACTTTTGGCGCGTTTTGCGTGCGGTTTTTTTCCCCCACCACAACCTGATGAAACATTGCAAGATTTTGGCAAATATTTAAATGCGCAAGGGCGACTGAGTGTGTGTGTGTGTGTGTGTGTGTGTATTTGTAGGTGTATGTGTTCTTGTGTGTGTCTCGTGTCTTAATTTTAGCCAAATTTGTATTGAGTTTTTCTCACGCTTGATTTAACACCGGATGATATTTTATAATGACAACAATATTTATGTTATTGTTATTGTTATTTACCTATATTGCCCAGTGTCGGTGTCTGTCTCTGTATGTTCTTCATGCTGCTGATCAGCTTGTTGCTGCTGTTGTTGTTGTTATTGTGGTTCCTGTTGTTGCTTTTGGCCAATAGTCGAAACTGGTTTTGAAACCGCGCGCACGCTCGCGTTTTATTTAAATTTTGAACTGGTTTCTGCTGATTTGTGTGTTGTGCCTTTCTGCGAATATTACCCATGTGTGTGTGTGTGTGCGTGTGTATATACCCACTTAATATCCATCTAGTATATTATTGAATTTCACAAATGTATAAATTGTCTCCACTGTCTGTCCTCCCCCCTCTGTCTGTTTGTTTCTCTATCACACTGTAAATTTGTCTGTCTGTCTGTGTCTTTATCGACTGTCTCTCTGTCTGTTCCACTATCTGTCTGTCTGTCGCCCTGTCTTTCTGTCTGTTCTGACCGCTATCTCTGCCTCATCGCATCCGTCTCTATTGAGACTGACTTTATTGACTTGCCATTAACACTTCCGTGCCCGAAACTATGATAACTTGACCCATTTGCTATACTACGAGTACTTCGTCTTCTTTGTTTCGTCTTGAGGGCGCTCAAATTTCTGCACTGATTTCTAAATCATTTTGCAATTAGCAAAGCATTTTCCGGGCAAATCGTTGCATGGCGTAAGAACTTCATTGCATTGCTCTCTGCTTAGGTCGGCTAAACGCCAATGGGACAGACAGAGAGATAGACAGAGGGACAGACAGTCTCGGATACAGCATTGAACCCGATTAGGGCGAGAGAGATGAATATAATTGACCAATATAGTAAAATAATGTAGATTTAATGCAAAAGTCATGAGAAAACAAGAATGGAAATGTGCAAAAGTGGAAATATCATTTCTATATGACGGTATTTGCCCTATTACTTCAGTTCCTGCACTTATTAACTAAGCAATTACTTTGTTTCTCTTGATTATCATCAATCTATTAATATTGTAAGTGACTTCTTGGGCTCCATTAATAGAATACTTTCAATATCAGAACGATATCCCTTATTGTATTTAGTGCAGATATATATTTAATATCTACAGATAGTATATTATGTTGTAAGAGATATATTTAATATCTGTAGATACTGCATTATGTTGTAATGGGTTTATCTTTAGAAAACTCTTGAAGTTCAACAATTGAGACAACCTTATCTATTTATCCTTAATCTAAGCTGTTAGTACCTACAGTGTTGTTCTTTGTAGGTTTCTTTTTCTATGGAATAGAAGTATAGAGCACGCAGGATTGGAATAGTTGCCTTTTCTTTGGTATACAAGAATAGATCATGGAGAAGTTCTGAAGTTCCCGACGCTACTCACTGTCTATCGACAACATCTTTCGTTATTATCTGCCAATATTTGAATCTTATGTATTTATAATGTATATCTCTCATATGTAGTGCAAATATATGCAACATCTACGATGCTCTGGCTTGTTGTAATTTGCCATTGTTGTTACCATTGTTGTTGTTGTTGCCTGTTGGCTGATTGCCATTCGATTGACCTCGTTGCGCATGCGTGCGCATGTTTCACGCTACACTAAAATTTTCGCACATAAAAAAAGCAACTGAATAAAGCTGGAGGGGGGAGGGAGGCAGGTGGTGACAAAGGAAGGGGGTATTCAGAGGGGCGGCAGCAGAAAAACTCGTGCCGTTGATGAGTAAGCAGCAAATTCGACGAGTCTCAAAGACGATTCGCCGACTTGACTCGGAGACGAGACGAGACGATTCGTCGACTGGATCAGCCGAGTTGATTGCTTAAGTCAGTCTGTCCGTTCGTCTGTCCGTTCCGCCTGTCTATATAGCTGCGATTTTTGTTTAATTTTGATTTTTGACGAGCTGCGCAACTTACAAACACAAACACATTGCACATTTCTTGCTTGGGAATTAGCAAATATCTGCAAAAGTTTAAGCCAGAGATCACAGATCTATGTACAGACACGGCTCACATAGATCGATGCAATGATGCATAAGGTGTTGAGGCTTATAAGAACTCTATGTGGAACAGGTAGATTGAAATGTTGCAAATATATTCGACTGATTGTTGCTCTGGAATCTATTGAACCAGTGCAGGTAATTTGATTAGGCATAAAGCTGTTTTAAATCGTAAACTAAGGCAACTTTATTTAACAAAAAACAGCGAGCACAAATATCGAAATGCAAAAGAAAACTACAGGTACAAAACATAAATTGGAAATGCTTGAAATTAGAAATTCGATAAGATTAATTAGAAATATTTACGCATGATTCATAACAAGAAATTGAGTTCGAAATGCCTTTAACAGTTTAATGGCTTTGGCAATTATCGATTAAGCAAAGTAAATGTCATAGTAAAATGTTCGCAATTCCGAAAAAATGATATCTTCATCTGGCCTTCAAAAGTAGCCTGAAAAAATCGGTATCAGCAGCTCTGTATGAAAGTATTGATATTTAACTGATTGATTCTTTGAAATGTTTTGAATATAGTAAGCCAATATCGTTGTAACTGAAAATATTTTATTTAAATAAAACTTGTATTATTTAGTTTAGATATTGTTTTAAAAAGTGAACACAGTTTTGCAGACTTAAAGACGATCTTTACACCCTTGCAGAGGGAATATATATTTTGGCCAGGAGTTTGCAACGCAGCTTGGGAAAGATCTACGACCTCATAGCTTATATATATTCTGATTCAGCATCAACAGAGGAAACGAATTAGCCCCGTCCGTCTGTCCGTGTGTCCGTCTATTGCAATGCAAACTAGTCTTTCAATTTTAAAGTTACCCTGATGAAACTTGGTACACATGCTTCTTATTCTTGCCAACTGTAAATTAGTCGGAACGAGGCAGATAAGACCGATATATCGTATAGCTTTCATACAAACTATCGGCCGATTTTTATAATTCGATAATATATAGCAACCAAATTTACTACATCTACATTACTACATTACTACATTTACTACATCCTATAATATAATATATACATATGCAATATGCATTAAAAATTCCATCACATTCGGACCACTATAACGTACATATAGCTGCAGTAGGAATATTCGGACGAAAGTAAGGTTTTTGTATGAAGACCAGTTTTTTTGCTTTGGAAATAACTTAACTTATCAATCAATCAATGTTCAATTTGTTATGGACTTTTAGTAACTCCTTGTTAAAGTAAAGTATGTTAATTCAGGTTGCATTATATAGAATAAAATAGGCTAAACAATATCAATATATCGCTTCTATCCGTCTTGTTTCGACTTAATTACGATGGATCGATCGATCGAGATCAGCTGCGCTTGAACTAGGCTCATATGCGGCAGCAGCAGCAGCAGCAGTTGCAGATATTGTTGTTGCTGCTGCTGCTGCTTCTGTTGCTGTTGTTGTAACTGTAGCTGATGTTGTTGCTGGCGGGACACAACCGTAGTAGTTGTACTACAAATCGGGCGTAAAATTTCATGGGCTTTGCTATTGAATTAAAAACGAGTTTGTTTCATGTTGTTGTTCTTTGCTGCTGCTGCTGCTGTTGCTGTTGCTGCAGCTACTTCTGGTTGCAGTAATGGCCGTTGTTGCTGCTTTACGTAGCCATCGCGCCAAGCCCCAAAGCAGACAACAACAACAACAACGTGCCATAGCAATAACAACAACAACAATAATAGGCAACACAGCAACAGTCACTTTTTAGTTATGTCGCTGCTGCTGTTGTTGTTGTTGCTGCTGTTGCTGTTGATGTTGTTGTCTTTATTGTGGTTATACTGTCGACCTATTGTTTGTTTCATTTTGTTGTCATTTTCGCAAGCAAGTTTGCAGTCCCAACAAACACACATCTGTACGAGTGTGTGTTTGTTGATTTGCATGTGTGTCTGCGTGTGTGTATTTGTATATGTAGGTGAGAGCACCCAGTTGCAACTCAGCGCAGTTAAGAGGCCTGTGTAGCCCAAAATATGTATATGGATTATTAATGAACATTTGCATAGATTATAATGACTACTTATTACTTTTATAGTTTAAATGCATATCTTACTTATATGGTATATATGTATATAAACTATGTTTATTATATTTACTTTTATATTATTTACAATTGAAAGGCAGTACAATAAGTAAATCGAGAGATGGGAATAATTGGATGATTACTGCATTTCTTCAGATGTGATACCATCTATGTAACTCTCATCTGTATGTTCTGTATATACTTTAAACAAACCAACTTAAACTGCTAAGAGTTCCTCACAAATTGTTATCAAAGTCTGCGTTTTGCGCGCGATTTTAAACGCGCCAAAATCACTGGCAGCAGGATTTAAGGTTATGTTGTGTCTATTAAGTTGTCTACTGTTGTTGTTGTTGTTGTTGTTGTTGTTGTTGTTGTTGTTGTTGCTGTTGCTGTTGTTACTGCTTGCATTATGACATCCTCTGGTGCTCTTAACCTTATAGACCCCTCACTCTTAACCCTTTTTGAACTATTGTAAACTCGTCAATCAAATTGAAAATGCAAACAAAATCAGCACATAGAAATGAGAAGAAGAAAATGATAAATATGATGAAGAAGAAGCAGCAAAAGAAGGTGAAAGATTCTTACTCTTTGAAAATCGTATTCCCTGAGCCAATTCAAACGGATCAGAGCTGAAATTGATTGAGAAAGAGATTGTAATGATTACTAAGAAAGAACTTTGAAGGGGAATAGGTGTTCCTACTGGGTACGCATGGAGAATTACTCGACTTGTGTCTGTCTGTGTATCTGTCTGTCTGTCTGTGTGTGTGTGTGTGTGTGAGTGTTCTGTGTATGACCGGGCCCAAAATCGCCCACACGACGATGTGCATGGGCAGCGTCGCCGTCGCCGTCGTCCAACCTCCGACTGTGACTTGTGGCCCAACCCAGTCAAACCCAACGCCAACGCCAAAGCTAAGCCGGAATCAGCCGAAAAGTGCATCAGACCCTCGACAAGGAGGAGAGTCAACAACAGCAACAACAACAAAACGAATGTGGGTAATTCTCAATTGATGCCATTTTCCGTTGCCCTTTTTGGTCAATTGCAACAAAACTGCGCGTGCTGGGCAAAAGGAAGTGAGAGGTGACTCTGAGCGACATCCTGTGGATGAGGAGTACGAAGGGGGGGGGGCAGGCGACGGGGCTGTGCGCGTTCACTTCGTGGTGGCACTGTTGTTATTATTGTTGTTGTTGTTGCTGTTTGTCAATTACAAAATCACCAAAGCTAACCGAAAGCCAAAGAAAGCAGCCAGCAAAACAACAACAACAACATTAAGCAGCCAAAACGGAAATTGGTAAGAAAAGAAACAATGAAATAACAACACAGGGAACAACAACAACAACAACAGCTCAGAGGCACAAGCAATACGAGTGCCAACTGTCGCAAGTGCAAATGACTCTTAAGGCCAAAAGTCTACACGGGACGAGAGAGAAAGAAAGAGGGCGAGAGAGACTGTATCTGTGTGTTTTATTGAGAGTGTGCAGTTCATGGCGCTGCTAGCAAAAAGTGCGAGTGAACAGCATGAAGTATAGTTAGCAAGTGAACGAGTGAGTGAGCAGAATCAATAAGGAGCCAAGCTAAAGAGAGCTTTGCCAACTTACTCATTGCATCATGGTGTGTGTGGTGTGTCGTACTGAGAGAATGGAGTGCAGCGACGAGAGAGACGCCGAGAGCTCGCACGTAGTCAAAGCCGAAGTTTGCAAAAAGAAGAAACAACAACAACACGTGTCAAAGAGAGTGGCGCAGAGAGCGCGCACGTAGTCAAAGCCGAAGTTTGCAAAAAAGAAGGAACAACAACAACAACATGTGGCGTAGGCAACTTTTAGCAAGTGAGCGGGAATTGAGAGAGCACTGAGACGACGACAACATCGTCAGCGACACCGACAACAACAACAAAACGAAACGAAGCTTGAAAGCACGCGCAGTCGTCGTCGTCGTCGCTCTCCTCAAGTTGTAGTCACGCCGTCGCTGTCGTTGGGCGATCAGTCGAAGTTCGTTCGTCGAGCCGCAAAGAACTGAACGCCGCGCTATTGAAGCTGCGAGTACAGCTCTGCACAGAGAAAGAGCAGCAAGAGGAAGAAGAAAAAAAGAGAAGACAAAAGCAAAGTAGAAGTAGAAGAACTGAACTGCGATTGTTGTTTTTGTTGTTGTTGTTGTTGTCGCCGCTGTACTTAACCGTATCGCGTATCGTTGGCCAGAGCTGAAAGCGAAACTGCCGCTCAAGTTCAGTCAGCGAATCGACGTCGCTGTCGCCGTCGCCGTTGACGTTCGCGTCGCAGTCTTCTGCTCTGCCTCTCTCTGTCTCTCTCTCTCGCACTGTGTCGATTTCTATGCAAATGATTACTCAGAAAAGAAACATATAAAAAGCGTGCTATTTTTATTTCGCTAAATGTCGATGTCGACTTGAAGCGCCGCCGCCGTCGTCGTCGTTGCTGTTGTCGGCAGAGACTGTGACGGGAGCTTGGGATCAGAAACGGGAACGGGAACGGGCTGTGTAACCCGAGACAAAGTCGCCGAGTCGCGCTCCACGGCAAACACAGATTGTATCTGAATCTATACGCGACTCTCTGTGTATCTGCGTCTGTGTGTGTTTCTGTGTATCTGAGGCAAAAAGTAATCATAAACTAAAGCAACAATAAAGCAAGCGAAAAAAAGGAAAAAGTGAAGTGAACAGCAGCACTAAAAGTCACTCACAATAAAAACAAAAAGCAACAACAAAACGAAGAGAAAAAGGGAGAGAAGAAAGAAAGAAAGAAAAAAAGTCGCGGGTGATAAAGTCGCCTTCAATGCGCTTCTGATTGTGACGGGGCACTGTGACTGTGAATGTGACTCTGACTGTGACTGTGACTGTGGAACTGCGATCAGCAGCAGAGCAAGTGAAAGCCAAAGTGATCTAACTATACAACAATGGAGGCCATGGATTTTCTGTCATGGAACTCCTTCGAGAACAATTATACGATATATATCAAGGCGATCGAGCGCATGAAGCAACAGCAGCAACAGTCCACACTCTCTGCCGGCTCCGTTTCCATTTCCGGCTCCTCCGGCAGCGCTTCATCATCGTCGGCTGCTTCCTCAACGGCCAGTTCACCCACCGCTGTGGCCAAGGAAGTTGCTGCACCACTAGCGGCAACAGCCCCAGCTGGACGCGCCTCTGCTGGCCACTTTATGGACCCGTTTGCAGACGCCTTCGTGGCAACGCAGCAACAGCTACAGCAGAGATTCGCTGCTGCTGCTTATCAACAGCAGGCTGGACAAGCTGAGTTTCCTGTGCAGTCGCTGCTGTTCTATCAGCAACAACAGCAGCAGCAGCAGCACCTCCAACAGCAGCAACAGCCGTTGCCGCCTGGCATAGCTCAGCAGCAGCAACTGAGAGTTGGAGTAGGAGTGGCGGGAGGGGCAGGCAGTTCCAATACCAACATGGCCAACAGTTTGATATGGCAGCCTTGGCGGGATTTCCAACAGGCAGCGGCCATGCATCGCCAGCTCTACACGGAACAACAACAGCAGCAGCTGCAAATGATGTTGCACAAAGGTTCGTGATCGAAGGGGGGGGGAACTCAGTGAAAATCATATGAAAACACGAGCTTGACCTTCAGCAAGATTTTCCAAAAACTTAATATGTCACATACAGTTTCTGGGGAAAGAAAATATGAAAAGACAGAGAGAGAGAGAGAGAGAGACTAGAAGAGGAAGAGGGAGTGATAGTTTTATGTCGAGTTTGTTGTTGGGGCAGCATTGAAAAGCTTGTGAGACTTCTCTGCCATATAATACATGCAAAGTACATTTGTAGATATAATAAATACGATACAAATGATATATGAGAACAGATTAGTAGATATTGTGCCGATCACATACGTAGATATTATACAAAACAAATAAATGATAAATGGTATGTTAGATTATGCAAAGATTACATAAGAACCTGTGATAAACTCTTTAAATTGTATTTTAGTTCCAATTTTGATTATTCTTTGTGTCTTGAAACTTTTAGAATTGTTTCTCTATATATCATTTAATGTATTCAAGAATAATAAGAATACTTTACCTGAAATTGATAGGATTTTTCCCTTATGATATTAAACAGATTATAGTATAAATTATGTATTTGATATAATAGATCTTACAAAGAGTATAAAAAAACCTGTAGTATCTGCTTACTCTGGTAATTCCTACTGACAAAATATGAAAACTACCAGAATTGTTTTCCCATATATCTAAAATATGTTATAATGTTTAGAGACGAAATCTGGCATCTAGAACCTTCTACCTAAGAAATTAACTTGTATTTTTCCTGAAATGGACAGTATTGTATCCTTCTAACATAGTGTACTTAACCCGATAAAGCCTTAACGGTACACGAAGACTAATAAGAAATAGCACGATCACTGAGAATGATGGGATGGGTTCCATATTCCATATTGCGCTCAAGTCACGACTTCAGTCGCAGTCGTCGTGCACGTGAAGTGTGCTGCGACATGTGGACTCTGTTGACAAAAAAGTCCATTGACTACTACCCCCCTCCGCCCCTTCCACTTTGATATCTGACTGACAAGTCAGACAGGGAGTCACCTACGACTACGTGCCTTATTCAGTTTAAACTGTATACGCAGTTCTAAGATGTGTCGGCACGAATTCACTGATATCTTTATATATCTTATATATATTTATATCTTTTATTATGTTAGGATTATGTTAATGGTATTGATAGAGTCATTGAGTGATTGATCAATCGATTGATTGATTGATTATTTGACTGATTGATCTGCAGAACTTCCAGTTTGATTAAATAAATAAATATGGAGTTCTGAATCTAAATTGATTGCTTATAATATTTTCAAAGTTTCTAGATCGATTGATTATAATATGTTTCGTTTAAGTAATAGATTAGATTCATTATTAGAAAAAGGGAGTCTACATCTAGATTTATTATTATTATTATCATTGTCATTATTATTAAAAAGGAGTAGAAAAAGGTGCACTACTGTAACCAGAGTCAGTCTTTTGTACTTGAAAGTTCCTTCCTAACCTGCCAAAAGCTGTTCTGCTTCCCAAACGAAGCAGAGCAGAACTTCGCGTCGAGGAGTTAACGATCTGCGTAGGAACTGCTGTACCCATGTGCAAATGTTTCCTTCTCATGGAAACCAAGGCTGGAAACTGCCACAAAATGTGCTTGTTAGTTTCTTCGTCTACTTTGCTTGAGTCTAGACTCTGTATTCGCAGATAGCCACATCCTAACTAGGTGGTAGTTCACTGTATGATGGCCACTGAGGTAGCCAAGATGAAGATCAAAATTCCAGTTCGTTGCCTTGGATATCGGAGTAACCACTTAACTAGCAAAGACTCACTTTATTCTCTTCTTATATCCAGTTTAGCATAAATGTAAATGTTAAATGTTATTGGGTTTTTATTGTTCGTCATTCTAGACAAAGTGTTTTTGGGTTTTTATTCTCAACTAGTTTCTCCATAACCTTCAAAAGACACGTGAAACACGTTGCTATGCCTGATTTATGAATGGGGAAAACAGCTTTCAAAGTGTGTCCTGAACGTGTCTTTCTTGAGTTTAGAACTGTTTTTCGGATTACAGATCGTCGATCATCGCCTCGCCGCGTGCTGCGTGCAAATCGATGACGTAGTTTAAAAAGGTAACTAATGTCTGTCGACCCATATCCGACATTTGCTGGGATCTTGCTGGCTGGCGTCAAGTCGCTAATGAAATTGGCTATAGTTTTTAATACGCTATGACGCCCGACACAAGCGGAGCGAAGACGCCAACGTCGTCATTGTTAACGTCGGCGTCGTCGTCGTCGTCAGCGTCGCAGTCGTCGCCAGCTTTGCCATGCACTCTTTGCGCTTAATTGCTCACATTGCACAAATCACACAAATGCTTTCAATTACATGGCACAGGCGCCGGCTGGGACAGAGATGACGACGACGACGTTGACGCAGTTGGAGACGGCGGCCAAGTGAAACGAGCGCGCCTGGACAAATACTGAGAGAGAGAGAGGCAACTCAGTGCCCAAGTGCGATCCAAGTGCGGCTCAGGCAGCTCTGCATTATGTTGTTGTTCTTGTTGTTGTTGTTTCACTTTTGTTCTTTTGCCACTGTTGTTGTTGTTGCGGTAGTTTTTTTTAATTTGTTGACATATTAAAACCAGATTTGCAATCAAGTCGGGCACACGAGCATGACTCACGACGAGCCGGCGCGAAAATAATAATAAAAAAACAAGAAAAATATATAGAAAATAATAATAAGAAACGCCTGCGACGACGACGACGACGACGAGGTTGGAAATAATAAATAGACGTGCAACAGCAACAACAACAATAACAAAACTTGTTTGCAAAGGCAACACAACTGAGTGTGTGTGCCAGTGTGTGTGTGTGTGTGTGTGCTGTGGATGTTGATGTTGATGTTGTTTGTTGTGCAAGTTGACTAAGTCGACTTGATCAACTGATCGACTGATCGCTCGATCGACTTACTCTGATCGTGTTCTCCATGCGATCTGTTTTAAATACTCTTAACTGTAGAAGGGTATATGCATTTTTGAGGGGAAGTAGAGATACTAAGCCATACATTGTGTATATGCTTGATACAGCTGTGCTCGTACAAATAGCAGTGCTCATGAGCTGCAACTTTAAACTTAATTTTATATATCAAAAGTAAATGAATGTTCACAAATTTAATTTTGTTTTAACTTTGTGATTATTTTAAACAAAAACAAATCAATTTATTATTCAAAATGTTAACTGTTGTTACATTATTAATTTAAACAAAAAAGTGCTGTTTATGTATATGTTATGTATGCTTGATCGCATGCTATATGATTCATGTCTTTCTTCCCATAAGGTTGCTTTAGAAGAGTGTGCTAAGTTTGTGGCTACGTTCTTAATCGTTACCATACATTGAATAATTGGCAATCTTAAATTATTTTACTATTAGAATGTTTATTACAAGCTGTCAAATCAGTCATATAAATCATGGTATAGCAAATATAGGCTTAAAGGAAGGAGGTTGTGCCATTAAAAACTGTAAAACATCTGAAGAAATTTAAGATCAACGAAATACTTTACCAATGTCGGTCTACTAGTTTATTATAAATACATTAAAATGAATTAATTATTTCATAAATAGTATTATCAAAACAGTAGTAGTGATCTTGCTTATCTGCTATAAATTTCCTTTTTGTAACTAATATTTCAATATCTTCTTTATGCATATACTAGAGCTGGAGTAACATCGATGAACATCAATATTTTATATGAAAAACTTCAGCAAACATCGATGTATCTTCAGAGGATTTTATAACGCACCTTAGCAGATATTTCTGACTCTATAAAGTATATATATTCTAATTCAGCATCAATAGGGTAATCGAACTTGCCATGTCTGACTGTCCGTCCGTTTGTCTGTTGCAAGTTGGCTTCAAAAATGTCATAAACCATTTCAACGGCTAAAACATATAACTTTAATGGGAAGTGGAGCCGGAAAACACAGATAAAACATCGATGTTTCATATAAAATACCTTAAACATCTGTGGAATTAAGTAATGAATGATATTTTATTTATATATTTTACTTATTTAATTTATTTAATCTAACTAATTGTAATACGCTTCTTGTTCGCGATGTATAGTGACTGCCACACATCGTTGATGTTCCAGCTCTAATAGTAATTGTATGAGGAACAGTATTGTTTTTAGAAATAAACTTAACTTATCATTGGCATTCAAAGTTAGACAGTAATACACATACATATACTTTTGCTATTTCATTAAAATCTAAAAACTATACGCTATAGCTTTAATAGGAACTGTTGGAAATAAAGATTTTTCAGCGATAGGAGTTATATGAATACATACAACATGATTAAATTTCTTACAATTACAACATGTAAAAATAGTATATAATAATATATGAAAGATATGAAAAGATAAGAACCTGCTAGAGTATAAAAGGTAGCCTCTCCTTCTGTTTATATTTTAATATGAGTGTAGATTATAAATTACTCTTATTTCTTCCTAATTCGACAAATGTTATAGCTTTTATAGGGTATATAAGTCTCTCGACATGCTGAAGTTAAGCTTTGCTTCTTTCTTATTCTAAATGCGATCAGTTTTTATGTGTGTTTGGATGATTAAGCAGAAGTTTGCTGTAAAGAGCCGGAGCTGAGCTCGCACTGGGGGGAGCTCTTCCTATTATAAGGCAGCACTTGTAGAACTCGTAACACTTGTAGCACTTCCCCCATTTCCCACTTGGGGGCCCTGCCGAAATTGGCCTAAGTTGCAGAATTGATTAAGGTTGGCGCGAGAGAATTGGGGGAAGACTTGAAGAGTTGAAGACCGAAGAACTGACAACGACAATCGACAAAATCGTCGAAAAACAGGCACAGGCAAGCAAACAAACACACAAAGCATAATAAATAAATAAATAACGAAGCTTAAAGCAGGAGAAGATCAGCGAGAAAGAAAGCAACAGTAGGGGCAGATGCAGCAGAAGAGATGTTCCCCCAACTCTCTCGAGAGGCGGCCGGAAATGTGCAATAAAATTTGAATGTTTCTTTATTATTATCATCATCCCCATCATCATCCGCTGCAGCAACGGCAGCAGCAGCAAGTCCCACTTCTGTAGTGCTTGTTGTTGTTGTTATTGTTGTTGTAGCATGTTTCATGTTTTGCTTTCGGTTGCAACTGCCTCGACATCCACAACCAGTTTGTGCTCCTCTCGTGACGCAGGCGCAGGCACACAGGCAAAAAATAATAATAATAATAAATTGCAGCCCGCGGTGACGTTGCCAAAAACAGGACAACGACAACTGGTTTCACTACAGAGAGAGATGAAGAGAGGGAGTGAGAGAGGGGGGGAGGTAGAGGGAGACACAACTACAGCTGCAAAGCACAGTCAGTGGCAAAGCTACAACCGCCTGCGCCTTCAGCTCCACCAACGCCATCGGCTTTGCCTTTGCCCATTGCCAGGCATTGCCTCCTCCTTCATTCATTCATTCGTTCATTCATTCATTCATGCGTCGTTGCTGCTGCTGCTCGAAATGTGCAGAAGTCGCCTGACTGGTTTGCGTTTTTGGCCTGGCTCAGGATTTATTTTAAACTCTTGTTTCCTGGCAATACAAAGAAACAAAAACAGAACAAGCAAGCGGCAACAGGCGGCTGCTGCTGTTGCCCACTGTACGTCAATGAGAGTAGGGCGCATTTAATTACTCAAAGCAGCAGAGTAAGAGGAGGAGGTAGGAGCAGAGGCAGGGGCAGACCGAGGAGAGGGAATGATAGAGAATGGAGGCAGAGATAGAGTGGCTGCGAGAGGAAGGGAAGCAAAGGCAGAAAGGGTGGCAGATAGTGGGAGAAACAGACAGAAGAGGAGGCAGACAGAGAGAGTCAAGGAAGGCAGAGGGTGATAGCAAGGCAGAAAGGGGGCGATATACAGAGAAGAAGAGGCAGAGAGGAAGGGAAAGGTATAAGACAGGGCAAAGGAGATACAGAGAGAGAGAGGCAGAGGCAGTGAAAGAGGGATACACCGTGAAGATGAAGGCAGAGAAGGTAGAGGCAGTAGCAAAGGGCTAGAAGGAGGCAGATAAGCTAAAGTAGGCAGAGAAGGACAGGCGAAGAGAGCAGGAGAAACCGAAATGACAGAGAGAGAGAGTTAACTCTTTGCGCCAGTTGCTAATCTCGCTCACTCGTGTTGCCCACGCAGCGCGCCGTTGTCTTCGTCTGCTTAGCCGCGTCTTCCCACGCCATACTGAGCCTCGACTGAGCCCCATATCCATTCAGATGCCGGGCACGTTTGTCCAGATTTGCGCTTAACGTTTTGCTCAGTGTAAACGCTACACACACACACACACATACGCACGCTCAGTCAGTGACGAATTCACATGATTGTAGAAAAACAAGTTTTCCTAACCAATTTTAATTGTGGCTTTGCGTTGAGCCTGCGCTGCTGGGATTGGGCTTTTATTGTTGTGCATGTGTGTGTGCATGTGACTTTGTGTGTGTGTGTGACTGTGTGTTGTTGCCCACCTTCTGACCAGGTCTGGGTCTGGGTTTCTGTCGTTGTCGCCGTCATTCGAAAAAGTTCCGTTTGCTCTTTTGTTTTTTTGGGCGGAAATTCATTGAAAAACGAAAGACTTAGGCAGCAAACTCGAAACGTGACCGGCTGCGACTGCGGCTGCTCCCTCTGCCCCCACAGCTGCACCCTCAACTCGTCTTTGTATATATGTGTGTGTGTGTGTGTGTGTGTGTTTGTGATTCATCTCCACCCACTCGCCTTTGCCGATGCTCTTAATCAAAATCCAATTTCAAGATAAATCTAGAAAGAAACCACAGCGTGTACAAGTCTGCTGGGGGATTAGAGGGAGATGGCGATAGCCACCCAACTGGGCCACAATCAAATAAAATATAAAAAAAACAACCAACAACAAACTTGTTTTCGCTTCGCTTTAATTCAAAACTCTCTCGCATCATTGCAGAAACGCGCCTGACGTCAAAAGAGCTGCCAACCACCAAGTGGCGTCGCGAGCGACGTCAACGCGCTGCCGCCGTGGAGTATCAAGTTCATGATGCCGGCAGCAGCAGCAGCAGCAGCGAACGGGAGAGGGAGCGGGAAAGGGAACGTGAGCGGGAACGGGAGCGGGATATGCCCGACATGGACAGCCCCATTGACATGTCTGTGACATCGAGTACAGTGAAGCATCAGCATCGTGCATCGCCACCGCCGCCGTATCGTGAACCGCTGGCGGCAACGAGTCACAGCAGCAGCAGCGGCAGCGGCAACTATGCAGCAAGCAGGCCCAGCGTCATAGCAGTAGCGCCGCCCAAGCGGGAGCAGCCAGAGCAACATCTACACGCCCACTCGCATCACGCACACTCCACTCGCGAGCAGGATAATCGCAGCACAGGTGAGTAACAGCGCTGAATCCTTTCCAGCCACTTCTTTACTCATCATTCCCCCCTCTTTTTCCGCCACTGCAGAGTCTGTTTCGATTTGTGACATCGATGAGCATTTTCGACGCTCCCTGGGACCAGACTATGCGGCGCTGCTCAAGTCGCCGACGCCCAGTTCGCCCACACCGTCGCCACAGCCGGCGCCACCACAGCAACAGCAGCAGCAGCCACAGTCGGTGGCAGTGTCCCAGATCTCGCCACCTAGCTATCGACAGCAGCAAGCAACTACAGCAGCAGCAGCATCAGCAACATCAACAACAGCAGCAACAAATTACCAGCAACATCACTCGCCGCTGTCGCTGCCATTGCCGCTGCCGCTGGCAAAGCACAATCTTTCCATGGTGCACTCACCCACGTTGCATTCGGCACCGCAGTCTCCGCAGCAGCAGCAGCAGGAACAGCTGTTACCACCCCAGGAGGAGCCACTGTCGCTGTCGCCCGCACCAGCAGCGCCAGCAGCAACAGCAACAGTGCAACGTGCAGCATCGCCTGCATCGCCACCAGTAGCAGCAGCAGGCCAAATATTGGATACCCTTCACATGCCCATGACAAAGAGAGAGCGCGCACTGGACACGCCGCATCATACTCCTCCCAGATACAATACACCACCGCCAGCCTATGGCAGCATGTTGTCCACCTCCACCTCGACATCGACCACGCCCACGCCGCCCACCATGCCAGCAATAATACGCGTGAAAGCCGAGCCGGGCCTGGCCGCTGCCTCGTCGACGCATACACCGCCTGCTTCACCCACCTCCTCGACAAACATTTCGATATTCACCAAGACTGAGGCCTCTGTCGATGACCACTTTGCCAAGGCGTTGGGCGAGACATGGAAGAAGTTGCAAGGCCACAAGGAGTAGGAAGGAAGAAAGAAAGGAAGTGAAGCTGTAGTGGGAGCCGGGACTGGAGCTGCAGCTCTAGACCCGGAGCTGATACTGATTACTGATCTTGATTTATAGAAGCGGAGCTGTTTTTATTTGAAACTACACAATTTATGTTTAAAGATCTCATTACGATGTGGAAAACAAATCTTCAAATGCGAGTGTATTACAAGAGTTTCTTACAATGATTTTATTATTGCATACGGATGATAATATGATAATATATGATGATGGAAATATGGAAAAAGAGTATACGTACAAGTGACAAAATTGGTATTCTTAATGCATTAGTTGCATAGATAGACTAATCCTTAAAATATATTTATAAATATATTCCTAAATATTGATATATATATATATATATATGTATTCATTTCATAATTTTAAATTATGAATTATAATCTAAGCTTATGTTTACCCAAATGAATCCTATAAAAGTTAAATGTAACGAGTGACAAATACACTGGACTCTCTTTTAACATGCACTCTACTGTTATTTAAGTGAAAATTTTACAATAAAAATTTTATACAAATAAACTGTTTCATTGTTAGTTCAAATTTGGTTGGTTTTCGCGCGCAATGACTTACATGATGCATGCGACTGCAGACGATCTGGTAATATTTGCATTCACATAACCGACTGAACTATCGAGTGCAACTATCGGTTGTCAGTGTTACCCTATTTTCTTGTAACTGATTCGCATGCAGTTAAACCGTTTATTATTCATTATTATTTACATTTTAAATTTTAGATATATATCGGAGTATATTTAATAATGGCAAAGGACATTTTTTTTAATTTTTAATTCAAAAATGCTCGCATTATTTCCTCTTCATACTGTTTGCCTATCGATAATCGATAATAAAATTATTGCTGCCAGTGTGTACGCGTATTCGGCGAGAACGTACCATTGCAAAACTAACTTTCTGCATAAAACATAAAAAAACATTAAACAAATGAAAACCATTAAATTTTTTAAAATTCTTAATGAGTTTTAAGAAGCGTACGGGTGCATGCATTGCGTTTCAAGTTAACACGTTGTATTTGTGTGTGTAAAAGGCCCAAAAGACCATAGTTGAAAGAGGGGCGAAGGCGAAGAGAAAATGTCACGCAAAGCAGCAGCAGAAGCAGAAAAAGAGTGAAGAAATTACATTTGGGGGAAGGAAAGGCGCATGAAAACTCAACAATAACAATATTACAAGACTGTCTAAACGAAAAAGGCGCAATTCCACACACAATGCTGGCTACGAAAACAGAATAATATTGTGAATTGCGAACGAAATACGACGAAAATAACGAGTTGTTGTGGTTGTGCTTGTTGTGCTGTGCTGTGTGTAGTTGTTGTAACTGAGGCAGGGGCAGCAGACACCTGCGACTGCAACGGAGGAGCGATGAAAACAACTGAACTTGTCCCGGGGAGGCATCTAAATACTGTTCTCGTACAGTTTTTGTTCTTTGGCTTGAATGTCGTCGTCCTGGGTTATTAAATTTGTCACTCAGTTGCAACTGGAACTGGAACTGGGCTTGGGATTGGGATTGCGTCTTGCACTCCTCCCTCCACTCCTGGCACAATGCAAAGTTTGGATTCATCATGCCAAGAAGCAGACGTAAGTATTAAAAGTTATCTCACAGTCTCTCTATCAACACTCATATCAACTTCATATTTGAATTCTTCACACAACCCAGTTCATCATAAATGACACGCTTAAAAAACTCAAGGGCGACAACCCTTTAAATGCGAATGCCCCTGGGCTGGCACATGCCGTCGGCTCGGCCGTTCAACAGCACTTCGTTTACCAGCCACAGAGCTCACCCCAGGCGCAGGAACAGCAACAGCAGCATCAGCAGCAGGGATCATCTCTGGGCCAGCAATCGTACCACCAGCTGCATACAGTTCTTCAGGCCGCATGCTCACCCACGCTTGCCATCAGCAACAACAATCAGCATCCGCAGCAGATGTCTCCTGCTCCGGTTACGGTTAGCTTTCCTACGAGCAACAAATCGTTTTTGGAAACAAGCCTACTGCAAGCGATACCTCAAATACCAGCGCAACCGCCGATATGCATATTCGACGATGAAGAGTCGCCCACAGATCTGCCAGCGGGCGGCGGTGGCAACATTGTTATACTCACAGAACAGACGCACGCTCCGGGCGGTGTGGTAACGGGTAGCGGTTTACCCTGTAGTGGGATTACGATAGCGCCGTCACCCTCATCCTGCTCCTCGTCAACAACGACATTGTCGAACTTCAATTCGATAACGTCACCCTCTCCGGTTGTTCCTGATCTACTGCTGTCCACGCCACCGGGTGTCAATTCCAGCTTAAACAATAATAATAATAATAGCACCACCTCCACAACCTCCTCCAACACAACGTCACACATATTTCAGCAGCTGCAGCAGCAATCTCATAGCAACAATAACAACAACAATAACAATAATATCAAGAAGGCCGACAGGCGAGCGCCTTCGCAAAGCAGTGGGAATCATCCGCAGCAACAACAACATCACTATCACCACAATCAGTCACAGGCCCACAACCACCACCATGTGCTGTCGTCCTCATCGCCAACATCGTCGCCCAGCAAACGGCAGAAAAGTAGCAACAAGGAGTGCAGTAGTTCCTCTAGTCGCAATACAGCTCTAACATCGTCGCTTGCCTCCTCTCGTGGATCCAGCAACAACGTTAACAATGCCAGCAGCACTCCAGCCAACACTCCCTCGTCCTCAGCTGCCGCCACCAGTGGCGTCAACAAGCGGGAAGCGCCAGCGAAATTCTTTAATATCCACGATAAAATCAAGGAGCTGTATCTGCAATTGCTCAGCCAGGATTTGAATCACTTTGCGGAAACGGGGGGTAAGTAGAAGACTCCTCCATTCAATCAACTGCAACTGATGCAATGTCTTTTCTTTTTGTTCTGCAGCTCAAGCAACGCAGTCGATCGTTCATTCTGGAGCGTCTGGTAGAATGCGAGCGACTCAACACAATTGTAGTCAATCTGTATCCTGGCAACAAGGGCTACTCCCTGGCACTGCACTACGATGATCAGGTAGTGCTGAACCCGCTTACAAATGAATGGATCGTCACTGAACCCACCACCCACCATCAGCAGCACCTGCAAAATGAGAGCACAGCCACAGACAACAAGACAAATCGCAAGACTGCAGATGGCGACTTCAGGACTAAGTCAAGACTTGTGGATAGCGATGGAGGAGATGCTGCCTCCACGGCGCCATTGTCTAGCAATAACTATGGCCTGGTCGAGGTGCTACGTTGGCCATATGAGAACGATTTGCTGTTGCAGTGCATCGATCGTGAACTGCTGCCCGAGTTCCTCATGGACTTGCTTATAGCTGATACCATTAGCTTAAGCTCACCCCAGGATGGCAGCGAGGGGTCACGCGTTTATGCCAAGCCGAGTGTATTCTATGCCGGTTGCGTCATTGCGGAAATACGCGATTTCCGTCAAACGTTTGCCACCTCAACGAATATCTGTGATATGAAGCACATCCTGCTGCGACCCAGCAATGCAACACTCTTTGCGGACGTGCAACAGATGGGCTCCTCGCTGGGCTGGGCGGCCACAACGCCCGAGGATCGTCTGGCGCTGGAGAGTCAACTTGTATTGGCCACGGCAGAGCCGCTGTGTTTGGAGCCCGATCCGAGCATTGGCCGGCAGGCAATCAATGCGCAGCATGAGCGACAGCGTTTCAATTCGCACGAAATGCGACGCCAGATGAAGAAGTTCACACAGGTGGCAATCAATCGTAAACGCAAACTGGATCAGTTCACGCATCACAAAGGTCTCGAGCTCTGTGACTACCTGACACGCCTGCGCCAGCGACCGCGCACCGCCAGCAGCAGCACAGCGAATGCGACGCCAGCCACAGCGCCGAGCAACAATCCATTGGTGGGGGCGATGCTCTCCTCGTTCACTTCAAAGGTACCACGACGGCCGCATGAAGTCATACGACCCATACGGCCGCCTTGCTTGGAGTATCCGCCGAACTTGAAGGTGCCCGATCATGTGATTAGTGTGGAGAAGTTTGCCAAGACTTTCGAGCCGCTGAACGAGTTCAGTGAGGCGTGCAAGGATGGTTGCCAACCCAATTGCAGACACAACTTCCAGCCCCAGTTGATAGAGGAGTATGTGCTGGAGACGGAGCGGGAGGCGAGCGAGGGCAGGCGGGCGCTTTATCACATCAAACTCTCCATTTACCAGCGTCCCTCTGATGCGGAATATCTTGGTGAACTTTATGTGGATCGCGATTATCGCGAGGGCGAGCGGAATGGGGAGTCGTGTCGCTTTGCACTGGGCACGCGGGTCCATGCGAATCGATATATACAACAATTCCGCGAGATCTTCACTGAGGAGGGACGTAAAGCTGTCAAGATAACGCATCTGATTCCCGGACATGTGCCAATTGTAACCCACACGGGGCTGACAAACGAGCAGCGATTGCTGATGCATCAGCAGCAACAGCAACAACAGCAGCAGCAACAACAGCAGCAGCAGCAGCAACAACAGCAGCAGCAACGACAAGTTCAGTTTATACAACAGCAGCAACAACAACAACTGCCGGCAACAGTGCATCATGTTGCCTCGTTACCTCGTCAACAACTTGTTGCCAAAGCGGTTAACGTACAGCAACAGAACTTTCGCCAGCAACAACAACAACAACCAATTACCGCCACACAATTCAGCGTTGACGGTGCGCAGCTGCAACTGCAGCAGCAGCAACAACAACAGACGCAACTTGTTGCTGGTTTACAACAGCAGCAGCAGCAACACATACAGTTGCTTACAACGACGGGTGGCAATGGCACTGGCACGCACCAGGTGAGCTTAAGCAATGGCTCGCTGGTGTTGGTACAACAACAGCAGCAGGCACAACAGCAGGCGCAGCAGCAACAACAGCAGCAACAGCAAACGCAACAGCAACAGTTGGCCACAGCGTTGCAGCACTCAGGAATAACAATACAACCAGCGAACATGCAACATCAGCCGCAGCAACAGAAACCCACGCAAGCCACCCAGTTGAACACGGCCATAGGCGCCAATTCCGCATTGCGTGCCCAGCTCAACTCCAATGTGCCAATTCTCGTAAGTATCCTGAAAAAGGGAATATATCCAAGAATCCTTCTAATTGTCCCCCTCTCTCTCTCCTCAGCAATCCCAGCTAAAGGCTGCTCCAATTGTGAGTACACAACATCAACTACAACTGCAGAAGCAGCAGCAACAGCAACAACAACAGCAGCAGCAGCAGCAGCAACAACAGCAGCAGCAACAACAGCAGCAGCAGCAGCAGCATCAAGTAACTGCCACCAATAACAATACGATCAACAATAACAACAACAACAATAGCAATACAGCTATACATCCAAATCCTGCGATCAATGCCATTGTAACTAGCATTATGAACTCGGCAAATCAGTATCAACAACAACAACAGCAGCAGCAGCAACAACAGCAGGCGCAACAGCACCAGCAGCAACAACAACAGCAGCAGCAACATAGTATGTTGTACTTGAATTATTAACACCCCACAATCACTAATCAATCTTCTTCTTCGTCTGCAGCGCCCACGCCCAACAGCAATTCGTCGACAACAACAGCAATCAACAGTGGCAACGTTAACGCGGCAACAACATCCCTCAAAAACTCCAGCAATGCATCAATATTGAACTTATTGAACAGTGCTCCAGCTGCCATGACCAGCACACCCGTTGCCAGTGGCACCTTCACTACCTCCTCCACAACGGGGCAGCAACAGACGTTGACACTGGTGCAGCATCAGCAACAGCCACAGCAGGTGCCGGGTACGAGTGATGCAACAACTGCAACTTATGTGCAATCCACACGTGGCACACCCGCCCTCGTCACTGCTCCGCGCAAGCCTCCGTCGAGTGAAGTGCTGCAGAATCTGTTGAATACCAATCGCAAGATCAACATTGTTGGCGCCACTGGAACTGCATTCCGCACGGGCACAACGGGTAACATAATCGCTGTCAATCTGAATCAAGGCGGCCAGGGTGGTCAAGGACAGCAACAGCAGCAGCAGCAGGCAGGTGATGGAGGCAGTCAGACAGTGCGTGTATCCATGTCAGCTTTGGCATCACAGCTTGCATCTCCTCCAGCTGTTATGACCAATCCCACAACGAGTTATGGCGCATACACTGTCAGCACAGGTGGTGTCTGTGGCAGCCTCAAAATACTGAACACTGGCCAACAGCAGCAGCAACAGCAGCAACGTATATTGAGCACACTGCGCAGGGATAGCACCACAGCGCCGCCTAATGCCATTGTTGTGGGCATGGCCGCCCCTTCGCCGGGCAGCGATTCGAATGCTTCGAATGCCAGTGGATTTGCAGTGCCAACCAATCTTGCGTCTGCGACAGGTGGTGGCAGTGGAGCCCTCAATGCGCTGCTCACCAATGCAGCGACGCCATCGCCCTCCGGTTCAGATCATTCGCAGTCATCGCAAACACATCAGAATCAGGTGCTGCTGGACAGACTCAGCAATGTATCATCCAATGTGGCATCTGCGTCCGCTGTGGCCATGCCGCATATGTCGCCGCAGCAAGCATCACAACAGCAGCAGCAGCAACAACAACAGCAGCAATATATTACAAAGACATTGGTGCACTCGCCCGCCACTTCATCAATACATTCGCCCATGTCTAGTCCGCATCCGCAGCCATCGGCATCGCCGCAGCAGCAGCAGCAACAAACAACCACGTTGAATCTGCAGGGCATCAATCTGTCGCAGCTGCAGGGCATGGCTAACTTTGCTGGCCTGCAGAATGTGCAAGTGCAAATACCCGGATTCAATCAGCCTATACAGCTGCAGTTCTCTGGGAACAGTCTGCAGGCGCCTGTGCAAGTGCAGCAGCAGCAACAACAGCAGCAGCAGCAAGTGACGGGCGGCACATCGAGTGGAGTATTGACACAGACACCCACGCAGCAGCGCAGTGTGCTCGTCTCCGTGCCCGTCTCCTCGCAGCAACAGCAGCTCTCGCACACCATCACACTGCAGACGCAATCAACGCAACAACAACAGCAGCAGCAGCAGCAACAACAGATGCAACATGCACCGCCAACAGGTACCATAGTTAGCCTGCCCTCGTCGGTGTCGGGCACACAGACAGTTGTCATAACAAATAACGCTGGCGGAGGTGGATCTGGTGGTGGTGGCAATGCCAGTGGCACGGGCGCCACAACAGCCATGCTCACGTTGCCCATTGGTAAGTAAATCCTCAAATCCTCCGACAGCAACAGCCTTAGTACTCTTCCACCTGCTTCTCTTGGCAGGGGGAAGTGTTTAGCAACGTATTCGTATAATTAGTATGTTTTTTTATAAGTATTTTGACTGTTTTTATAAGTATTATCTACTATTATTTATTGAACATGCTTAATTTTGTTCTTTTCTGTTTCTATTTCTGTTTCGTTTCTCTCGTTATACACAAACCCGTTAACAAATCGTTTCGATACTCATGCAAACTAAACACTGTTCTTTATGTGTCTTGTGTTCTAACCATATTCTAACCATTATGCCACAACTCAGTTTAATCAATCAGTCAGTCACATAGTTAGATTCGTCGATTCATTGTAACCTAAAACAACAACCAAAAAAAAACTCCCCGCACACCCGTTCTGCTCTCTGCTTACAGCTCAAATAGTCGGTGCCGGAGTACAGAAACTAAATCCTCAAACAATACGTACCTCAGGCGGTGGTGGTGTAGGTGTTGTCACCAGTGCATCTGCCGCATCCCTTCAGCCGCGTGCACGAAACGTTCAGGTTGTGGGCACCAAGCAATTGGCCAACAGTCGACAGCTGCTCACCGCACAACGTCAGATCGGTGGCTCCACACTGAAGATTGCAACAACGCCGGTTAATGGTGAGTAATGGATAATGGATTTCAATTGAGTATATCATCTAAATTAAGTCACTCTTCCCTATCGTAGCCAATGCCATCGCGGGCAATGCTAATCTTACTGCCGGACCCATTGTGATGTCAGCGCAAAAGCTGCAGCTGAAGACGGTGAAGGCACCAACGCAGCAACCCCAGCAGCAGCAGCAACAGCAGCAGCAACAACATCGAATACTCAACCAGAGCACCGTATCAGCTGGCTCACAAACATCGTTGCCTAGTCCAAGTCAGGTGCACCATCAGTTGCAGCACATACAAATCAGTGGACGTAGTGGAACCACCAGCACGGGAGTGATCAGTCAGCGGGCACTAACAGCACTGGCGGCAGCCAAACAGCAGCAACAACAAGCGGCAGTCAATCGACGGCGTTCCACCACCGATGCCACAAAGTAAACTCGGAAAGGGGAACATGGGGACAGGAAGCATCTCCACTACCACCAACCTCACCATAGCTCCCTAGGGTAGAGTAGCTGCACAGCAAGATTGGGCACAGTACTTGGCTACTGAAGATTGCAATTAAGACAGGCGCACCACTATTAATAAATTGTTTTGTTAATTAAGGAGAGGAGACAAGTAATAAGGCTACGCGTTGTGTATTTGCATGATATTATAGTTTACATTAGGTTACAACTTCTGTAGAGAGAACACTACACACTATTAGCATACAACACTGTATATCCCATATATATATATACATATATCTACATGTATTTCGATGTGTACAATTCTAAGTGTAAATTGTGTGGCTAATGGACTGAGATGGGACGGACTGGTCGAGCCGTATGAGATCAACATCAGCAGCAATAGCAGCTTTGTGTCCAGAGAAAGATAGATAGAGGGAGAGTAAGTGAGGATTCTCTGCTAAATTACAAAAACGAATTAGGTGTAAAGCTCTTATTAATTAATAACTAATTTATCTAATTGTACATATTAATTGTTTCATATTTACGTGCGCCGTAATAAGTTTGGCTCTCCAACTCCAATTTGTTACACCTTAAGATTAAATACGTAAGCGTGCGTGCTAACTTTAAGCTTAAGCGATAAGGCAGAAAAGGCGCCATCTAAGAAAGCAAACGAAAACAACAATTAAGAAAGAAAAGAAAAACAGAAAAAAAGGAGAAAAAAACAAACAAAAAGAAAAACATTAAACGAAACGAAGCAAAGCATAGAGAAAAAAACAAAGCAAAGCAATAATAAGAAGATGAAAACGAAGAAAAAGAAAAAAAACAATGTCAAATTGATTGTAAAAGAGAAAGAGAATACAAATGGCTAAATATATAACGACTTGGATTAGTTACAAAGGTATGAACAGGTGTAATGGTTCATATATAATTATTATAAATATACATATATATATGCATATTGTACTATTATTATTAACTATTAATGCTATTATTATTAATTATTATTGCTTATTATTTAAATGCCTAACTTAATTTTATATAAAGAACCTAAATAAAACCACATTATAGTTTGTATTGCAAACCAATAACAACAACAACAAAACGACAACAACAACAACTAAATAAAACAAATTAGTACTCGTACTTCCATTTGCAATTTACATCGCGAAAGTCAACAATGAAAACAACATTTAAACAATTTATTTGTAATAGCGAAATGAAAAGAAAAAAGAAAAAAGAAAAAGAAGAAACAAGCTAGAAATCGTTACCATTCACAAATATTGGTAGCTCTTTTCCAGCTTAATAATCGCGTATGACAAAATTTGTTTTTGTTCGTTAAGTCCGTTTTTATAGCATGAAATTATTTATTTAAGAAACTATTTTAATTATGTTACAACTTTTGCTGTAATTGTAATCGTTTAATGGGCATCGTTTGCTTTTGCTGTACAACAAGAATGCCTATATAATACAAAAATACCCTAAACTAACCTAAAGATAAACATCAAAAACAAAAACAAATATAACAGAGACCCCCAAGAACTATACACACGCATACACTCAAACATAATTTACTCAATGTTAATATTAAAAAATAATAAATGTGATTTAAGAAAGAAAAATATAAATGTTACGATAAACCAGGTAGTCAAAAAGCAGGAAACCCAGACGAGTCCGAGAACAGCTGGAGTTACTCCAGGATAACAGAATGAAATCGAAAAAAAACAGAAGAGATAATTGAAATATAATACAAGAAATATGTGTAATGCGGAGCAATCTGAATGCAGCATTAGCTATTCAATACCTATTAATGTATGATAAATGTAACTTCAATTCAATAACGGCTTATCTAAATACCTGACGTAGAAACTCTTTTCATATAACAACAACAACAGCAACAAAAACTGATAACGTTTTAAGATATAAAACGATAATTACTTTCGATAGAACTGACAAATTATAGCGGCGAGAAAAGTCACTCGAGATGGGGAACTCGTAAGCAAATGTGTCTAAAAAAGACTTCTAATAAATCAAATATAAAACAGTCTTGTGTGAATGTACAAAATTAAAGTGTGATTTCTGTTTAACTGGATTTGATGGGGGTACAGTAGATACAGATACAGGTTAATCAACAGTTACAGTACAAATTATTAGAAAATATGACAATTTATTACAGAGGAGAGTTATACATATATCTATATAGCACGAGTACTAATCAGTATCACGATAGAGCAACAAATTAGGATAGAACCGCAGACCCTCGACGGACTCATCACGACAAACTTTTCCCAAGCGCTCGGTAACTAGCAAACGCTCCTTGGCCAACAGCAGGGATATGCCCAGTTGATTTGCTAGCTCCTCCACGGCCAGAGATTCTGCGATTTGAACTTTCTCCAATGTATCCGTGGCTATAAGATCATCATCGTGCGATTCCAGCTGCAGCACCATAGCCCCACTTGGGAAACGACGCAGCTTTATGGGCCCATTTAGCTGTTCGCAGGCGTGTAGCAAATCCTCGGGTGAGAGCAGCTCAAGGCCACGTGCGCGGTTCACGCGGCAATACACATCGGCCAAGGACATCATGCCACCGTGCTCCTGAAAGAGGTAAATGAATGTATATCATTTATTATACAGACTAATGTAATTCAGATACTCACCTCAATAGGATCCAGCAGCATTTCGCAAATCTGTTGAGCCAGGCTATTGAAGTAGGCAGTGTTGCTGGTGAAGTTATCCCGCGTCACAGGATCATCGATGCCCAAGCTTAGAAGATAGGACTTGAAACGCACCGTTTCATCATCGGATATTTCTCCTTTTTGTTCGCGTATTTTGCTACTTATATTCTTGGACAGGCCCACCATATCCTTAGCCATGGCCATGAGAACACTCAGATCCTGAAAGGCCAGTGCAATATTGTCGTCTGTTGCCTTAGCCTTCGCCTCAAGGTGGCGTTCTATGCCACCAATACCCGTACGCTTTTGAATCCTCGCCAACTTATCGTTCACATTGTTCACGGGACTCAGCGCTGGGCTGCGTATTATTGTCTCACTGGTTAGAGAGATTTCCCAGACTCGTGCGTTGACCGTCTCTCGCAGAGCCGAATGAAACTCTACAGTCAGTCCGTTCTTGCCGGAGAGTTTTATGTGTGTGGCTCGACTGGTGTCGAGTGGCCCTGGTGGCTTATCTACGTGCGGCGGGTGTAGATGCATAATAATACGAGTCTTACGGCCGAAAAAGTTCGAGGACGTCTCTTCTTCCCCGAGTGATATCACATATCTCAGCGGCAGGCAAAGAGTTATAGCTGCGCGTGCTATTTCGCCCGGGCGACCCCAAAATAGTCTGTGGGTGGTGAGCACCACCTCTCCATCCTCGAATTCTGTCTGAAAAACACCCGATTTGCATAAATTACCAAATCAAGTTTTAGTCATCGTCTGCCTCCGTGGGAGGAGTTACCTTTTGGTCACCATCGTAGATTTTAACGTTGCGATCTCGGCTCACAAAGGATTCGCTCTCGGCAAGGCGTGCCTCCTCGTAGGCAAAACGATTCATTTGTGCTAAAAAGCCTATGGAATCTTATTCTATATTTGTTTTGATTTTCGGTATAAAAAAAATGCTGTGAATTGACGATTGTGATGTTGCGATATATCGATAGCACGATGATTCGCTCACGCTGCATGCGCCATATTTGCTGGGCGTCATATAAATTGGGGTGTGCACACTTTTTTACGTAAAAATAGTATGTATTTGTATAATATATATGTTATATAAATATTATGAAAATTTCAATATTATTCCTTAATTTTTATAATCACATCTGCATACATAAAAACACCATTTTCATTTTTATTTATATTTTGCGAAATTCGTAAATTTATCTGTCAACATCAATCGATATACGTGCCAGACAGTTGCATTCACCTATCGATAGTATCGTGTATTTTATCAACGGAATGTGCCTTCAATAGAAAAGTTTTCATTTGTTGCTCTCCCATCTGTTTTTGTGCTGGTTTTTCGTTGTAAAATTATTAATAAATGCACATTAGCTTATACACTGGCAAATATGACGTGCTATAACTGAGGTGTTATTATGTAACAACGCATAAGTGCGCGGATTAATTTAGTGCCAATCGATCACCGGACACGGGGATTACTTTAAAAGCTTCTTATAGAGCACATTTAAGTTCATACAAATTTATGCATTATGACAGCCACAGCAACAGAGGCGAGCAAAATGCTCGAAGCAGCGCTGCAACAAATGGATGGCATAATTTCCAACTCAGCCACGACAACGGTGATGTCGACAGGAGTAGGAGGAGTCGGTGGCCAGGTACTGCCGCCAGGCAATAATGCAACAGCCGCTTCGCTGACAAGCTTCTGTGAGCGTAATTTGATTTCCGCTACAAATGTTCTGTCAACCGCCAAGACATTAGCGGTGGCTCTGCAACAGGTGAGTCAGCGTTCTAACGATGATAATTTGTATATAATTCATTGTCTAATTGCTAACTGTTCAGGTTGGCTTGGCTGCGCCAGCTCCGGATCCGGTTACTGCTGCCATCATAAGTGACTGGCTGGAGACACACATCCCACGCCAGGATTCCGATGAACGCATGCGTCGCCTGCAGCGCGACAAGGAGGGATTGGCGCTGCAATACCAAATGCTGGCGGAACGTGTATCTGAGCAAGCGGATAGAATCATTGAGCTGGAGGGTTTGCTAACGGACAAGTCACAGCAGCTGTGCAGCAAAGAGGAGCAGCTGCAGCGTCAGATAATATCGCGATCTGCCTTGGAAACGCAGAAACTTGAACTGATGAGTGCCTTGAGCGAACTGAAGCTGCATCGTACTGCGCTGGAGTGCGAGAACGAGCTGCAGGCGAGTGGAATTGAGTCCAATGTGCCATATGGCAGCATGGGTAACATACACCAGAAGAGCTATGCCAATAATGGATCACTAGCTCCAAAGACGCCACCATCGGCTTTGCGGCATCAGATCAAACCCCAATTCCATAGCTTGCCCCGCTCGCATGGCGCTGCCAGCAAGCAGGCACAGCGACTCCAAACGAACAACAACAACAACAACAATCGCCTGGATGTGAATGCCAACAGCAGTGGCAAGCAACGTAATGTGGCATTTGCATCGAATGAACAAATCCTGATTGACGACAGCGTGCTGAGCGATGGTGCTGTACCCATTGATGACTCCCTCTCCATGTACTCCAGCTTCAGATCCCAATCACAATCGACTCCCTCACCTAAGCTGCGTGACCGTTCCGCCCGTGGCTTGCGTAATATTCTGGGCAAGCTGAGACGCAGCAATAGTAGCAACTACGAGCTAACTGCCTTGGAGCAAGCAGAGCCGGAAGAGTTTCGTCGCGGTGGTTCACGTGCAACTGCCGGGGGACGCATTGAGTGGAGCGCACAGACGCCACTGTTCACTGATGCCGCCAAGCATTACAGCAGCTGGACCGCACAGGAGGTGTGCAACTGGCTAGCGCATCTGGGTCTAGGTGCCTATCAGGACAATTGCAGGTGAGTGAATGAAGAAGAGACTCTAAAGAACTTCAACTATTGATAGCCTTCTCCTGTTTACTAGAAAATGGCTAAAGGCAGATCCTTCTGTGTGCTTCTTTACCGCTTCGCCGGTGGACATTGAACGGGAGCTTCACTTGAAATTTCCCTTGCATCGCAAGAAGATACTGCTGGCTATTGATGACATAACTGGCAAGGAGTTCGACGAACTCACACTGAAGGCTGCCAACTTGGATGTTGGTTGGGTGCTGCGTTGGCTGGATGATATTGGGCTGCCACAGTATAAGGATTACTTTCTGCAGGCCAAAATCGATGGACGAATGCTGCATCGTTTGACCTTGGAGGATCTGTCGCAGCTGCATGTGAGCTCCTGCTTGCATATAGCTTCGCTACGCTGTGGCATTCTCTGCAAGCGACGTATGTCCTGGGATGCCGAAGGTCTAATACGTCGCTCGACCAAGGTTACGGACGAGGCAACCTCTCCGGATAAGGACAGTGTTGAACTATGGACTGCGCATCGTGTCATGGAGTGGCTGAAGACCATTGACCTCTCGGAGTATGCACCCAATCTACGTGGTGCTGGCGTCCATGGCGCACTGATGATCTACGAGCCGCGTTTCAATGCGGATCTGCTGGCCGACTTGCTATCAATACCGCCAAGCAAATCGCTGCTTCGTCGCCATTTGGCAATGCATTTCAAGGAACTAGTCGGCCGTACGATTATCATATGTAAACGTGATGCCGAGGCCGCCCCTGGTTATCAACCGCTAACGATTACCGCCAAACTGAAGCCCCCCAAGCGCTCGCAGTTCACTCTGAAGCGTCGCAAGAGCGCCAAGGGACAACCCGAAGTGGATTGGTCCACTCTGGTCTGTCCCATGAATGCTGTAGTCCCAGAGTTTCAACCCTCTGAAGGGACTGCCAAGGATCATGATGGTTCACTGAGCTCCAATTGAAGCGCAATTCAAATCTATTGTTAATCTAGTTTTAAGTTACAGTCAGCAACTGACTATGAAACGGATTAACTGCCCGAGATAGACAAACCAAACCAAACCAAACTAGCAGACTTACTAACTGACAATAATCATGGAATTTAACTGACGCAATTCAAAAGCAATTAACGAGAGAACAAGAAATGTTCTCTATATATATATATATATATATATATATATATATATATACATATATACATACATATATGATAAACATACCTACTACTTATACATACCTTTTACCTTTGGGGATAATATCATTTTTGACTGGAGCCTTAACGTCTTCCGCAGAGAGAACTGAAGTATTTAGAAGAGCATACGTACATATATCATACATATATTATATGGTACATATATCATACCTATATTATATGGTACATATAATTGACCTTGAAAAGCCTAACGCGCAACATTTGAAGTTTATTTTTACTAACACTTAAGAGATACGTTTGCGTATTACCCGGATATATCTAAAGTATATAACGCCTTATAAATTTTTCTACAAAAACACCTTGCAGGTCTTTGATCTTTGATTTATGGGCGGGGTATCGAAGTATATATTTAATTATATCTCTAGTATTTTTATTTTTTATTAGATTTCCTTTAGTTAAACTGTTAACAATAACAACATTACATGACTAAGATTGCTGAGCGACTAGAGGCGCATCCCACCTGGACGGAATCAACATTGATAATTGCGTTGTCCTTATCTGTATCTGTAACTGTAACTGTAACTGTAAATGTGTGTATCTTATCTATCAATCTTTGGCAGTGCTTGCTACATATAACTAAGTAAAGAAGGCGCTTCTGTTGTGGATACTTCAGTTGGTGCCCAGATCGATTTGTCCGGCCAGCATAGTCTCAATGACGCTGTCGCTGCCATCACGCGCACTCTGATGGTGATGATGATGATGATGATGATGATGCTTGGCCAGGTCACTCTCGGGGATGTGATCCTTCCAGTTGCGGAACAAATAGCGCGTGAACTTCTTCAACTGCCTGAACTTACAGTATGTGGCGCCCTCCGCGGACTGCAGTTGCTGTGTCTGTATGAGGAATCCCTTCTCCTTGAACGTCTTTTCCAGCTTCTCTCGTTGTCTTGCACGGCGCGTCGATCGTCGTTTGCTCGTCGTCGTCGTTGTTCTTGTTGTCGTTGTAGCAGGTTGAGGCAGGTGCTCCAAGGCGGCAGTGGGTTCAAGCTTCTTGTGGCAATCTTCGGGATGTGGCGTGCTCAGTCGCATGGGGCTGGCGGAGTTATAGTAACTGGAGGGACTTTGTGGCGCCACTGGCACCAGGCTGTTGGACATGAGCAGCGACGAGGTGGGCGACTCCGAGGGGATGTGCAACAATTCCAGGCTGAGATCTGTGGACGGAGGTGGTATATCTATGTACAGCTTGTTGTCGCTGCTTGTCGGCAACTGTGGCTGCTGCTGTTGTTGCTGTGGCAGCTGTTGCTGCAGCAGTTGTTGCTGCTCCCTTGAGATGAACTCGTAGCCACGCATTGTTCTGTCCCCGGTGCCATTGTAGTAGCGATAATTGCCCTCCGCATCCACCGACAGCATCTTCTTCTCCTGCAGCGTTGGCTTGGCTCCGCCCGTGAACTTGAACTTGCAGATGCTGACCTCCGTCGAGGGGCTGGAGGAGTGATCCGTCGGCATGGGTGGTATGAATATGGCAGAGCGCTTGCGCTTCTGTGTGACTCCTGCCACGCCAGCTTCCAGGATGGGAACTGTGGGAACAGTGGGGCTCCTTGCAAAGAATCCACTTGGTATGGGAATCTTCAGTGCAAGCTGATTGTCTTTTTCAATGGTTTCCACGGGCACACCCAGTCGACAGGCTTCCATCAGTTGCTGATAGTACAGTCCCATGGGCTGCAGCAGCAACTTGGCAGCTACGCGGGGCTTCTCCTCGCCGTCCAAAGGGATTGGCTCCGTCAGCGGCGTCGTGCGATGCGAGCAGCTGCCACATTCCGTAGTTGGTGTCGTGTTGGTGGTGGTGGCGGTGGTGTTCACCGTGGAGGGTTTATCACTTTCGCTGCTGGAGATGGAGTAGCGATCGCTGGACTGATCGCGCAGGCAGAGATTCAGCGGCTCCTCTGGCAGATTTGGCAGCACCACGCGCTGTGGCGTTGCTGTCGTCTGTGGTGCAATTGAAGGCTTTGTTTCATGTGCTGCACTAGGTGGGATTATGGTGCCGTAGTTCTTGTAAATCAGGTGACAAATGTCAGCCTTCTTGGGCTTGCGTCCGCGTCGTGGTTTGTAGTTATCCAAGGTAATCTCGCCCATGTACGGCAGATCGGCATATTTGAGGGCAGCGCGCTTAGTGGAGGCCACCTCGGCCACGACAGGCTCCGCGACTGGCACTGGCACCGAGACAGGTCGACTTGGTTTCACCTCCTTGCCGGATTCCTGTGCCTGCTGCTGTCGCTCTGCACTGCGCTGTATCTCGGCAATCTTTCTCAGCCAGCTGCGCACATTCTCGTGGTTCTGTGGCGCGGGTGCAGCCTTCGCCGGCGCAGGTGCAGCTGCAGCTGGAGCAGCCCTTGCTGCTGCCACGTGGCGTCCCTGTGTGGCCTCATAGTGTGCTGCGTATTCGGCGGGCAGTGCCTGATGATGGAAGCGCAGCTTGATGGCGCCACTTGCATTGCGTCTCTTCGACTTGCTCTGACGGGCTGAGGATGAGCTGCTGCAGATTGTGGGCACACTCAGCTCACTGGCCAGCTGCCGCTGCTGCTGCTGCTTGCGTCCATTCATGAGGTTCGCCTTGAGTTGCTGCTTGGTCAGCGTGCTGCATGCCCCATTCTGTTGCACGGTGCTGCTCTGCTGTTCCTCTGTCTTGCGCGCCAGCAAACACTTGAAGGCATAATCCTGATCCTCGTCGGGTGCATCATTGCTGGCACCATGCGAGATCAAAGGATCATCGGAGCCCTGCAGCAATAGCCGCGATGATGCGACGTTGCTCTGCCAGCTGCGTTCCACTTCGAGTGTGTCCCGCTCCAGCTTTATGCAGGACAAGCCATGTGCGAGCTCCAGCTGTGGCTGTTGCTGGCGTGCCACTCTATTGTTGTAGTTATTGTTGATGTTGTAGGCGTTGATTGCCTCTTCCCTGATTAGATGATCCTGCATGCCACACTCTGCAAGGCGGAGAGCAGAGAGAAAGAGGTCAACAAAAGGGCAACACGGTTTAGAGGGGGTGAGGTGTGAGTCGGACACACACGCCGGCAGATTGAAATGTCGCCGTCGGCAGATCGTATCCGTATCCGTCTCTCATTGCCGACGGCAGTGGCAGCACGGGAATTCTATTTAAATGCTCTGCGAACTGGCAAGTGGCGCTGTATCTCACACACACACACACACCTAGTACACTCTCACACACACACACACACACACACACACACACACACACACACACACACACAGAGAGTACGACGCATACGTATAGCGCGCAGAGCAGCGCGACGCATCTCGCTCTGAAACTGAAATTGGCTTTTTGTGCATGAAATTTGATGCCCCCACAGGGCGAAAAGATGCCCAAAAAAGGCTTAAACAGCGAGGCAGGCGAATATATATTTGTGAATGAAATGCAGCAGGATTAGCAATTGAATTGACTGATAGATCCAGCATATATATACGCACATATATAGTATATATAGTATATGCACTGGAGTTGCTTCTTTTGATTACTTTTTACCTTTTGTGATTATTTTGATGTTGAAGATAAGGCGTGAGGCGTTTGTCTTTGAGTCAGCTACTGTTTCAGTCTCTGTCTATATAGTCTATACGATTGCCGTGCTGTGTCAAAGTTGTCGCGGCGTTACGTTTACGCGCCTATCAAACAGCCGCAGAAGGCAGCAGCAGCAGCAGCAAGAGGAGCAACGGCGGCGCGCGTGTACATCGTGTTGACATCCAAAACTCAACTAGTTGTGGCGAAAGTCACGAAAGGCAGACACACATTTTCAAAATATGCTCCTTAGATGGATCGCAGCCGGAGACGCAGACGCAGAAGCAGACGACGGCGGAGAGCGCGACGGCACGACGCCCGCCCCACACACAATAGCACGCCGTGGACGTGGACATCGACGTGGATGTGGCTGTGGCTGTTGTCGGCGATCTTTGGGAGCGCGCATTGAGCGCTGAGCAGCACAACCAAATGAAAATCAAATTAAAAATTCTTTTGCCGCTCTTCGTTTTCTTTTGCTCGGTGCGTTGCCGTATTTAACGCCAAACACGAAGATATTTTTCGTGTGTTCAATTTTAGAAAAATTCAACTTGTTGCCGCTGCTGCTGCCACTGTTGGTTGCGTTGCTGTTGTGGCCATAAAGCAATAAGGCAAACAGATACACTCTCCCTTCTCCTCCGACAGCACCTTAGTACTCAATCCCGCCCAGGTTCAACCTTCCACCCTCTCGATACGGCAGAACGATTGTTCATTCATGAAGAATTCGCTGTGCTCTCTCTTCTCCCTCTCTGTCTCTCAAGAAAGAGAGTCTAACTTATATAGAATATCTATAAAATCTGTAAAATATCTCTAAGTATTTCTGTTGAATTCCTTTGCTTTGCTAGGGCATCTCAAAGTCGATCATTATCATTAACGGCAGCTGCAGCGTGTTCTTCAAGGTGTGTGCCGAGTTTCCCCGAGTTCTTCTGATGCTACGCATAGCTGATCACAATGTTCTCTTTTATTAATAGCACCATCGGTGTCCGAGACTCTGGTTAGGGCAACTCAGATTTGCCTTGCGCCTGGTTAGGTGTGCGAGTGTCACTGTGTGTGTGTGTCTATATGTGTGTGAGGTGTAGGTGTGTGCGTGCACCTTTGGGGCTTATTAGTTTCGGAAAAGGAAAATTGCCCTTAAAATAGCACAACGTGTTTTGTTTATTTCGGGAAGCACAAATACATCTGCAAATAAGCACATCTTGTATGTGTGCGTGTGTGTGTGCTTGAATATAGGTCATAGTGGTTTTATTTAAAACAAAAATAAATCGAGTTACATACCTAATAAAAGACAAATACGCCGACAATGTCGGTATATCTTATATCCACATTGATCTGTTTTCAATTTCATGTTGATTATGAATGATAAATGGTTAGTCTCGAAATCTAATAAACGAACTTATGTTGAATTTGATAAGGCGACGTTTCAGTTTGGTGATCAGTGAAGTTTAAGACGTAAGTTAAAATAAATGTGTAAAGAGGGTACACAAAAACTGTCGTGAAAAAGGAAGGAGAACGAGATTGAGAATTTGAAGATGTTGTGAAGGGACCTGAGAATGTAAAAGAAATACAAGTACTACACGGCATAGTATTATAGTAAATCAGACTCTAATAATGTTAAATAGGATAGTGTGGGGCAATAGTAGACAAAATAGAGAGCGTGATGAAAAAGACTTCTTTGCAAAAGGATAAAGTAAAAATGTATAATTTTTAGAGTGTAATAGAAGAAGTTTCTCGCCTTCTTAAAACAACTTGATTACTTCTTGATTACATCTTGAAATAGTTGAAATGGAAAGAAGACATAAATAATGTTTAAGAGATTAGTGGGAAGGGGATATTTGTCAAAAAAACTGAAAATGCTGTGCGAGGACTTGAGAATGTAAAAGGAATACTAGGCATAGTGTAAAAGGAAATCAGTGAGAGAGAGAGAGAAAGGGAAAGTGTTGAACTGTTGAGATTTCCTTGCAAATAAATAATAATAATCGAATAAAACTTTGCAAGAATAATAGAATAAAGTGGACTTCATTTTGTAGTGTCTTGCGTTTTTTTAACAACTTGATTACTTCTAGAATAGTTTGAATAGAGTTATTGGAATGCTGACTTGCATATGTATATAACGTTTAAGAGGTAGGTGGTGAGGAGGAGATAGTAGATATAGAAGAGATGTAGATGTTGTATGGAAGATAATAAGAGTATGTTAATGTAATACATTATAGTAGGGCATAGTATTTATTATAGGAAAGTAGTCTAGGGAAGCTGTCTCACGCCTTTGTTTAATAAACATGTTTACATCTTGAAGCTGTTAAAGAGATGAGTAGAAAGGCGAGAGTAGAAAGAGGTAGAGGAGCCTAAGATGTTGTTAGGGACTTGACAGCTTGGAATACTAACTAGGCATAGTATTATAACAATAAAAAGGAAAGATAAGGTCAATCAGTCTATGTAAAATCTTAGAATTCATAAAAAACACTGGATTCATATTCGAGCTATGGGCTGTGCAGGGGTACAATAGATCTTATTAGGCGCAGTACAGATCCCCCTTTTCAATAATACTTATATTAAGTCATTGTCCTTTTTTTTCCTAAAGGCCTTTAATGACGTGATTGAGAGGGACTGAAGATGTTATGAGGCACTTCCCTTTACAAGGAATACTGTGCATAGTATTATAGAGAAGCAAACTAAATGTAGTACTGTCTCACGCCTTCATGCACAACTTGTTTACACTTCTTGAAGCCAAGCCCCAAAAACAAAACCCAGTTTAAATGACAAATGGGCTATACTCATTCTGGCGCGACTGTGGCTGCATTAAGGTGAGATAAGCAGAGAAGTCACTGACAGTGGGTGGGCGAGTTTGCGAGACATGCAAAACATACACTGGCAACTGCTGGATAGTTGGCACTGCATGTGAGACGAGGCAGACACGGACACAGACAGAGCACAGAGGGGTAGAGGGGCAGAGATCGGGCTTACATCACCATGGGTAATCGGGGCTTTGAGTCGTAGGCTGCTGCTGCTGCTGCTGGCGTTGGCCAGAAGCTTATGGAATGAATATTGCACATCTATTTGCCACAGTTTCTGAACATATTTAAAAATGACATTCAATATTTATTTTTTTTCATTCAATACCTGCTTACGGCTACGTACATATTTGTATTTATGGCCATAACTGCCACTTTGGCCGCCTACGCGCTGGCTGGTTCAAAGAACACAAAGCCACAGCACCGAGCACTGTCTGGGGTAATCTGGGGAACAACAGCAGCAGCAGCAGCAGCGGCGGCGACACTCATAAGTCCGATTCGATCGAAGCTATTTCCGTTTAGAGCATCAATGAAATTCGATGTGCATTTTTGGAAAATTTGACAAGCGTCTCTAAGTCTAATTAACAGTTTTAAAATTCTCTTCACGCAATATATTCAAATCAAAACTCGCATCACTAACGTCTCTCACGAGTGCGCGGCAACGTTTCTTCTTCGTGTATTCGCGGCAGCGGCATTGCGACTGCGACTGCGGCTGCGGCGGCTGCGCTTGCAAAACATTCGCGAATTCGCATGCGCAGAGCAGCTGATTTCTAGAGTTGCCAGCAGACCTAAAAAATTGAGCATATTCGAATTAGTACATTTTCTTTAAATTAGAACTTATTATCAATTAATAATTATAATGCAATTCAATAATAAATGTAAACTATTTATTTAATGTCAACTAAGAACAATCAAAATTACAATTATTATTATCAAATAATAAGTAATGAAATAAATGCAATTAATTTAGTTTGCAAATAACAAGATTTAAAATTAAATATTTGGGGAAAAAAAGCCCAAACAAAAAAAAAAAAAAAAAATTTTGTTTTTGATTTTTGAAGTTTGAGATGGACTGTGCTGTTGAGCTAAAATGTTACGTTGCTAATAACTGTTATTCGTCAACCCGCCCACTTCCCTGACACTCTCTTGGTTGTTTTTCAAAGGGACGTAGGGCGGTGGGTAGGTCTTAGCTGAACAAAAACAGAAAAACTTTGCAGTATTTTCAAGCACCCTGTGCACTTTGGAAACTTGGAATCTTGAGCAATGCGAACAGAACAAAAAAACGAACAGATTTTACTGCAATTTTGAATTGAAAATGAAGAAAAACTACCGTTATTCCATATATATAGTTTAACTACTTGTTTTTCTCTAGAAGAATTGACTTTCCTAAGACACGATCCCATTTGTGTCCCGGATAACTCTGATCAAAGAATATTCACCTGTACTGCATTACCGACAACGTTGCTACTGACTGCAAGACGCGATTTCTTTTTCGCGGTTTTCGGAAAATTATCAGTTTTTTATTCCGTCAAAATGGGGGTTTCACATTAAAAATTGACTGCACTGAAGATGACGCATGACTTTGGCGCTTTTCTTCTTCATCCACGCAAAATAAGTTAGGCAGAGATCGATTGCCACGAGTGTAAAATTAATAAAGAAGGACTGTTTTTTATACTATTTATTTATATTTTTCACATTCAATATTATTATATTTATACATCACGCTGTGAATAGTTAGTTTCTATAAATATGTGTATGTATGCGTGTTTGTGTTTGTTATGCGGAGGTTATGCAGGGTTCTGCGTTCCCTAAAAAGTTGTATTATTCGGAATTCTCTAACTTGATCGTTTATCATTAATGTTCTTTATACGCTGTATACACATTGGTTATTTTATCTATGTACTGTTTGTAAATACAATCGTAGACATTAAAATGCAAAAACAGGTTAAATATACATACGCGCATAGTGGGCTGGTGTCATATCTTGTACAATACAAATCTTGGTAAATCGGAGGTATTTCAGCATTACATTGATTTTCTCGCGTGTTATTTTGTTCTGTTTTAACACACATTTAAACATACATAAACATTTAAAATATTTATCGTGGAGTAATATATGCGGAAAGGTATTTACTATATAATTACATACATACATATAGGTTACTTCCAAGAAGAATTTAGAAAATCGGTAAGTTTATATATATTTATAGATATATATCATAATTTGGGTTGTACATCTATCAAATCGTGTATATATTTTAGTGTATAGTAGACGGTTTTAGTGCCTTAACCTAAATATTTATATAATATATAGAATAACATTTATTTTCAATAGCAGTTTTAGTTGGACATGGCCACAAATATTGTATAAGTATATTAGTTAATACTAGTGCATAAGTATTCTGTTGTATGGTATTATTGATATTTTACATATGTATACGCATATAGTACACTTTACAGGAGGCATCGACAGGGTTACAAAGCTGCCTAGTATTGGATACGACAATAGAAAATAGAATGATATTGTTGAAGAAGTCGGCTGACACTTCATATGTATATAGTTATTGTATCCTAGCTCATATCTGAGATATTTATATAGAGGTATAGCTCTCATGAATCGTAAATAATCTGAATAATTATCGTTGTATTCTATTCACAATGCTGGCTCCGGTTTGTAGACACATATATATTTTTTTGAAAGGAACTTTTCAATTGATAACTATAGACGGAAAGATTTCAACAACTTCCCTATAGAATTCAAGAAAATATTATTGTAAAGTTGTTACAGTTATAAACAACTAGAATTCACTTGATTCTGTGAGAACTTCGTTATTTGTTTGCAATTTTAGACTATAAGATGTGGCAACTCTGGCAGACATACATATACATATTGTATCGTATGTATATGTGCGATTATGACGCATTGAAAAGGACAACAGCGGCAATTTGTCAACTGTCGCGAGGACAAAGACCCCTCCGCACCTCTCCGCACCTAACCGACTTGGTCTAAGCAAATTCTCTGGGACGGCGAGGGTCGGCTCTGCCTTGTTCTGACTGCTCTGCTTTGCTCTTGTGCTGCATGATTGACGAGCATTCACCTTAGGAAATGCCGTTGAAACGTTTTATATTCATAATTATTTAAGAAATGCACACTTGAATTCTCCCCGTCAAAGACGACTGAAATGTCAACAACTCCGGTTGACAGTTACGTGTGTTCCATTCCCTCTCCCTCCCTGGGTTGCGAAACCCCTAGGCGGCTGTTTAAATGGACAACAACATACCGCGTAATTTGAAGTGCTATTGTCTACCTGTCTGACTGCTGGAATTTGTAGGGTATTTCTTGTCGTTCGTTTATTCTTCTGCTAAAGTGTCATAGGAACTTTTTGATTGAGCTTGTGCATTTCTCATTAGGAGATTATAAGGATATAGGCAAAAATACAATTGAATGTGTGTTCGGCATGGACTAAGGTCTGCTACCAAGAAACCCAACCATTTAAAAAGACCCCACAAGCTTTACGATTTCACTCTGGTTCCTCGTAGTAAGTACTTGCTCGTAAAACAGCTCCTTAAATATACTACGCATGGTCACCCTAATCACTTAGCGTATATAGTGCCACATGGCTGTGGGCTTGCGTGCATTGTTGATCATGTCGTGCCAATGCTGGCAACCAGTGCCGCTCTCCTGAGGCCCAAGGCCGCAGCAACCGATTTCCGTGGCCTCACTGCCCGCACCAACCACATAGATCTGTGGAGTAAGGAAGTATTATGATAATATATATTTTTAATATAGAACACTGGTAAATCCCTCTCACCTCAATTGCTGCATTTTGCAGATAGTTTGACTGCAGATTGAACGTGAAGGCCTCGTTCCAGATGGGATTGATGGGATCGTCGGACTTCGTAATGCTTGTCTTTTTCTTCTTGATGCGTTTGCCGTTTTGTATAAGGTAAATCTACAGATGGAGATGGATTAGAGCCAGAATACCTGTATAAGTGTCATATGAACTCACCTTGACATAGGGTTCCTGCACAGTATCCAAGTTTCTGGCCTTCATGATGACAATTGTGAGACGCTCAGCCTGTGGCAGATAGTTCAGGGAACAAAGCAGCTCCGGTCGATCCTCCTTGGGTTTCTTTGTGCGCAACAAGTCACCCCAGATCTAGAGAGGAAAACTAGATCAGCAAGAGCTACGATTCAAAGGGGTTCAACTAGGTTTACCTCAACAGACTTGGATAGATCCAAACCATCCACAGAGATGCGCACCTCGCCAATGATGTCGTTGTGCGAGTAGCGATCGTAGTCGAGCACCTGCAGAACCAACTCCTTGCCCTGCAACTGATCACGTGAAACCGGAAACTTGAAGTGCTGATCGAAGTAAGGATTCGATTCGCCACGATGGATGTGTGTCTGACGCTTGCGACTATCCACATCGGGTTGCAGCATGAGACGCACGTAGGGATCGCGGAAACCGCCCTCCTCGATGGGGCTCAGATTGTGTGCTGTAATCATAGATTATAATTAGCTACAGTGAACTCCCTTAAATCTCCCTTGCTCACCTTCAATCAAGTGGACAGTCAAGTCGAACAAATGGTAGTCATACTTAACCCGTAGATGGAGCCGACCTACGGCGTGACTGGTGCCCGGCGCAGTGAGGTACACGGGTCCGTCGGGCATGCGATACAAGTCAGGTTGAAGTGCGCCCAAGGGGGAAGCGGGTCCCACAGTGGGATCGATGCCAGGCTGAGGGCGAGGTGGAATCAACAGAGGCGACAAACAGCGCCCTCCAGCCACACCGACGCCCACCACCTTACAGATGGCAGGTCCAGCTGCGCCCATGCCGGTCGAAGATACAATGCCGCTGCTGCCTGCCAGTGAAGCCAGGCTACTCTGCGAAGGACTTGGGGTGCGCAAGTCACTGACATCGGTCGAGGCCGGACTGCCGCAGCGTGCGTCCAGCGAGATGGTGCGCATGGGACTTGGGGAACGTGCCAGGTGGTGGGGGAAGCCAGAATCACTTGGCAGTGAGCTGCGTCCATCGGGTCCGAATGTGCGTATCTGTGGCGACGAGCCCCGGTGTCCCTGCAACGACTAACCTGCATTAGGAAGATCTTAACTTGATAGCCGACAGACTTCTTAGCTTACCGACTGTCTGGACGGTGCGCTGTCCACACTGCTCTGGCTGGAGATGGAGGGCGTGCGCTGTAGACGCGGCGGAAAGGATCGGCTCTGGTGGTGCAAGTGCAGCGGGCTGTGATAGGGCTCCCCCGGTCCGCGCATCACATCCTGTGTAATCGGGTGGTTGGGAATGCAAGGCATGCCGTGCATCTGTGAGGCCGGTTGAATGTGCTGTGACTCCTTGGCGACGTTGACTTCCTGCAGGGACACAGAACTCTGGGATTAGCTAGAAGTCAATGGCAAGTATTAATCTATGGCAAAGCACCTCTGAGTCTGTGGGCAGATCACAGCTGTCGCTGACACTGCCAGCCGAGACACTGCCTATGCCGCTCGTTGTGGACGTGACCGACGAGGCCGATGGAGGCGGCGTCATCAGCTGCGGTGGCGGCGGCGTCGTCGAGACAGCGCCATCGCTGCCGGGCAGCACTTGAGCGCAGCCATTGCCATTGCCGCCACTGCCACTGCCGCTGCTCTCGTCCGCCGAGTTGCGATCGAGGGTAACACGACGCACTGCACCGACTCGCTCCTTGGCCATGCGGGACCAGGACTCAATGCGCTTATGCGCCAGCCAACAAGCAGCCGGACCCAGGCCACTCATATTGTTTGTTCACTTCTTTAACTATCGACTACACTATCGAGTACTCGTGCTGGGACTCCTTCCCGGTAGAGCGCAGGTACCACGTTGCCTCTAGCTAGTTAAGTAGAACGTGAGCTCGGTTAGCTGCATTACAAAGACACACACACACATACAACGCACAGAATGCGTTCATTTCCTAATCCGATTAGAGTTACGTCATCACCCCCACATGGCACAACGTGTTGCTGGTGGTGGTGACAACACAACGTCTATTCTCGGATCCGGTGCGAAGTGACCACAGGCGAACTGCGAGTGCGGCTGCCAGTGCTCGTCTAATGCCTTTAAATGACATTAATTATGGCCCCAGCATCGCCCGTTCGGATTGCCAAATTCCATGGAAACCGCACAAGCTCGTGTGCTCGTGGCTAATCAGTTAGAGTCAGAGCCGTGAGAAGGTGTTCCAAGTGGATAATAAGAGGGAGACTTTGTTACTCAACTCCCAGTTGCTCCTCCTACGTGTACTTTTAATTCTAGAGTAGGGAAACGTCGTGAGGTGTTGCAAGTGGTTGCCCCTCCCACTTCCACTTCTATTTCTCAAGCTGGAGTAGAGAAACCCCTCGAGAAGGTGTTGTAAGTAGATAAGGAAAGGCAGACCTGAATGATACTGAACTCCTTCTAGTTGCCCCTTCTACTTTCACTTCTATTTCTCAAGCTGGAGTAGGAAAACCCCTGGAAACCCCTAGAGACGCCTTGGCCCAAACTCGTTTCGCGTATCGAAAGTCTAATGAAAATTCATGAAAATTCATTTGCAGTCCCGCCCAATCCCGCAGCCCTGAGCTCTGTTCCCCCAATGACAATGCAGAAAAGGGATGACAATTAGGTCAAGTATGTGGAGAGGGGAGCGTGAAAGAGAAAGAGCATTGCAATACAAAAGTAAACAACAAATCCATTTTCGAGTATTAAATAAATTAAATGTAGCTAAGTACGTGTAACAAATGACATCAAAACAGCGAGAGAGAGAGAGAGAGAGAGAAAAAGAGCATGAATCAGGAACAACCCTGAAATTAGTTCGGCATCATGAAGTGTACAGGGTATTTTATATGCATATGCACTCTCAGCTGCCTGCTCAATGGAGAGAGTACGGCAAGTCCTAGCTCGGGCCGAGTGAGGAGTGGAGTGTTGTACTGTCTCCCGCTTTGATAATAGCCCACTATCAATAATTGCCTTTTGGATGACACCTCTGGGATGTCTATAATCAAATGTTACAACAGGCTTTCCCTCCTCCAAGTGCGACAACATCGCATTTGGTTTCATTGAAGCGCACCCAACCGCACCGTTGCTAATTGACACCTAAACTGCAATCAGAGGGACAACGTCCAGGCCTATATTTCAACGCCAATGCACACAGACAGCAACACACACACCACAGCTCATCTGAACGTTACGAAAATCCCTACGAAATGTGGCAAAAACAACCAAAAACGACACAAAAAAAAAAAAAACAGCCGCACCCTCAGCCTCAACTGCATCGTCAGCTACACCCTGGAGCAAGCTACATTTCCGTAAAATTGCATGAAAAGGCGTATGAATAGTTTGGCATTTTGCAGCTATCAATGGCATATGAATGTCAACCCCCCTGTATGTTACACTATAGGGGTAGTTCTCCCCCTCTCGAGTGCCGCTCAACTTTTGCTATCAATTCCAAATTTTCCACTTTGTTAATTTGTTAAGCCTTGATAAATGGCAATTTCATTGTGTTAGCACTTTTCATATGCTTAGGCTCATATGCTATTTATAGGTATATCTGAGGAAAGCTGATTACAGATTAATGCACTTGAAAAAAACAATATTAATTTGGCATCAGGAAACTTGTCTCGTCTCGCTTCGAAAACTTTCAATTGCCATTTGCCAGGGCCGTACCGACGGTCTTGCGGGTACTTACGCAAATATATATAATTATTATAATATATTATTATATAATTGTCTTGCGTTAAAGTATAGTTATATTAAGTTTATAAATCATTTTATAAAATTAAAAAACCTAATACGAATTCTCGTTTTTTCTAGATTATATTTGCAAAATCATCAATAGTTTTAGAAAAATCTACATAATTATTCTCCATTGCTGTTGTTGCCATTCGATCATTCTTGTCCCAATGTGGTTCGCAATTATTAATATATTATTATATGTATAAAATCTTGTAAAGTAAAATTGCACATTACCCCTAGGATTAAAGTTGCTCGCATTAAAAAGTATACTGGTCACATTGTATATATGTTACTATATTCTAGAGTACCTATAACGTAATATTTTAACGTTGAGATCTCAGCTACTATATTATAATTGCTAGATATACCAAGTTTTTCATGAAGCTTTCTGAATATCATTAAATTATATTTAAAGTTTTAATTTGTTCTAGCAGTGGGCCCCTTGCAGTTGGGGGCCTAATGCCCAGCACACATCTAGTTACGGGCCTGCTATTCGTACTGGAAACAGTTTAGTCGAGAAGTTTGTAGATTGTACATATTTATTCATTGATGCATGCATAATCACATGCACGATACTATATATATAAGTATTTGCTTAATATATAGCAACAACTTTTTGGATTAAAGTTCTCAAGTCAAACAATGCAGCAAGTGCGGCAGCCAACTGTGACTGATTAGTTTCACAAGACAAATACAAGGATGTCCCGAATGTCCCACTCCCCCTGAACCAGAGTGCAGAAAAGAAAGAAGAAGCAGATAATGTAGATGACAAAAATAACAATCACTATATCACTGACTTCGTGCGGAATGAGAAAATCCGAGTTCTCTCAACAGTTCTTGCTTAGTAATCGAACGAGCTCTGAGAATAGTTTCACAAGTAAATAAGCAAACGAATAGTAAGTATCGTAGAATACATACATATTTTTAAAATTTCATCTCGTCTGATTCGGCCTTTCTTTTCTTTGTTTTTTTTTTTAGTTTTAATTCCAAACATGAGTCTCATGTCTCACGTGGCTAGTGCACTGTCTCGTTTTTCGTCATTCATAATGTCGCATGTCAGTAATCCGATGGACATGGTGGTCATTCATAACGATCGCAGAAAATGCAGTACCAGCCGAAAGGAACGAAATGACGATGGAACTTACGGTGACATTTTAAAGAGTATACAAAAATATACATCTCATTTTATACATTAATCTTAACTACCAGAGCTCGACGAATACGAACCAACTGAGGAGAAGAAGGTGAAAATGTGTGAAGGGGTCAATATGCCCACAAACATGGAGGTTGTGGAAGTTAGACTTGAAGAAATGCAATGATCGAAGTTAAAATTTCCGTTACTTAACCAAATACAGTTCAATTTTCCCAAGGTATCTTTCAGACTTTTGCTTATAGTTGGCATTAGCTTCGTTGCGCCTTTCCGTGTTGGGTGTACAATGTAATCCTCTTAGTTAATTCTGTTTTCTGTTGCTACAGTCTATACACACACACAAGCTGTCCGTCAGTTCGTCTGTCCTTGAGCTTGGGCACACCCCCCTCCCTCCCCATCCAACTTGAGCGACTGCAGCCGAGACCAGAGCAGGCGTTTGTGGCCACAAATGGAGATGGACTGCGAATAGTTTGATTGCATTCGTGCCGAGTATTAAATACCACAAGCACACACGGGGACTTGCGGTAAATATCCATATGTACTACACTTGATGGGCAGATGGGCAGAGAGAGGGGCGTGGCGTTTCTAGAACGGGTTGAAGCTTTTTGTATGAACCACACAGTGAGCTGCTTTTGAGTCGAATGCAAATGCGCAGCAGGCATAGAGTGTCTGTCTTCCCATAGACACCCTGTCGTAATCCCCATTAGAGCCGAGAAACGAAAACAATTAACAATATTGTTAACAGCGAACAAAGACAAGAAATTGGATCGCCAACTTTTGACAGCAAAACAGACAGTGAGCAGCATGCGGCATCAAGTCAAGTCCAGCCCGAGTCCGGCCCAGAATAATGCCTCATCGGGCATTTCCGCTGTGTAAGTCCTCGTAATCTCATTTAAATAATTGCGGCACAAACAACAGCAGCATCAGTAAGCAGCGCACAAGGGCAAGAGGAAACCTTATTTCAATCCGTACCGGACCAGGGTCAGGTACGGGTTAGGAACCGGACCGGAAATTGAAATGCAAAAACAGCAGCTCATTATACGGCTGCATACACCCGGAATATGTACGGCAAAATGAGCGACTGCAGTGCAGATTTAGCCGGATTTGCAAATTGTTCTCGGCTCTTGACTTCGTTCAATCTGAGATTGCAACATTGTGTGGCAGCAACTAGGAGTGCACTATGGAAACCTGTTATCATTTGTGGTTAGAGAGAAAGACCATTTCCGATAACTGAGAAAACCTCGCACACTCTCAGACATTGCAGGCCCCTTCATCCATTTGGTATTCTATCATAACCATCTTAAGATTACAGTTCGTCTATAATAGCAAACACAAGCAACGCAGCGAGGCGCATATTGCGCAACCGAGGGAGTAGCAAGGGGAAAGTGGCGCAGCAGCTTGGTGGGAAGCGGGTAACACTTGTTGGCTCCTTTGCCACAACATTAAATCGACGCGTAGTTCTTCTGGGTGCGCTGATAATCCGCTCATCAAACGTCAATGCAGCTCGCATCGGTGTCTGTCCGTCCATCTATCTGTCTGCCTGTCTGTCTGTCTGTCTGTCTGTCTGCCTGTCAACTTGTTTACAAAGTATTCGCTGGCGTAGGGAGCTGCCCGGACTCCGGAGGCTAAAAATTAATCACCAATACAATGGAGATTGTGTGGCTGCTGAATGATGTTGGCTGTGATGGAGCTGCTCCTGCTTACAGCAGTAGTTCCATTTCGATTTGGATTTCGATTCCATGGCCTCGAGGCCACACACACGCGAATCAAAGCTACCATAGATGCAGAGAGAGAGAGAGAGAGAGCGGAGGAATCAATATTATTATTCTTTCATGGAAAGGAATTTGTATATTTCTCTGAATGAATGAAGGTCAACTTGCCCTGGACTGGGTGAAGGTGGCCCCGATGGCAGACATCTTCTCAATCAACAATCGCATCTTTGCGGTTCAAATCAAAACAAACTGAACAAAAACTGTTTGGCAATTTGCCATACAGCGAGAGAGAAGGGTCGCACGTAGACAAGATCAAAGACAAGCGACCTATTTGGCCATTTAACCCTTTCCCATTGCCATTCCCATTCGCATTCGCAAATAAACAGCCAGCATTGTATCAATTGCAAGGGGCTGCTATAGATTCGCACTGATGCATTGGCATTATCCGATTTGCACATCTTTTATTTGGACAAACATCCGTGCCGCCAGCGAGATGCATTTTGTCTGGCACTGCGTCAATCCAGTTAGCAATGAAAGGATCCATACAAACATGAGATTGCCCATAGATACATAGATATATGGATAGTTCCTTCTGCTGCAAATGTGCTAGAAATTTGCTTCAGGCTAACTAAGCTCTTAAGTTCATATGTTGGCTATGGGTTTCATAGGCATAGTATGGTAACTGTGGGAATAGTTTAGGAGATGTAAAGAAGGTTTTTGAAGAGTTTTGTTAGCCACGCCCCACTGTCTCGTGGAATAAATATTTATGAAGTTCTAAAGATGATTTATATTAACTTTAGGGTATGTAAGAGTCAGACTGTAGATATTTATGTCCGTAGTATTTTTTCGAAAAGTCAAAAGGCAACATAACCTTACTAATAAACGTTCTACAAACTAAGATTTTGGAATGTAAAAAATTAAATATATATGAAGTTCTAAAGGGGATCTGGGTATTAAACTTTTAAACGGTAGCTCCTTTCATGATAGTTTTGATGTTTTCGAAAAGTTTGAATGGTAACCTAACCTAACTAATACTTTGCTTTATTTATAGTAAAAAGTTTAATGGTTTTCTGCCTGGACAATAGGGAACTTTGGCCAGTTAACGATATTATATCGATATATTATTGAAATATCGATATCAAATAAAAAATCAATTGAAAATAATAAAGGTAACATAACCTTACCAATAAACGAGCCACTAAGAAAATGAAGAGTGAGTTTTCCGAGAGTAAAGAAAGATATATCATACTTATATAAAGTACTGTCAGATTGTAGATACTTTCATGTTATTTATGATATTTTCGATTTGTTTTACTGGAAGCCTAATCTAACTTACTTTCGCTGTGTTAGACAATACAAACTTGAAGGGTTTTCTATATAGCAGGACAATAGCTGGAATAGCTGGACAATAGGGAACCTTGGCCTGCTAACAATATAATATAGATAATATCGAAATAGCAAAATAATATTAAAATTTAATTAAAAAGTAACAGCCTAACAAATGAGCGAACTAATACGAATACAGAGTGAGTTTTCGGAGAGTAAAGAATGATATTTGTAAAGTAAAAAAAGGTGAATGGAAGAAACTGATGGATATTTTCATGATACTAATGATATTTTCGCTATGTTGTGTTAACCTTATCTAACTGCATTAGATAATACAAACTTGAAGGGTCTTCTGCACTGCAGTCTGGATAATGCGGAGCTCAGGCTCTGTAAACGATATTATATCAATATAGCATCGTTCCTCACCTGTGCACTGTTGGAATGCATGAATATTTCACAACTTTTAAGTATTCTCCGCAGCGTAACTAAGAGTCGACTGTACTTTTCCAATTATTTTGATATTAACACGCAGCCAGTAAATCTCAATTTGCAGTATCTGTTCGCCTTCTCTGTATTGGCTTAATTATTGAGACACCACGCCACATGCATCTTAATTACATTTGCATATTGCGGCGATAATAAATGCATTAAGGCTGCAGCAGCATATGTAGCTACTTGAACACGACTTGCAACTGCCAACTCAACTCTACCCTGTAAGTTATATTAAGTGCAACTTGATATTAATATATATTATGTTTACCTTGGCTTACACAGTATCTCATAGTCTAGGCTGCATTGCTTTTCTACCTTTGCCACACACTGCAGTCAAATGAAGTGAGCTAAATGTGTAACGGAAATCGGGCAGGCTAATAACTAATGAAAGTGCACTCGCTAGGGGGATTTAATTGAAACGAATGACGAAACCGAGCTTAAAATGCAACCGGAAATGCGATGGCAAACCGACGTCAGGCACAGCGGAAACCCCCCAACGATCCCAGGCTAATGGAATCAACCAACAACCAATGCATATTGCGGCACGCTTCGCTGTCGCTCTCGAGTGGCAACCATCAGCTGCATGTGTGTAAGTGTGTACGAGTGTGTGTGTACTCAAGTATGCATTTGTGTAGATACAAATGTATCTGCAGGCTGTTGTGAATAGCCAATGAAATTGAGGAATGAAAACGAGACAAACGAGCAGGCAGTCAGATCGAGTGGGAGATCTACTGTATTCATTCACTCACACACATACACATACACACACTCACACACACAATCGATTGTATAATTTAGTGTATGGTAACTACCTTTATGCTGTTTATACTGATATACCTTATGCGCAGCTGTCCAGGGATCGTGCTCATTATGCCTGGCAACCATTTTCATTGCAATTGTGACAAATAGTGGCAGCACACACACACTCACACACAAACACACACACTCACACACACACAAACATAGTGATGCTGGCGCGTGGACTCGCTCTTCTTGCCGCTTTCTTTGAGCCTTCAGTGTTCTATATAAACTACTTTCTGTTCTGAATTATTTCTCCGCATTATGATGATTTTCAATTGACGCATTCGGCCAGAGCTCTCAGCATGAAGCCTTTCGTGGGCGCTGCGACTTAAAGCTGACATGCTATAAACAGCCTTAAACAGCTGTGCGGCACACGGACTACTCTGCCTCCATCCCCTTGCCACATGGGGAGCCACGCGCCTTGCCTCGCTCCACGCACTTCTGCTGCTTCTCTGGCAAAGTCAACACTGGGAGCAGAAAGAAGGAGGAGGGTGGGGGGTACTGTGCAAAATTGTGCACTCGCCTGATTCGTTATCTAAAAATAATTATATTAACTTTGCTTCTTGCTGCCTGCTCAGTAGGCTCGACAGGGGCCCCTCCAAAAATGGGGGCTGGGGAGCGGGTCGATTTAAATTCAACATAGAGTGAATGTTGGAACAAGAACTGCGTACAGCGAAGCATAAGGACGGGTTTAGTTCAAGTCAGAGCTAAGAGGAGCAGGCAGAGACGGGATGAAGGGCAGATGAAGAAGGGGAGTCGGGTGTAGACAGCTTTACTGCTAAGTGTTATCCCGGGTCTTGCGCAGTTTTGTGGCCGAATCGTTTGATATGCTGACAGCGACTGCCAGCAAAGAATTTCATCAAAATTCCTTTGAATTCGATTCAACAATTTTTGGGTTCGACTAGGCAAAGAGCCGAGATACAGCATGAGAATGGGGCCAAGTCATATGCATATGTCCTTGCCGCGCTAAATCCCATTGCGATATATACAAAACCATCCATAATTAATGTGGAATTTAAGCTCAATTGCAATTTGCCTATCTGCGTACCTTGTTGCTGCCTGCCAGCCTGCCACGTCAGCAGGATTTGCTGCAATTAGCTAGCACAAACAGCCCACCCCCTCCTTATATGGCATATGGCAACACAGTGGACAATAACTGTGCATAATTATCAAGGTGTATCGTAGGAAAAACACAAACACACTCCTCTATATAGAGCTGTATTTTGGAGCAACTTGCTGCTGTTGGCTCTGTTGCTGCCGTGGCGAGAGCATTTCGTGCCTATATACAATAATGCTCTTCCCATGTTATGTACACCTAAAACACGCAGCTTCGTCGACTCTGCCACTCCGACAAACAACAAAGCAACAGTTTCGACGCACCAGCAGAAGGAAGGACGAAAATCCATAAAACACCTTTCCGAATGCTTGCGCTGTTTTGGGGCGCTGTCCTGCTTCCCTTCCCCCCGTGAAATCAAAATACGATACCTTACTAGCTGATAGAATACACTCAAAATACTTTGTATCTTTAATTTTCTATGATAAATTCGAACACTCTTTTTTGCTTTTTGCGATTCGGTTTAATTGGTCTTTTTCACTGTGCTACTCGGTTTGCATTAATTGAACTCCGCATCCGGATTTCGACTAGAGAATACGTCACGGAACGTTCGCTCCACTCGTAGGAACTGCGCGCGTACAACTGACTTTGATTTTCTGCTTTCTCGGCCACGACACGACATCGGCAACGGGCAACGACAACGACACAACGACAACGACGATATGGACGATACGACGACACGCACAACAAGTTGCAAAATTCGAGTTGGACGAGGTCGAACGGCAAAGGGAATTCGGAGAGGACAATGGACACGATGTGCTAAGGACACGACCGTGTGACGAGCACACGAGAAGCTTTTATGGCATTGAAATTTCAGTTCGCAACTTCGAAAGCTTTTTCGCAACTTGTTGCCTAATCAGCTGTTGCACCTGTCAACGAGACGAGTAAATACTTTTATGCATACAGAGCAGGGAATATCCAACTTGAACTTTGGATATTATTATAAATATATAGAGCAGATATAGCGCAGGAAATGTCAGAATAATACACAGTAGATAGTATAAATATAAAAATATAGAGCAGGAATAATCCAACTTATAATGTAGTTGTCATTCTTAATATGTAAACATGTACATAGCTACATATATATTTGTATATAAGGCAATGTGGGTGTAATAAATGCTAAACATTTATAATATAAGCTCTAAGTACTGTAAAGCTTTAGATGTCAGGGAGGCTTCTTCTAAATTCTCACAAGGTATTTCCCTTAACAAAACTCTTCTTTATCCAAATATTTATTCAATAATTTAATAAATTGCTTTAACTAATTTACAAGATTCAAAATAGATTAAAAGAACGAGCTATTGCTTTAGTTATTTTATAATTGGTTTATAATTTCCCTTTTAAATCATTAGATTATATTGAGCTCTTCATAAACTTTCTTCAAAAAAAAAAAATACTAACGCTACAGTCAGGTGCTGACTGTATAAGGCCATGGATTATCATATTATACCGTAATAAAAATTTTAACGGTATGGAATCGCCGCCCGAATATTATTAGAATAAAATAAATAAAAAAAATAAAATAAAATAATAAATAATTAATAAATAAAAATTCGCACCCGCCTCAACCGGGAGTTGAACACACGCATTCTCTCACAGCCGTCCGCCACTCTAACCACTCGGCCATTGCCTCACCCCTTGGCCCATCGACAAAGCTGCATTGTCAACCAATTTTGTTACCATACAATGCAAATAAAAAGTTTAAAATGATGTGTGTCTAGATTTGAACTTCGGTATGCTTGCGTAAATTAGGTCTGCTTAAGTATAAATGTATGTTCAAAGTGAGTTTAATTCGTATCATATCTCACTTATTAATAGTCCGATTTAAATGAAATTTTCACATAACGCCCGTGGCAAAGTATTTGTCATGTAAGATATACAACTTTGGTTGTTGAGCTAATATTGTAGTTTTTAAATAGTTATTACTGATTTACGGAGGCGGGAAGGGGCGTGTCCAAATTTTAAAAAAGCTTTGAGACACTGCAATATATACGTATGTTGTCGCAAAATTTGATGACTCTAGCTCTTATACTTTCTGAGATCCAGGTGTTCATACAGACAAACAGACGGACAGACGGACAGACAGACATGGCTCAATCGACTCGGCTACTGATACTGATTCAGAATATATATAGTTTATGGGGTCGGAGATGCCTCCTTCTCCCTGTTACGCACAATTCCGTTCCGACAAACACAATAGTCCATGAATTTTTTTAAAATCCATGGCCTAAAAAACAAATGCTAATTCAGTTTAAATAATGTGCTTTAATAAATACAAATCAATTTAAGTTTAAAGACATCTTTCTCTTAAGAATATATAAAACTCTTATTTAACTCTGTTTAAATAAACAAATGCGGATTACGTTTAAATAAATTACTATAAATTACTAACTACAACTCAAGTTTAGTTCAAGTTTCATAATAGAAACAAAATCTTTTCTCTAACTTTATTGAGATATGTTTCTCTTAAATCTTTAGAATATATAAAACTCTTACTCAACTCTGTTTAAATAAGGAAATGCTGATTGGGTTAAATTAATTTATTACAATAACTATATCTAAAATGTTGACTACGTCGTGCAAACACTTTTCCCAGCTGTGCAGTACATTGAACCTGGTTAATCTTGGTTTATGAGGCTTGTCTTAAACATTTCAGCGAGCACAAGGACAATAATTTAAAATGGCAGCAGTTCGAAAAAGCTTCGGAAGCTTTGATGGTCTCTGAAAAATGAGTTTGTGTGTCTGCGCGACTTCACCTTGAAAGCAAACAAGAAGCGAGAGAGACTGAGAGAGAGAGAGAGGGTAAAGACTCAGCGATATAGTACATATGTACACACATACATAACTATGTCGAAATATTGTATGTATGTTCGACTAGATACGTATGTATGCATGTATGTATGTATATAGATATAAGTATGCGCTTAATCTGTCTGTATTTGCCAGCTTGTCTGATGTTTAAGGTGTGCAATATACGAGAAACATCAAGTTATATAAACATACATATACATAGATATATTTCGTATATATGTATGTATACTGGGTACTTAGTCAGTCAGTACAAAATACTGATACGATTTGAAAATATACATTTTTAACTGTGCGAACTACTCAAATTACTAAAAATTACCTTAATTGACGTGATAGTTGGAAGCCTCCCACCCAAGTACTCAGTACTCAGTACCCAGTAGTCCACCTGTATTCACCTGTATTACCTGTCTTCGTGTTTGCCCCTGAAAGCTGACATTGAACACAGAGCGTGCTGCGAAAAATGTCCCTAGCGTTCTGACCCAGACCGAGCACAGGATGTAAAACCAAAAGTTTGCGCTATATACAAACTGTCTCCCTGTCTGTCTATATGTATATGTGTCTCTCTTTCTCTCTGTGTGTGTGTGTGTGTCTGACTGTGTGGTATATATGTAGGTCTTGAGGTCTAATACAATAGGCCGTTGCAGCCGCCAGCTTGTTGCTCATTGTCAATTGCATATAACGTCTGCTTTTATATCCATTCTCTGTGTGTGCCATCATCCTGCAACAAGTTGCTCCAGCTACAACATGAACCCATCTGAACTGACGCGTCGCATGGGGCACATTTCCTCAGACTTATTCTTTCGCTTATTCTCTGCGCAATAAATGTGTCTGTTATGTTTTTCTTCATATTTGTGGCTTTCTTGTGGTCTTGATTTTTCTCAAGTAAACTTTCTTTAATCGTAATCCTTATTATATATACTACACTGTTATATATTCTGGTATTGTGATATTGGTGAGGTACGGGGGTAGTTCACTGTACTCCTTCCCTTCTGGTTAACTGTTTTCCGTCGCTTTGGGCAGGTCGTTGACATTGTGTGTTAGGAATTCGTGGTACTTGGGCGAAGCTGTTTGTGGTTTCATATATATACATATATGTATGTATAGATATCTGTATATAAGGAATACATTCTGGGAATTTATTTAGCCGTGTCGCCGACAGACAGACAATCAGACAGATCAGCAAACAGACATATCTTAAGCTCATTAAGTAATTATAATCAAGGCACGCGCCGAGATATACCTGCAGTAAATTCTGTTTAGGTTTAATATTCGATATTTCATATCTGCCATGCGAACATCTCTGTGTGCAATTAGCTACAAGTCTGTGCACCTTTGTACACGTATGTGCAAGCATGTATTTAAAGTGCGTACCAGCTGAGTGTTGACGACACGTTTCAAATTATGTAAAGGGCTTCCCGTGTCCTGCCCCCGCACCTGTGTGAGGTAACTGTGGTATAATAGCTAAGGCCAATATCTTGGATCAACACACACACACACACACCTCATACCCACATTCACATATAGTACATCAGTCAGTGGCGCATTCATTGGGACCTTGCGCTGTTTGTCGTTTACCGATTGGCCCCCAGCGCCCCCGAGTGGCGCCTCAGCAGCATATGCCACACAGCCGAATAGTCGTAATTAGATCGACTTGAGCACAAAGAGCTGGAGACTGAAGGACAACTGTGTGTGGGGTGTGGGTGTGGAGGAGTGTGCCCGGAGAGATACTACGAGCGTATAATGCCATCTGTTGGCACTGGCTTAGCGTGTGTTGCATAACGTGGTGGGGACGTTGTGGCCGAGGAGCCACTTTAAAGAGGCGACAGCGAGCCACCAGGCGCCAGCAAAATGAAAATGTGTCTGGGCCCGGCTGGAGATGCTTGGAGAAGCGTGGCGCCTCCAGGAGTCATTGTGCTCATCTTAGACCATGAAACGTGTGCGCTGCTGCGCAAGTAGAAAAAACGAATGAATTACTCGGATGACGGTAACTTATCATCGATGTTACCATTTATCTTGTGCGTAACATCACTATAAAGAGTTCTCTTTCATTCGCAATCCATTCACAGAACTGAGACGATTTATAATATTTAGTTTCGTATTCCTCTATGAAGTATTTAATTTCTTATATGAGTATCTTGTCTCTTCTGTTTGTTTAAATAATTTGCAGAAAGAACATAGAAGAAAAGTAAAATAATATAAGATATAGTTGTCCGACTTTAATAGAATGGCAACAATATACGATGCTTACTAGCTAGCTTTGATTTACCTTTTTAATTTAGGTAAGTTATCACAGTAAACATTACTGTGTCTTATACAAAAACCCTCAATTTGGCCAATGACAGTTATATGACAGTTATTTAGATTAAATTTAATATGCATATTATTTATGGTTATAGGTTGTATTCAAAATTTCTATACCCTAGTCAAGGATAATATTACAACTCCTGGTTGTTCTTAGCAAGAACAATCTAAGAACTTACAACTGCTGGTTTTTATAAGCCACAACAATCTACGAAAAATAAAGACTTAACATAGTGTTTAAGGACTTACCTCTGTACGTGTTAATACACAATTTCAAATAAAGCTAAACAGCTTAAGTAATATATGTACATATGTTATATTATACAAAGATTACTATTACGATTGTAGTTTTAAGTTTCATACTTAGTAAACAAATCTTTCTATCCCAGTTCTCTAATACAGCTTTTCAAGTAAGGTTAAAAACCAGTTAGTTAAAAGCTTTCACATTCCCGTTAGCTTTATTGCAGTTAAAGTCAAGCTAAAGCTCACACTCCTTCAGTTTCAAAAGCTCGTCAGTCGAGAACGGTTCCTTAGAATTCAAAATAGATGTATGTTGAAATTCCCATGGGTGTAAAATAGAATACAAATAAGGAGAACTAAACAGCACTCTGAGGATCAAGAGTCACATTTAAATAGCACACTTGAGACCACAACCGTTGCACGGCAGGACACTTGCCTTGAGGAGAAACTCGGCGACAGACTGTCTGGGCAAGTGCAGACAGTGAACACCTGACGAATCCCTCGAAAGAGATTCCCCTAGCAGGTAGTTGTTCTGATTGTTTGGGTAATTTTCAATAGAATTTCTCTGTCTGCTGACTGTAACAATGCGTCGGCTAATGATCTTTTAACAAGGCATCGGAGATACCCAGCCCGCACCATAGGTAGAAAAGATCTTCAAAACTTGCCTACTTTCATTCATGAAATCAGCGAGAAACAGCGATGGCACGAAGGAGATACCTTGAAGTTTGGAAGAGAGCGCGCGAAAACACTTGAAAGTGAAGAGGTTTTGCACTTGAGTCTGTATTCATTCATGAAGTGTTCGTGCTTTTGTTCTCGTGAAGGTTCTCTTTGCTAGGAATTCGCAATAGTGTCTGAACACAGCGGGCGGTAAAACAGCCATGAATATCGAAATATTGGACATCTGTCTAGCAGGTCTAGAGAGATCAATGCGATGGAGCGAGAACACTTTCAAGTTACTTAGTTAGCTTAATCGTTAAAGATGGCAACTAATGTTCAAGATAGGTATAAGATAGAACTGACCAGATTTCAATTTAATAATAGACTGTATAATCATAAAACCAAGCAAACATAAGGTGTAAATTTTCATAACCGAAGTATATTATAACTTTGTGGTAATCGATAATGTATGACAGAGGCAGAAGATTTTTCGACCTCACAAAATATATACATTTTTCAACAAAATCAACAGTCGAGTCCGTCTGTCTGTTCGTCTCTTTGAAAACCCAGATCACAAAGACTCTAAAATCAAGAACTGCCAAAAAAAAAAATTGGATATTTCTGTTATTATTGCACGTAGATCAAGTATGTTTTATATTATAGCCACGCCCCTTTCCGCATCTGAATATCAGTAAAATATGGCACATATAGTAGATAGATCTTTTGTGAAAATTGAATCGGACAATAGAATCGGACAATAAATGTGGAAGATATTCAAGAAATAATTTCTAGGAGTCGAACTAGACCCAATATCAAATCCACACTTTTTATTATCTAATTATTTATTTGCACAGGTTAATGGTTTTAATTTGCATTTTAAATAAAAATAATCCTTTTTTTGCCAAATGTTTTTTTAAAGACATATATTAGTTTACACTGGGCACATAGAAAAAACATTATGGAAAAGTCAGTATATATTTAAGATAAGACAGTACGCAGTTCAACCAAATTTCTCTACCCGGCTTAAGCAAAATGATCATTGACGAAGTTATAAGGGTAAAAAAGCGCAAAAAGAGCTAACTTTCCTTGTTGATGTGAATTCGAAATGATTTATTAGAAACAGAAAAATAACTGCTAAATACAATATACATAAGTTAGGGAATACCAAATCATATTCTAAAGATATCTGGATAAAGCTTCTACCATTTCTTCTTCTATCAGTTATGGACACACTTTTCAGCCACTTTACAAACAATTCAATGAGTTTGCGAAAAGAAAACAACAGGAGTCGTGTCGTCTCGCCTACCACCTACCTACCTGGGCACTCGAGTCTCAAGAGGTACATCTTGAGCTCAAGTAGGCGCATACTTGAAACTCTAAAGTGAATTTTGTACACGTCACACCATGATAACTATCGGCCGATCACCAAATACAAGCGAATACTACCTGAAACGAATTTTCAAGAATAGCTCAGTAAAAGAAACTGCAAGTCGAATTCGGAATCGGACTCGAACTCGAAGGGAATTCCGTTTAAAACCGCCGACTGTGCCATTTTGCTCGACACAGCATGGCCCAGAGGGGCGTAGGTGCAATTGCGTTTATTAGCACCGCACCGCACCCCTGGGTCCAGGAGAGACCTGAGCTCATTCATTTTCTGAAAGGAGGTGTACAATACGCCGCATTCATTGAAGAATCGATGTCAATTGTCGACTCTGAATGAGTTCGTCCAGGCAGTTCGAGCAGGTTAGTTGCGCTCGAACTCTTCGGACAGATCTCAAGATAGCCAGCCTGTTGATAATGCGAAAATGCTAACGATAACAATCTAAACTATGTTGTGCAATATCTCTTGTCATTTAACCTTTGCAATTGCAGCGACTACCTTGGGGATTTTCGCTCAATTCGGTAATTATATAGATAATTGTCGGTAAGTGTCGTGGGAAATAGTAGCATGATGGGGCAAATTTTTGATTAATCTTTCTATCAATGATTCGGCAAGTTTCTTTGACATTGTCGCTGTGGTTTACCCCGCAGACCACACAACAGTAAGATCCATATGCAACAGTTAGAGCCTAATCTAATTACCAGGACCGTAACGACGGTCTCGGGGGCCTTTGTCCAAAGCTTCTCGGGAGCCAACAGAGAAATTACGCTGGTTTCAAATATGTTTTTGTTCAAAAAACATTTCACAAAATTTAGAATTATAATACTAATTAGAAAATCATCAATAGTTTTTGACTAATCTACACTTCGGGTCCTCTTTTTTTTGATAATAATAAGATAAGTAATATTTCCAATCTATTCAGAGCCGGATCTAGGATTTGCCATGAGGGGGGACTTGGAAGTTTTCTATAAATCGATGTTTACAAGAAAAATGAAAATCAGTACCACTTTATTCTTTTTTTTTTTAGAAGCAGTGCTAATGCCGATCGTTAAATTAAGCGAAAAGATCCACAACTTCATCACTGGAGATTTTCATATCTTTATGTGTGTATCCCAAAGCCAAACCGTTGAGTCGATTTTCAGACATATTGGCTCTTAGGAATGTTTTCAGACATTTGAACGCTAAAAAAGAACGCTCTGCTGTTGCTGAAGTCACTGGTATTGTTGTAAATAATTGGAGCAGTGTCGTAACATTGGGAAAAAACGATCCGTAATTATTTGTGTCTATTCTTTTTAAAGCATCAATCGCTGTTTGTGCTTGTAGAAATGAAGATGTCTAGCAATGCTGGTGCATCTGATTTCAGCTCTGTATCATAGCTTTGTATACTCTTGCAGCATTCACTATTTCCTTAACGGTAACTTTTGTGTATAGCTTTGGAATCAGTCCATTTTAAATGGATGAACTCTAGAAAATCCTCTCGCACGACAAAATCCACTATACCAACATAGCGCAGACATAGCGTCATTTGAATTATGAGACTTGTGTCCGTTGTTTCATCACAAATTATGGAAAAATATTTCGCTCTCTTAACTTTTTCGACAATCTTGCAGCGAATTACTTGGCCGATAATTTCATTCTGTACTGTTTTGCTAATCAGAGTACAATTTCGCGGTGCCGTTCCCAAATGATGCTTTAAATTTTAGTCCCCAGAACTCAATCGGAATGCTTTTAGTGACCGAAAAATACCTTCTTTACCAGAAGAGGCATTTTCCTTTTTTTCCCCCTAGATTCGCCACTGAATCTATTCAATCATTCTTACTCCATTATGCATCGGTATCACTAAACCCATTACGGACGAGGTTTGGCAGACCTTACAAAGTAAATATACTTGGTCCTTGGAGGCGCACACCGTTCACACACCTAGATACAGTCCTGCTAACTACGCATTATCTACATAAAAGGCGATGCATATATATTATGATATAAATTAAATGGGAACCGCATTGACTACAGGGTTGTGCACCTATTAGTAATGCTTGTCGGCCCAACGACGAGACGCACTCAATTTTTGCCTACTTCCCCGTTTGAGATGTGTGAAAATTAAATCTGACAAATTCCGCACAGTGAGCAACCAATTTCCTCAAACATCATTTTCAGCATGATGGGATTAACGGTAACGCTTTATTCGCAAACAATTTCAAACGATTTTCTCCAGCTCATGGGCATAGGTTAATGTATGTCCAGCTATATCCTTGGCAGGCACTTGCTCCTTCTGGCGCATATTGAGCTCAGCATAGTTGTAGTTCCCATCCGTGTCCAGTGTCCAGTTCCGTTTTGAAGCCAGCTGTAAGATATCCTTGCCCCCCGGGTTGAAGGCCCAAGCGTTGTGCAGCCTGTTTCTGCGAGATTTTCATATACGACTTCTCCATGCACGAGGCGATCTCCTCGCGAGCTGTGTCCACCAACAGATCCATGAAGTACGAATATAACTCCGTGGGCATGGACTTCTTGGCCTGCAATATCTTGTTGTAGCGTCCTTCCATGAAATAGTTCTCCAGTGCCAGTACCGGCGATATATACATATTCCCCATCAATAGCGACGAGGGTAAACGCTCCAGTTCAATATGGAAGTCAGAAATGCGATTCGTGGCCAGCAAATAGAGCAAATGCAGCCCCATGAACTTGTGCATCTGAGGTGATACCTCCAGATACTTGCTGTAGTCGTAGTAGTACATCTTCAACTGGGTCATATAGCGCTCGAAGGCGGCATTATCATTGGTCTTGATGCTGTGCTCGATGGCAATCTCCAGCATATCGCGCGACAATTGCAGATCATTCCTCTGATTTGGCTCCAATTTCTCCTGTGTCTCAACTGCCGTCAGACCGACGCGAACTATCTCCAGCTTCAGCGTCTCAAGCAGCTGCGAGCAGCGTCCCAGATTTGGATGAGTCTTTCCCCACTCTGCCTTCAGTTCCCTGTAGAAATTCTGCATCTTAGCTCGGAAGTAAATTTGTGTTCTGGAATTTTCCTTTTTCCCAAATGCTGTACAAAAATATCGTATTCTTTAGCCTAGTCTGACTAGGCCTACTAAAGGTGGAAAAGACAAAGGCACCTTTACTTGAGGAAAAGATAGAACTGAAAGTTAAAAAAAGGAATATTTGACTTGAAGACACAACTCTACGATATATATCGCATTTATATCATAAAGAAATTTAGGTCTACAATAAGTGGAAAAAAGCGAATACTTGACTTGAAGAGAATACTCAAATCTACGTTATATATCACATTACCATCACGAATAAACGAATAAACAAATTAGTAAAAAAGATAGGCATTACTTGACTTGAAGACAAGAGAGAATTCTACAATATACATCGCAGTAATATCAAGAATATCAAGCAAATTAGGCATACTAAAAGTAGAAAAGTAAAGGAATATTTCACTTAAAGAAAGGACACAACTCTATGATATATATCGCTTAATTATTAAGAAAAAAGAATAAACAAATTTGGCCTACTAAATGTGGACATGAAAATGACTTATTAACTTAAAATACGACCAATTGTCTACGATATACAATATATCATATTACTATCAAGAAGAAAAAAAATAAACAATTTAGGCCCACTACATGTGGAACAGAAAACAAATATTTGACTTAAACAGAAGACACAACTCTACGATATATATCGCATTTTTATCAGGAAGAATATAATAAACAAATGGTTTTATATGGTTTTTCATTTTCTTTATATTTGTCTTAACATAATTATAACTAATGGAAAATACAACAATACAATTGAAAACTTCTGTACAAATAACATTCTTCAGTCTGAGGAAACTATTCGATTATTCTACGCGCTGGCCTTGACCTCACAGCACTTGGGTGGTGGCGTTGTCTGGGGGCTGCTGGAGGAGTTGGTCGACAGATTGAATGTGGGGCTTTCAGAGCCGCCCTTCTTCTGCTTGACTCGACGGTTCTGGAACCAAATCTTCACCTGTTTCTCGGAGAGACGCAGCCGGTTGGCAATCTCGATTCTGCGCAGACGTGAGAGATACGCGTTGTGTGAGAACTCACGCTCCAGCTCCAGCAACTGTGTGCTGGTGAAGGCGGTGCGAATGCGTTTGCTAGAGTCGGCATAGTCGCTGATCAGTGGAGTGATCTCCTGACCTAGATTGGAAACAGCGCCTGTGCCTTGCGAAGATTTGGCGGGAGAACTGGCTGGCGAGCAGGAGGATTCGTGTTTGAAGCGTTTCGCTTGCGGCTCATCGTGGCTGGCGAAATCCAATGAGGCACTCGACGAGGCCGACGGCGAAGTGCAAAATGCTCCAGCCTCGTGCAAGGGCAGGCCGGAAGCCAAACCGTAGACAGCCGACGGCGGTAGAGATGGCAAAGGTAGCTGCTGCGAGCTGGTGCCATGTGCAATGGCATTGGCCGAGAGTGGAGGCGAGGGATAGCAGTCTTCGAAGTTAGGCAATCCGCTAGACTTACGCTTGGCGGCGAAGAATTGAGCATAAGGATGATAGAGCGAGGAGTGAGGCTGCTGCAGGACAGCAGCGGCGGCGGCTGCTGCAGCGGCTGCTTGCTGTTGTTGTTGATGATGTTGTTGTTGCTGCTGTTGTTGTTGCTGCTGTTGTTGCTGTATGCCCAGTGAGAAGAGGTAGCTGCCCACGTAGCTGGCTGGATACGGCAACATGGGGATCCCTGGCAGCATGGCAGCTGCTGCGGCAGTAGCAGCTACAGCGGCGGCTGTGGCGCCTGCCGTGGGCGATCCCAAAGATTCCTTGTTCTTCTTCATGGCCGGCATATCGCTGAGCAGAGAGTCCATGAGGAATGAGCGCGACATTTTGTTCAATAGAATTTCGAGTCTTCACAGTTTCTCAATACGTGACGAGTTCCTTACACGATCGCAGTCGGTGTGTTACTGGTTTGCTCTTGTCCCGTGCTCTTCGGTTTATATAGACACCCCTGCACAGGGGTGGTTTTTGCAACACCCCTGGCCTCTTGCCTGCACTGCAGTGGTGCAAGGGAGAGACAGACACACAGAGAAAGAGAGGGAAGGTGATAGCGTAGTGTCTCTGCAAGCCCATTAGGGGTTGTTTCTCGGACCATTAAGACACCATTTGTGGCTTGTCTCTGTCTAATAGTTGCAACTGTAGAGAGTCAAGCTCCGCCCTTGGCAAGAAGATCGGTAAGAATGGTGGGTAGTAATAGGAATACTTTCAAAAAGCTATCGACGTGTATCTTGAATGATGTAGAATGATATCCTAACAGTTAAAAGACTTTTGAGTGATTCGAAACGAAGAAGATCTACAGTCGTTAATAACCGTTTATAGCTGAATAGGAAGAAGTTTCATTCTTACAATCAATCTAGAAAGATTTTTAAAATCATCCCTTGTAAGCGTGACTGTCATATAAATATTTATATATATATATATATGATCACTTCGACAGTTAATTTACTGTCTGCCTTTATGTTTAAACTAGTCGATCTAACATAACCGCATGCTGTTCCTACAATACATGGAATAATACTTCGTTCGTGATCTGATGTTCTGAATTTAAGTTTAAATAAATGTTATTTTCTTATAGTTTTCTCGTGATTGTTGTTATTATTATTAGGATAAGGGTCTCCCACAGAAAAAAGGGTTCTGCGACCAGAGTCGGTGTTCTGTACCCGAAAGTCTGTCCCTTTCCTGTCATTCCAATCATTTTCTCACTAATGTTAAAAACTATTAAGCACACACGTTGAGATTGATAGAACAAGTCAATAATAGTATAGGAGTCAGCATAATAACAGTTGCTTGGTGAAATAAATATAGAAAATAAAGTAGGTTTGGTCATTTACCATTATCTTGAGTTTCAAATCATCAGAACTTTTATAAAAATCTAGAGATTTTCCTTTGGAATTTTATTTATTTCATGGTACCTGTGATTTAAATTGGCATCAACATTTCTTGAATATTAAATTGTTAAAAATATTTCTTATATTTCACCGTATTTCAACAATATTAAGTCTGTTTTAAAATTGTTATATTTTTTATTTTTATTGATTGAGTTTGTCAAAATAAGTATGAATAGGATTTCCAAAAGGTTTTCTTAATCAATATTTGTAGAAACTCATGTACTTATGTACTTATATACTCGATAACATTGCATCGATTACGTTGCATCGATTACTTTGTATCGATTACATTGCATTGATTACGTTGCATAATGATCGTCCCTTTTTTACAAAATATACGACAGAAACAAGTAAAATATGCCAGAAATAAGCACAGCACAATCTATTCTTTCCTTTCCGACTGCACACAATTGAATCTACATAAAACGATAATGTCAAAGTCAAATTTCAGTAACAAAACAAAATTATTCCCTAATCCATATAAAACCTAGTTTCTTTTCCCTAGCAAATTAGCTTAGGATTAGGAAATGTGCTAATCTTTAGAATGGCATATGAAAGAGATTAAAAGTTCAAGTCGACTGATCTGTAAAGATGCTAAGGTTCGACACATTTGAGTGGCAATTACATGGCATCCACAAATGCAACTATTTGTCCACTTTTGGGTCCATTGTCAACTGTCTGTGAAGAGCCTAGCTTGTTTTTATTGATGCATTATCTGTGTGTGTGTCTGCCAAATCGGTTAACAAAGCCAGGACATGCATCAGCACGAACCGACGTTCAGGTCGATCCATTCATTCATGGCTCGGCTATGCCGCACGTTGCGTCTTTGTGCCCGGCCAGACATTGCGTCGCCTGTGCGAAGGAGGGAGTAAGAGAGAGAGAGAGAGAGATGGAGAGGAAGAGTGAGAGGGACATTTTGGGAGTTTTTGGTTTGCATTACACAGAATTATGGCGGCAGTTTCATCGTTTGTTAACTCGCTTTAAGGATTTACGTTAATTGTCCTTTTCACGCCATTGTCCCGATCTGTGCGTAATGCCAAGGTGTCTACCAGGGTGTCCCTTTGTGTCTGCTCCCTCGCTCTCTCCTCTGCCTGTGTGTGTGTGTTTGTGTCACTTCAATGATATTTTATCATATGTTAAGTGGCTATAAACCCAGCAGAATTCGCCCCATTCCTCGTGTTAATTGTTCTCCAAATTGTCGAATGACTTTTCGACGCATTGTTGACTGCAGTTGCATAACTCTGGCTCGGAGTCGGGGGCGAACTCGGGTCAGGAGGAGGAGAAGGAGGGCGATCCGTTTAACTGTAGGCATTATCTGCCGTTTGGCTTCTGCTTAATTGGCATGAGGCGAGGCTTTCATAAGACGATCGGCAGCTGCTCCTGCTCCCGTTTTGCAATTTTCGCTCTACTTTTCACCTCGAGGCGTTGCGTCGGTCTCGTGCGTAAAAAAGGGACTTTCTTGGCCCTTTTGTTTTTCCTCTTCTTGACCATTTTCCACTTGAGTTTCGCCCACCACATCCGTTCTTTATATACGCTGTATTTCACGCTCGATTTGTTCGTGTATTGTTTCATTTTTTATACTGCTCAAATAGATCGTGCCATTGATAAAGTCTTTTGTTTCTGGCTGCTTCAAGGGAAATCGATAGTTCGGCCACGTGTTCCCAGTTACTTAAAGATGTTCCGTATAATCATATATGCAAATTCCTAATCAGCAACTATGTATGTATATACTTTAGCTGAGCAAACAGGATTTGGACAATACTATATATCATGGAAAGAGATACAACTTAATGCGCCCCTTGTTGCCCTTCTTGCTTGGCTCGTTCGAGCGCGCAATTTCATTTTAATTGTGAACAAAACTCGACTAAACGCCTAACAAATGAAAGCTGCGAGAAGAACTAACCCAGCTACCCAGAGGCAAACCGGATTCGTCAGCCAAGGGGTGTATGCGGCCTTATGGCGGCCATGGAATCATAGAACCACCACCACCACCAGCAGAAGTGGAAGCGGAAGGCAGCAGCACCACCAGCAGTTCTTCACTCCGCTTTGTTCTGCAGCTCATCATTTATTGACATTAATTGGTTGTGACATTTGCATTTGACTGATTGTTATTGTTATAGCTATTGTTGTTGTTAGTGCAGTTGCCATTGTTGCTACTTTGGCAACGAGGCGAGTGTAAAGGGGATGCCGGGTTTACTTGCCCCAGAGGCAGGCAGAGACCACAAGAGAGAAACATATATTCTAGTGTGGGCTCAACAAACATGACTTCATTATGAAAGAGAAGCCATACTCAATAATTTGAATAAATTATGAATGAGCTTTGCAGCACTTAACGAGTTTGAGGTTGCCACCGCGTGTTGTGGCATCATTGCTCTGGCCCTGGGGCAAGCAGGGCGAGTGTGTGCGGTCTGCGCTGTTTGCAGAGTATTTCGATTATAGGAATATAGTAAAATATCTAGAGGTGCAAGGCATCTATTGAAAATAGATTTCAAAGTGCCGCCAGTACAGTCCATGCGAGCAACAATGCCAACTTTTTTTTTTCAGTTATTCATGAATGAAAGTCAGCGCGGCGCACAAAGGTTGCAGGACAATGGCCAAAACAAACGAGCCTTGAGTGGGGGGAGCTGCGCGCACTTGCAGTGATCTGCAGTTGCCTTTGTGTCTGCAGCGACCATTCATATGTATGGCATACAGATAGAATGTCCTTTGTGCCGGACCAGGTCAGGTAAAGGCAGGCATACTTTACTCTGGTTTATCTTTCATAAAGGACACAAGGACTAGTTGAGAGTGCTTCGTTTTTTAGGCGACCTTTTAGACTGGTCAACGTCCAGTGTAATTAATTGCCCACGTTTTATTGTCCACCAACGCGTTGTTTGTTGTGGTCAATATTGTGGCTAGTTCGAGGGGGGTGCAGAAGGTGTGTACAGTTTGAAGTACTTGCGAGGGGTTGCGAGTTCCCAGAGAACTCATACTCACACTGGCTGCACCCTGGCAACACTTAAGTACTTGACGTCTAATCAAATTATATTACAGTATGTTATACAAACCTAACAATCCAGCACGATCCACTTATCACCCCTTGCCAGCACTCAGCCATGTCAGCAGCACAACAACATCAAGCACAGTTAATAAAAAAATATTTAAAATCTCCGAAAATGGTCCGTGAATCTCCCTCAGCCGGCGGATTGTGCGCAGAATGCAGCACGGGCTTGGAAACAACCCCATTCAGAGCCCGAATCAGCTTCATCATGATACGTATTAGATACGGATGCCTTATAAATAAATAAAACCGACAACCAGAGGAACGGGAACACCCTTTAGGACTGTATTGAAACGACATTCAGACGCCATTATTTGTATCTCTTTGTGCCTTTGTCGAAATTAATGATTTGGGAATTGATAAAAAAAACCCGAGTAATTCAAAGTAGCATAACGAAATGATATTTTTTATAACTGTGTGTCAATAATAAGGAATGAACTGGAATAAGCGACGTTTTCATATTATGTATATTACATATATTATATTACTGCAAAAGTTCCCATATTGTCGATTTTACTCAATATCTTATGTATTTGGGAAATAAACATTTGGAGTAGGTGAATATGCATTTAGTAAACAGACTATATTATTGGACACCGTTTAAATATTATCTTTCATTTATCTAGATTCATTTTTTATATTCAACAAAAACTAATATATGTAGATTGGAAATTGGTTGAAATTGTCGCACAGTTGCTCTAAAACTGTAAGTGGGAGTGCGTCAAATAACAAGGAAATTTACCCAAGACACAATCCCAAGCAGGATTTTCACGCACTCAAACCAAAGGGAAGGCAGAGAATTTATCTGTCAAGTTGAATGTTGAATTATCTTTGAATGCGATATAGCGCACGCAAAGAGAATATAATGCTATATATTCTGAATTCAAATCGAAATTTACACTTTATTCCTGCGCACAGACGTTAAGTAGCCTAATGGATTATTATGTTACATACCTTCAACTGCAGCTTCCGCATGATGCGCGTCTCCTCCCAACGATCCAGTTCTTCCCATTCCTAGTAATGATAATTACAGTTAGCTAAGGGAAGTGTATATGTTTTGTTTGGGTACTTACCTTACCACGCTTGCGTAGTAAATAATAACGGTACATGACGATAGTTACAGCCAGTAGCAGTGCCAAGCCGGTACCAGCTGCGGCACCCAAAACCGCCGAACTTACCATTACCATATTGATAGCACAGTTTTCCTACTCAGGTATTTAAAACTTGTTCCTCACGTAGTGTTTTACTGAAAGGTAATATATTATTATTTATTAATATATAATATTAATATTCGAATTATCACATATTTCGTTTAGTAAATGAAGCTATCCCACGAGAGTTCATATGAATATTTCTTGCCGTACAAACAAAATAATTGGGTGAAGCACGCGTACATTTTATTAGGCTTATTGTGGAAACAGATACATACATAATATTTACACAGATACAACTGTGCAAACATAAGTTGGCCCAAACTGGGGTTCTACTCTTTTAATACTCTTTAATAATTTATTTTCTAGAAAAGAACACGTCATTATTAAGTGTATTTATTTATTACTGATCTGGAATGTTTTTCCGCTGATTACAGCGAATCGCGGAAACTTAACCCCATAATTCTTATGGGTGTATTGGAAGGAGTTGCGGGGTGTTGTGGTCCCAATTAATATACTTTCAAGAAGTAAGTCACGCTCGGTAAAGTCACTATCATCGTCTTCGTCTTTTTCCAGTTCTTCTGCATTCTCAGGTTCGTCAATATTCTCATTATCATCTTCAGCTGCCTCAGCGTATTCTTTGGAGTCCAGATTCCCTTCCACAAGGTCCTCGGCCTTAAGACCTGATGCTAATAATACACTGCACCAGCAGGCGATAACCGTCAATATAAGCAAAGTGCGCATTTCAACGATCCAATAAGTACTGTCAGTTCACTTCTCAGTGAATACAGTTAAGATAGAATTGGGCTTGAAATAACCTGTTTAGAAGTAACCTATTCAGAACTTATTTTGAAGCAAACACTTCCAAAGTGTTTGTCTTCTTTGAATTCAAAAAGTATTCAAATGCTATTAAAACAGTATTGTGTGTCTTGATCCATGTACCTCTTATGTTTGTTTTTTGGATATTGAGACCTGGGAAATATTATATTTTGATTCAAAGAAACCATATTCGATCCGGTGCTGTGGTTTTGTTTTATTTTAGTCGTACTGTGGGATGTGTGACAAGTGCGTTATAGGTGGGTTGTGCATTAGAGGGTAGAATAGTTTATAGTTTACACAGAGTAGAATAGTTTATAGCTTCTGAATATATACATATGTTATGTGTTTATTCCTCCTGGGTTTCTACTTTAGCTTCTTCCTGTTCTGGTTCCTCTTCCTTATCGTCGTTTGAACCCTCGTCGTCTTGCTCGGGTTGCTCCTTCTCCTCCTCATCGGACTCTGCTTCATCGGCTTGTTCACCCTCAACCTTGTTCTCGGGTTCCTCTACATCTTGAGGATCTTGCTCTTGAGACTCTGCCGAAACAGTGGCGAACAGCACGAGGCCGAAGAGAGCAAGCAGTAGAATGGCACGCATATTGTATTATTGTTAATTCCTTGTGAACTGATCTCGAGTACTTAGGCCTACAAGTTTATATACTCTGAAATCCGTTATTATCACTGTTTACACAACAACAGATGTCACCGTGAACCGTGTACAGCCAATTGTGCGGGCAATAAATATTTTAGGGGTTTTCAGACTGATTCTTGGAACTTGCTTTAGTCTTTCAGCTTGCACAATTGTTGCTCCACAGGCGTTAGATCAAAATATTTTGAATTTAATTGTGCAAATAGCACAACATAATTATTGAAATAATAAACCACGTACCTCAAATACAAGTTTGTATATAGACCCCGGGGAAGGTTAGTCACTGTTCCGTACTCACAATTAAACAGACTGTGACCCCGCATCGAAACAATCAATAAACTTTGGGTTAGCACCTTGCTGTTTTGAAAATTTATATAGCATATCATCAGGCGACATGTAATATTTTTGCGTGATAGTAAGTGAAGACTGACTACAGAAATGATCCTGTGAAGTACTATTTAGTCTTAGACATGTAATATTATTATTAAAATTTCGTTAAACTATTTATTTTATTCAAGTTTGTAGACGTTAATTATTTATTTGCTACATAAGGGTATTTGAGAATTGCTTATAGGGCATCCAAGAGTCAATACAACTGAACATTAGCTTTCTTTGGTTGCCTTTTATAAACAGGCTGCCTTTATTCGCTTTCAAATCTGCTGCGTATGCGTTATTTTTGTTCTAATTTGACGCCATTGTAGTAAGAATTAATGAGCCCACGTGCTTTATTTAATCAGACACTGGTGAGTAGAATAAATATAGATATATCATTTTCAGATGTGCTTATTACCTAATCCACCAATGCATAAAAGATCGCTTACAAGAAATATGTGGATAATATAGTAACGTATATTATATATTCGCATATTAAACAGTGTGTACAGGGTATAGCTCGTGTTTGCATTCAAAATACAACATGGTAATTAGCTGCTTCCAAGTTATTTTTTTTTTTTTGCTCAAACTATTTCGACACGAGCTCGCAATTCTTTTTGCCACATGCCTCCTTCTGCCTTGCCCTCTGCCCTTTCTTCTCCATCTCCTTTTTTCTATCACTTCCCGCTATGCGCCTGGGAGTGCGTGGGATGGTAGAGCCTGCTGTCACCAGGCCACCAAAGCTCGTACCCTAAAAAAAAAACCCGCCGGGGGAGCGCACATTAAAACTATGTTCTGCGCACTGACCGTCGTCGTCGTCGTCGTTGTCCTCGTCGTCGTTGTCGGGTTCGAATTGGAGTCGGAGAGCAAAACATTGTGATGGTTTTTTGTTGGCCTGCTTAATGAATCAACAAGTGTAATGGCCATGCGCCGACCACCCGTTGGCCAGGGTCCCAAAGGGTTTACGATTCTCAGTGAAGCGTGGCAGAGTTGCCTATCCCCCCTCAATCCGTCACGGCGCTGCCTTACTTAGGCGAATTTGCATGCTTCGCATTTACATAAATTTCATTCCAAGAAACAATTCGCGCATAGAACATAGCACAGCCCTAGGGGCAGCAGTACCGTGAATAGGAGCCCAGTACTCTATGCAGATGCTAAGCCCGCCAAAAAGCAGCTTCCGTTATGGTTCCTACCCGGTTAGGCCTCTGTTGGCCATCGAACTTAGCATCGAACAATACCGACAAGTTTTCGCGGGCGGCTTTTAGCGTTTTGTTATGCCATCGAATTAACATTTTGATTGGATTTTCCAATATTGCGCCATATGGTGAGCAGGTTCGTTGTTCGTCTGCCAGCGACTTTGATGGGGTGTCAGGCGCACGCCGCACTTCGCACTCAGCGCTGTGTGTTTGCGCACTCCTTGATATTTCCACCAGGCAGCGCGAGCATAAACTAATTGTCCAGATTAGATAAACGTGCTAACTGTTTATGCGCGTAAATTCGCGTAAATTGACAAGCAACGTCAATTTTTGTTCTGCTTAAGTTGTCAATGCTTTCAAAAATGTATCGTTTATTTAACCAACTCCCACAATGATGAAATCTTTGTAGTATCAAAAATTTCACCACACTACTATCCTTAGATTTAAGCTGATGCTGAGGCATCGCTGGCTTCAGCTTGGTTTGATTCCTCAGCTGTGTTACCCGCAATGACAGCAGGCTCTGCCTCAACCGCTGAATCTAAAGGCTCGACAGGGTTAGCTGCAATGAGCAAGGGAACTTCCTCAGCTGCCTCTGCAGGGTTAGCTGCAATAAGCAGAGGTACCTCAGGCCCCTCAGGCACCTCAGGCACCTCAGGAACCACAGGAACCTCAGGAACCACAGGAACCTCATCAGCGGTTTCAGCTGAGGTGTTGGCTGCATCATTTGTCTCCTCTGCTGCTACGGATGCATCGGCTACATCTACATTGGGCTCTACAACGTCTGGGGTAACTTCAGCAGAAGTGGTCTGAGGTTCCACCTGGGGAGTCACTGTTTTGTCACTGGGAATGCGAACAACCTGACGGCGACGCCAGTAGGGATTCCATGAGTTCCTCCTTACAGAGGGGTAACCACCCCAGTAGGGAGTGGGTGCACTCCAAGGGTTGTACCAGTTCTGTTGTGGCAAATATCCTGGCCAGACCTGAGTACCATACTGGCCACCATACTGGCCACCGAACTGAGCACCATACTGGCCACCGAACTGAGCACCATAGGGAAAGATGCCCTGAGCTGTAATTCCCACAGGGGCGGCAGCAACAGTCAGTGGATCGCTGGCAATCGTTGGCTGCACGGCCAACTTGATCAGGGGCTGACGCAGAATGGGCAGACGTAAAGTGGCTGCTGGTGTTGTGGACTGTGCCACGACAACAGTGACGAGGCAAGTGGCAAGTGCAAGAGTGTTGAACCAACGCATTTTGGATTACTTGTTGGGAGTTCTCGATTCTCAACTGGTGTCCATTGGCTGCTCTTGGCTGCTTTTATTGCGATTCCATCGGATTGCACGCGGATCCGGTGACCAAATATTGATTTAGCAAATTTCACAATCCACTTGGCAGAGAATCTTGTCGTCTCGTCTGGTCTCACATTATTTGACGTCGACTGAGACAACTATTTGCTTAGCTTGAGGAAAGTTAATAAAGATTTTGTATTTTTTTGGTAGCTCGTCATTAGGACACGAGTTTATTATCCACTTCAAGTGTTTCTTTGTCTTTCACAAAACAAAGCAAACAAATTCGCCATAACTTTTAGAAAGCTGTGCAAATAAATAACTTGCTATAAATTATGAAATCAACTAGACAAGAAACATTTCAAATGTCGTGCAGCACATACTAAACATACCATAAAAAAGATAGATAGAGATAGTATTGTCTGTATATAGTCAATATATTTGAGTTGTAGTGTGTGTGTAGGCTCCCTTGTGATTTGGAATCTAATTCTGTTCGGCAATAAAATACAATTTGGTAATTTGAAAAAGGTTCTCTGTGCGTGTGCCAATTGTTCCCCCGGGCCACTGATTCACATGTTTGAACAGTTGGACGTCAATTTGTGTCATTTGTGATTATAGTACGAGCCCGATCATGGGTGTGTGTAGTGTGTGTGTGTGCACAAGGAGGATTCACAAAGAAATGACTTTAACTAGCGGTTAAATTTATGAAAACTCAACAGGCTTTTGTTAAAGGAATATGTCAACTGCTTGACATACATATATATGGTATACAGATGCATACATATACATATTTTACACAGATCAAGTTTACGACGAGTTTTACAGAAACTTTATCCATGCGGCTGGCTTTGCTTTTCCTTTGCCTTTTGCGTGCTTTAAGCTTCTTTCTCCCTTTTGTACGTGATAGAAAGAATTCTGTGTAGGCGTCAAAAAGAGCAACTGCGATTGGGTATTCAGAACTGAGCAAACGGTATGTCCCATTCATCCTTCTCAAGGAAATTACATGAATGAAGGAATGCTTAAAATAAGTATGGTAAATAAGCTAGAAAATGTTTCTAATCTGGAGCTTCTGGAGCAGAGTTATTTTTAAACCATTTCCAAAGAAGTCTGTACATGAAATGGGAACATTTCTAGGGGGGAGGGGGTTTTAAATGCCAGAAACAGTCGAAATAACAAATATGCTTAATATTCATTTAAAACTAAGCTACAGATAATGTATTTCCATTTGGGATTGACGTCAGAATGAGAACACTTGAGTGGCGTAACTAATATTGTCCAAAAATTATACTAATGTACAATATTCGTTGATAAAAACGCGTTTATCTTATCAGGTAAAGCAACAACAAGCTATGCATATAGTAAGGTTGCATGCTATATACACTACTTCTATATTCATATCGAATATAACTCAAACACAAGGGAAATGCAGAAACAAATGATATATATAGTAGCTTCCTATTCCCTGCAGCAAACCCAAGCCGAGCCAAGTAAAGCCAATAAAACTCGCCACTTTACATATCAGAAGTGGCAGCACCCCCTTGAACCCCCTTTAGTGCTGCCCCTGCCCTGTTGCATGTCTTCTTGTTACTTTGATTGCGCTGCGCCAAGGCCAGCGGCAGTGCCCAGCAGGCAAACAATCTCAGTTTTATGAACCTCTTCGGCAGATAACAAGAAGTAAGGGCAACAAGGAAGCAGGAACAGGCACACAGGGGAACAGGAAGTAAGTGGCGAATGGAAACTGAGAAGTGTGAATACTATTTTCGTTCGGCATCATCATTCAACAGGCTCAGAGTGAATGGACCACTTAAAAGACCAACTTGAGGTTGCCCAAGTCCCATTTAGTTGCGACGTACTTACCAGATAAGAGCAGCTTAGCGAATTGTTTGTTTCACTTCACTAGAGACGAGTTTACTGTACAGTAGAGATAACACTGTGTAAAAGAGATGGTAAACAATTTCTTGCTTTTGTTGCAGGTAAAGTTACTTCTTGCACAAACTAATTGACATGGACAGGAATGGGGGCGCGTTGCTGCGTGCCGTAGACCAGACCAACTGCTTGCCACAACGACAGGATAACCAATGCTAGACGAAACGCCATAGAATGCTACCATATGTTAGCAATTTCGTGTGTGTGTGCGTGCCCCTCCAAAAAAGCTCTCGATACCATTAGGCATCGCCTTCGTGCATCCGTGCTTCGTGTGCGCTTCGGGCGAGAAAAGCTCCCGTGCGTGTCCCTGTCTGTGTCCGTGTTATCAGCATGAGATTACGCTTGCCGCCCGGCACTGTCGGCTGCATTATGTTGATAACGAGGCTGACCAGTAATCTGGACCACGTCTGCAACAAATCACCCCTGGAGGGAATGTGGTACGGGTGGATTGACGTCCGTCCCTACGGCTTTCGCTTTGTGGCAGCCTTCAATTTGAAGCTTGACACCAGACATAGTTCAAAACTTTATTTTATTTTTCGTCTTGCTGCTGTTGGTGTCGGTGCGGGGGGAGGACACGTGCAACACGCTGCAGTCCTTATCAGACTTACCAAGGGGATTTTGCATAATGCACTGTGGGGGATCAACGTGGAGAAGAAGAAGAAGAGAAAGACAACTTGTTGAATTTAATTTGTTAACTTTTATTGAAGCTTTTCTCCCTTGATAATCTCAACAGCTAAACCCTCTCTCTACATTAAGGCACATTCCATTTATAAACACAAAGAAAGGCTAGCTTCGGCATGCCGAATGTCCTATACCCTTGCAGATTTTTGGCTTCAATCTTCTACGATTGTTTCCTATACTCGTTATATACAATATAATGCAACGGGATTTTACAATATTGTTCAAGACCTTATTGCATTAATCTCCTTCGATTGTTTCTATACTCTGTATATATTATGCTATGGAGCTTGACAGCATTGTTCATGGTTTTGTTACAAGATATAACTCAAATCAATGGCTTATACCATTATTTGGGAATCTCTTGACCTTTATCTGATTATTCCTATGAAAACTATATGTTATAGTTATCCGATTTTGATGAAATTTCGTTATAAAATGACTTAGATAATGCCAAATGCAGACGTAGTAATTTAGGTGGCAATATCTTCAAAAATAAAAGAAATCCGCCGATAGGTTGTATGGCAGCTATTTCGATCCGATACGGCTCCTTCTGACTTAGTGTGCAGGAATATGAAGCATGTGCAAAACTGAGGCGCAACAGACGGACACACAGAGAGACGAGAGGGCTAGCTCCATTGCTCTGTCAATGGTGATTCAGAATATATTATATATATAATATATACTTTATAGGGTCACAGATGTCAACAAAGGTGCGTTGCAACCTCTTTGCTAAAATTAATATACCCCCTGCAAGAGTATATGAAAATATAACTCAATAATTTGTGTAAAAATCATGTTTAATCGAACTAAAGAAATAATAATTAGTCACAGTTTAAAAGATAAACAAACTTAAGGTTAACAGGGGCTTAAATCAAACTTATACAGGGAATACTGGGATCCATAAGGGGTGTGTGTACATTGTCTATCAATATAACTCGTACAAGGTGGCGCAACATACAAATAACATTTACATCCGAGTTGGTTGGAGGTTCTTAACTCTCTCTTTCTCTAAACTACAAGTACAATTATCAGGAATATAACATTAACACTAATCTGGGCCGCATTAGTTGTACAGTAGGTATGTATGGCTGTCTTACGCTTGTGGGGGGATTCTCTTAAGTCTATATATATATATATATTTATGTACTATATAAAATGTGTGGGTTGAGCATGCTGCAGTCCACTAATGATGCCGCGTATGCACACGTTTTGTTTTCTGTGTCGTCGGCCAGTCCAGACTGGTCAGCGTTGGTAGCGCGCTATCATTGTGGTTACTGTGGTTGTTGTTGTGATTACTGTGATTACTGTGGTTGTTGTTGTTGTTGCTGCTGCTTTGTTTATTATTGTTGAGCAGCGATGGCGCCTGCAGACTATAGTCGTGTGCCAGTACAATGGGCTGCAACGTGCTGAAGTTCACATGCGGCACCATGGACGGACTGGCGGGTGCATAGTTCAGAGTACGACTTGGATTGGCCACGGGCAGAGGTGATGGTGGTACATTCAGATTGAGGCATTGACCGGCTCTAGAAAAAGAAAACTCGATTAGTCCAAAGATACACACAGAGATCAATTTACAGATTGGGGTGAATGAGCCAATAGAAAAGGTGGAAAACAAAAAGAAAAAGTCAACATGAAATCAACATTGATATTGTTTAATATATCTCGATTCTACTTTGCATCTCATTTGCATCGATTTGTTTGTTTGGTGGAATTTGTGAATGAAAGGAAAGTATTAGGTGCCAACATATTGTATTGACAACGCAGACCTTCGTTTGGCACTTTCGGCCTTGTCGACTGAGCTTGACTTATTTTTTGCTCAGCTTGACTCGCATATTGACTGTCACTAGAGGCAGCTGCTTACTGCTAACAGGGGGAGAACAACAACAACAATGACGGTTATGTATATGCCTTATGTACAGCAAAAGTAAGAAGGATATGCCTTATGCCAATGAAGTTCTGCACTTACCTCTGCTGGGTTATGGTGAACACGGACTTGCTGACAATGCGCTTGCCCGTGTGCCAAATGCGACCGATGTACTTGATCCGTTGTATGGCTATAATGGCCAGGGCGACAGTCCTGCAGAAGAACAAGAAGGAATAAGTATAAGTCATTTAGTAGGAGTAACTGATGAAGGTCGAGGACTGAAAAGGGGGTGGTGGAAGGGGTCTACAGTGCCAACTTCAGCACCTTATTTGCTATGCGTAAGTGGCCAACGATTTTTCAATGCGAGGTGTAATCCTTAAGGAAGGGATGAGAGAAGCTAGCATCTATATCTTCTCTGTTATTGAAGCGACCACGAAAAGAATCAGCTCGCGTTTGGTTGTTGGAACTGCCTATAGATTCACTTTCCTGACTACCTGATCTTACATCCAAAGCAACGAACTGACAGACAAGCTAGTGAGGACAGGCTCATCTGCTTAGTTGATTGGAACTAAATCTGTTTCTGGTGTAGGATAGTCCACTGTATCTTCCGTGGTAAAAACTTAGGCTAATGGGATAACCCAACGCTACTGGCTGTTTACATATTATGCGGCAGCCCAAGGAGTTTACGAATCACTTGGTAAAGAACCACTTTGCTCTCCAGGATGTAATGGTCACAGAGGTAGCCAACAAACAGATGAAGATCAGCCTACACAGGGTGAACTACCACCTAGTTAAGATACGTCTACATTCGAATACAGAGTGTAGACTCTTCGAAGAAGATGACTAAACTACCAAGTACATTCTCAGACACTGTCCAGCCTTAATATGGATGATGGGGGAAACGTATGCACATGGAAACCACAGTTCCTATGCAGATCGTTTACTTCTCGTTGAAATATCTGTTATGTTTCATAGGGAAGCAGAACAGCTTTTGCCAGACTAGGGCGGGACTAAAGGGACCTTCAGGTACAAAAAACCGACCCTGGTTGCAGTACTGCACCATTTTCTTCTACGGGAGACTCCCATCTACTAATCATAATAAGTACTGCACTCACTTGAACAACTTCCTCTTGGTTAGCCGCGGCGGAGTGACCTTGGTGGCGCTGCCTCCGGCAAGTGTTTGCAACGCCAGCTGCTCACTCGCCTGATATCCCTCCAGGGTAAGCTTAAGGTAACGTTTCTGATACACCAGCGCCTTGCGATGGCTCTCGACACGTAGATAGCGACCGAGCAATTGACGGCAACGTTCCTCCAGCTCAGCCACGTTGGCGTTTGCATTCGTTGCACTGCCCAATTCCTCGCACTTCTTCTGCAGCGCAATCCGCTCGCCCACAAGGTACTGCACCGTCTCAGCCATCTGGCGATTCTCCTGGGTGTTCTCCGCCAGCAACGTATTGATCTCCTTCATCTTCTGCAGAAACTGTGTGGGCACTGTGTCCTCCGTGCTGCTGTGAGCCAAGCGATCGTTGGCCTGAGCCAAAGCCTCTGTCAATTTTGCTTCACGTTGCCCCGAACGCGTGACATCAAAGCGCAACTGTGTGATCTTCTGCTCCAGGCTGCTGCGCGTGGACTCCGCCACAAGCAACTTGGACTTGAGCTCGTGTATCTCTGCCTGCAGCTTGGCCTGCTCCTGATGCTGTCGAGCACGCGTGTTGGCACGCCTCGTCTCCGACTCTTGCAGCGTGACCATGCGAGATTCCAAGCTCTGAATCTCATTGGCTTGCAGTGTGAGGCGCTCATTGAAATGCTCCAGTTCCAGCTCGGCGGACTCCTTGTCCCGCGCCAACTTATCCATCTCCTGCTTAAGGCGCTCGCAATAGGCCACACGCTCCTGCAGCTCCTTCTCATAACGCTGACGCTCTCGTTCGCTATTCCTTTGCGCATCCGCTGATCTCTCCCGCTCCCGTTCGTTCTGTGCCGTCAGCAGCTTCAGTTCGCTGCGTAGTCTATCGCACAGCTCTGATTCGAAATCTGCTCGAGGGGATTTGCGTGGTGAATCTGTGGGGGATTTCAGCAGCAAACTACTGCGTCGACTTTCCGCACGCTGCAACGAGGTGAGCTGTGTCTGGAGTCGCTCGCAACGTTCTCTCTCCATGTCCAGCTGCTTGTGCAGCTCGTCCTCTGCCTCGAGCACAGCTTCAAGGCGCTTTCGCATTGCCTCAATGATGAGCACATCCTGTTCCTGTATCTCCTGTGAGTGCTGCTTCTCGCCAAGCAGCTCCTTGCTCAGCGTTTCGGTCTGCTCACGCTCCACGGCCAATTGAGCACGAACTGCCTCCAACTGGTTGAGCAACTCCCGTTCTCCCGTAAAGTTCTCATCATCTGTGCCGTGTCCATTGCCCGGCAATGGCACTGAGTCCGTTTGCACCTCCTTCTGGTGCAACTTATTGTCTAGATTGTTCTCCTCTTCGCTCTCGATGGCCTTCAATATATTCGAGTCCAGTTGCGCGGAGTAGTTCAGTTCCTTCTCCACTTGCTGTGCAATCTCATCCACAGAGTATTGCTTTGAGCTATGCTCCGTTTGCCTAAGCCGCTCCAGCTCTCGTTCCAGTGTCTTAACCTGTTGCTGCAACTCCTCACTGCGCTCCAGAGTCGTTTGCAGCTGCGTCATCAACTCACGATTGCGCTCGGACTTGGCCTTCAGCTCCACATTGAGTGCCTCCACTTCTCTCTTGCGTGCCGCAGCCATGTCCACCTGCACATGTTGGCACTGTGCATGCGCCGCACTCACCAGATTGAGCTCCTTGCGCAGTGTCTCACGATCGGCAGCCTCCTGTGCAGCAGACTCTAGAATTTGGTGCTCCAGCGATTCGATGCGTAGTCGATACTTTCTCTCGCTTTCCTCGTACTCGTGCAGCTGCTTCTGCTGCTTTTGCAACTGCTGTTTCTCCTTCGCCAACTGCTCTTGCAACAGCGTAATGTTCTCTTCCAGTTCCTTCTTCTGTCGCTGCTTTTCCCCTTCCAGTGCTGTCAATCTTTGCTTGAGATGTTGCAACTCTGGCGAGGCAACGGCTTTGGGCAACTCAGGTGTCTGCATCATAAGGCCGGGCGTCTTTATTTTCGAATCCTCTGTTAGATTGGAGAAATCAATCTGACGTGGCACCAATCCTGGCGTCAATCCCCCACTGCTCTGTGCTGTCACACCCAATGCGTGAGGATCCTGGAAATAATGTGGATGCTCGAATGTGTTGGCAGGATGTGCCATCACAAAGCCACTCAAGTCCTCAGTGCGTTTGTATGTCAGGTTCGCAACAGCTTCCTTGGAGGTTTCCTGTCAAAGGGATAAGAAGAAGACGAAGACATATGTAAGACAACCCTTTCTCTCTATCTCTCTCTCTTTATCTACTTACCATTGTCTGATGCATGAAGACGCCCGCAGCTTCGGGCAGCAGCTGAAGTGGCGCATTCGGACTGCGCATTGTGGCACGTCTGTCCACATCCGGCTCGGGGAACTCTGTTATGGAACCGATGTCACTCAGCGTGCGTGCACTGTGCTGCTTGCCACTTGCATCCTGTTTTCCTGGCGCCGGCGAGGACACCTGACTGGCATCCTTTGCCGCCAGCAGCTCACGATCTCTTGCCTCGAGCTGCTCGTGCAGATGATCGATCTCGTCGTTTTTATCGGCCAACATGGTCTGCATTAGATCGGGCAGTGATAGACGATTCACCATCTCTGAGCGCATCTTCTCCCGCAATATAAGCAACTCATTGTTCTTCTGCTGCAGATCAGCCTCCAAGCGCTCAACAAGGCTACGATCGGGCTGACTACGCTGTGCAAGATCACTCTCCAGTCGCTTGATCTCATCCTTGCTGCGATGCAGTTGCTGTTGCAGTGTGGCCATTTGTTTGTCCCGTGCTGTCAACTGTTCATTCAGATCCCGCACATCATTCTGCAGCTCATGCACGCGTGTATTCAGATCGGAGGTGCCCACACGATGCAGTTGCTCGGCACGCAGTCTCTGATCATCCAGACGCTTGTTCAGCGCACTAATACGTTCCGTCTGCTCATCCATGCGACCCTGCAGTGTATCGCGCTCGTGCTGCAACTCCTGTAAATGGAATGAAGACTCGATTAACTAGATGTAAATGTATCTGTTTCTTTCTGCAGTCAACGACCGACCACTTGACCGCAGCGCTCACCCTGTACATCCCCAGCTCCAGCACCCACTATCCCCTCTTTCATCTCTTTTAACCCTACCAACCGACTCCAATTAAAGCAAATTGAAAGCATTCAAATGATGCAGCACAGATGACGTTGCTGCAAGTGCATAAGTAACTGTATCTGTCTCTGTCTCTGTATCTGTATCTGTATCTGTGGCTATAAATGTATCTGCAACTGATGGAGCTGTATCTGTGTATCTGTGCATTATTTGCAGCTTGTGTTGTTTACACAGCTTGATGCGGGTGCAAATCGCAAACTGTGAACTACTTGTGGCTCCTCCTCGGGGTGCACAACAAAGAAATTTATTCAGGCACACGCGCGCTACATTACACGTAGGACTTTTGTGGCATGCAACGCGTGTGCTGTAAGCTCATTCAGTATGCGTTGCACATAATGTGACATGCTTACAGCAATTGCAGCAGGTGCAACATGGATTTAGTTGAGGAGGTGCCACGCGTATCCTCAAATGTGGCACAAGCTGGGTGCATTAACAGGGCTGGCTAGCTATTTTTGACTAGGGCTGTGCTACTTTTCATGCCACACGCATAAATAGGAAGACATGGACTATATTTGTTTATGCTTTATCTATATATAATACATATATGTATGTATGCAAAGAGTTATAAACAAGTACAATAATTCTTTGCATTTGTATATCTAAATTGTCTGCCTGGCCTTGTCTAAACTCATCAAACAGTCTGACAAACGGACAACAATGTTGTGCACAACACACACACGCACACACATACACACACACACACATTTACATACGCACATAGTATGCATTTGTTATGGTATTATTTATTTATATAAAGCAATTGTTCAATTGCCACTCACTTGAAGTGGTGCCATGCCAAAGTTGAACGCGTTTTTTAAGCGCAAACACATTTCGCCCTGTGCCGCACTCCGAATTATGATTGTTTAATTATTAAGTTTTAATTGAATATTTGTCGCTAATAGAACAACAATAACAACAGCGCAACAATAAACATTTTCACGACGCGTTGCCGCAGACATTCGGATGTCAACTGAGGCAATGCGAGGCCAGTAGTGTGAAGAGCAGCAGCAGCATCGGAAGCGATGCTCTGTGCCAGAATTGAAATTTACTGATCAAGAATGGGGCCATCAAACTGTAAGGATAGCAGTGTGCACAGTGCACATTAAACTGTTAACTTAACAGCTCTGCAGTAGCTGAGACTCGAACTATAGTCATTAGTAAACACATTAACAGCACAAGCAAGCAATGTAAACTGTTATGTTCACCACAACTTGCGTTGTTAATTTAGCTGAGACAGAAACACATTAACAGCACAAGCAATTAATGTAAACTGTTATGTTCACCATAACTTGCGCTGTAAACTAAGCTAAGCCATAAACAATAGCCAGGAACAAAACCATTATCAGCCATGTAAACTATGCAGTTCACCACTGTTAAGTTAACGGCAGTGTATTATCTAAGGCTCCAGCCATATACTGTAGCAAAAAACATTTTTACCACAATCAATGTAATATGTATAATGTAGATCATTATACTCGCTGTTAGTTTAACAGCAGTGTAGTAGCTGAGTCTCAAACCGGAACCAAAACCATTATCAAAGTTTCACGCATTCGTACTCACCACACACGCAGTGCGCATTTGCGTGCATTGCATTTCCAGATCCCGCACACGTTTGATGGCAGCTTCCTCGACTCGTGAATGCCGCTCCAGCTTCTCTGCGACACGTTGCACACCCTCCACGGTGAGAGAGTGCAGAGCAGGTGAACTTGCAGCAGTTTGTGCAGCTGTTGCAGGCTTGCTGGCACCATGAACGGAAACATCCTCGGTGGCACTGAGGCTGCACGAATTGGAAGCTGTATTTGAATTGTGCAGCGATTCCAGTGTCTTAGTCTTCTGCTCCAGTGTGCCCTCAATGTCGCGCAGTTGCTCCGTCACCTGATTGAGCACTATGCTCTGCTCTGCCGAGGGTAATCCCTGCTGCACCTTGTCCTCCAGCTGACGTATGCGCTCCTGGTAGCTCCCACTTATGTCTGTCTTCAAGCTGTGCACCTCCTGCTGCAGTGCATCATTGGAGCGCATTTGTACCTTCACATAATCCTCCAGCTGTCTGGCCTTCTCATCGAGCACTTGCTCGTTCAGCGCCTTCGTTTGCACCTGTGTCTCCAGCTCCGAGATTATCTCGCGCAGCACAAAGATCTTGTCTATCGATGCCTTCAGTTCCACTTCGAACTTATCGCGCTTACCATTGGACTCGGCGAGCTGCTGGTTCACCTCACGCAGTTGTGCCTCCAGCTGAGCGTACTAAGGAAAGGAATGACAGTTAATTATTGTTTTTCAAGAGACTCAAGAGACTTGAGGATCATTTAAGTGTGCGTGAGTAGAAAGAGGATCATGAATGAGATTCGGATTAGGTGACACTTACGTGCTTCTCCTTAACTAGCCTCAACTTTTATGTGTTGCGGTGCAATTCAATTTTGGAGTGTGTGGTTAGTTTTCAAGAATAGATTAGGTTAGTGTGCGCATGCAAGAAAGTTCGATTAGAGGGGGGAAAGGATTAATTCACATTGAAACACTTAAACTTAACTAAAACTCATAATTCCAGTTTCTATAACATATAACATCAATGATAATCGTATTTAAATTAACAAAATTATAAAGTTACCTATAAAATACACAAATATAAGAAAACCACTCAGGAATTAACAGTAACATGAAACAAACAGTTTGTTGTAAAAGAAGTAAAGAATAGAAACATTGGAAGATACATATAGTATATATTACCAATAAGTAGCTGACATTTTTAAAGAATATGTAAAATTTGAGAGCCCCTCGCCACTTAATGTATTTATGCTATAAATACATCGGCACAAGTTTACGAAAAAGCTATATATGTATGTGTATATCCACTATAAGTATACATATAGTATTCATACACACTTATCCAATACGTCTACGTATAGCAGACAATCATGCTGCCCTTGACTCCGTTCTAAACAAGAAAAATTATAGTAAATATTCCCCCACCAGCAGGAAGCATCATTAGGGGCCGTCAGGTTAAATGGAATTTTGTATTGTACATAAAGGAAATGAACACGTGCAGTCATTAATTGTTGCTTATAACTAAAAATCTCATAAATTCTTGAAGGCAGTTCAATTTTGAATAGTCTTGTGCAAGGCAGGTGTAAATGTGCGAAACAGCCAAGGAAATATTATTATATTATCATTATAAAGCGTGCGAGGTAGGAAGAGTTGTGCATAGGAGTGTTTTCACCTACTTAACCTAGTTAAAAGTACCATAAAAAGTCAAGTAGAAGAAGAAGAACTAAGCCAAAAATTCAACGAAACGAAACAAAGAAACCAAATTCAGAATAACAAAAGAAACCAAATCCCAAAACAGATGGCAAATCCATTGGCCAGTGGATACTTGAACTCACCTCCTCAGAGGCATTGGCAAAAGAGCTGCGCTCCTTCTCCTTGTCGCGCAGCTGCGATTTCAGCAGCTCAATCTCGCGCTGAAACTCATCGCGTTCCTGTTCGCGTTCGGCTGCCTGTTCCTCCAGGAATTGCCGTGTCGCCTTCAGCTGTTTGTCAGCGGTGTCGATCTGTGTCAATCGGTGGTGGTTGTGGTAGGGTTAGCAAGATATATAGGGGAAATAATGACCTAAGTAAGGCTCTGCTAACTTGGCTTACAACTAAACTCATTTTGGGTATATATAGATATTTTAGTGATCATGCGTTTAGCACTCAATAGAATTCGGATTGATAGAGGACAGAGGGGGAAACTTAAGAGTGCAACTTACCTGAGACTGCAAATCTTCCTTCTCCTTTTTGCCCGACTCCACCACCTTGTCACCTTCGCGACAGAAGTCCTCGATCATCTGCAGCAATAGAACTGTAGAATTCGCGCTGTCCTCTGATTTCTTCTGTGTTGGCGAAGTCAGTAAGTGTCGCGCTCGCTCCTGTAGCTGCACAAAGCTTGCCGAGGATTGATCCAAAGTTTGTGGGCTCTTCATATCTCCCAGGCCATAACCCTCGGCATAATCTGTATGATTTAGCGAGTTCAACTGCGACAATTGATCGCGTAGTGCCTGCAACTCATGACCCAACACTGCATTGCGATCGATTGTATTGGTCAATTGCTGCTGCAGTTTCTGGCGATCAGTTTCCGATTTGATGAGACGATTCTTCAGTTCCACAAGCTGGAAACTCAGCTCGGAGGCATTACCGCCAGCTTGTTGTTGCAGATCCACCGGCAATGAGCTGTGTGGCTTATTCATCTGCATGCCATGCGTGGTCTTGCGCAGATGCGCCACGCCAAGATGCTGATCATTCAGGGAGTTTGTGCGCAGGAATTTATGCAGCTGCAGTTGTGCCGTCTCCAGTGGAGCTGTTGTCTTCAGGCCATCCTCGGCCTCACAGCACTGCTCGTGCTCTTGTTTCTCTGGCTCATCCAATTGATCTTCAGCCTCTGGAAGATGAGGTCTATCCAAATCCTCAGAGAGCTGCAGTAAGTAGGCAGCCTCTGATTTCAAACGTTCCAGGCAATCGCCCAAATCAAAGTCTTCGCTGTTCTCCTCGGAGACTTTGTTATCAATGAACTGCACTAGGCTGGGATCCTCCACCACTTCCAGTAGACTGTGAACATCGGGAACTAATCGCAGCTGCTTGGCGTTGTTGAACGAACTGCTCAACGTTGGTTCCAAATCCTCCGCTGTTTCCTGGCTGCGATTTTGAGCCAAGATGCGCTGCACTTCCTCAGAGAGTGTGGCATTCAGATCATCCTCGCAGTTGGCAACGCACTTGGCCAAACGGCAGAGCACGCTGCGGAAACTCTTTGACAATTCACGCAAACCATCGCGTTCATTTATTATATTCTCCAAGTCCCGAGCAGAGTCGAAGGTGAGATGCCGTTTGGTTTTGCGGTTGAGTTGTTTCTCATATTCCAGTTTTATCCGCGACATCTGCAATAATGCATTTATATATATTAATATATAGATCAGTTCATATAATAAGAGTTAAAAGAGCGTACCTCGTCGGCATGTTTAATATTCAGCTGGGTAATCTCCAATTGACTCTTCGCTGTGAACTTCTCTCGCAGCAGTATCAGCTCCTTGGGCCAGTGCTGGTCATCGACTGTGCTCTCCGATAGCAAGCTCTGAAAGAAATATTGAAACAACATGTGTTAAAATCTGTTGCAACATTCGGATGCAGACACAGTTGTTTGCCCCCTTAAAAAACGGGCTAACTTTCCCAGAATATCGAAGGAAACCAAAGTCTTTTCAACAGATCGCCATATAAATATTTAGTGATCGTTCTTCACATTCAAGCAAAATATTTACATGTTTATATCGGGGAAATGATTTTGAACTTATACGCGCGCTGGAGCGCTAATGCAGCATGACAAGCGAGGAAATCGTCTGCCAGCATCGTCCAGCTATATTTGTTTATAAAGCCAAAGGGATCGTATCCCATACACATTGCACTTTGAATGATTCTTTTGCTGTTGTGGTGGAGTGTGGAGCACACATAATTCTTAATAAAAAGAGGGAAGGGATAATCAGAGTTCCTGCTGATTTCAAAATTAAAGCGAGTGTGACGAATCAAATAAAGAGAGAGAGAGACAACGAGAGAGAGAGAGAGGAAGAGGCAAACTTGGTGCCTTATCTGTGATGCTGAGGTCGTGCTCTTAGCTGATTAATATATTCCACCAGCATCATCATCTGCGAATGCTGTTTACTCGTAAACACTTCTATATAGTATTCTTCTTCATCTTGTGCAGTGACAGAGAGAGAGAGAGGGAAAGGGAGAGAGAGAGCGAGTACAAGCTACTCCCCAGTTTTAAGACTTCGTATGAAACTCCCTCAGTCAATTTCAATTAAAAAATAATTATAAAACTCTTGATAATGTGAAAACAGATAGCATTATTTGTCAGTTGGGAACAGTCCCGAAACTGCATTTCGTTAAGACTTTAAACATGCACATGCAGAATGAGTACGAGTGCACGAAACCGAGTCGAGTGTCGTCTTAAAAATAAACCAACATTTCCAAAACAGGCACCAAAATAGCATCACAACTTTTGCGCCTCTCAAACCAAAATAACATGCCATGTTGGGACGACCGACCTGTCTAAGGAGTAGTATTTATGCTTTTGGAAAAGGGCAACGACTCTTCTCTACTTCTTGAACGAATCTCTTGTCAAAGTGTTTAGATTTTGACGGTAAGACCACTCAGAGACTTTGATGAATACGTAAATAATGGGTATCCAGAGAAAATGTGTATAAAATATATTTTCAGACATGTTTTTCCAAAGAAGCAGAACTTCCCAAAAAAACAAAGAAATTTGCGTATAGAATGCCGGAATCTTTTGCGTTTTAGCCTTGATATTTATAAAAACGGCACGTGCTCATAGATATTCAAACGGCTATGATCAAATTGATCTGCATGATCGAAACATTAAGTTATACATATATTATATATTATATTATACTTTGTACATGAGTCAATCGTTCGATTAATTTTCAATATTTTGATGGAAATTCAGACTTGCTTTCAATAATATTGTATAGACCGTATAATAATGGTATTACTCTTACTTCTTTATTGCTGTTTTCAAATCCAAATATCCTTTTTATATGCATGTAGCTGGTATTATCATAGTCTCTTCACAAAGAAAGACGCTAAGCAAGAGCCGTTAAATTTGAATTCTTGCCGATTCACTCTCAAGATTCACACACACATTTATTTTATTTGCGTGCTCCCAAGTTGTTCATAATTTCACTTAATATTCACCATAACAACCCAATTAATAGTCTTTTTTTTGGCACTTTTTTCCGTTATACATAAATCATTCAATGATCTGTTGGACACATATGTTAATGTACTACGTACATACGTATGCATGTATGTATGTTAGTTTTTTATTTATTTATATGATTGTCTGTTCTCTCTGTCAGAGTATTTATATATGGCACTGTATGACACTGTCTGACACGCACGCACGTCCGCCTTGAAGTAACGGAAAAGACTGAGCAGATAGCGCCGTCGGGCAGGCAATTTAATGAAGATCGGCAGCAGGCCCGGATCGCTGAGCGAAAGAGAGCACGAGAGCGCAATGAGAGTGTGGGCAAGCAGTGCAAGTATGTGTTGCACTGCTTGCTTCCGCTCTCACACTCTCCCACTCTCTCTCATCAACCACCCTCTCTCGCTGTCTGCGTGTTTAAATTAATTTGAATTTATGTCCGTTAATTTCGTACACTACGCAGAGCATTATTACGCATATGCAATCGTGTACGTGCATGCATACAATGCGTATGTGTGTGTGTGTGTGTGGGAGTGTGTAAGCTGCATCTCTTCACACTTCCAAATATACAAACTGTTGATGGAGTTGATTAATTCTAAGCCCAACCACCCTCTCGCATTTCCGGCCCGGCTTTATTATATCTTTATTATCTTCAGCCAGACTTCAATTAAAGAAGAAATAGAAGTTTGTTTATGGAACTGCAAGCACATGTTGCCTCTAATATTGTATACAGCATCTATAGCACATATTTAGAAACCCCTCAAAGAAAATACGACAAATTGTCAACCTACAAAAATTGCAGAATGTCTGCCGAAATTTTGTTGGCACACAAAAAACTGATTTGTTTATATGTATACAAAGTGAGATACATATAGAAAGATATGTGGGCTCTTAAGTGGAACACAAACTTAGTTGAGCACTGCGCTAAATTCATATTTAAATCAAGTATTTAATGAAACGTTCAATTCACCCCAGATATGCTGAGGTTACCACACAAAATCAGGTAGATCTCTGTAAATAGTAGAGCTATAGTCATGAAATTTGCTAGGTGCAGGCATTAGATATAGAGCTTCACCTTCTCCTCACACATCATATAAATTCCTCTCCATTCATTGAAGATAAATCGTAATACAATAAAGAAAGTGCCAACATACATATGTCAAAGTTCTATTGGGATCGTTTAATATCAAGCCTTATAAACCGGGTTTAAAGAGGGTTGAATTTACCTTAACTATACTGAATTGTCTAGGTATTCAGACGAAAACAAACGAAAAGCCATACGAATTGATATGTGCAGGCATAACAAACCCAACTTCATGTTCTTGTCTCACATCATTTAAATTCCTCTCAATTCATTGAAGATAAATCGGAATACAATAAAGTAATACTAAAAGATACTTCAATCTCTCAGATCAGGTATATCTGTAGCCATGAAATTTGTTATCTGCAGGCCTAACAAATCCAAGTTCATATTCTTCTCCCATACTATATCAATTTCCCTTAATTCATTCTTAAACAATCGATACACAATAAATAAACTGCCAACATATGTCAGAGTTCGATTGCGATCGTTGGCATTGGCCTTATAAATAGCAGCTGGGGTCAAAGTGCAGCCCTCCAATAATTACGCTGAAGATCTTTCGCTGACTATACTATAATGATGCCATGCTAGCTATAGTATTTGCTTTTTGAATGGCCACACGCTCAGTCAAAAGATCTTGGCATGCGCCAGCGTAAAACTAATTTTGCCTGTTTCGATTTTCTCTCTCTCTCTCTTTTTTTTTTTTGGCAAATTGACAAAGTTTTTCCTTGTGTTTATCGCCTGGCTGCGTGCGCCATGAACGCACAACAAAAATAATCTTGTGTGCACAGGGAAAGTTAGGTGAATCACACATATTGCATGCAGAGATTAGCGCAAGTTGCAATTATAGCACAGAGGAGGCGCTTGCCACACCCTCCCTTACCTGTATCTGTTGCTCCAGCTCGTGGGCCATATCCTGACGTGCCAGCGCCAGTTGCTCCTGCAAGCGACGTTCGTACTCCTCAATGATGCGTTGTATAACTTGCGATTCGTTCTTGCAATTCAACTCGTCCTCGTCGATAATGATCAGCGATTGGTTGGGATTTTCGGCAATGGGCGACGGCGTCGGCTCGTCTTGGCAGGTACGCGACGTTTTGGGTGTAGAGGGCTGGGTGTGTGCAGGCAGGTTAGTGTTGTGGGTGGTGGCGAGGCAGGTGGGCAGGTAGTAACAGTTGGTGTTATTGAGTTGTAAGTAAACAAACAAGAAAGAACATGCAGTTAGCAATTAGTCGAGAGAACGAGGCTAAGTGCACGCGGAAATAAACAAGCTATTTCCTTACCAGGTAATCATCATCAGCCTGATGTCGCTCGTAGAAACGTAGTCGGTCTTTCACCTTGTTGAGTTGCTCCTCGTGCATGCGCTTCAGTTCGTGTATGTGCGTCTGATAGAAGATCTTTAAATCGGCAATCTCCAGATCCAACTGTGCAGACATGAAGGAATTATTATACAAACAATTCAAAAAGAAAGGCATTCCAAAGGTTTTATATTCTTGCAGTTTTTTAACTCATCTGATAGTTTCTATACTACTTTTATATCATGGTGCAGAACTGAAAAATATTGTATGTATTTATTCCAATCGCTATATAAATACATATAACATTTTATTTATATGTATACAAATCTATAGAGTCCAGACGAAGACCAGTCTCATCAAGATAGTTTCAAAACTAAAATTAGTATAATTTGCGTTGCAACAGACAGACGAACGGACAAACAGACATGAGTATATCTACTGCTCCTATATCTACTCCTACTCCTGTTGATACTGATTCAGAATAGATACGTATATTTTAAAGGGTCAGATATGTCTCCTTCTGTAAATTTCGCCTCCTGGCCAATAATCATATACCCTCTGCAAGGCTATAATCAATGAAAAAAAAACTCACCGTCTCTTTGGCCTCCTTCTGTGTATTGCCTAAGGTATCCAAGCCGCTCGGTGTAATCTGCCTATGACTTGGACTAAGCAACAGTTCGGCACGTTTACGCTTGCGCGGGGATGGCTCCTTAAGCGGCGATATCTCCTCGGGCAGTGGATCTACTTCAGAGCACTCTGACGAGCTATCACCTCCCAGACGCTGCGACTTATGCGAGAACACATCGTCGGAGAACTGTTTCTCCAGATCGGCGCAACGATGTTCGAAGTACTTGCGCAGCTCCTCCATCTGCTTGGCATGTGCTGCCTGCTGCTGTTGCTCGCTCAGCAGCTTATCGCTTTCCCAACGCTCTTGACTCTGCTTCAAATCCCGTGCACACTCATCGCGACACTCCGTCAACTTTTGTGTCAAATAATCATCGAATTTACGCTGCACCAGCACAAATGGACGCAGCTCGCCAGGAAGCAGGCACTTCTGGAACTGTTCAATTTGCTTGCTGAAGGCAGGAGGCCATTCGGGTGGCAATGGCTGCACACCCAAGTCCTCGTGAAGCAGCGCCGTCTGTCGCGGCACAGACAATTGTCGCTCCCGCGAACTACGCGAGCCACGTTCCTCGTGATCCGTTAGATAGTTGCGATCCAGCTCATCTTCGCTTTCGCTGATTAGATCCATGGATATCTCCGAGATGCGCTGCCCTTGATCGGGCCAGCCACTGTTGCGCTTCACTGTCTCAATGGTATCCTGCAGTTGCTTACGCAACGCTTGTACCTCGCCACTCAAGCGATCCGCATCCGATTGCAGTTCTCCACGCACGTTCAGCGACTGTTGCAGGGAGTCCGTCAGCTTGGCGATCATGTCATCACGACGGGAGAGCTCCACGTAGATGTCAAGCGTCTGTGGAGCAGGGAGATATTAGATTAATATATATAAATTTTGTAGATCGTTGATGACTTACGGGTGCACCGAATTCCTCTTGGAATGTACGATATTCCGTGGAGTTGGTAACCAACGAGCTGCTGTCACGTGCCGACGCCGGGCCTGCACTGGACTCGCGTGCCGAAGTAGGTCCCGCACTGGATTCGCGTCGCGCTGCCTCCAGCTGCAGATTAAGCGAAGCCAGGCAGGTGTCCTTGGTCTCTAGCTGTGTGTTCAGCTCCTGCACTTTGGCCTCCAGCTGCCGCAGCATATTCAAACTGACCACACTGAAACTGCAGCCTCCGCCGGCAGCCTTGCCACCCGGCAGCAATGTCTTGGATTCTTCCAGCGACAGCGACTGCGGCTCCTCTGCTGTGGTGCTAAGCGAGAGCATCCTCTCGCTCTCCTCAGTGATATCCTCCAGTACATCCTTACTGAACTCGTTGAGCGGCACACGCTCCATTTGCTTTAACTCCTGCCCGGAAAGGGCAGCACTGCCCTCCTCTGTGGGCGACGCTCTGGCTGCGTTCTCGGCTTGGTTCTGCTGTTGCTGTTGCATGGTCATGAGACGCAACTTCATCAGCTGCAGCGCATTCTCTTCATCTTCATCTTCCTCCATTGCCTTGGGATCTAGTTCCAGTATAGTTAACTCCAGTGATTCTGGCTCCAGATGCAGCGTTTCCAGCACCTTGGTCAGTTTTGGCTCGATCAATTGAGGTTGCTGCACCGGAGGCAGCTTCAAGGTGACAACTGTTCTCACTTCCTGTTGCTCCACAACATCCAGATCAGTTACCATCTCTAATTTCTGTGACACCGTACGCTGAGAACTGCTGACAATGGCATCCTCACCATCGTAGGTTATTTCTATAGACTCATTGGTGGCCATAATCTCCTCCATTGAATGATCCTGTTCACCTGTGTCCAGTTCACTCTCCTCCACTCTCACACTACTGAGTGCCGTGCTATCAGCAGCTGGCTGATCTTGACTTGGTGGCTCCAACTCAGTTGCCGAGGCTGATGTGACATGCTGTGGTTCATCTCCGATATCTGATACATCATCTGTGGTGCTCTGATTGCTCAGACTTGGCTCACCTTCTTCACCCTCAACGACGTCGTCGTGCCGTGAGTGAACCACTTGTTGCCGCTCCAAAGGTAGACTGATGTCAAAGTCATCATCTTCGTTTTCCGCCTCGACATCTTCTTCAGCATCCACTGAGGTTGATGTCTGATCCTTTGGACTGACTGGCACATAATCCTCATCACTTTCATCATCTTCTAGAACCAGAAAATGCTGCGCCAGCTGTCCACCCGAGAGCTGTGCATCATCTATGCGAAATTTGTTAGCCTCTTCCTGCTCCTGCTCCTCTTCCTCTTCTGCCTCTGTGCTGTCAACTTTGGCAGTTTGTTGGGATTGTTGCAGTGATGAAGACTCTGGTCGGGCATATGGAGCCGCTTCGCTTAGTGGCAGCTGTTCCTCCACTTCGCTTAGCTCAATGGCCTCCTCAATGTCCTCCTCGATGCTGCTGCTGGTGGTGGTGGTTGTTGTTGTCGTTGTGGTTGTGGTTGCTGTTCCTGTAACCATACCCAATCCATCGCCGCTGTTAGTGGCCTCACTCCTTGTGGTCGTGGCAGTTGTTGTTCCTGTTTTTTGTTGCTGTTGTTCAGCCATTTCAATTGTCATGGAACTTGTGGGCTGCTCAATGCTAAACGAGGAAATCGTTTGATCGTCCTCGGTGAGGCTGAGATTATTCTGTTGCCTCAGCAGCTCAGCTGTATCAGTCGATGTGACTGCGTAGGGAGTGCTGCTTGAACTGGAATTGGAGCCAGTAGTAAAGCTGCTGCGCGAGATTATAAACGTGTGCGTTGTGGATCTGTCATTGGCATCGGAGCTGCTATCAACGTTATCGCAATCCGTTGAAGCTGCGTCGGCAACATGTTGAGCTGCCTCTGATGTTGCTGCCTCTGCTGTTGCTGCCTCTGCTGTTGCTGCCTCTGCAGTTGTGGTTGCTGCTGTTGGCTTCCGCAACACAAAGTTCAATGTTGGTATGAACTCAACATCAAAATGTTGTGCAACACGTTGTGTTGCCTTGTTGTTTCCACCAGCTGCCAACTGTGTGTGTAGTTGATATGTTACAGAGACTGCTGATGCCTCCTCCTGCTGACCGTGCTCCTCTTGGTATTGATCTGCCTCCTCCTTTTCAGGCGCTTCGATAGCCTTATAGAAAGCGCTGCCGCTGCTGGTGCGTAGCAGAGATGTGATCTGCAATGGGAGAGGGAAAGAAGAGAATTAGATATGGATAGATAGTTCAAATTCAATTAAATATATATAAAATATAGTATAACTTTATTATTCTAAATTTGAATTATTGGTGATAATTCCCTTTAAAGCACACAAAGATATCTAAAAACTTTTCTGTATATTTAAATATTTCAATTAAACAGACTTAAAGAATGCAAATAAGGATTGAATATTTCTTATAAATATTTAATATAATTACTTTCCTTTTAGGGTTTTTGTTCCCAAATATTATTAATTCATTCGCTTTTAATTTGTAAGTACATTTCATTTTGTAGAATCAATTTTTAAATAGCCGATTAATCATAGTTATAATTGGATCTTTCTCTTAAAATCTTAAAAGGCCTTAAGTTTCCCACCAAGTTTGAAAACTTTACTACATATATATTTCGAACGTTTCTATTATGCAGACCTATAATTGTACAGACTTACATATATTGTTTGATCAGAAATGCACTAAATATGATATAGTTTAATTGTAGAGTTTTCTAGATTTAATTTCAATTTAATGTGCAACTTATATATTGTAAATATTTCATTTATGCAGAGTTAGAAATAGTGTATACTTCTTCTACTTACTAATCTGTCTAGTATACTTAGTTCTTGCCTATTGAAATACTCCTAAACTTTAATTAGACAAACCAAATATATCAACCATATCCACCCTATCAAGAGCCCACTGTACCTGGGATATGTGCATCTTGCGAGCGTCTCATGCCCGACCTGGCCGACTTGGCAGTGTCTCTTGTCTGTCGCCCGCAGCCCCAATATCATTTCGATATTCATTTTCGAAACGATGTCAACGCCAACAACAACAATGCAACAACATTGTCGAGGCACAATGTACGAGGTGTATTTTGATTTTCAGGATTATGGGGTTATGCGGCACATTAACATTGCCTATGCGAGGGATTTGAAGAAAGCAGGTTGCACACACAGAGCATCAGAGACAGCCAGATCAGTGACTAGCTCAATGATCAGCCCCGCTGAGGCAACATCTCTCTGGCCAATTGACCCGAAACTGACACTACGACGACGTGAGGCAAATCAAGTAATTATTAGCGGACCACCGCACACCCCCACCATCTGTTTCGGCCTCGATTCGGGTGCCATTTGATGGATTGCAGCTGGTGCTACTGTGGGCAGCATCAAGTTGCTGCTGCTGCTGGTGTTGCCTGTGCCGTGCGCCCTTTTATAATTAGAAAATGTTGAGGCGTATTTCGAGAGTTTTGTAATAACCTGATCGAGACGCGTGCAACTTATTAGAGTTGCAGATGGTTCATGTATGTGTATTTATAAACTTAGATATTGGCACTAATTAAAAACGGTGTCCACTTGAAAGATCTGTTCGGAACTGAAAGATCACGTATATATGTATATGCAACGGCTGCAGCTGGAGTATCAATTAGATCGCGCAGCTGGAAAGGAATTTGGCGCACACATTTGGCATCTCAATGAGATCTTTGTCGAGAGATTATATAATGAATATATTTACGAATAGAGTGGCGTATAACGTGTATATAGAGAATTTCTCTGTGATATTGCGAAGATTGCATGGAAAAAGTATTGAGCACATGCTTTAAATTGTTGGGGAGATTATAGAGCAAATATTGAAAGTTGAAATATTGAGTGTGTTATAGAATAAGAAATACAGATAAAAAAAAATAACAATATGTTTAACTAAATCTATATATGTAGATGCCTTTGCTTGATAAGATAGTTAGAAAGATTCTGAAGAGAATAAAGGGAGAATAATGAAATAAAGTGAAAATAGGGATAGAATGAAACATGTACACTAGAGTAGGATAAGAATAATAGAGTGTAATATGCTACTATATTATACTTATTCTGTTCTCTTCTTATTTACACTTTATTTCATTATTTTCCATTTACTCTCTTGTTTTTATTACATATTTCTTTATATAAAGACTAATAGAATTTAATAATATAAAGAAATAATAAGAACAAGGCATATGTAAAGAGAATATCTGGCTATATATCTATACATTTATTCTACACACGAATATATTACTGTACAATGATATCGTTTAAGAGCCTATAGACGGAATATTAAAATGGAATTGAATATAGGCTATAAAACGGTTAACTTAGTAAAGATTTGCATAGAAGAGAATAAAACAGGATTATAAGAATACGAAAAGAACAATAGGAATAATATCTATACTTATATCATTATATCTGAATAACTACATATCAATCAATCTATGTATGTATGTTTATGTATCTATTTATTTATCTGCATATCTATTCTATTCAATTCCCCCTGCACTTTTTATGGCTCGGTCATTAGCTTATCAACCCAACTAAAGTACGAAAGTTTTAGTTGCTTAGGTCGTTGCGATTCACGACTCCTGTTGAACGTCCTTGAACTTGTCATCTAACTAACTAAATGAATTGGTGTCGCGTCCTTTTGCACAGTATCGGGATAACAGTTTTTTAACATCGCCATGGAAACGCCTTTAGTTCCCGTTATAGCTTTCAGGCATGTGTGCGTGTCTTGCGAAACCACCATAAGAAATTTTAGCCGCGTTTCCTTTCGATTAAACCAAGTTTTCATATTTTTGTTGCTGTTATGATAGTCGTATTTGTCACAGTGTATGTGTGTGCGTTGTTTGGGGTGTGACACATATTTGGGGCATAGATGTCGGTTTGATTTTTAGAACTCATAAGCCGCTCCCCCAAAGAAACAATACAATGCATGCAGACCTCAACCAATCCATAGATGGGTCTCTGTCTCTGGTTAAGCTGGCAGAGTATACGAAATATTGACACGAATACAGCTCAATATATATAATCAAATTGATTGTTACGATGTATTAATATACGAGCGGGGAGCAGGTTTATGTCACCACAGATTGACGCAGATCAGGGAGGGAAATTCATATAGAAGACATAAATGACTCCCCTTTCATATGCACATACTCACATGAATTTTACTCATTGTTAAGGTCGAATTGAAAGAAAACTGGCAAAGTAAATTGACTTTTTGTATTCACTCCCGTTAGCTGCAATTATTCATATTTTACAAGTTCACGCACACTGTCAGTATCTTTCATCTCCGTTGAGACTGACGGATCTGGCGAAACGCGTATAGAACTCGTATACGATGCGATGCGAGGCGACGCGACCGCCTGCAGTGAGAGTTCTGTTATAAATAAAATGCCGGCGGAGGCGTCTCGTGCCACGTCCGAGTCCCGATGATTTCGATTCAGTCAGAGTCAGGTCTGTCAGAGTCAGTCAATCTAATGAAATCGAAAATGAAAACGCGCCTCGCGAGCACAGCAGAAATTTGCAACGCTTCCAAAGCGTTTCCGTGCAGCGAATGCGCTCCCATTTTTCTTATTTATAAACAAAAATGTGGAACGTGAATCGCGCCGCAAAATCTCGGGCAACATGTTGCGAGGCCATCGCAAATGTAGAGAGAGAGCGCGAGCTCTGCCCTGCTCGCTGCCTACTGCCGATGGCGCTGTGTTGATAAGAATCGAAAAATTTGAATTTCCACTGAGAAATGTTTATTTGATTTGGGTGGCAGCGATTCGAGCTGGTCGACTAGGCGAGTTAAAGGTCAAAGACGCCTTTAGATTCTGCATGTGTTGTAAGTACTACGTAGGGAGATACCAGCACGGCGGCCCATGTGCATGTGTGTTTTACTACTGTACAGCTGCGATAGTACATTGATACTATCGTTAGCTTACATTTTTGGTAATTCTAGTTTAAATAAATTTACAATATACACAAATCTACATAGTATTTCATTTGTTCTTAAGAAATAAATATAACTATAAATTATAGCGATAGTTCTGGCGCTAGTTTCACTCGATATTTTACACACTCAATCGTAAGTTGAGAATTCTAAAAAATACATGCATAGTTTGATTTCTAGCTATAGTTCTAGTGAAAGATTTGGTGATAGTTTTACTCAATATTTTGCATACTCAATCGTGGGTCCAGTATTCTAAGAAAGAAATATAACTATGATTTCTAGTGATCATTTTGGGGATAGTTTCACTCAATATTCAATATTCAACTCAATTCTGGCAATAGTTTCACTCGATAGTTTACTTAATCAATTGTAAAACCTGTACAAATAACAAATGTATGACATTTACAAAATAAACTAACATTACTAGCGATAATACCGCCGACAGTTTACATGCTCTTCATTCGTTGCTCAAGTGTCTGTCGATAATTCAACCGTTAGTTTCATTCAATAGTTAACAAAACCTTTAATTTATCGTATACAAATTCATATAAAAGCTTTCTCTTCAAGCGATAGTTCATTCGATAGTTTCACGCCATAGTGTACATACCCAATCGTATATTGTGTACAAATTCATTTTGTCTTCTCTTTTGAGTCGTCTCAAATTCAGCACGAATTGCTCATTATCAGCATGCGATAGTTTCGCAAACTTGGCCGCATTTGGCGAATGGTTGCCCCGCCAAATAGTGCCCCATAAAATGATCGGTCAAACATTTGCCGCTGTCACTTGAGCATATTCATTTATCATGATATTCACATAGATTCGTTCTTGTTGTTGTAGTTCTTGGGACTTTAATTTGTTTTCTATTTATGTTATATGCTTAATTTCGATTCCGATTTGAACAATAGGAGAACTTTGCAGGTTATGTTTGGGTGGAGATTTACGTAAAATTAAAAAAAACACAAATAAAAGTTCATTGACAATTCACGACTTTACTAAACTAAACAAACACAGACTAAAGTAAGGCACGAGTACACGCTTTAGGCCGCCATCTTCTGGAGTTTTCAGTTTCTCTCCAGAACTAGAATACACATTGAAACGACTAAGGTGCAAGCGATGTGAAACCGTTGCACGTAACCGCACGCGCCGCCAATGCAACTGAATGCGAGCAAAGAGAATCGTCGGCATATTGCTTTTATTATTTTGGGTTCTTGTTGAGAAATCCGAATGAAACCAAGAGAGAGGAGGTCCCAAAATAATGCTCACTCAAGCGATATGTATACACATGTGCTCTCCGTGCGTCTGTGTGTGTATCGGAAAATAAACCGATAAACAGTTCAAGATGTCAGTGCATATGTTGAATACCATTAAATATTCATTAGTTCTGGAAAGACGCCTCCTTAATGATATGTACTCGTTTAAAAAACTTAAATAAAGAATAAAAAGCAATGCAAAATTGTAGTTCTTAAATGTTATATCTTTATTATTATATAAGTGATATGTTATATTTTATATATGGTATAAAAACAACTTCATATGTATACATACACTATATAATATATATTCGATATCTTGGTGTACAAACTATTTTGTACACAATTAACAATTGCTTTCAGTATTTCTAAATGGGGGTCCAGTTCAGTACAATTTGTATAAATGTATGTAAATATCAGTTAATCCAATACTGTGGAAAGGCATATCGTGAAGGCATTGAGTCAATATATCTATATATCTTATATATATTTCGTGGGGGGTTTCATTAGATTTTGTTCAGTTTCAATTCATCATTCGAATTTATATATTATCTAAATTTGTAGAGAATTATATTTTTACCGATTAGTTTTCGTATTGTCATCTCGTGTGATTAGCTGCACTTTAGTTGTACTATATATATTATATTATTATCGTAAGGTTCAGAGAGGATCTTCACTATTGTACTATATAGAGAATATCTATATTACCTTGCCGATTGCCAGCTCTAAATCGATTTACAGCAGTCGTTAAACTTCCTTGTTAATCACATATTATACCAATTTAGATTTGGTATATATACTTCGAGTTTGTCATACTATATAGTAAATGCGTTGAGTGTAAAGTGCCCAACTGAAGAAAGAAAGAACTTAAACTAAACAAAAGAAGATGAAATCGGCTGAGCTGCTTGTAGAGTCTCTGTCATTCGGGTCTTCCTCCCTCTTTCTGTTTAAACTTCGTAGAGTATTTATAGAAGTCGGACATTTCAAAGGGTTTCGTGACTTCCTTATATGGCTGAAAAGTTGCCTGCTGCACCACAGTCATATTCTTCGGCGATTCAATGCGTATTTCAGGCGACAAACTACCCGACGCAGTTGCTGTAGCCACCAAAAGTGGCGGCGAGACCAGAGCATTCTGCACGGCGGTGCCACCAGCAAGATTCTTGATAGGATTACCCACTGGCGGTGGCCTCGGTGGCGGCGTTGGTTGCTGGCTGTGATTAGGCTTAGGTGGCAGATGCCTAAATGGCGGTATATCTAGGGGTTCCAATGGATACGATGCTGATATGCCCATCGTCTGTTCTATTGCATTCAAATACGATGTGGACTGACTCAGCTTGGCAAATCTCTCATCCGCATGCTGTAATCCCTTCGAGCTGACCCCTGCACTAACACCAGCACCACTACCAGCACCAGCGAAGCCCGCTTGAGCGAAGTGAGTATTGTGTGCACTACGCTGCGCTGACATGGAATAATGGCGACCCGAAACGGACATGGATTGCGAGGAGAGTTTCGTGCGCGGCTTGGCGGCTCCTCCGGCTGCACTGCCGCTGCTACTGCTGACGGGACTGTGGGCCGTAGACTCAATCTGCCGCACAACAGCTGGTCCATCCAGTGATGATTCCAACCATTGCTTCGGCTTCGCTTTCTTCTCGCTGATCGTGTTCGAACTCAACGAGATTTCGTCAAGCGGTTTCGGTTTGCTATTGTATCGTGGCATGGGCGCTGCCAACATGTCGCTTGAATGCGACTTGGGCTCACCCGACATGGCCACGCTCTGATTCTGATGCGGATGCGGTGGCGTCAAGGCGGCAATATGCGACTGCGAGCGCCAGCGATATTGTTGCTGCTGGTGATGTAGTTGCTGCTGCTGCTGCACACTCTCCATCTCGACAGACATGTAGCTGGGAGCCAGAGAGATCGCGTCCAGCTGTCGCTGATGCTGTTGATGTTGAAACGAGGATTGCTCGTAGCTGATGGCGCTCGGCGATGCCAGTGGGGAGACATATTTCTTGATGTTCTGACTGGACTTGATGAAGCCTCCCTCGTTGTAGCTCTGGTGGGTGGGAGACAGATAATACTTGTCGCACTGCACAATGATCGGCTGTTGCTGCGGCGCCACATGCTGCTGACGCAGTGTGGCCACATTGGATGAGTTGGCCGAGTACATTGAGATGATGTCGGTCTGTGAGAGTTGCTGCTGCTGCTGCTGTTGCTGATAGGCATACGCCTCCAGGTGCAGATGTTGCTGAAGCAGTTGCTGCTGCTGCTGCTGCTGCTGCTTTGGCTGTCGCTGCTGCTGTGCCGCCGCTGCCTGTGTGACGTACTGCATCTGTGCGTTGGACGTGGGTGTGGGGCGTTTCTTCAGTGCACTCTTTACATGCGGATGCTGCTGCGATTGCTGCTGTGCAACGCCAATGACGAGCATATCGCCACCACCACTTGGCTGATAGTTATCATACTCCGAACTGCGATTCGAATGTGTCTCCGAGTGTCGATGATTGTTGTTGTTGCTGGTGCTGCCATTGTGACTGCCAGCTAGTTGACTCTCGCTGCGACTTGTTGTGCTCTGCTTGCGGCGCAGCAAGGCTCCACTCTCCTTCGCCAACGCCTGCAATTGCTGCTCGTGCTTGTATTGTTGCGCCAACTGGGCAAAGAACTCATTCACTGTCAGGTGCTCGTAGTTGCCATGCATAATGGCTGCCTCCTGCTTCTGGATCTGCTGCAGTAGCCAACTCTTCTCGCTGAGACGTTGCTCCAGCGTCTGTTTACGCGTCTCCAGAGTTTCTCGTTTGCTGGCAGCATCCTCATTGTTGTTGTTGTTGTTAATATTGTTAAGGCTGGCATTGCTAGTGCTGCTGTTGTTGTTGCTGGTATTATGGTTATTATTATTGTTGCTATTGTTGTTGTTGTTCTGTTGTCGATTGTTTGTTGCCTGTTCCTCATCTTTCAAACTGGCCATATTCCTGCTCTTTGGCACTTTCAATTGCATCGCCAACGTGCTTCTTCTCCTTCAGTCGCTATTGTTGTTCTCGTTGCTTACAGTGTGGCTGACACGGTGGTTGCGGTGCGGGGCGTGTCGGGATATATCCTAGAAAGACAAAGTCAGTCTTCAATTCAATTTCTCGCCAGCATTCAGCAAAGTTAGAACTGTTTTTTTTATGGTTTGTTACTGTTTATTTTTTATAGTTTTTTATTCGCTTGTTAGAGACGTGCACTAGCTTAGGGGGTTGTACAAGTGGAATGTACAGTTTCTTAGCTTCCTGCTTGACTTTCCTTTACCACGCACCACAACCACTGTATGTATTCAAATGTATGTACGAGTATGTCTGTGTGTGAGTGTGTCTGAGTGTGTTTATGTATTTCCATTTGTATAGATCGAAAGATAATGGGGCATATGCAGTCCTGGTCAACTTGAATGTCCTGTGTGAGCAGACTTTCGCGCGCCACTGTGAAAGCATTTTCCCTTTTAACAATAAGAATTTATGTTTATGTATTTACACATTTATAACGAACGTACAATCGAGGGATGGAGGGAGGGGGAAACTCGCCACTGATGTTGCAACATATTTACAGTTATCTGCATGAAATTGGTGTGAAAAGGTGACAACAAGAATGAAACCAAGCCAAGGACAACGACAAAGTGCTTAAATAATTGAAAACTTATCGATAAAAGCAGAACAACAAACCAAAAACAATAACGCAGCAGACATGTCCCAACGTGCACATGAGTTATTTATATGTACTATATATGTACGTACGAAAGAATGTGATGGGAACACTCACCAATTGACGCCGTTGTTGTTTACCAAACAAACAGAGCTTTGTGCGAGTTGCAGCACATGTAGCGGGAGCAGCAGCGGAACATGCAGCAGCGGTGACATCAGGTTAATAAGCAGAGGCGCGTTGCAGTTGCAGATAACACAAACAATTTTCCTTTTTTGTTTTTTTCTTATGCTACTTCGCTTTAAGCGTCGTCGTCACACGGCGTCGTCACTTTTTTTAAAGACTCGTAAAATAATATGCTGGACGTTTTGGCGTTTGGAATTACACGTCAGACAACTTGAAAACAAATATAGTTTCACATGAAATTAATTTAAATAATTAATAAACGAAGAAATTATATTTTGAAATGCGACGAAAAATGCTTCTAGCAGCTAATAAAGAACAAAAATGAATATTATCGATAGGTCGATAGGGTGATGAAGCGACAGCCTTGCAGTTACTCAAAATGGCGTGTAGCCCTGGCACGTAATGATATCGATCACACAAAAACCGGCAAATTGAATTTATTATATTATTTAATTAACGACAAAGACCTATTATTTGTCAAATATCAATAATTAATTGCGGTAAAATATAGTACGGCACTTATAATGGTGTAATTTTGCCAGTAATTGTGCAATAAACCGGTTGTGATAAGCAGCTGTTCGCAATAGTTGCAGTGTTGCATACGAGCGGCGTTGCTATTGTGAATCATCTGCGGCGACTTAAGGTATTTGCACATTTCGTAAAGTTCTCAATTAAAATTACATAAATTCTTGTGCTGCTCCAAACCAAAAACTAACATATGTCATTGCAGTTGTTAAGAGCGCTCACAAACTTGCGCGGCGCCAGTGCACTACTCAACCAGATCCCGAAATACAGCACAGCAGCAAGAACAACGTGGAGGTGGCGTGCCAACAAGGCAGAAGAAGCGAACTCGAAAGTAAAATTTTATAGCACAAACCCTTCACCATCGACCTCCCCGGCGTCATCCAATTGGGGTAGCAAGAAGCAGAGACGAATCGTTCATCTACGTGCAGCAGCAGACTTTCTAATGTCGAATCCAGATGCAGAAGTGCAACTCGCCCCGCTGCGTGAGCGGGTACAGGAGCAGGGTAACTTGGTGAGGGAACTAAAGGCAAGCGGAGCTCCCGAACTGGATGTGAAGAAGGCTGTGGCCGAGCTGAAGGTGCGCAAAAAGGCTCTCGAGGACAAGGAGCTGGCACTGATGCCCAGCGTTGTCAGTTTCGATCGTGCCAAGATGGAGGATCTTCTCAAGCGTCGCTTCTTCTACGATCAGAGCTTTGCCATCTATGGCGGCATCACGGGACAATATGATTTCGGTCCCATGGGTTGTGCCCTCAAGTCAAACATCTTGGCGCTGTGGAAACAGTATTTCTCTCTAGAGGAGCAGATGCTCGAGGTGGATTGCTCCATACTGACACCAGAGCCGGTGCTCAAGGCCTCCGGTCATGTGGAACGTTTTGCTGACCTCATGGTAAAGGATGTTAAGACGGGCGAATGTTTCCGTTTGGATCATCTGATTAAGCATGCATTGGAGAAGCTAACGAAGGCCAAGGATGCCACCGATGCTCTCAAAGCCGAGTGCGAGGATATCATCATCAAGCTGGACGGTCTGAACAAACAGGAACTAGCCGACGTGCTGGCCAAGTACAACATCAAATCTCCCTTGACGGGCAACGATCTGACCGAACCCATTGAATTCAATTTGATGTTTGCAACTCAAATCGGACCCACAGGCCTGGTGAAGGGATTCCTCCGTCCCGAGACCGCTCAGGGTATATTTGTGAACTTTAAGCGTCTGCTGGAGTTCAACCAGGGTAGGTTGCCCTTCGCTGTGGCTCAGATTGGTAACTCATTCCGCAACGAGATCTCGCCTCGTTCCGGACTGATCCGTGTGCGTGAGTTCACCATGGCTGAGATTGAGCATTTCTGCGATCCTGCACTGAAGGATCATCCCAAGTTCGCCCAGGTGGCTGATGAGAAACTTACCCTGTACTCGGCCTGCAACCAGATGGATGGCAAATCCGCCCAGCAGCTGACAATTGGTGAGGCAGTGTCCACTAAGTTGGTGGCCAACGAGACACTTGGTTACTACATTGCTCGCATTCAGAAGTTCCTGCATGCCATAGGCATTAAGCCTGAGTGTCTGCGCTTCCGTCAGCACATGGGCAACGAGATGGCACATTATGCCACCGATTGCTGGGACGCTGAGATCCTAACGTCCTACGGCTGGGTAGAGTGCGTCGGCTGTGCCGATCGCTCTGCGTTCGATCTGTCGCAACACTCTGCTGCCACTGGAGTGCGACTGGTCGCAGAGAAGCGTCTACCTGCGCCCAAGACAGTGGAGGTCAGTGAGATTGTGCCCAACAAGCAGGCGCTGGGCAAGACCTTCAAGAAGGATGCCAAGGCGATTACAGAAGCGCTGTCCAAGCTATCGCTGGATGACATCAAGCAGGCCGAGACGCAGCTTGCAGCTGGTGATCAGTACAAGCTCACACTGTCGGATGGTGCCACCCACGAACTGAGTGCAGAGACCATTGGAGTGAAGCACTCCAGCAAAACTATTCATGTGGAGGAGTTCATTCCGAGTGTGGTGGAACCTTCTTTCGGCATTGGCCGTATCATGTACTCGCTGCTGGAGCATAGCTTCCAATGCAGGGAGGGAGATGAGCAGCGTTGCTACTTCACGCTACCTCCACTGGTGGCGCCTCTAAAGTGCTCCATTCTGCCGCTATCGAACAATGCCGACTTCCAGCCATATACCCAGAAGTTGTCCTCGGCCCTGACCAAGGCGGAGCTGTCACACAAAGTGGATGATTCCAGTGGCTCCATTGGACGTCGGTACGCACGCACAGATGAGATTGCTATACCCTATGGCATCACTGTGGATTTCGATACACTTAAGGAACCGCATACGGTCACACTGCGTGATCGGAACACAATGAAACAGGTGCGCATTGGCATCGATACTGTCGTGGGCGTGGTTAAGGATCTGGCAACAGCACGTCTGGACTGGACACAGGTTGCAGGCCAATATCCTGCTTTTGAGCAGCAGGAGACAACGAAGTGAGACTCCCCCTTACATATTTCTTATAAACGAACAATCGCTTTAAGTGCATTTAAAATACGCTTTTTCATATGCTCTCATACTCTTTGAATACAAAATAATAAACGCTTCGTTGAAAACCCAAGTCAAATTGTCCATAATTCTAGATTTTTATTTGTAGATTTGTTAATTACATGATAATTTCACTTATTTTTTCCGTGTGAAGTCAATTTTTTTCGGCGTCGAGAGCCAAGAGACTGAAGCACAGTGGGTAAAAATGATTATCTTGGGGTGAAAATTGTATAAGATTCGAAAATTTGTGGCTTGGTTAATGAAGATAAATTTATAGTGTAAATATATATTTATGTATTCCGAATCTTTTAGTTTTGATTCATAAATTTTGTCAAAATAAGTTAAAACGTAAACAAAAAATATTATAGTTGTTGCACAATTTTTTTTCATATTATAAATTTTATATACAAAATATAATATAATTATGAATATTTAATCTATCTACTCAATGAACTAAAAATACACATGTTTTCGAATGTTTGTGCATGCATATACGCACACAATGAAACGATCGCACAGCGCAAAGAATCGCACCCATACTCATCGTTCCGCTGTCGTTGTGCGACTGACTTGCTGCCGATGTGCGCTTTAACGAAGAGAGCCCATCGCTCACTCGTGAAACACTTCGGCTTCCGGGGTCCCATTGTCCGCATTGCGTTAGATGAGTAGATTCCGCTGTTTGAGTACTCTATATGTTCGATGCTTAGTGGTGGATCGGAGAAAATTCAAAACATCGATTAATCAATTCCAGAATCGATTTAACTTCCAGCTCTACTACATGTGCAATAAAATGATATACATATGATATGGTATTTATTTAGCTACAAATTACAAGTAATTTTATATGGCACATGCATGAAAACATCAATGTTAGCAAAAATGACATCGATGTTACCGATGTTTGGAAAACATCGATGACATCTCTGTTGGCATCGATATCTCCCCACCTCTATTCATGTATGTTTGTCAGCCATCAACTAACATTTTGTAAGACAAGTTTGCACGTGTTTATAATCGCGATTTATAAAAGAAATAATACATCTAACTAAGCACGCCAATAACCCGCTGGCGAATACATTGTGCAAGCGTGTATTTGTGTGAGTTTAGTGCGTGCGCGGGCAAAGCAAATTTCGCCGCGGAGATATTTGACAAATTGCCGCGTGGTCACAAATACAACAATAAAAAGTTTACAAATCTTAAAATAATCTAGAATACAATTTTTAATTTGAATTGTTGTTAAATCAAATCAAAATGAAATACATCCTGGTCACCGGAGGTGTTATAAGCGGCGTGGGCAAAGGTGTTATTGCCTCCTCTTTTGGCACGCTGCTTAAGTCCTGCGGCTTGGATGTTACATCAATTAAAATAGATCCCTACATCAACATCGACGCGGGAACGTTTTCGCCATACGAACATGGTAAGTTCCCTGCATACATACATATGTACATATCTATATAGTATGTAATGTATATGTAAGCCTCTGTATAGGTATGTGTGTGCAAAGAAACTGCGCAAATTAATTTCAAGCATCCGCATCAAAAACGTGTGACAGGCCCGTTTCTAGTTGTGTAAAGGGTATGCGGTGCAGAAGGGCCCCTAACTGTTTTGTGGTCCGAGGTACCCATCAAGTAAATGGCATTTAAATGCATTTATTGTTAGGCTTTAGAATTCTATTTATGCAAATCACTAAGCATCGAAATTATAGTCTCTTGGCTCTCGACGCCGAAACACAAAATTGACTTCGACTAATAACTTCAGAAGCAACGCATGCATTCATTCGCAAGCTTGTGCAGACATACACTGCGCGACAACCGATTAGCACACCCTATGCTTCTCGTCTAAGAAACTTAATATCAGGAAAACTAAAATTTAATTTCACACGAAAATTAATAGAAGAAAGACTACTAAGTTTATTAATAACATTTTAAATTAATGTAAACAAACATAACATACAAAATTCACTATTATTTTTGCGACAGGCGATTAGCACAGTCATTCAAATTGTTTTAATTTTTAATTTAATTGTTTTAATATTGATTTAAATATTTTTAACTTTTTTGGAAAACAAATAATGTGTTGAACCTCCACGGTTAAGTATGACTTCGTACATCCGCTGAGGTAAGGAGTCATATAATTTTTTTTTATATAATTGAGTGAAACAGCCTCCCAGGACCTTTTTATTCCTTCAATGAGTTCTGCTTCAGTTGAATACTGCCTGCCGGACTCGTACACCTTTCGTGCCAGCCATTCCCAAACATTTTCTATAATGTTTAGGTCGCGAGAGTATGGCGGCCATGTCAATAATTCCACGTTTTGACCATCAATCCAGGACTTTACAATCCTGGCTGTGTGGATAGGTGCGTTGTCTTGCTGGAACTTCCATTCCAAGGGTCCAAAAATATCCTTGATTGCAGGAAAAGCCGTATTCAGTACACCTTTGTACGCAATGGCATGCATACAGCTGGTAAGAAACTGCAGTTCTATAGTGCCAAAGTATGTTATAGCTTCCCACACCATTACACCACCCGCACGGCTGTGCAATCGATCTAAAGTATGCTCGTCCTTTCTGAGATCATGAAAGTAGTAGGCATAGCCGTCAAGACCCTCTAAATTGAACTTTTTCCATCTGAAAAGACTACACGCTCCCACTCCTTAGTCCAGGTCATATTTGATCGACAGAAATTGAGTCGTTGCATCTTTCTAAGTTGGTTTAGAGGTGGTTTTTTTTTTTTTTAATTTTAGATGCTTTATATGTTCAGCATTCGAAATAACTCTTTGCACAGTCCGAAGGCACGCTTTAACACCAGTTTTTTCCTTTATTTTGGCGTCTGAGTCGTGGGAATTAGATGCGTGCCGTAGTATGATTCGCTTGATATTTGAAGAATAGAGTTCCCGGACTCCCTGTAAGCCTTTATTTTGCCTTTTCAGACTCGTCCAACGGTTTTCCTTTGCTCATTATTACTTTATTTTATTGATAATTAGTCCCAATAAATAAATAATAAACTTAAACACCCAATTAAAGCAGCTTACACGCAAAAAGTGACATGAAAGCGAAAATGTGCTAATCGGCTGTCGCAAAAAGATGCGTGCATTTTTGTCGCATTTCAAAGAAAAAAGCAAAGCAAAATAACGGTACACTTCCAGAGCTCACAGTTATTCTTAGAATGAGCGAAAATGATACAGAATAAAAGGAAAAATAGAATGCGCATGAAACATATTCAGAGTAGGGAGTTATTTTCCTTTAAACTGATAGGTTAAAGAGTGTGCTAATCGGTTGTCGCGCAGTGTACATGCACACATTGAAACGATCGCACAGCGCAAAGAAATACGCTCATACGCTCATGATGATGCTGTGCGCTTCTCGCGGTTTCTAACGAAGAGAGCCGATCGTTCAGTCGTGAAACCCTTCGTTTTATTGGGTCCCTATCTCCGCATAGCATCAAATTAGTAAAATCCGCTGTTAGACTACTCTGTATGTTCGATGCTTAGTGAATAAATTAAATTATGGGCCCTTCACAAGTTTCGCACACTACGCCGCAAGAACGTTGATAAGTCCCTGCGTGTGAGAATTGTTTGGCAAATTTTCCAATTTCAATCGCTCTTGTGCTTTTCTTTGTGTGTGTGTGTGTGCAGTGGGAAGAGTTTATCGCTGTCATGGTCATGTGTTGTTGTTGCAAGAAAGGAACACGTACAGACAGACAAACGTGAATAATTTTACGTAAATATGTTACGTACATATGTTAGATACGAGAGCGAGCGAGAGCGAATACTCGTATACGTGTTAGGTATGTTTGTGTGGTGTATGTGTATTACCCACGTGTTGGCAGTAGAGATGGGCATGGACTGTCATTTTTCGGCACAACCCAGCACGACACGAAAATTAAATTTTCCAACACGCACATTCAAAAAATTTTCCCAACACGGTCCAACACGAAATTTTATACGTATTTTTATTTATTAATTCATGATATTTCTTTGAAAATAACTTAAAATTAAAGAACTTAACATTAACTTTAAATTAAAAAATGTTAGCCTTTTTCCAATAAAACAAAACATCTTCACTCGGCAAGGCTTCAGCAGCAAAATATAGTCTTTCGTGTTGGTATTTATTAGTACTTTTTGAAACATCGATTAAATTCACTACAAGTAACATAAGCAATCGATATAACATTTTTTGCAAAAGTACAAATACGTGCTATATGTGTTCGTGTTATTTCGTGCCGAATTTCGAAATACGAACACGCACGCCCATGGGCACAATCTTAATTTTGCACACGCACACGCGTGCTCCCGTCGTGTCACGATGTGACACGAGAATAACCCGGTCCATGCCCAACTCTAGTTGGCAGCCTCACCATGTGTTAATAGAAAGAGAGAGAGAGTGCAGTAAGTGCCGAGTTTGTTTTTTTTTTACGATGATCTTGCTCTCTTTGCAATTATAAGCTTGATTATTATTGATAACACTGCAAACAAACTCTTAAATTATTAAACAGAATTCAACTGTTTCTCTTTAGTGTGGTTCACTGTCCCTTTCTACTAAGCAAACAAACGTGTCTAAATTGGTGTACACGCCAGACATGTCTGTGTGTGTTTAGGTGCCGTCTTTATGTACCTCCCTCCTGCACACCCTCTCTGTGTACAGAAATTGGGATTCTCGCTGCATTCGTTTTGTTTTTGTCTTCGTTGCCGCTTTTGCGCTTGACATTGAAAACGAAAGTTTTTCTTTCAAGTTTCCGTTTTGTGTTTTGCGAATTGCTTTATGTCTTTTGCTATCTCTCTCTCGCACTTGCTGTGGCACAGTGTGTTGCTATCCGGAATTGTGCGCCGCATTGATAAAGCTGTCAAAATGAATTATAAAATGTAATTTGGTTATCTTGTTTCGCCGGAATACGAATGAATTTCTAAGGAGTGTAAAGTTAAGATAAATGCTTCAATACATTTCATATCTAAGTTAATAAAAATAATTCCTTATTTTAAAGATATAAAAACTATTTCCATTAATAAATATTCCATACTTAATAAATAAGATCATATGAAGACTAGAATAAATTCATATGATAATGGTCTACTTACACTAAAATATAGAATTGTTCATACAAATTTATTGGAAAAACTGGAATACATTTATGTAATTATGCCCAAATTTGTAAATATTAAAATCCATTTGTTAAAAAAGTGTGTAATTTTCCATAATAATATAATAAATCACCCATTCTGACTATCAATTTCTCTGCAATATGGCTAAATCTGTGATTATGCAAGCAGATCTGATATGAAATTAATAAAACTTATCATTTACTAAGTGAATACTAAACAAAGCCAAATATTATCTACTCTAATCTCATAAAAATAGTATTTTATTGTGTTGGCTAATTCTGAAACGTCACACTGATGCGCACAGTGTCCCATAAGCCATATATTTCAAATGAATTGTACGACATACAAAATTTAAGGAATAAAACAATAAAGTGATTTTCTACAATATATTAATCAATTTTATCTTTAATATTGCCAAAATTAAGTTAATGGAAACAAATATGATATAAAACTGGGGAAATTTACTTTTTACACAATACAGATTAAATAATAATATCCACACAAAACAGATTAAATTGCCATTATATTATCCTACTGAGATTATGGACCTAAATTTGATGGGAAACAGGGAATTAAAAGTAGCTTCCACAAAGTATACACAGTATTGCAGACCATATAGAGAACTTATATAAAATGCATTTACACGCATGTCACTCAACAGAGATTTGTATATAATGTATGCCTCACTCCACGTGCAACTTGTAATTTTTCGCTGGTTTTGGGGGGTGAGGTAGGCGCAGAATCAGCCACATGTTGCCTTTCACCACAGCAGATCCCCCTTGCCACTCCTACTCTTTCACTCTCTCTCTCTCTCTCTCTCTCTCTCTCTCTCTCTCGTCTCTCTTCCCTTTCCCCCTGGGGCCACATAGGCATTTGAACTGGGTGGTTGGTACGTACACGGCCCGCATGCTGCCAATGTCCACCACGAATACGGATTACTCTCTGTCCTCCCCTGCTGTCTGTCCGTCTGTCTCTCTTTCTGTTCCTCTGTCTGTCTCTCTGTCTGTTTGTCTGCTGCCTGTCAGTTGCATTTTTCGCTAGCTGCCGCTTTCTCGGTTTGTTTTTGGGGGTCGTTTGCTGCGCTGCTCTGCAATGCATTTTGTGTGCTCATTTATTACAAGAGTAGAAGAGAGGGGCAACTGCGACGTCGACTGCGACGTTGGCAGCGCAGCACATGCGTGTCTACGCGCGTGTGTGTTGTGCTTCATTTGTTTGCCGTTAATTTTGAGAGTGGGAGGCAGCACACTGGCAGAGTTTGAGGTGACGCCGCACACACGCACTCACACACACAGAGTTTGTTGCAGCTTAAAGTTCTGTCGGCGGCCTGTCATCATTACCAGCAGCGGCAGCAGCAGCGCAGCACAATAATCGTCAATAAGTTTAGCAAGTTCTTCTACGCTCTCTTCACCTACTGCCTCTACTGCTCTCTTTGCCTACTCCCTCTCCTGCACTTGTCTGTCCACGGCAGGCTGTGGCTTTTTGCGCGTTTCTCTTTTGTGCTGCCCGCCCCTCTCCACCTCTTCCTCTGCCGCGTTAAACTAAGCGCTTTGCGTTGCGTCGCATTGCGTCGCGCTCTTGTGCTGCCCTGCTGCTCTCTCTCTTTCCCTTCGTTTCTCTTCATCAACGACGCGTCAACATTGCTGGCAGCTGTTGCTTGTGCGTGTTCTTCCTCCCCCTCTCCCCCAAAAACTAACTTACCCACTTGCTCTTTCCTCGCTCTCCTGCTGTCTTGCGCCGTCGGCGTCGTCGGCTTGGGCTGTGCATATGTTTTGTTGTTGTTGCTGCTCTTCTTACTGTTTGCGTATTTCGTTTTACTCACGTTTTTCGGCAACAATAATGTGCAAAAAATTAAATGGAAAATACAATTTGTGCGAGCTGTTGTTGTTGTCGCTCTTGTTGTTGTAGCGGCAATTTCAGCAGGATGTCGCCGTCGCCGTAGCCATTGAGGCTCAATTCGGCCCATCCACCCACAGTGCGCCAGCTGGCACACACAAACACACATATACAGACATAATTTGCATAGGTATTGAGGCTGCTAGGCTGGTCAAGCTTTTAAGTGCCGTTAGCTTGCAAGGAAGAGAGAGAGAGACGCGTCACAGTCGCCGCCATAAGTTAATTTCGTTCATTTCTATTTGGGGCAAAGGCAATTAACGCCCGACTGCGACGGACAACGCAGCCTGTCAGTGCGAAATGTTGTGCACTAACTTCCTCCTCTTCCTCTCTCTTTGCCCCTCTCACTCACTGTCGCATTCGCTAGCAAAATTCGCCATCATCGTCGTCAGCGTTGCACGCTAGCTTTAGCTGCCACTGTGACTGTGGCTGCGCCTCCTGCCTGCCTGCCTGCCTGCCTGAGTGTTCCCTCTCCCTCCTCTCCTTCCCCATCCCCCTCTCCCTGCCAGCCAGCCTGCTGCTGATTTTAACGAGCCTCCCATCTCTCCATGGTTTATGCTTTTCGCTCGCTCGCTTTCGCGCGTTGATTGTCGTTGTTGTTGCTGCTGCTGCTGCTGTTGCTGTCGCTGCCTACTGCGAAGTCGACAGCGCGACAGCAGCAGACCAGACCAGACCGGGGCAGACCAGGCCACCGGCACCTCACACCCGCCACACACATACACACATGGCAATATATGCATGTTTCTCTGTGTATGTGTATGTGTGTGTGTGCGTGCCTGACTAGCCGGCAAATGCCGCGCGCAATAAATGCCCAAAAGCAGCAGCAACAATAACAGCAGCAGCAACGCTGACTGACTGCCAGCAGCGACTGAGGCAGAGCAGGAGGCGCTGGTGACGGCGGCTGTTTTTAGCGTTTGTGCGCGCCCCCCAAAACAGCGACACTGACACACACACTAATACACATACAGTGACGCGCACGTACAGAGAGGCACATTGTGCATGTGTGTAAGATTGTGTCGTTTTTATACCCAGCCTGCCTATAGGGTAGAAAAGGGTATTATGACTATGAGCCAACTAAGAATGTATTAAGTACGAATATGTATGTATTCTTGAACATCATCAATAGTTGAGCCGATATACCAATGCCCATCTGCTTGTCAGTCGGTATTAAAATCTATATCTTAGAGATTACTAAATTTAGTGATAATATGACAAAAATAGCTTTTAATCTCCTGACTAACCTATGTCAAAGAACCTTGTAATATGACTATCAAATCTTTCTGTAATATTGCCAAAGTCTGCCTGTATGAATACTTATTAAATATATAAAACTGGTGAAACCTATCATTTATACAGTAAATACAACCAGAGTACCAATATTCTTTACTCAAGGAACAATTCCAAGTCTGCCCCTGCAAAGTATGCAACAAAAAATACATCAAATAGAAATTAAATATATAGGAAATCTTTTTGATCAGGTAGAGATAGAGGGTATATAACAGTCGCTCACACAAACTGTTGCTTTCGTGCCTGCTCGTCAATGTGTGAGTGTGAGTGTGTGTGTGTATGTCCGCATGTCGCCGTCGTTCGCAAAAGCTTGTGGCGTGGCTTTGCTCGACGCTGGCTCGGGCGCTGCTTTGCTGTGCGCTGCGCTCTGCTCTGCTGTCTGCTGCCGCTGCTGCTGCTGCTGGCTGGCTGGCGTTTTTTGCGTTTCTGTTTTTTGCCTGCCTGCCGCCGCCGTTGCCACTGCCTGCCGCATGCCGCCTGCTGCCTGTTAGTTGGCACGTTGTGCTGGCTTTGAGCTTGGGCTTTGGGCTCTCGCTGGCACGCTGGCTGCAGCCTGCTGTCGCGGTTGCCACGCTCGCGACGCTGCGACGGCAGGCAGGCAGCAATGGCAGCGGATGGCGGCGCTTCGCACTTTGCTCTGCTGAATTTTCAATTTCAGTTGTAAGCTGACTGCAATCAGCAGTGGTTCGCCTCGTCTCGCCTCGTTTCGCTCGCCGCGTCTCGCCGGATTCGATTCGCCGCCGCTTCGCTCCGTTGTTTTGCATTGTTTCTGCGTGTGTGTGTGTGTGTGTGAACGTGGACAGTGGCAGTCAGCAGTCAGTCAGCCTGTCGGCCTGTCGAACTGCCCAACAACAACAACAGTCGCGGCATAAAGTATTTGTCCCTCCCCCCTGCCCCCAAAAATATTATAAGCGCAACGACCGAGGGGGACGGGCCGCCCATTGTGAACGCCCACGCAAGTTTTGCTATTAAGTAGCTCGCGCGCAATTTTTGCATGTGTGTGGCACACACACACTTACATACACAAACATACAGTCATACAGCCAGGAGTAGCACCTACACAAACACATCATCAACACACACTCTGTGCGTGTGTTATTGATTTTGTAGAGCAACAACAACAATAAAGGCCGCACACTATATTGAAATATATAACTGTGCATAATCAAAACCCAGTTGGGGAACAGATTCCGGGATTTCTGGATTGATATTGGGTTTCCACTGCTGTTTAGTTGTTGCAGCTTAAAACAGAATCTCCTCATATAGACGTGGAATGATTGTTGTGATTATAATCATAATTGAAAAGCTAAATAATCAATTAAGGAAACACAGATTAGAACTACATATATTTGAGTTCTTATATTACAAAAATAGATCAATGAAGAATAAATAGAAAGATTAGTAGATATCCAATTAATAGAACAGTCTATTTCTAGACTTAACAGACGTTAATTGTGCAATATTTAAATATTTCTTTGGTTTTTTTCCAATTTAAGAAAGGCTTCAATCTTGAAAGAACAAAGAATTTAAAAATGTATCATAGTAATGGTATAATAAAATACATATATGATAGATATAATAAGAAACGATGAAGATCTGAAAGTTTTTTAGGTCGAATTTGCTGAATTTGACTGGTTGTAATATGAAAATATAATACTCAAATCTTTATGGTTGATTTAAGACTGAGAAAAGTTGAAATTGTAGAAATGATAGAATTGGGAAATACTTATATTATATTATACTTATGAAATGATTATAGAAGGTTTATGAATAGAAAGTGTAGATTTCTTGTAGTACTGCATCGTATTTGACAATATTTAAAGATTTCTTTAGGTTTTTGTGATAGTTATGATATCATAAACTAAAGATATGGCTATATTAATATCAGAAAGTGTGCATTTCTTATAATAATGTTAAAAATATTCAAATATTTTTTTGTTTCTTCAGTTTTTTGAAGTTTAAGGTTTTCAACTGTAGATTGGCAAAATAATTATGATTTATATAGAATTTAAAATATTATTATTATCATAATTATATGATATGATTATGATAATGGTATGGAAGGATTATTATTAGAAAGTGTGATTGTAGTACCGCATCGAATTTGTCAAAATTTGAATATTTCTTCAGTTTTTATGATATGATATGAAAAGCTAAGAAAATGGGTATATTGAGAACACAAAATGTGCATTTCTTGTAATAATGATTAGAATTTGCAAATATTTAATGGTGTATTTTGTTTTTTGGCAGTTTAAGAAGGTTTTAAATTTTAGATTGTCAAAGTAATTATGAATTCAAAAATTTAAATATAATTTGAAGAACTTGCTGGTTATTTATGTTACAAATCTTGTAAATTTCACTATGCTATTTTATGTTGGCAATGAGTTGCAGCTCTGTCTGTTGAGCTGAACTTTTCATATATTTCTGAAATTATAGAACTGACCTATTCAGGGGCTTTAAATTGTGAGGTCTTTTGTCGCCACCTGCTGTCGAATTTCCACTCACTGTCAGACTCTGCTTGTATTCCTCTCTCTTTACTCCCCTCTCCTCTCTGTACTCGACTTCCCTCTCTCTCTACTCTTCTCTCCTCTATCCTCTCTCTACTCTTCTCTGCACTCCTCTTGTTCCTTGTTCATTTGTCCGTTGGGTCATCAGAAAAGTGCTTTACTGTGGTCGTCGTCGCCTGCTTTTCTCCTTCTCTCTCTCTCCGCCTCCCTCTGTTTCTCTCTGGCCTAGCTCATAACTTTATTGGCGGCGTCGGGAGCTAAACTTGCCAGTTTCTTGGCATCAAGCAGCACCTCGAGACGCGGCAGCAGCAAAAGCAGCAGCTGGCCCCAGCTACATGCTCCATGCTCTTCTCCCCCTGCCCTGCCCCCTGCCAAAACTTGCTGCTGTCGCACATAAAAACGGCAATGGCAACGGCAAAGGCAACAGCAGCAGCAGGCAGTGGAGGAAGGAGGGCGGGCAGAGGCAGCAGGCGACGGCGGCAGAAAACGAAAATTTAACGACTGCGCAACGTGACGCATTATTTGTCTGCGCTGCGCTGCCGCTACCCGCTGCCCCCACCCGCTGCTGCCGCCGATGCGCAGCTTGGGCTGCTTGGCTGCCTGCTGTCGTCGTCGTCGTTGTTGTTGCCGCACCTCCCCCATTGTCCTCTCCCCTCTACTTGTCGGTCTGGCGTCTGGCCTGCCTTTCAGCAGTTCAGCCTTTTCAGCCTGCAGCAGCAGCACCAGCAGCAAGCTCGCGCCGCTAGAAATTGCTTTTGGCTTGCAGGCAGGCTGGCTGGCTGGCTGGCTGTCTGTCTGGAACTTACCCCTCCCCCTCTTCACTTCCTGCTGCTGCTGCCGTTTTAGTATTTCGCACTCTGTGCACGCGGCGCGGCAACGATGGCAGCGGCTGCGGCTGCAAGCATTTTTGCATGACTGACTGACGACTGGCTACGGCTGAGTCTGACTCACTCACACACAGACACTCACACACGCGAGCCAGTCTGCCTGCCTGACGGTCTGTATGTCTGCATGGCTGCATGTCTGCATGTGTGTGTGTCTGTGTGTCTGTATATTGCACATGTACACTCTTGATTATGAAAATAGTTAAACTTAGAACTTGCAGTGAGAATTTGCGATGCGTCCGCTCCGTGTGACGATCCAAGTGATACTGACTTATGTTCTCTTTTAAGTTTATTAGCTTACTCTCTCTAAAGATAAGAGTACGAATGGAATATATATAAGCGAGCCTAATCGTTCCATGACTATCTTGACTTTTTAATATTTTTTGTATTGTGAATATGTTATCAGAACGTGGCTTATGTATTAAATATGAGAAACAACGCATTATTATGTTATTAGTAATAATGTGAACTTACCTCACACTTTGCTTGATCCATATAAAGAGTATAGTTTCAGCAACTCTTGAATATTCGTGCTTATTTGGATTATTTTGTTGATTATAGTTAAATTTCATATAACTTTAGTCAATAGATTTACACTCCTATCACTTTGCAATGAAGTTTGCCTGTCTTAACAGAATTTATTAACTTATAACACTTATAATTTTCAACTATCCATCTTGTTCTATTCTATACTGAAGCCACATATCAAAATTTCATCTAGCATTGTAGAGTTATTCCATTCAGTTTAGAAAATGTAGCAATTTCGTTTGCATACTCAACAAAATATTTACGAAACAATATCCCAGAGTGTGTGGATGTGTTTGTGTCTATAGAAGTGGCTCAGGTTCTCTGCCAAAAATCAAAGAAAAAGTTTCTCTATACTCTAACAGTTTTAACTATTTAACAATTAAAAACACGCTTAAAAAGTTCACATTTCATTATAGAAAACCACCTGTACTTTGTGATATAGTGTAAAAGACGACAGGTAGAAATTATATGAGAATTATATAAAAGAAAAGGGCTTGTTCCAGTTTTATAGAGTACTTTCACGAAAATTGAGCATGGAGTTAGCCTTCCCAAAATCTTTAGATGACAACAAGGTACTAATCTAAAGTATTACCTCTGTGCCAAAGAAATATACGGATGGGCTAACATTTAGCATAGACTTTTACTAAGATTGCGTGGGAGAAATAAAGATGAACAATGTATTGAAGCGACAAAATTCCCATTGATATTATATTCTATTCTATATTCCGTGGTCCTAAGTAATCTTACCTTGCTCTCACTATCATTCACAAAAATAACAGTGATCATTTTGTCACTCCATTTCAAAGTGTATATATTTTTTTACCCATAAGTGTGTATATACCATAAATGCGGCAGTTGCTGTGTGGTGGGAGCAGGCAGCACAGTGAGCAGAGCAGAGCGAGGCCTGTAAGTGAGTGGGGAAGAGAGACAGACGGAGGGGGGCTGCCTGTCGCACTGCTCTGGCCTGGCGTGTGTTTATAATTTGATTTCGCTTCTTTCTTTCTACGCTGCAGCATTTCCTGTCGCTGCTGCAGCCTAGGCCTACTTGAGGGAGGGGGAGGCAAGGGAAGGGAGTGAGAGTGAGGGGGGCTGTCTGCGCTGCATCTGCTGCAAATTCGCTTGGCACGCCACAGCGGCAACGGCAGCGGCAGCAGCAGCAGCAGCAGCGAGCTATGCTGGCTACAACGTCGCCGGGCCATGGAATCTTAATGAAGTTATTGTGTTGCCTTCGTTGTTGTTGTTATTGTTGTACAGTTGTTGTGCCTGCCTGCTATTTACATTCATACAAACATACAAAGAGAGAGAGAGAGAGACATACAGACATGCACATGTATGCACATTCATGCGCGCATTAAGCTCTTGGCATTGCCATTGCAAGGCAGGCTTCGGTTGAACCCCCCTTTGCACCACTGTGCACTGTGGTCAGTCGCGCCCACCCACCCAGCTTGGCCACTTGACCAGCTGCCCAATGATTATCATGAAATTCGCAGACATGACTTTCTTCTCAATTCTAACGATTGAGAGCAGCACACACACAAACAGACGCACACACACACACTCCTCTAATACTAATGAAATGCGTAACTTTGTTAAAGTATTGAAGCAGATTAAATATACACTTGGAGAGGGTATATGCATTTTGGTACCCTAAGAGACTTCTCCGAGCTCTCATTTTATTTAAATCGGACAAATTAAATGAAATTAGTCAGAGAAATAAAGATTTCTATAAACAAATTAAATATGTTTAGCGATAGATTATACTTTGTTATATAACAGTAACATTAAACAATTTAACAAGTATGAATGTTCTGCAAGGGTATAAAACCGTCACTATTAATTAGAGAAGAACAAAAGAAATAGCAAGAAAGCCGACATGTTGTTTCCTGCATGCATACATAAGCTCTGCCGCTAATCCGCAATAGCAGAACGACAGACACACAAACGAACACATGCAAACATAATTATACATACACGCACCCTCTCACACTGCAAGTAAGCTTGTGCTCTTGAGCCAGCTGCGCTTGCGAAAGAGGGAGAGAGCTTTGACCAGCGCTGCAGCAGCAGCAGCACGTGGCCGCGCAATCTTTTGATTGTCGTCACTATCTAACTGTAAACGTGCAGCGTGTGGGTGTGTTTGTGCAAGTGCCGGCATCGACAAAGTAGAACAATAAATGTTGAATGAAAACCAAGCTTGGCTCTGTCGCTGCACTTCGCTCTCTTGCAACTACATATGTAACTGTGCGTGCGTGTAAATGTTCCTGATTGAGAGCAGTCTTTGTGTGTAAGTGTGCCTGCGTGTGAGAACAGTCTGTGTGTAATTGTGCCTGCGTGTGACAACAGTGTGCGCTCATGTGTTGGGGTCCATTGAAACCTAGCTTGGCTCTCTCATCTATGTAGCTGTACGCATAAATGTGCGTGAGTGAGAAGACTGTGTGTGAGTGTGAGAACAGTGGGTGCTCGTGTGAGAACGTCATGTTGAGTTTGCAATTGCATTTGCCATTCGTAGGCAGAGTCGAGAACAGGCGCGCGTGTGTCATAAAGTGCGCGGAATAAGAAAAGAAAAGCAAACACAGACATAAAAGCAAAAGTAAAAGAAAAAACAAAGAGGTCGCTAAAATGGCGCCAAAAAAATCAACAATTGTTTTAAATGTGGAACAGTTCATACACGACATCGAGGAACGGCCGGCGATATGGAATCGCAACTTCCACTGCAACAAGGCATTTCTCGAGCAGATGTGGGACGAGCTGAGCGGCACACATAAGTTGCCGAGTAAGTACGATCCCCTCTTCCCGTCCACCCACCGCTAGCCTGCCATGGAGTTTGTAACTGTAGAGGCAAAGAGAGACGCGCACATTGCTAGTGAGAGAGCAAACTTAAGTAGTGTGTGCGCTAATCACTTATAATGCGCATCTCTCTCTCTCTCTTTCACTCAGCACATTTCTAAGAGAGTCAGAAATGTAAGAGCGCAAAGGCTCGTATTTGAAGTTACATATTCTACGACACGTTACTCTTTGTCTCTATGACTAAGAGAGAGTCAGAAGAGTCTAAGAGAGTCAGAAATGAAAGCACGCAAAGCTTTGCCTTTAAAGTTACATATTCTATGAGTGGACACATGCCAATCTTTCTCTCCCTCCTCCTCCCTCTCTCTCATTTTCACTCTGTCTGTCTTTGGCAGAAATCGTGCTCAAAGCAAAGTGGAAGGGGCTGCGTGATAACTTCAGAGTCGAGTACAAGCGAATTCCACGCGCTGATAACGGCGACTTTCTGGTGGATCCTGCCACATTCGAGTCCAAGTGGCTGCACTACTACGCCCTGCTCTTTCTGAGTGAGTTCCCCGACAGAACGCGACCCTTGCGACCCACTGACCCTAATGGAATATCTCCTGCAGCGGATCACATGCGACATCGGTTGCCCAAGAACGAGCAGGATCAATCATACTACTTCAACCAGCAGAGTCAGGACTGTGAGAAGACTGTGGTGGAGCCGGATCTCACCAATGGCCTCATTCGTCGCCTGCAGGACAGCGATGAGGACTTCGATGAGGATGATCTGGATGCAGATACGCCTGCTGGCGATGCAAGCGATGGTAGTCGCAGTCTTGACGGTCTGCCCACACCACCAGCGGCGCATCAACAGACGCATCTGAGCACGACTCCCTTGGCCACTGGGGCCTTGAAAGCGCAAGAAGAAGCCTTTGCGGCGTCACATCAACATGCACTGCTCAAGGCGGGACTGCTGCGTGCTCAGCTGCTAGAGGAGTTGGAGCTGGAAAAGGAGGCACAAGATTTGACTAAGAAATCAACACAGACACCATCGGCACAAGCGACTCCAATGACATCTCTGCAGACGACGACGACGACGACGACGGGGGATATGCATGCAGCTCCAGCGCATTGTAGTCCACCTCCTGTGGTTACGACCACCACAACACACAGTGCACTGGTGACAGCAGCACAGTTGGTGGGCACAGTGCTGGCACCTGCTACCACTACATCCAGCGGTGCATCATCGAACAATGTTGGTGGCCACATTGGAGCGAAGCGTTCAGTCTCACCTCCTCCACTCTACAACAAGGCGCATCATCCACTGGCCACAGCTTCGGTTGGGCATCATACGACACCGTCGAAAGATGATTTCACAGGCGGAGCATCCAGTGGTGGCGGCAGTGTCTCGGATCACCTGAACTTCACTCAACACTCCTATGTCAATGGACTCATTCCGGCGCTGAAACTGAAACGTCCACGACTGTCCGAGGATAGTAACTTCAATGGTTCCTCAACGATGGATGCGCCGCTGGTACCGGAGGATGATGACTATCACTATTTGCTCAGTCTGCATCCGTATATGAAGCAATTGACGGCGGCACAGAAATTACGTATACGCACCAAGATACAAAAGCTCATCTTCAAGGAGCTCTACAAGGAGGATCTCGAGGAGTCCAAGTAGTTCCCCCACCCCTCCCCTACATTAAAGACTGTACATAGACCACACACACACACAGACACTCTGCTGTATCTCCCTTAGATTTTAACTTAGTCTGTAGCTATAGATATATACATATGATATGATATATATACTATATATGCCATGCGACTTTATCCATTTCTAGTTGAGCGTTGCCACCAACTCCACATGGTGCACGCCATTTAGTACTAAGCACAAAAACAATTTACAAATAATAAAAAAGAAAACAATAAATTGTAAAATCCTGAAGAAGGAAGGTATCTGGGAACAGGGAAGAGCCTCTGCAGGCCTTGCTTAACTAGATTACTAATTCATCTTTCTCCTTTCTCTCTTTCTGCAGGTGAAGTCTATGTTTTGGATGACGGAGCTGAAGTGGATCTGGATTTGGGTAATTATGAGCGCTTCCTTGATATAACACTGCATCGGGACAACAACATAACGACGGGGAAAATCTACAGACTGGTCATTGAGAAAGAACGCAAAGGCGACTACCTGGGCAAGACTGTGCAGGGTGAGAAATGAATTCCACTCTGAATCTTTATAAATCTCTATAACATTCCCTCCTCTCCTGTCTTAGTGGTGCCACACATAACAGATGCCATACAAGAATGGGTGGAGAATGTCGCACAGACACCTGTGCAGGGTTCCTCGAAGCCGCAGGTGTGCATCATTGAACTGGGTGGCACCATTGGTGACATTGAGGGCATGCCCTTTGTGGAGGCCTTTAGACAGTTTCAGTTTCGTGTAAAACGTGAGAACTTCTGCCTGGCGCATGTGTCCCTGGTGCCATTGCCCAAGGCCACAGGTGAACCCAAGACAAAGCCCACACAGAGCTCGGTCAGGGAACTGCGTGGATGCGGTCTCAGTCCCGATCTAATTGTCTGTCGCTCGGAGAAACCCATTGGAGTGGAGGTGAAGGAGAAGATTAGCAATTTCTGTCACGTCGAACCGGATCAGGTTATATGCATACACGATCTTAGCTCCATATACCATGTGCCATTGCTAATGGAACAGAACGGAGTGATTGAGTTCCTGAACGATCGACTTCAGCTGAACATTGATATGAGCAAGCGAGCCAAGTAAGTAGAATCCTTACCCTATGGGAATCCTCTAATTAACACGTTTTCTTTTCATCGTAGATGCCTGCAACACTGGCGGGATCTGGCACGTCGCACGGACACTGTGCGCCGCCAGGTGAACATCGCCATAGTGGGCAAATATACCAAGTTTACGGATTCATATGCTTCCGTGGTTAAGGCTCTCCAGCACGCTGCATTGGCCGTGAATCGCAAGCCGAATCTAGTCTTCATTGAGTCATGTCTGCTGGAGCAGGAGACACTGCAGAAGGAACCTTCCAAGTATCACAAAGAGTGGCAGAAGCTATGCGAGAGTGATGGCATTCTTGTGCCTGGTGGCTTTGGTGCCCGCGGCATGGAGGGCAAGATACTCGCCTGTCAATGGGCGCGTGAGAATCGCAAACCCTTCCTCGGCATCTGTCTAGGTCTGCAAGCGGCGGTCATTGAGTTTGCACGCAATGTGTTGGGTCTGCCAGATGCCAACAGTACGGAGATTACTCCGGACACCAGCAATCCTCTGGTCATCGACATGCCCGAGCATCACAAGGGCCAGATGGGAGCCACAATGAGGCTGGGCAAGCGCAAGACCATTTTTGCAGAGAAGGAAAGCACGATTCGACAGCTTTATGGCAACCCGCAGTCCATAGACGAAAGACATCGACATCGATATGAGGTTAATCCGAAATATGTTCCCAAATTGGAGAAGCTAGGCATGAATTTCGTTGGCACCGATGCTGATCAGAATCGTATGGAGATCATTGAGCTACGTGAACATCCTTACTTTGTTGCCACACAATATCATCCGGAATATTTGTCACGTCCCTTGAAGCCGTCGCCACCATTTTTGGGATTGATTTTGGCTGCGCAGGGACGATTGCAGTCGTATATAGATCGTGGCTGCCGATTGTCGCCACGTCAACTATCGGATGCTTCTTCGGATGAGGATGAAACTGTGAATGGAGTGTTACGCATCACAACCAATTTCGAAGCCCTGAAGATTCCTGGAGCTATTCAGGAAAAGCAGCCTGCACTGGTGAATGGAAATGCCAACGGTTGGGCCGAAAGCAGCGAGAGCACCTCGGAGAATGAGGGCATCAATGGCGGAGCTTGTGGCGAGACTAGCAGTAATGCTAGTGTCTAACCTCCCCATATACAATATATACCACCAAGAATGTTGGTGCTTGTGGTGAGACTAGCAGTAATGCTACTGTCTTATCGCCCTCTATACCTTATACCACACGGACATACATATGGTAAATATACCATAAGATGAGTTTTTCATCCTATCCTATCTTCTTTTCCTATAATTTTAAGCAGTCTTTGGAAGCTTAAACTGATGAAGCACGTTTAGTTAATAATCTCAACGAAAGTTATTTACCTCTTCGAATAGATAAGTTAAATATGAAATGATATAATACCAATTTGTTTGTTTTTCTGATCAAATATCAGTCAGTTTTTTAACGTAAATACAAATATATATTTTTAGATAAACTGACGATTGTTCTTATTACTATTGAAAGTGTATGGCAAAAGGTGAAGGTCCTTTCACTATAAGCTGAAAGTTGGAATTTACAAAAAAGATAACAGAATTCGATATGGGCAGACTATATATGATATGATGTGTATTATGATATGATATAAAAGGTTTAATATTGTATAATATAATATGATATTATATAATATAAAATGATGTAATATTAAACAATATAATATGGCATTGGTTGATATAATGATATATCGTACCATATAAAATGATATATTTATATAATCTGATATAATATGATTTAATATTCTATGATATAATACCATATAATATGATATGATATATTTATATAAAATATAATCCGATATGATATGATATATTATCATTTAATATTAATAATAATACTAATAATACGATATAATATAATATGATATGATTTGATATTATATGATATATTTACATCTGATATGATTTGATATAATATCATTTAATATAATATGATATTATTGTAATATAATATGATATGATTTGATAAAATACAATATTTTATGATATAATATGATATGATTTGATAAAATATTTTATGATATAATATGATATATTTACATAAAATATAATCTGATATAATATCATATAATATTGTATGATATAATACGATATAATATTATATTATATTATATAATATGATATTGTTTGATAACATATTTTATGATATCTTCTGATATGATAAATTTGATATGTAATTTCCTGTTTTCATATATTAAATCAGATTTAGAATTCTAATTATTAATATCTGTCTGTCACTTCCACCTGGATTCAACTAGAGGAATATAACACTATTTTAAGAGTAGAGGTGGGGTTTGCCAGTCGAAGAGATTGCACTTGCTACATGATGCCCAAGATGTACTACACATAAGACATATATATGTATATGTATATCTGTATTATATATACATCATTCAGATTGTGTTCTTGTGTTCACGTACAGTCGAAAAAATGTGCTCTTGTTCTGGTCTACAAAAGAGATTAGTCAAGTGCTCATGACAATACCTAATGCCGAACCCGTGCCGACTGTCGTTGTTGGTATGTCTCTGTGGCTGGGCCTAGCCAAGTCTACAAATAGCCCAACCGTACAAATTGCTGCTGCTGCTGCTACTGCTGCCTTGCTGTGTACTAGCTCATTATCGAGCAGCAGCTCGGCCCGTGTCTCAGTTTGATGACGACGACAGCCGGCAGCGAGCTCATTCATTGTTCATTCGAACGAGTTAATTCAGTGCGAGCAGACGCACTTGAGATACGGCAATGGACTCCCATCATCACAGCAAGAAGAAGACGCGCACACGTAACAGACCCAGAAACAAGTGTAATCGAGGCGATGAGCAGCAGGAGAATTCAGAGACGGGGAATGTCTCAACTTTAAAGAATATCGAAGGAACTGTTACACCTTCTCCTCCTCCATCTCCTGCTGCAGCGCAGGATCTGTCCAACGATAGTCCAATTTATCTTATACAGAAATTGCTGCGCAAGAAGCTCTTGGCCAACAAGAAGACAACTGTGCCTGCCAAGGTGGAGGCACCGCCAAAAGTGCCTGCCAAGGTGGAGACTCCTCCACAATTGCGTCCTGCTCCTGTTGAGCAGTCAAATCCAACACAGTCTCAGAAGCGCGCCCAGGTCAATGAGTTGCTCAGGTGCATGGGCAGCAAGTTGCAGAAAGGTGAAGCAGCTGAGATTTTTTCGTTCAGGGAATCGCTTCGATAACTAACGGTATTTTATGCAGCAGGTGCTCATGAGCTGCCAACGGAGGTGCTGCTCAGTAAGCTGGGGAATATGCTCAGCAAGGAACCCTTGAGTGATGCTGAGTCCTCCGACGAGGAGGCCGAGTATGTGGAGTACATCTACAAGCCACGGCAATATTTCATGGCATCCCTGTGTAATGTAAGTGGGGGCAGATGAGGATTCTTTACTTGTGTAGACTCTAACAGCTAACGGTGCTTTCAGCACTGCAAAATGGATTTGTGCACGAAGGCGCTGCTGCCTTGCAAGGGGTGTGGCCTGGTCTACTACTGCAGTTCGGTGCATATGCGGGAGGATCAGCTGCATCGCCAGCTTTGCTATGGTCTACGTCAGTTGGTGGAGCGCAATGGTAAGCAAGGCTTAATTATCGAATTATCGATAATAATAATAATTTATGCGCATCCTGCCAGGCCACGATATATTCTATAAGAGCGGCGACTTTAGTGCCGAGCAATTTCGCTCGTATCGCATTGTGTGCATACGCCAATCAGAGCAGCTCATAAATCGTAATCTCACGGCAACTGAACAGGAAGTTCTACTCTTTCCACTTATCTGTAACGATTCAAAGTGTCGTGAGCATCGTCTGAAGCGCCTCACTAGGTGTACGCGCTGTGGTGAGGTTGCCTACTGCCACGATAAACCGCAACATTTGAATGCCGCCCATGCCGCCTGGTGTCCAATTTATCGATTGTTTAAAACGTTCGTCATGCTGCAGGCGAAGTTTGGTCGCATTGAACCGCCGTTACCCGACGAAGTCTTGCGGGAGCTACCGTCCTCCTGCACCGACACCAGGCAAATAATGCAGAAATTGAATTTCAGTGAGTGAGCAGGAACTGTGTTAGTTGATTAATCGATTACGATTGTTGTTTACCTTATCGCAGCAGTGCCCGATGCATGTGAATTCGCCGCACTCACACAGATATCGACAGGACCTTTAACGGCATTTTATGCCCTCAAACTTTGCGATCGTCTACAAGCCGAACAGCTGACGATACATTTGATTGGCGCAGAAATGGAATTCGAGGTTGATGTTTTCCAAAAATGGGAGATATTCCTGCTGCACATATTGCCGTCACTTAAGACACTGAATATAGTTTTTATTGGACCTGAGCTGAATGCGCCCAAGATTTCTTTCGATCAACTCTCAAAGATAAAGTAAATATATGAAATATTCATTAATTTTAAATAATTAATCCTGATTCCTTTTAATAGATGTTGTCGGTTGTGTCGCAAAGCACAGCGCACTGTGCAATATCATTTTGAGAACCGCCTTTATCACGACTATTGCGCGGCGCCGAGTTTTCAAACACCAGATCTTGGTAATTTATAATATTATATTATATTATATTATATTTAATAATTTACAATTGTTTGCTATCTTTCATCAACAGTTTGCTTTTTCAACCCAGGATTATACCGTGCCACGGGATTTGCTTTGGAAGACACCTGGCCCGAAACTATACGAGCCACTTTGAATCTGAAGTGTCCCGTTGTTGTAACATCGTATACCAAATACGAAGCACCACTTGATATGAGTCATTTCCTCAATCAATCCAATCGTAAATTGAATGTCGTATTGCCGCCAACGACGAATCCTTTTGGATCAAAGAAACCAGAGCGCAACTTTATATCGGATGACGATGCACCGTTTATGTTTAAGAACTATCAATGTTTTGTTGTGGAGTAAGTTTGATTGTTTTTGATAAAACGTATCGTTCACATGCATGAATTAAATTGAAAGCTGTGCTTATGTATATTTTTGATCACATAAGTCATTTTAGTCAATATATATTTTCTGTAAGAAATTCAAACAGACGTTTTGTTTTATTTTAAACGAAAATTATCGCTAAAAAGAATCGATAAGACAAATCGACCTACCGCCTCTTCTCATGCTTCAACATAACTAATCGGAAATTAATCGAAAGGCAAACAAAAAATACTTCAAGACGAAAACAACGCGCGGATGCTGGATTGAATTAAAAATAATATTTATACTATATAAAAATGAATATAAATGACTGGGATTTTAAGGATTTACGCGCCAAACTCGATGTTATGGGATTCAACCAGACATTGCCTGTACTGGCAATACCGCTGGTTGGTGCCATCTTCGGAGATTTGGTAAAAACTACAGAATGCCTGCGAGACACAAAAAGACAAGTTGCCGATTTATTTGAAGTAAGTACTGGTTTGCCTATTGGTGCTATAAGGAATGGTAACAGATGTATTCTCTTAGGAGAAAACGTGCTGGGAACTGGGCGTGGAGCCCTACAAGTGCGATAATTCCCGACTATTGGCCGAGTGCAATCAGCTGCATTTGCAGTTCCTCAAAGACCGAGAAGATTACGAGCAGCGGCTTTGTGGTATGAAATTCTAGTTCTTGTCAACATAATATATTATATTCTATGCCTTCTGTAGATGCGGAGCGTCGAATACGTAGTCTGCAGACAGATAAAGAACATCTACAGAGTCACAATGCGCAGCTGCAGAGTCAGTTGAATGCACTGTTGTCCAAGCAACTTATCTCAGCTGCCACCACAAAGCGAGTAGCACTGGGTACGAGTACAACTCGACAGGGTACGTTATCGATTTGTTGCACTATATACAGATGATAATTGTGTGTGCTTGCAGGTAAAAAGCCTTTCATATCGACTGTGCGTTCTGGTGATGTTCTGCCTGCTGTGTTGGGCAGCGGAGTAAGTCCTGCCCTGAAGTGTACCAAGTGCAATGCTGGAGTTGTGCAGAAGACGACCACAACCACGAAGGATGGTATGATTGTCACACACACCACCGGCTCCGATGAAACTGATAAACTACAGAACGAACTCACCAGCGCAGGAGAACAGTTGGAGTTCTACAAGAGAAAAGTGGAGGCTAGGAACCGAGAGATACGACGCTTGAATGACATGCTCGCTGGTGGTCGTCCTCCAGCTGCACTGGCTAAAGATTGCTGCTATAAGGAGGTGGGTGCACTGTCGCAGGACATTGATCTGCTGCAGCGTGAGAAGAGCGAACTGATGCTACAAGTGCGTCAGTATCAGGAGAAGATGCACGACGCCATGCAGCGGGCACTGAGCATAGAGGAGGACAAGCGTAAGCTGCAAACACACCTCGATGAGCTGAAGGAAGCCGCGCTGCAGGTGGAACAACAGGCCAACTCAGAGATCGATGCGCGCGAGCATGAAGTGCTTCAATTGCAGGCGGAGTTGAGCCAGCTGCGTGGCGAGCACAAGCCCAAGGGACAGCAGCGCCTTGCAGGGGGACAAGATGTGACTGCGGCTCAGGATTCTGGTGACAAGCGTAAGTTAAATGAGATGCGCAACCAGCTGAAACGACGCGAGGCTGAGCTGGAGGCATTGAACGAGAAGCAGAAGAAGAAGCTGCTGAAAATGCAAGCCAAACTGGCGGCCCAGCAGAAGGAGCTGCGCGACCAACTGCCTCAAAGCACTGTCACACTGGACGAGGAGAAAATCCGTTTGAAATCCGAAAGAGACTTCTTCCAGAAGGAATATCTGCGTCTCATCAGCAAATCGGGCTCGGAGTCAGAGGTAGCTTTCCTGCAGGCGCAAATCAAATCGAAGGACGACGAGCTGCGCATTCTACGCTCTGAGATGTGCATGGCCACAGCCAATGTACTTCAGTTGTCGCCCCGAAAGTCTGATCATTGCCTGGAGAGTCTGCCACCACGCACAGCGGAAAGCTGTTCGAACATTACCAGCAGTCGCAGCAGTGACTGCGTTCAGGCTGCCATAGCTCGTGTCGAACGCGAACGCGACTGTGCTCGAGCCGAGCTGGAGCGCATACGCTGCGAGCGGGACACACTGCGGGAGAAGCAACTGAGCAGCGTGCAGTTGCATGCCGAGGAGCTGCAGACGTTGCGACAGCGCAATGATGATCTGCAGAATCGCATACGGCAACTGGAACGGGATAATCGAGAGCTAAACTCGGCACGAGTGCCCGCTGAGACGCACAATGTGTTCCTCAAGGAGGACTTGGCACAGCTGAGGCAACGTTTGGTCACCATCCAGTCAGAAATCGAGGTGCTGCGCAAGGAGAACTCGCAAATAAGGTGATTAACTGAAAGATCCTTATCTTGACTAACTGAAACATCTTTCCTTGAACTTATACTCACATCCCTCTTCACACATTCCCTTGACTAGCTGAAGATCATTCCTTAAACTAATCCTTATATATATTTTCAACAGCCTGATCAATGAGCAGAACGAGCGCATCATAGCGGACTATCAGAGCAAGCTGCTCATTGCGGAACGTCAGCGACATCAGGCTGAAGGGCGTGTCAGCACGTTGGACACCAGCAGGGAAACCAATCGTAATGAGGTTTCCCAGTTGCGCACAGAAATTGCTGCACTGCGTCAAACATATATTTCACTGGAGAACGAAAAGGATACGCTGCTGGTGAGTCTGTGGTGTCTGTGTATTATCTAAATAGATCTCAGCTTATTTTGAATTGACTACAGAATCAACTGGATAACAAAACGGAGCGTCTGTATAAACTGGAGTACGAAATGAAGGATAACAGACAGCAGCGCAATGCACTGGAGCAGACTGTCAAGGAGCTGCAGGCACAAATCGAGTGAGTAGCAAGACAATAAGTTATCTCGTAATGTTGTAGGACAGATTCTTTATAATTAATAAGAATCTTTTGCATTTACGCACTCCCAAGCCCTGTTTATCAACTCTTTATCAGCCTCGTGCGCTTCACTTAAGTTTTTTATGTTGTGAATATGCGATATCGTGTATTCTACAAGCCTCATCCAATTTATTTATTCCTCGATCGCCTCGTACCAAACGTTTAGATAACTTTGTACTAGGACCACAAAAATGATAACCAGGTAGACGAGCTTCAAAAGGTAGGTTAATTATTTTTTTTATAATACCACCACCTCGTTTCAAGCTTGAACTATGACTGGAACAATTATAAAAGCGTTTACCCATTTTATTTGATGTTGAATCGATGAGCATTTCTGATTGAATGAAGTATAGTGTGTGAGTGAAAATGCATTTAATAAAACAAAAACAAAGTATTTGTATTATAAACATTGAGAGTGTTAATGACGATCTAGTGACAATTTTGTAGGTTAGGAAACAAAATAGAGAGGAGGGATTATATGCAATGGCTAATAAGGTACTTAAACTTGCGTTAAAAGCAAACCATGCCTTATTTACTGAAGAGTTATATGTTATTGCCACTACTGGTAATTCATAGAAGCCTGAGGCTTCATGGAATTTGTGATTTATTTTTATTTTGATTTCGCATTCAGTTCGCTTTGTTTCAGTCTAACTCGTTTTATACATGTAAAAACCTTTAACGAACGATAAGGAGTTACTTCTTATACTGTGTATAGGATAAGATATCATATATTTGAGATTATATTTTAAAGGAATATTAAGCTTTATGGACCTCGATATCTCCACCCTCCCTTTTGTATTCCCTTTCACATTCAGTTCGTGAAGGCTTTATTCCTATTAGAAAACCTTTATATACAGATTATGACAGACTCCATATAGTTTTTAAGTGATATAGGCTATTAAAAAATCCAGATTTGAATAAAAACCCATATAGAGTTATGAAGAGTTATATGTTATTGCCATCGGCCTTTAGTTTTGTTTTGTTCAGTTTAGTTTGCTTTATGCCTAGAAAAACCTTTATAGAATGAATTTAAGTTATTTCTCATACTATAGAGTAAGACATTCTATAGTTAGACTAGATTAGACAGGGATATAAAGCTTTAATTAAGGAATCGTTCTTTAATATTGCTTTGGTTTAGTTAGTTAGTTTTATACCTATAAGAATCTTTATAGAAAGTTTATATGATCTTCGTATATTGACCTTACAATGATCGATTTCAGATTTGTTTAAAGAGAACACTCTTTATAAAGTTTTGTAGAATAAGATATCTCTTATCTTTCATATTTCCTTTCACATTCAGTTCAGTTTGTTTAATTCAGTTCACTTTCAACCTATAAAACCTTTATTCATATTATCTACAGTTCACTTAAATAGACATCTTATATATGTACATATTATATCGTGTTGTGTAATACATTCATGGCACAATCTCTTGGCCTGCGCCGCGCTAGCCAAATATATCTAAGAACCACCTAAAATGGGAAATTAAAACGATTAAATCGATCGATCTATGATCGTAATTGGGCATGCAGCATGCGCAGAGAGTAGAGAGAGAAGATAAGAAACATAGGAGAGCTAAATAAATAGTAGAGAGATGCAGATGCAGTTGGATTGCTTCGTGTTGCAGCATGCTGTGCAGGAAGAAGAGTCGGAGAAAGAAGTAGTCAGGGCAGTAGTCGCCATAGAAGGTGCAGGAGATCTGGGCACTAGTCGCCGGAGTAGGGAAGGAGCTTGTGTTGTTCACTGAAGAATTTTGAGTTGTGTCGCTCGTGGGTTAAATACCTCGCCAGGCTGACGCTTGGTGCACTGCAGTTGTGTGTGCCAGCATGATCTGCCTCAGCTGGTGTATATCCAGGCCGGCAGACACACTTGGCACGGCTGGCATAGCCCAGATACAACGTGTCATTGCGCTGATTCGATTGCGCCGTCTTCAGCGGCTCTAGCCATTGCCCCGCTCCACATGGACCACGTGTGTAGAGCTTATGACATTGTCCGTTCATCTCCACCATGCCTGGCGTGGACTCGCAGATGCTCTTCTCCTGCTCCGCATTGTTCATTGAGCACTGTTGATCCAGATTGGTTAGGACACCCGCACAGCCACACATGCCGTTATATGAAATGCCGTCTAGGGAGGGGCGTGCAGTGAAGTCAAACACGACCACCTGATGGAGGGAGCAGGGACCCTGTGATCCAATGCGATAGCAGGAGTCCTCAGTGGGAAAGTACAAACGATTCTTGCCACAAAAGTTGCGTATGCAGCTGGTGGCATTCACCAGAAACTCATTTGCCGCACACGGGCCGCGTGTGTAGAGACGATAGCAGTGTCCATCCGACCAGGGCACATAGCCCTCCTTGCACATGCACTTGGCATGTGGCAGCAGTTGCAGCATGTTCGGTTCATGCTCCGCCCCTGCTGCCTCATCGTCGGGTATGCGGAAGATGTGACCAGGCGGACAGGGACCAGGAGTGTCTGCAACAGAGAGAGAGAGAGCGAGGATTACAATTTGTAGTCTCTATTGCAACCAAATCCTACCTAGCTCGTAGCACATTTGCTGCGCCGCATGATAATGTGGCAAATGTCGCTGGCAATCGCAGCGTCCTCCCGGCAGAAAGATGTGACCCGGCGTGGAGCAGGGACCCTTGGTGTAGTGCTCATAGCAGGATTCCTCCAGCTCATAGTAGTAAGGAGCAAGTTCCCCCAGTGGCTCGCATCTGCACTCGGCCAACTCGTCTGCATTGCGCAACAGCAACTTGCCCCTGCTGCAGGGACCCTTGGTGTGCTGTGCATAGCATTTGCCATCCCTGGGCCAGTAGAGCATGCCCTCGTTGCACTGCAGCGGACGCCGACAGCTGCCCCAGCGATTGTCCACTCTGTAAAGGATTGCGATGACTTAAAGTGATCCCAACTGCATTTCCTACACACCTCTTGGCCTGCTCTGGCATGGGTTGAAAGTACTCGCCCCGTGGGCATGGTCCTCGCTCGTAGAGCTTGTGGCAGGCGTTGGTCAAGGCACTCAGTGCTGTGCCAGGTGGACAGCGACACTCTGCAGCGGGCACATCCTTTCGCTTGGCACTCACAGGCGTGGGACTTAGCTCCATTGTGTCCGGGCAGGGATAGCCAAGTGTGAAGATCTTGAAGCATTTCTTGAGTGGCGTCCAGTAGAGCAGCTGCCAACCACCCGCCATGCTGGCACAAGGATTCTTGGCGGGATCACTCCAGGGCGGAGGCACAATGCCAGCCAAGGCGGAAGGCGACTGTTGACTATGCAGCAGCAGCAACAGCAGCGCATAGGTCAGCAAGCTGCTGCCGGCTTGCAAGGCAGCCCAGCAGATCAGTAGCTTGCGGCGTCTTAAGCGCATGACGAAGCAACAACAACAACAACAACAACAACAATGGGTAGCCTGCAAGTGCGAAAATAATTTGATTAATTTGGCATCGACTTTTACTCTCGTTGAGGCTGCCTGGCGCCAGGCCGCGTCTCATTAATACGCATGATTGATAACATTTCTATTGTGATTGAAGAAGATGTGTGTGGTGGGCGGGGGGGGGGGTAAGACTCACTGTGATTGGTATCTGCGCTTAAAGCGCGTCCAATTTAAATTAGCCAACCTGCAGGGCAACAAAGAGCAGAGGCAGAAGAGGGGTGGAGAGAGGAGGGAGAGAGGGAGAGGGGGGTAGGAGAAGCAGCAGATGAACTGGCTGGTAGACGTTGTAAAAACCAGTAAGCTGCCGTCGCTGCCGCGTCGTGCGCTGTTAACCATGACCCAAATCCGCATTTTATCTTTGACTTCTTTTGCGGCCAATAGGCAAAAATCTTCTGCCGAACTGCGACTGCTGCTGACCGTTTTGGCTTTTTTTATATAATTGAATGACGAAACAAGGGGGTGCCAGTGGTGCCAGTGGGCAGGGGGAGGAGGAGATGGAGGAAAAGGCGACCAAGCATGTGGCTTGGCCATGTGGAAAAACGTGCAACACTATTGCACCAGTTGCCTAGTTTTCCCGCAACAGCCGCTGCCACCGGCACTGGACAAGCAAAAACAACAGCAAGACAGGCACAGGAAGGGGCAGGAGAAGGGGGTACAACAGGCAGTAAGGCAGGCAGCTGTTGCCACGGCTATAAATAATGCATTAGGCTAACCACAGCACAGTCTGCGCAGTGTTTTGGCCTTTTTTTGGTTTGTTATTGTTGTTGTTGCTTTGGTTTTGGGTTTCTTGCTGTCGTAACAGCAGCAACGGCAGCGGCAGCAACAGCAACAGGTTTCCTATTGCCACCGCGCGGCATCTTCTGCATTTGTTGTGCATAGAGAAGAGAACAAGCAGCAGCAGAGAATCCCCACAGGGCAAGAGAGAAGCCTTAAGGCAGAAGAGAGAATCCATCAGAGCATGCCAGGAAATCCCCACTACACTGAGATCAGTTTGATATTTCTTGCTGATTATCAACTTAATCGACAGCTCTTTTTTGACTTGTTTTCGGCACTCGAATTCGCGCAATACACACCTCGAGGCGATGTCTGTTTTGACTCCGTTCGACTCTTTAATGATTTTTCAAATGGTATCACATGCGACAATGACGACGACGACAACGACGACGGCAATGTCCGATTCCGTTTCGGCTGCTGCCCAATGCCAATTCACACATTAAGCGGAATTGACCGCACAACACGCGACGCAACGACGACTGCGACGGCGACGATGAAGACGAAGATTGAAGGCGAAGCGACCATTCGCCTGCGTAGGTAACAGACATCTGAGCGGCTGGGCAGGTCGACTCAGGTAAGCGAACCGAACTTCACTGGCTCTCCAGCTCGCTCTCTCTCTCTCTCTTTCGCTCTCTTTGACGCCTAATGCGAGTGTGCTCAACTCTTCAGTGATGCCAAGTGCTGGCTGAATAAAGCTAGTTGCAAAATATAGCTAAAGCTACGACAATTTTGTTAGCAAGGGAGGAGTAAAAGATTGAGGAGATGTATACATCATACTAGCTGGAAAAAGGCTAAATTCAACTGCACTTTTCACACTAAATTAGTATGGGATTAAGAGAAATTTACTCGCATAATCGCTTATATGTTTTCAAGCATAAAATGGCTAGAAAAACTCTAAGTTTGTCAGCACTGCGGACTCTCACTCTCAACCTAAACAATGAATAATTCTTATAATATAATATAACACCTAAAATATTGACTGTAAATTTGTTATGCTCAAAATAGCTGAAAAACATCTTAATCCAATTGGACTAAAAACTCTCTAAATTAATATAAAATTAAGAGAAATTATATAGAATAATCTCTGCTGTTTCCATGCACAAAATAGCTAGAAAAACTCTAAAGCTGTCAGCACTGCTAACGATATTTAGGCCATGGATTTTAAAAAAATTCATGGACTATTGTGTTTGTCGGAACGGAATTGTGCGTAACAGGCAGAAGGAGGCATCTCCGACCCCATAAACTATATATATTCTGAATCAGTATCAGTAGCCGAGTCGATTGAGCCATGTCTGTCTGTCCGTCTGTCCGTCTGTCTGTCTGTATGAACACCTGGATCTCAGAAAGTATAAGAGCTAGAGTCATCAAATTTTGCGACAACATACGTATATATTGCAGTGTCTCAAAGTTTAAAATTTGGACACGCCCCTTCCCGCCTCCGTAAATCAGTAATAACTATTTAAAAACTACAATATTAGCTCAACAACCAAAGTTGTATATCTTACATGACAAATACTTTGCCACGGGCGTTATGTGAAAATTTCATTTAAATCGGACTATTAATAAGTGAGATATGATACGAATTAAACTCACTTTGAACATACATTTATACTTAAGCAGACCTAATTTACGCAAGCATACCGAAGTTCAAATCTAGACACACATCATTTTAAACTTTTTATTTGCATTGTATGGTAACAAAATTGGTTGACAATGCAGCTTTGTCGATGGGCCAAGGAGTGAGGCAATGGCCGAGTGGTTAGAGTGGCTGACGGCTGTGAGAGAGTGCGTGTGTTCAACTCCCGGTTGAGGCGGGTGCGAATTTTTATTTATTAATTATTTATTATTTTATTTTATTTTTTTTTATTTATTTTATTCTAATAATATTCTGGCGGCGATTCCATACCGTTAAAATTTTTATTACGGTATAATATGATAATCCATGGCCTTATACAGTCAGCACCTGACTGTAGCGTTAGTATTTTTTATTTCTCTTAGTTTTACCAAAAAAATAAATAAATGTTTTTAAAAATATTGAGTGTCTATTTGTCATAGCTGGAAAAAGGCTATAATCGAACTGAAATTTAAACTATTTAAATTAATATTAGATTAAGAGGAACTATCGTGAATTATCGAACTGCAATATAAATTCTTTAAATTAAGATTAGATTCAGAGAAACTATCTCGAAATTGCTTCACCAAATGGCTAGAAAAACTCTAAGCCTGTGAGCACTGTCGACTCCCTATCTCTCTCTCTATGTTAAACTTCAAAAATAAATAAATCTTTTAAAAATATTGACTGTAAATTTGCCATACTCAAAATAGCTGTAAGTCCATCTGCGCTATAGACTCTTTAGTTTAGTTTTAGCCATTATATTTCCTAGCAAAGAAATAGCTAGGAAAACTATAAAATAGTCAGCTCTATCGACTGTCTTTTTCTCATTTTATATTCCTATATCTGTTGCTTAGTTTAAGCGTTAAAAAAAGCTAAATATTGATTGACTGTCAGCACTGTCGACTGTCTCTCTCTCCTCCTTTATGCCTTTTCTTCTTTGTTTAAATGATAATAAGGCTAAATGTGCACAAATATTGTCTGTTAATTTACCACACTTTAATTATCTAAAAAATAGCTAAATGTGCCAGCACTGTCGACTGTCCCTCTCTCTCTTTCATTATTCCTTTTTCTTTAGTTCACTATAAGTGTTAAAAATGCTAAAATTGCACAAATACTCACTGTAAATTTTACAATCTTAAAGTAGCTTTAAAATTGCTAGATCTGCCAGCACTGCTGCCTCTCTTTCTTCAGCGTGTTACTCAATTCTTCGGCTGCGTGTGTGGGTTCAGTCTTCAAAGGTTCTTCGCCTGCATTTTGAGATTTAGCTAGTGCCAGGCTGACACCCGCTTAGCCATAACGATTGACGTCGATGGTCGTTAGCTCTCGGCATGGTCAAGCCCAGTCCCCATATACACACATATTGCTAGATATGCGTAGATATATGTGTTGGTATACGTATGTATGTATGTGTATTTATAGAGAGACTGAGACTGAGCGACCTGTGACAGGGCCGCGCTTTGTTCTTGAGCTTCAAATTGCGGATATGTGCGGACGTGCCCAGGTTGGTGAATTAGTAGGTAGGCTGCTACTCTTTGTGGAGCGGTCTTAGTGGGGCAGCTGCGCAGTCTGCTGCTGCTGCTGCTGCTGCATATGGGCAGTGCAAACAAGTTTGTTGCCTGAGTCTTTTTGTGAATTATGAAGTTTGTTGCCTGAGTATTTTGTCTGTATAAAGTTTGTTGCCCAAGTCTTATGAAAATCTTAAGATGAGATAATGAAACTGTTTTTTTTGATTTATCATCTGCAGCAAACTGACCACAAGAACACGCCAACGCGACTCCGAACTGAATGAGACGTCAGCGGAGAGCAAAACACTGCGTCAACAGCTTATGGCAGTAAAAGCGAGTCGCGATGAGGCAATCGCAGAAAACGGGTAAGTTGCTGCAATTGCTGCATCCGATCATTAGCCGCACTTTTTATCTAACACTATCCCTGACATTATTCAACTTGTGTATGTGTGTTGCACCACACAGACGGCTAACGGACAAACTAAGCGATCTCCAAGTGGAGGCAAAGACGCTGCAGAAGCGGCTCAAGGATGCCGAACAGCAGGTGGCCACAATGAAGCAGCAGCTGCACAAGTACGTGCAGGAGGTGAAGCGTGCCGAGGATCTGCTGCTCAATAAGGTAAATAATATAATGCCTGCCTTCCATATGGAGCTAAGTTGTAACATCGCCAGGTATACTTTGTCTTAAAGGAAAAGGAGCGCGAGGAGCTGCTGGATCACTATCACAGTCTGACACACAACCACGTCGAACTGGAGGGCAATAATCAGAGTCTGGAGCTCGAGGCAGCGGAGTTCAGGTAAGCCAAAGCATTGACCAAGTTAAGAGGAGAATCAATTAACATTTATTCTTCACATCAACAGACGACAAATTGATGATCTGCAGTGCGAGGTGCACACGCTGAAGGACAAGCTGCATTGCCGGCAGTGCACTATCGATGAGCTGGAGATGCAGTTGACCTCAATGCGTGCCTCAATGCGCTGCCTGGAGCGGGATCTGGATCATGCACGCGATCAGAAGATCGAGCTGGATGTGCGCAGAGAGCTTTGTGATAAACTGGACGTGGAGAAGGCGAAGCTCAACGCGGAGCTCAACGAGTTGAGTGAGATACGCAACAAGGTTAGCCTGGAAACATAACTGTGACTTTGTCTGACTAATCCATATCTCCCTCTCTTTAGCTGGAGAAGGAGTGCGAGCAGCTGCGCAGTGAGCTGCAGCAGAAGTCGGCGCTGAATCAGGTTACTACGGAGACATCCGAGCAGATAGTGGAGCGCATACGCAGCGATCAGCAGCGACAGGATGACAGTGCGCTGAAGGCAAGAAACGAAATGGAACGTCTGCGTCAGGTGCACGAGACGACGCTGGTGAGTTGAAGTAGAAACTTCCTTCACAATGTCATTTACAAAACATTATCAATCCCCTCCACAGCGACAACTGCAAGAGGAGCGTGAACGTTGCAATCAGCAGGGACGTCTGGCCGATCAGTATGAGGAGCAGGCGCGTGTGCTGCGACAAAACCTGAACGAGGATCGCTTCTGTCAGGCACGCACCAGGGAAACCAGTCCCAAGTTTCCAGAAAAGACCTTGTGAAGCCATAATGGAATCTACATCATCTTTTGTACTGTGTACAACAACAACTCGATGTAAACTGTTCCCATGATGGGGAACTTCGTTTTGTACTGTAGAACTGTTCCCATGATGGGAAACTTCGCCATGTCATCCTCTTTTTTACTATGTGCTCTGATAGAGTGAATCTATATCATCGTTTTGTACAGGGGAACCTCTCTATATCATCCTCTTTTTTACTGTGTACAACTTCATTGCGAACTGTTAGAGATTCCATATCATCATTTTGTACATTCCCCTTATTTGTTTTATGTTTTCGTCTTTAATTGCGTGTTCTATTCTAATTATATTTATAATATATTGTAAATTTGTTTACAAACAAAAGCAAAACTGAAGACTCAAACGGGATCTTGGTAGGGACATCAACACGGGGTTCTATTTCTTGCCATAGCACATGGCGGTCAATTTCAGATACTTTTTATACATGCATGGGCAGCCGTGGAAGGGCGGGGGTGTGGAGTAATCATCCTCCATCTGGGCGCAGGGCACGCAATTGTCGTCGCTGTCGTCATTGTAACTGGAGTCCTGGCACGTAAACTCATCCGTGGACACTGCGGAAGCAAAGGGAGAGAGATTTAAATCTTTGATGATGCTAGAATTCTTCTTTGTGCTTACGGCCGGTGCTGTTCAGCTGGTTTCCCCCCTCCTCGCAAAAGTCATCGTATTTTATTGCACAGTCCTGACCTTGATTTAATGTGTTCAACTGCGTCCAATCGATGGGACTGCGATGGGAGCCACAGACATCAGATTCCATGCATTTATCAAAAGTCACATACTTGGGTGAGTAATAGTCCATCTCCAATTCAGGTGAAGTGCTGCGGCTGGCATAATCTGAAGATTGCCCACTCCTATTCAAGGGCAGTGCTGGAATTTTGCATCGGGAAGGGCAACTAGAATCAAAGTCCACTTTGGAATTAGCCATAACCACCTCCGTGGAGTAGACTATTTTGATCTTCTGTACGCTTTCGTCAGCAATATTCCTCGGTTCCTTGAATAGTTCCGAGGCGCTCCATCTGGAAAGGGCTGTTAGAGGCTCAGTGCTGCCACTGGCGGGGGATCACTGCAGACTTCCTGCTGTGTGCGCTGCGAGTTCCTTGATTGTACGGATCGGTTCGAAGAGCTGCGTTTGGAGAAGGCTTTAACAGATCGGTTCGAAGAGCTGCCTTTGGACAAGGCTTTAACAGACGCGGGGGCAACATCAATATCACTGCAGTCTCTGTTCAGCTTGTGAATAATCTTTCTGGAGCTCCATTCAGGCTGCGCTTCGTTGCATTTCTTTGGTATGTCGGCATCACTGTAGTCTTCCTGCAGCATGTGAAGCACGTTGTGCGGCAGCTGTTCGTTCCACGTAGACGCGGCAGTTACAGGTGCAGAACTTCCCAGACTCTCTGGCGGATCTGTCTGCGTGGGAATCTCGCGGCAGCTCGTTGAGCATACAAAGAACGTGCGCATTGAGGCCAGCGTCGTTGTCTGGCTGTACTGACTGATCTTCGAGGGCACACCCAGCAAGGGGCAGTCTGGGCCACAGCATCGGTTTTTGTATTGCACGCATTTCTTGGGCGCTTCCTCCACAGGAGGCACTTTGCCTGTGTCTCGCTCGGATTCAAGTGTGTCACACGATCGATTTGCATTCCAAAGTACAGTTGCTTCATTGTAAGTTGGATCCTGCGGACAGATGCACTGAATTGGATTTTCAATAAGTTTTTGGACTTTAACAAGCATATTTCTTTTTACTGCAGACGCAGAGTATTTCTGTTGCAATTGATCTTGATCCTTATTGAGTGAACAAAGGTTCCTCTCATGCTCAGCCTTGCGTTGTTGCTGACACACCCGATCTTGAGCTCTGCTACATGTTGGAACGTTTATACGAACATTGCTTTTCTTCTTCGCCTGAACTTGATCTAGAGTCTGCACACATTTATCTCTTTCTTGCTGTCTTGCTCCTGTTGCAGGTGGGGCTCGACAACGATATGCAGATACTTTCTTTTCTACGTTCAACTGATTGCATGATACTCGTCCAGTTGAATAAAGAGACAGACATTCTTCCCAGTCCTGCCGCTGCTGCTGCTGCTGCTGAAGCTGCTGCTGCTGTGCCTGCTGAGCTGCTGCTCTTTGAGGCAGATCCCTGAGTGACTTCTGAGCCGTGCCATCTGATTTTATATAAGAGCTTTGCTGCACCTGATCATTTTGAGAATCTGTGGGTAGCTTTATGTACGTGCGTTTTCCGACAAGATTTTGGCACGATAGCTTCTCGGCGGTCTTCTCGTGCTCCTTCCTGTACATCTCTATGTACTCACGGTGCATGCGCATTGTTTCGCTGCAGTACGATTCGCTCTTCTCCTTCTTGCAGCTCGAGATGATAATCTTCTCCTTCTTGGAAGGACCCGCCTTGCTGTCGCGTCGAGTGGCGCAGTTTAATTTGGGCTGTTGTTGCTGCTGCTGCTGCTGCTTCTTGACCGTGACCTTCATGATCTTTCGACTGTTCGGCGCGCAACGACATCTTGGGCTCTTCTTCTTGCACTCCCTCGAGGGACTGCTGGAACGAGTCTGCTTACGACATCTCGCCGACTCCTGCATATAGCGGCAGACCTCGTCAGTGTTGAGGTCCGTCCTGCAGCGCTGCGAGCACTGTGGGGAGTAACAGCAGCAGCCCTGCTGGGGATACTCAGTGCAGTGGATGCAGGGTTCCACTGTTGGATAGCAGCTGTAGGGATAGCCCACAAATTGATGCTGCTCATTGGAGAGATGATAGACGTCACAGGGACAGTATCCGCATTGGTAGCTTGGGGAGCACGGCGTACTGCAGTTGTCGTTAAAACATCGGGAACAGCCTGCATCCAGACGATCGTGATGCTTTGCTCTCTGCTCGGTGACGAGGCTCTTGCTCTTCTGCTGGTTGTTGGAGTTGACCATGCGAAGGGCTAGAGGAGGGCGCTGACACTGCAGGCTGCGACTGCGTCGCTTGGCCGTCCCGTCCGGGGCTGGGGAGTCCTTCTGGCTCTCCTCCTTCTGTTGCTTATCCTGCAGAAAACAATCTCGGAAGTTCTTCAGCTTGCCAATCTCATTCTCAATGCGTTCGTTGAGTGCATTCACTTCATGATTGGCGCGCACAAGGTTTAAGTCAGTGGATGTCGAGGATATTGGCTGCTGCGCCTCGAAGTTGTAACTCCTGCTGCGGCCCATCTTGCTGTGATACAATTCCCGCACCTGGGTCTGTGTGTTCTTTATATATACGGTGCCATAGTCGGCGATCGAGACGCGCTTCTTGCGCTGCAGCAGGAAACTATTCGGCGACTCGCGTGTCTTTGTATTTTTGTTGTTGCCGTGTTTGTAAGCCATAGTGCTGCAAGTTTATATATTTTTTAAATTGTATAATATTCGCTGTTTGTTTTGACAGCCTCGTATAAAATATATATATAGATTAACTTAAATAATTCTCTCTCTCTTTTCTAATTCTACTGACTCTGCTGTAGTTCGAAATGAAATAAGATTCCCTCTCTCAGTGAAGTAAGTCACATGTCAATCACTCAACATCATATTGTATTGAGTCGCCTTTGTGTTCATTTGAGGATTGCTTTCAATTTAATTGATTAAATCACATTTTGAACTCACTCTACTTCGGGTTCGCTCGTGATCCCTGAAGAAGTTCCAACACATTCTTTGTTTTATGAATATGAACTTTGCTGGCAAGCGAAAAGTTGGTATCGCCATGACTGCCATTCAGAGGTGTAGGTTGCCTTGACGAAGGTCGATCTAGATCTCACGAAGTAGGATGTTAACACGGCTGTAACCATCATCTTGAACCCACTGCAGTACAAAGTGGCCAACTTAAAAGACAGAAGGACATACTCGCAACTGACTTCCTCCAACTTGGCTTCAAAACTTTGTGACGATTACGAACGCTTGAAGAAGATCGGCTCTCGTCGCAGTCTATATTACTACTGGGCGCTCCGTGTCCGTGGTCATGACCACCGGTCCTCGTGGTCAAACCAAGCCCTCGAGTGCAACAGTCTTCGACTCCAGGCCAAGTATGTTATTGCTTATATTTCTACGACAAAAAAAACCATTGGTATTCTCGACAAAACGTCTCACAATACTTAGGTGAACTAATGAAATAACCAACAGAAATGGTAACCGCGTACTGAGGCAGGGTTCTTTCTCCGGATCAGCAAAGTCAGCTTGTGGTTCCGACGAAGAAAAGGGTTCTATACCCACATGAGCGAGATTCGGCAGCCATGGGTATTCTGACATTTAACCGATGGCTCAAACGGCCCTTGAACGGCTGAATGGTGGTGAACAATGAACCAGTCCTAACTGGTTCTAAAATAATGTATTCCGAGCACAAAGCAGTGGACATACAGAGAAGAAATAGCGACTTAGTTTCGTGGTTAGCGAGGACACGGCGAGCGCAAGTGCAGTCCGCAGGGGTTCTGGAAGGCGGTGTGCACCGCATCCAGCACACGACTGCAATGTCAAGCAGACTAAGCAGTTTACTGCTGTCATGCGGGACACATCTAGGATCGTGTCTTGGAAAACGAGCACTGTTGGTGAAAAAACAAGCAGTTTTTTATTTCGAATTCCGGATGTTTTTTTGCATTTTTAATTCGAAATCGACACCAACCAGAGCCGATACCGACATGTTCGTTTTTTTCGCGTTAAAGAAATTCCATGTTACCCTGGAGAGGGCTCCAAAGTTTTTCATGTTATTTTCCAGTTTCCCCACATTTTTAAAAAAGCGTCAAAAAGGCGGTGCCGCTAATCGAAAAAAGGGGGTGCGTCTGCAATAAAAGTGCCATAAAGTGATCCGAGACACATCGACCACATAAGAAGCATCGTGTCCTTGATAGAAATGGGATCGTGTCTTCAGATTGTACTTCAGTGCAAGCAGTGGAAGCAGTGCAAGCAGTACACATTAAATCACATTTTGAACTGAGTAAAGCGCTCTCTATTGTCTTTTTGCATTTGCACTGCTTTAATTCCATTAAGAATTGCTTAGAAAAATAATGCATGGTGGGCATTTTATGAAATTTTAACCTTTTTTTCTTTTATCTCAATTTTAACTGTAATCAGCTGTATTATTATATTATGATACAATAATAGACCCTGATGAAAAAGCTTCTTAAAGTCAACCTATTGAAAGAATTTGATAATTTCCGAAAGGTAATAAAATCCCTTACGTCTTGTCACATTATTTGGGATTTTATAGTTTGCATGATCCTTTTTCGAGTTCTCTGTGCTCAGTAAAATAAACTCTGCAATGTTTTCAACTCAACTCCCTCTGTTCTATTAAACTGTCTCTTGATAACTATGTACTTAATACATGATTGGGGTTTTATCTAAGATTTTCCGGATTCTCTGCTCATTTTGGAACGAGTTTAATTTAATTATTCCAAATTAAATGAAATCGAATTAAATAAATAAGGTTGCCAAGGTTAAATTTTGTTAAAATTTAATTAAATATTAAATACCAAACTAAGTAAGTTGAATAATTATATTATAAATAAAGTTAAATTAAATACTAAATACCAATATACTTTTATTATTTTATTCTATTTGTTAATCAATCTAATTAATAGTAAATAAACTCTATTAAATTTAATTTAAATTTAATTAAATTACTAAATTACTTTGCCTTCAACTTTATGCTTAATTATTTAAACAATTTGTATTAGTTTTATAATAATAATAAGTATTAATAATAAAGTAAATTAATAAATGAATTAATAAATAAATAACTAAATAAATGAATTTATTTAAATAATATAAAAATAACTCTGTTTCGACTGCAGCTCTGTCGAATTAAAAATAATTAAAATGAAATAAAATAAATACATACATTACCTCATATTTAGTTTAGAAAACAACATTCACTGCCCGTATGGCAGTGCTTGCACCACTGTGCCACTGTGTGATTGCTGTCGTTCTCCGCTCGCCTGGCAAACAGAGATGAAGAGCCAATTCATTCATTCAGTCGCCGACTGTCGGCCGGTTCGCTCGCTCGCGCGCGTCTCTCGAGTGTGTGCAGTGCTCTCTCTCTCTCTCTTTCTGTCAGCCAGTTAAAGATTTACGGCAAAAGACGAACAAGTAGTGAAGTGAACGAACAAAAATAAACAACAAAAAACTAATAAATAATAAAATATATAAATAAATATATGTTATATTTAAACGGTGCAAGGTGTGTAGCTATAAGGAGGCTTCAACTTGTTTTCTTGACTTCAACTCATAATCAAAGGCAGCTCATTAATGTGTCGCATCCTCCTGCTCGCACAGTCAAAGGCCGAGGCGACAGTGGGTGCTGGGTGCATCAGATGTCACGATGGGAAGCCGCAATCCGGCAATGTGACAATGACAAGTCACAGCAGCCGCAAAGGCAACTCAACTCCCCTTTCCTCTCTCTGTTCCTCCTTGCCCAACTCACAAAGTGAACTGTGCAACATGCTGGGCAAATGGGTTAATATTTGCCTAGTTTTCGAGCGTTTCCCTTTTGTGTCCTGCGACTTTGGTGCACCAGCAGCGCAGCAGCAGCGACGGCGGCGTCATCTGGCGTCGCCTTTGTGCGGCACTCCACAACAAATGGCTTCACTTACACTGACAGCGAACCCTTTGCACACGTGCATCTCTCTCTCTCTCTCTCTTAGTGTGTGGCTGGGTGGCTCCGTTGCGCCGTAAAATATGCAATTAGAGGGACATCAAAGCGCGACGCCGCCAGCTTTTTCCTTGCGCTTAGCTATGCGCTTTGCCTTTGACACACACAAACAAACACCACAACACACACACACAGACACACACTGAAGCAGCAGCCTCATCATTAGAGTGCAGCAGCGTGGACAGCGTGTGTGTGTGTGTGTGTGTGTGTGTAAGTGTGTCATTTCGTCTGTTTGTCAGTCGCGCGGGCTTTAATGGCGGCATTTCATATTTATTTAGAATTTCACATGTTTCTGCTCCAAATTCGTTATCCAACACTTGCAAACAGTCAACGCGAGGTCAATTGGCTTAATTAGTGTGTGACAGTGGGAGGGAGAGAGGGGAAGATATGTGAAAAAGAGAGAAAGAAAAGAGAGATGAGCATCAAAGATCGAGAGTGAGCGGAATAAGAGAGGGAAGGCAGAGGAGATGGCCAGATGATGCAGAGGAGATGGACAGGAAAGGAGATGGACAGGAGTGGATAGAATTTCATATTTCATTTCATGGGTGGAGAGGGAAGGCTCAGGAGATGGTCAGGAGGGATGAGAGAGAGGAAGAAGGGGTAGAGAGAGGAAAGAGAAATGAGTGCCAAAGATCTAGAATGCATGGAAGAGGAGAGGAATGGCAGAGGAAAAACATAGCAGTTGGATAGGAGAGAAAAAGACAGAGGAGATGCACAAGACAGAAAAGGCAGCGAATAGGGAATTTTAGAGAGAGAGAAGGCAGAGGAGATATAAAGGAGAGAGAGGAGGGAGTTGAAAAGAGAGAGAAGAGGGAGTGAAGAGGCCTAAGTCGAGAGGGGAGGGGGGCAGAGCAATCTCCATCTCTGCTCAATGGCATCTTCTCTTTTTTTGCACACTGTCCAATTCTTTGATGAAATTTGCCGGCACATTTAAATTAATCATCGCATTTTAGACTATCTGCAAACAGAAATCACTTTGGGAATCGGAAATACGCGCCTCAGTGTGTGTGTGAGTGCCTGTGTGTGTGTGCATTACGTAAGCAGCAACAACAAGTGCGCGCTGTGCCACAAAGTATGCACTCAACAGCGTAGGGGCACAAACTGTTATCAGCAAAGGGGCAACAACAACAAGTGCAACAAATATGGCAAGAATGCAGCTTTCTTTGCTGCTGCTGCTGTTAATCAGCTTGACACTCATGACGCTTGCTGCCTGCGCGAGCAGAGCGGAAGAGCACAAGGAAATGCAACAGCAGCGACAGCGACAACAGCGACTGCGACATCGCGGAGAGTTGCAGCTGCGGCGTGGCAAGCACAATCGCCAGCACAGCGAAGAGGAGGAGGATGAGCTGGAGGAGGAGCTGGAACAGGAGCAGCTTGAGTATGTGGATGCCAGCGAAGCAGCAGCGGCAACAGCAGCGGATCACACACTGACAGCAAGCAGCGCGCCTCCTGGTAAGCTTATCACGAGCAGCGCAGCCGCTGTGGCTGGCTGACTCTGCCCCGCATTGACCTTTCCGACGGTCGGAACTACAAAAGCCTTAGAGCTTATCAGTGCCATAGCACTGACTGACTCACTCACTCACTCACTTACACAGCTCAGCAGGGCACTTGTTGCTCGCCAAGTAAACAAATCCAGTGCTGATTGTAAACAACTATTCTCCCTTAGAGTGTGGCGAGATCTTTCTTGAGTACGTGTAGTTAAGATGTTGCGTATCGCATAATTATGTTCCGTTGAAATCTAGAATATCGCATAGTTAGAACTTTCGGCCAATTGAGTAGGAAGAGAGAGAGAGAGAGAGAGAGAGAGAGAGAGAGAAAGAGAGAGAGATAGGCACAGTGGCGTAGCTGTTCAGGGGCACTTAAGAAGGAAAAGATTGCAACATTTTGGTTTGTGATACAAAGTATTTACTACACAAATATATACAAAATAAAATAAGTGCTTTGCAAACTTTTCAATGTTTATATTTTGCTGATCCCTTGCAGAATTCAGTTCAGATTTTTACATGTCAAGAGCTGTTGTTTCAGAATATATAGTTATATTAACATTTATTTATTTATTCAGCACACTTTCGACCCGATAAAAAAAAGAATTTGTTCTAAAAAATGTTTATACGATTTAGTTATTAAATTTTTTGTAATAAAATACCAAAATAAATGAATATAATATTTATATTTATATTAATATTTATTTATGTTTGTCTTCTTAATCTTTCTTGTCTTTTTTCATCAAATGACTATATATAAATAGATAGATGTTGAGTTCTATTTATGTATAATTATTTATATTACTTTATATCAGGGCTGCCAAAAATAGTATAGATTAAGATGAATAAAAATCAGAAAAAAAACGGTTACACAGGAAGGAAATAGACAAAAAACAAGGCAATAAGTTATTGAAAGACTAAAATACCATTAATTAATTTATGTAATTTCTCATGCGAGCTCTAATGGTTATTTACATGTTGAAATTGTGGGTAAATTATGCGGTTGTACCTTGATTTTTAGAATAATTTTATAAAATAATGTCAAAACTAAGTTTTATTTAAATAATAAAATAGGACAGATTTCCGGATAGTAAAATTTAGAGAGTTTTTCAGGCTAGACGAAATAATTAAAGAACAAATCTGTCCGAAAAAAAGTGACCTGGCAGCCCTGCTATACATATGTATGTGATAGTAATTAAATCTAGTTTCAGTTTTCATTTTTATTATTTGACAAGGGACTTTGCACAGCGATCAATGAGAGATCTATTGCACCCGTGCTGAGCTTAACGCTCCATTATTGGTCTAATTTTTGTGATGAAATATAAATTTCTTCTGGACTGATAGACTTTATCTCTTTAACTTCAAGAAGGGAAGGAAGAAGGAAGGGAAGAGACAAATTCTGAAAATCTTCATTGCTGTTCATTAAATATAGGAAAATTTTTATTAAAACTTTTTCTTGCTAATAATAAGCTAGATATAGTATACGGTATAAAGCATTTTCTTGATTGTTTTCTATAACAATGTATAGATACAATATCTGTACAAAATATATGTACAAAATTGCTTGCATTCTGTTAAACAACCACCCAAAATTGTCTTTCAACTATTGCTTTGCCAAAGTTTATATTAAATTAAGATTATCTATATATCATTTAGGTATATAATAATTGTGCAGCTATCCCCTCTCTCTCCCTCTCGCCCACTGCTAACTACGCCCATGGGTCGCATACATTTCGCCACGCGTAGTCGGACATGTTCTCAGAGTTCTCATCCGCTTTCGCACTTAATCAAAATGAGAGCGAGACAGGCTGAAAATGTTTTAATTGAAAGTGCCTGATGATGAGCAGCTGGACGCCACACACACACACACACGCACAGCAACTTATGTATGTGTGTGTCGGACTAAATTGAAACTGTGTTCAAAATTTGTTTAAATTGCCAAAGCGGCGGCTGCTTCAACTGCCTCTGCTGGCGCCAGCATGTTGCATACGTTGTCGGTCTCATCCCGAGCCTGGCCTGCAGACAGGGCCTGCCCACAACAGTAACAAAAAGAACAACAACAAAAAGAACAACAATAACAAGAGCAACAACAACAGCAGCGCGTAATTTACGCGACTGAGTGAGTTATGGCAAGTGTGGGTGATGAATGTGTTAGATTTCCAATGAAATGCAACTTTATGGCAGGCATACATTATTTGTCACTAACTGATTGTCGCAGCACATAGTTGAAGAACCCAAAAGACAAAGGGAGGAGGCGGAAGGCAGAAAAGGGAAGGAGAAATTCCTGTAGAGTTGGCAAAGGGAAGTTAAAAGTCTTGTCGGCTTTATGCGATTGATGGCAGGCATTTGAAACGCTTTGCATACTAATAATATTTCTCTGACTGCAATTCCTTCTCTTGTCCACTTTTATTGTTATTTGCCCATAAAAAATTATTATTTATATTGGATACGCAATGTGCCGCCTACATTGCTGTGCCCCTTAAGTGCGTCGGGGTTCATTACGCCTGCTTTGCATTCCCAAGTTGTTTTCCCCCCATTTCCCAACACTACGCAATGTTCGAAGATCGATGTTTGCACTCTATAAAGCTAGTCAATTATTGTCAGCAATTAAAATCAAGGTTGTCAAGCAGCTTTTTCTAATGATCTATGCAAGAAATACAACTATTGTATATAATTTAAGACAGAATGAATTCGAGTAATATTTTATACATACTTGGACAGGGACTGAGTTACGAAATCGGTTCATACAGTCAAACATAGTGACGATAATAATTCAAAAGACACGAATTAATAAAATTTGTTTATAAACAATAACTCATGTTTGCATTCATCCTCATAGGTTCTATACATAGTTATTAATAATTGAGATTGGTAAAACAAACTCTGAAAAGATGTTAGCTCGTTTTGAATACACTTGGAGAGGGATTGACTGGTAAACAGTGACGATAGTAAATCAAAAGACACCATTTCATTAAACAGATTTAAGTATTAACAATTTAATCCTCATGGGTTCTATACATAGTTAGTAAGTGAAATTGGTATAAAGACACAATTTAAATTTGACCTCTCGTTTCTCTAAAAAGAATTCCAATTGCTTCACCCCAATAATCCCCATTTTTAATATTTACAAGGCAATATTATATTTATATTATATGTATGAAATCGGTTGATACAGTCGAAATATTGACAGCAGATATCAAAATTTAGATTGGGTTTCATTCCCTATTTCCAAATAATAATTCTGCTAATTTCTTGAAACAAATTTTAGATATATCGACTTGTGGAATATATAGTTTTTTTAATCAAATTAACATAACATAACATATATACATACATTGTAAAAATTATCCCATATACTTCAAATATCTATTGTGTTTTCCTTTTCTCAAAAATAATCCAGCTAATTTAAAAAAAATACTTATACATATATGTATGTATTTCTATACATAAAATACCATTAACATATTTAGTTTCTTTTACAATTTGACTATATACGTACTTTCTTTAAAAAGAGGATATTTCTATATATAATATACTTCCTCTAAAAAGAATTCCAGCTACTTTGAGTCATGATCTTAACCCATTTTGCATACCGAGTTCATTATAGTTCGTGTAGTATATGCCAAGTCTTTTGCCATTCCAAATTAGCTCATATTGAGACATTGGCTTTATTTATAGGCTGCAACTGCGGTCGTTTCCCAGTGTTGACAGCCCCCTAAGATCATTGGCCACACTTTGACAGTAGCCGCACAGACTGCGCAACTTTGCAAGTGTTGTTAAAAATAGCACACACTCTAGCAGCGGACAGCAGTGGTAATCGGGAGCGGGGTAGAGGAGGCGAAGAAGTTGGCCGATGTTTTTAAAAATAAGCACACTAAGCATGCCTATTAAATCAAAGATATAATCCAAAACAATTTGTCACTTTCAGTTAGAAGAATCGCAAATTTCGATTGGCAAAATTTTCATTTTTTTCCGTTTTTCAACCAAGATCGTAATCAGAGTCGACGACGATCAAGTCTTATAGGCAGACTTCAAAGGGAAATGCTCTAAATTTAGTTATAACCAGAAGCAAAACTGGCCTCTGGCGCAGGGCGAACGCGGTCGCTGCCAGCCGTGTGCCAAAAATACAAGAGAGGTAGCCCCGTGTGGAAATGGGGAAAGTGCCCCTGGTCCTCCACCCCCCCCCGTGCTGCCCTTGCACGCACAGCACAGCACAGCAATTGCACACTTAATTAATGAGTAGTCCGTTTGATGTTTTGGGAAGTCGAGCAGCTGCCCTAACCAAGGCATTACCTCGCACTCCTCCTGCCCTCTTCCTTGTCCTGTTCCCGCCACAGCGTTCCCCATGTGACAAAATGACATTTTTCACGCACTCAACGCAACTCTTTGAACCCATTCACCCTCCCCGTTGCCCTCTTTACCCCTTGCCACATTGTGAGGCATGTGTCGCACATGTCGCACTGTCGCGTCGCGTCGCCGCGAGCTGCGTGCAGCGTCAAAGTTCAACACCCAACGAGGAGGCGGTGCCTAAATGATGCGAGCCAAAACAAGTGCTTAATAAGTAATCAGTCACAATAGTCGAGTACGCACAGGAAAATACACAAACACATACATACATGTGTGTATGTGTGTGTGTCTGTGTTCGCATAGAATCGAACTGATTGTGGCAAGTGCGCGAAATGAATTCATGCATTGCCAGACGAGACAGCGCTGCGTCTTTTGCCTGAGCTTCTCTCTCACTCTCTTTATCTTTGCCTCCCTCTCTTTATCTCTCTCTCCCTCTCTCTTATGCGTTGCAGTCTCACATGTCGAAAATCTGGTGGGCGCTGGAGCACATGATCAGGCATAGTGTCACACCCAGGGCCGTACTGACAGTCTCGGTGGCCCTTTTGCAAAACTTCTTGGGGCCCATTGTCATTGTCTTGCCTAGGGCGTATTGTCAAATATACAGTATATATTTGGTTTATGAAACATTTCACAGAATGAAGATACGCAATACTAATTACATCTTCCTTTTTCTCGATTTTATATTGGCAACATTATCAATAGTTTTTAAAAATGCACGAAAGCAACCCACTTGACCAAATCGATATTTCATTTTAAATACATATGATATATGTGTATATAACTTTTATGTTTCGATACGCGAAATCTTCCTGTTGCAAAAGATGTTGCGAAGCAAAGAAATGCATCCGAAAGCGAACAACAATGTTGATATGCTTATATACAATTTGTATACATAATACACAAATACATATTATTTCTTAAATAACTTTTATTTTAACAAGCACGAATGCTACGGTTGAGTGTGCTCGACTGTGATATACCCGCTGCACACCTGACTAACTCGATATATCATATATATATATAACTTCTGTGCATAACTTCTGAGGTGCATCGAAATCAGTACATATTTAAAATTTCTTGAAGAACTTTTATCCTAATTATCCTATCACAATCAGAAATTATTTGGTTATTTAAAGTTATTATGTTTACCAAAAATGAACTTTCCTGTATTCAAATAAACTTGGAATAAAACTACATATTGACACCAAATTTGGTTTGGCATAACTGAAATTATTTGTTTCAATAGTAATTATATGAAATAATGTAATATTATTTTTAAATGCATACATAACTTACTACATTATAATCTTAATTTACATTGATTTTGTTTTTTAAATTTCATTAAATTTTCCTTTAATCTAATTCTCGCCCTAGCCCCTTGTGGGGGCCCTTGTGCACTCTACACCCGCACACGCCTAGTTACGGCCCTGGCCACACCCCTCCGACTGTCTTCTTAATGAGTTCAAGCAGTCGCGGTTGGCGCCTTTTTTAGCACTTAGCAAAATAAATAATTAGTGGAATATACATGATTATATAATAATCATACAATACAACTGAGAAATGACGAAGAACTCAATCAAATGTAATAAGTACCAATGATCATATGCAAACTATTTAAGAAAAAGTCAAAACTTCTCAAAATTATAAAGTTCATAAAAATCCAGAAATGAAAAACACTTAAAACAGTTCTTTATATTGAAATCACGCATGAATCATAAGTAGTATATGTATGTGTTGAACAAGCAAAAGCAGAGCTGTCAAAGCAACATAAGTATTCTTAATGGAATTCTGCAAATATTTTAGCTCAAATAGTCAGACCTTCTAACAGCAAAAATTATAATATTTGAAATCCCACAATTAATACATTTAGTAAGTTGTTATCTTAAATATCTTAAATATTTTAAAACACTTACTTCCGCTTCTAGTTATTTATACAAGAATTTCCAACTAAATCGGACGTATTTAATTCGCAGAACCTGGCAACCCTGTTCCCTTGAGTGCAGTCATTTCATTTCATTCTTTATTTATGCGTTTGATATAAAATTTAGTGAGTGGTGTCAAAAAGCGCGAATCGAGTCGATGCACCCCATGTAGCTGTAACTGCATCTGTATGCGTATCTGTATCTGCATCTGTATCTGTATCTGCTGCCTCTTTATGACTGTTTTTTGCTTTATCTTTGCAGATATCTTCACATGCTGCAATCAAGTCTTCGGTTCCTGTCGCACAGCATGCGAGAACGTAAGTAGCAGAAGAAAGATGCGGTAGAGAGAGAGAGAGAGAGAAAGAGGGAGAGAGAGTGAGTGTGAGCGATTGGAAATTTATTATGAGGCACACGTTGAGCCGATCAAGTGATAAGGCGAAAAACTAGTGAGGCGAACATTTCCTGGTATAGCTATAGAGCCGCAGCTATCGGTACTGCATACTAAGCCAAGCGCCGACATTAGCAATGCAATGCGCGCACAAAAGGAAAGGGAATATGGTTATGATTACGATTACGATTATGATGATTATGACAGGGGAATTGTGGACGCGGGACAGGGGGGAGGAACCTCGTTGTGTGTCCATGTACCTTTAGCACAACTTCCGTCCCAAAAAGAGAACACGTCGCGCATAGCTAGACTAGCCAGGTAGCTATAGTCAGTATAAAATCGGATCGATTGCAATTTTAATTAGCATACGCTGCAAACGGGTATTTGCGACTTGCCCAACCAGTTTGCTCCGTTCCAAAGTCATTCATAAGCGCGAGCTTTAGCGTAAGATTCAATTGCCTATAGCCTTGTCTTGTCTGGGCCTGACAGCCCCCCGCCCATCGTTGCGTTCTAGTCGTGGGGCCGCGAGATCGTTTAACCTGGGGTAATCATAACAATTTCTCGAGCCAATTAGTTTGCAGTTTGCGCAACTCGGTTCGGTTTACTGAAAGTGGGCTGCGCTTTTCATTTGTGCATGCAAATGAAGGCATTAAATCTTGCCACAAATTGAAACTGACAAAGTGACAGCTACAGGATAATAATACTGGCCATATACATATATATATATATACCATAGTAGTAGTTGAACTCAAACCGGTTTTATTCGACAACAACTGGGTGCAGTCTCTGATCTCTGATCTCTTCTCGCACGAAACCAGAGCAGGCACTTGAAACCCAAAACGACACACCGAAATACGTGTGAAAAGTTGTGGCTGGCAAGTGGATTTTCCGCACATTTTCCCCACATTTTCTCCGCACATTTTCCTTTCCATTCATTTTTCTATCAATTGAAAATTGCAATCCTCCCTGACAGCTGCCTGAGCGCAGGCGTCGCCCGGCGATAATTGCGCACAGAGTGCGCCTATCTTGATTACAGACAAGGCTGATTCTCCTATGTATATCTGTGTGTGTGTGTGTCTCTGTGTGGGCGATCGTGTAGATGTGCGTGGGTGTGCGTGTGTGACAAGCCGTGACACTTCATTACCAACAAGAGAAGCAACTCTCCAGGAAGTTTGCCCCGAGGCATGCGTGTATGTAAATTGAAAGAGAGATGGAGACAGAGCAAGATCAAGAGAGAGAGAGGCAGAGAGGGAGGGGGAGGGTAAATGAAAGATCAGTATCTTTAATAGACATCGGCATGCTCAGATTACTGTGGCCGATAAGAACGAGTCGAACAATTTGTTGCTTCGTTATTGAAGCCTCAGCTCGGCTCAGCTTTATTTACGATCCAACCGATTGACATGCCCCTCCCCTCATCCCCTTGCACCTCGTGTGTGCAGCACCTTGAGACCAAAAACAACAACTTCGTGTGTAACTCAATACTGCGTGCTGTGATCAAACAAAGCAAGATGCAGCATACAGAGCAGACTCGCAACCACTTGCAACCTGCAGCTTGTGCGTAGTGCTGTGAAGGTGCTGCTGCATGTATTCAATACCTTAACGCAGATTTGCGAATAAAAAAACTTAAGATTAGACACTGTATCAGGTTTTACAGAGGTAGATGGAGATTGGGATCGATGCATTTTATTGCTTAAGCGTTTATTTTGAGCATCTTCGATGAGGAATGTCTGCGCTACGTTAGATTATCGGTTAGTTTTCAAGGTCTCTGCAAATTGGTTAGCTATTAGAGTTATGAATATATATTTTATGTTATTTTGGAATGAATTTAAGTTGAGGACTGTACAGAGTTCTTTGGAAACAAACCACATATAAAGTACCGATCTCATAATCTTAAATATATTATATAATATTATATTGCGACTATGTTCAAAGTTCCCTTGAGATTGAATAACTATAGTTTACATTAAATTAATATATGAATGAATTTATTATGAATTTAAGTTGAGGACTGTGCAGAGTTCTTAGGAAAAGAACCCGCGAGATAGCGCGCAAACCACACATAAAGTACAGATCTCATAATTTGAATTATAGATTATATTATCGGCTAGGTTTAAAGGTCTCTTGAGAGTGAGTTACTATAGTTGACATTTATTTGATATATGAAATTTGTAATGCAATTTAGTTGAGGAATGTGTAGAGTTTTTTAGAAAAGAAACAGTGGTTAGTTTTCAAATCACGTATGAACAAACTCTATACCAAACTCTTTGTCTTAAATATATGTTTGCATTATATCCTATAGGTTATAAGGTCTCTAAAAAGTAAGAAGCTAGAGTGAAAATTTCATTAAAATACGAATCAATCTATGTATGTTTGGGAATGTGCAGAGCACGGGGCTCTTAGACAAAACACCTCGGAGGCCCCTATTGTGTTTACCTTGCTTTAAGATAATGTTATGTTCAGAAATTAAAAGTGAAGAAACTTAATACTAATTACATCGCATATTTTCTCGATTTTCTGGTATAGTGGAAATATCTTTAGAGAAATCTATATTTCGAGCCCTTTTGACAACATTATTAATTCATTCAATCATTGTTGCCCCACGTCCAGTTCTTAACTATTATAAGAACTAAAGACACCATAGTTGACATGACGCTTTCTGTATACAAACGTATTTGTTAGTATTCTTGTGCCCCTGGCAGTTCGCAGTACGCACAGCCCGCAAACACCTAGCTACGGGCCTGGTTCTTGGGCAAAGAAAAAGAAAAGAAGTGCGCAAATCACACATCATACCGATAAGTAAAATAGTTTAAATATTACAAGTACATTGAGATAAACAAATTAATGATGCTGTGCATGCTAAATTCAATGTTGCTAGATCTCCATAATCTTAAATATCTCTGTCTACTTTCAGTTATCCCTGGTACAGTTGGAGGGCACTAGCAATAGCGGTCGCGAGGAGCCTCGAGCAGAGCTGCGTAAATTCTGTCAGCCCAACCAATTGGAGTTCTGGAGCTGCGTGAATCTTACGCTGGAGGGTAAGCCAAGATTAAACTGCTCTCTCTCTCCCCTGATCTATGTATATTCAAATTGAGTTTATCCAGCTGTCAGCCGTGGCAAATCGTGGTCTGGTCGCCGTTGCTGTCAAGCCGCAGTGCGTCCACAGTGCAGGAATGCGTGTGCAACTGCAGCGGCAAGCGGGGAGGTGAGGGACGTCTGTCGACGCAGCGATGAGCAGGTTCTCTACGACTGTTTCGAGCACCAGGAGGCAGCAGACAGTTGCTGTGGCAAGGCAGTCACCTCCGAGTGTCTGCAGGTAAGCAAAGAGAACGTAATGGGAGAATTCCCAGTTTATGCTTATCGCACTGATAGGGAGAGCCTTGGACAAGGCGGAAGCAGTCAGTCAGTCAGTCTGAAAGCGATATCCGGTTCTCCGAATATTCCGTATGATTTTGACTGTAAAAAGATTAAAACGTTAATTACTACGCGACAGATAGTATAAAAATCAACATAAGCAAACTTGTTTTAGTGATATGGAATAACAGGTGGAAATTCCCTTAATGCTGCTTGGAATTCTTAGGCGTTTAGGATACTTAAACGGATCATATTTCAATATAAACCAAACTAGTTAGAGTAGATAAGTAAGAGAAATATAGTTGAGTGGGCTTGACTGTAAGAAACACTTCGTCCAGTTTTATACCCTTGCAGAGAGAATGATCATTTTAGCCTGGAGTTTGCAACGCAACTTGGGAAACATCTTTGACCGTATAAAGTATATACATATATTCTGATTCATCATGGGGAGTCTCTCTAGTCATGTCTGTCCAAACTTGTCTCTCAGATATCTTTATGCAACTTGGCACATATGCTTCTTATTGCTGCACGGCTTTGAACGGCTTATGACTCTGTTATTGCATTTTATCTCTTGTCAGTTATCAGCTGGCACTTTTAGCTTGCTTTAGAAAAAAAATGGCGCGTAATTTTGTTCATATTTGTTTGTTTGGCGGCAATTTTAATATGGAGCCCACAAAGGAGCATTTTCGTCATATTTTACTTTATTATATCCGTAGAGGAAAAATGCAGCTCAGGTTGCTAAAAAGTTACGTGATGTGTATGGTGACAAAGCTTTAAAAGAAACACAGTGTCAAAGTTGGTTTGTCAAATTTCATTTGGGAGATTTTTCACTCAAAGACAAGCCACGTTCAGGTCGGCCAAGTGCAGTTGATTATGACGTTATCAAAGCTTTAATCGAATCGGATCGACAGGTAACTGAGCGTGAGATTCAACCATACATGGACATTCAACCATACATGAACATATGATCATATATGTATAAATCTTCGGCATGTCAGAATAAATACTTCTCTTAACAATTGAAAATTAAATTTGCGTGGGCGAAGGGCGTGGCATACAAAATTGAAAGAGAACTTTAGACACGTATGGTATACAGGCAACATTATGCCAAATTTACTGTCTCTAGCTTGTAAAAAAACTGAGATATCAACGTTCATACAGACAAACAGACATATTTAGACACGAATAGTGATCCTGTTCAAGATATATATACTGTATATATTTAATATATATTTGTGAGGTGCTCAAGCCATCTTCCGCCTGTTACAACAACTTTCTTTTTACAGGCTTGTCGCGGAGTCTTCGAGCCTCCAAATGAGACTGGCAACAGCAATTCAGAGAGCAACACGGTAGATGTGGCATGCGGAGAGCGTAATACGGATGTGCTGCAGTGCATCAGTAATCACACGGATATGACGCCACCGCTGGATGTTGAGAAATGTAAGCCAATATAAAGATTATATTAATAGAGCCATGATAACGATGCTTTCTCAGATTTGCCCTGCTGCGAGTACAGTCAGGAGGAGATCTGCCGACGCACCTGCAAACATGTGTTGCTATCGGCCAAGTCACACAAGCAGCACACGGAGCGCAGTGACGTGATCTTTGCACGCCTCGAGGCGGGCTGTGGACAACCCTTGACCTTTGGCAATGCCTTCTGGCAATGCTTTCTAACGGTCACGGCAGGAGGACAAGCGCAGCGACGCCTTGAGCTGTCCTCACAGGCTGGTGCAGGTGGCAGCCAATCGGGTGAGCTGAACAACAAGTTGGGCATCGATGCCGCCAAGCGACAATGCTGCGAGAAGGCAAGCAACCACAAGTGCCGTCGTCTCTGCGCTCAGATCTTTGGCAACGATTGGGCCAGCAGGGTGAGTTTTGAAACGGAATGCCTGGAGCAACCTGCCGAGGTGGAATTGAAGCGTTGCATCGAGAGCGTCGATGCACCCTGTGAGCTGGGCTGCAGCGGCCTCAGCTTCTGCAGCAACTTCAACAATCGTCCCACGCAGCTGTTTCGCAGTTGCTCCGCGGCACACGATGCCGCTGCTCGAGAGGATCTGGTGATGTTGCAACAGCGTGGCTTTGTTCGCGTACTCGGCCAGGAGTTGTACATAAAGAACACGACTCGCTGTGCCCCCGACAAGTGGCAGGCCCTGGTGTGTGCACTGCAGATTCAACCCTGCACCCGTGTGGGACTCTACAACGGCATCTGTGCGGCAGATTGTACGGAACTGTTGGACGAGTGCCTCGACTGGACACGGCAGCCACAGCGACCGCAGGCTATCTGTGAGCGATTGCAGCCGGCCACGCTGAAGGAGGATGAAGAGCCCACGCCGTGCATCTCATTGGGCGACTACCTGAAGAAGCCCGGCGAAGATGGCGACGCAACTGCCGAGTTGACTTCCCCCTGTGCACAGAAGCCTTGCAACGGCAGCGAGGTGTGTGTGCTGCAGCGCAATGGCAGCCGTGGATATGCCTGTATTCCTGGCTGCAGCCTGGGACAGGCCTCCTCACTCATTGTGCCCTTTGGCGCCTTTGTACGCGTTGGCAAAACGAGCATGAATCGAGGCTCGGGGCTGGCTGGGGGGCAACTGCTGAGTGCGGAGCATGTGGTCTGCCGCTGCGGACTGCGTGGCAACATCGAGCAGTGTCAGCCCCTGCCCAGCTACACCCATGCACACTGTGTGCTGCCAGGAGGGCGCAGCTTCCGGCACGGTTCCTCCTTTTATCTGGAGTGCAATCTCTGCAGTTGCTTTGCCGGCGAGATCACATGCACCAAACAACAGTGTCGTCTGCCAGGCTTTGTGGACGTTGGCTACACGAGTCTGCCATGCAACTGTGCGGCGCACTATGTGCCTGTGTGTGGCAGCAATGGGAATACCTTCCCCTCCGCTTGTGTGGCCAAGTGCCTGGGACTGCAGGAAGCCAACTATGTGTATGGTGCATGCAATGCACGCAATGCCTGTCAGGTGGGAGCTCATGATTGTCCAGCTGGCACGCAGTGCCTGGAGAGGCGCCAGATATGCTTGTCCAGCATGCAGCGACCATGTCATCAGTACATTTGCGGTGAGTAGGACAGATAGAGAGAGAGAGAGAGAGAGAGGCTAGAGCTAACTATATGATTCCTTCTTCTTCCTCTTCTTCTGCAGTCAATACTTCCTCATCCAGCTGCGGAGCTCAGCAAGCAGAGCAGGTTTGCGATACGCAGGGCAGGAGCCACCCGAATCCATGCTCTCTGCTGGAGAACAACTCCCAGTTGGCCTACTGGGGCGCTTGTCATCCACATCCGAATGAAGGCAGCGAATCGGGGCCAGTTTGTGGCATCAACGGGGTCACTTATCGCAGCAGCTTGGCAGCTTGGGCTGACTATGTGCATGTGGATTATGTTGGAAGATGTCGCGAGGTGGGTCTGCTGGCCAACGACATGGGACGTCGCTGCAGGACTGTGCAGTGTCCCAAGCCGACCTCGCAGCATTGTCGCCTCATTGTGCCTCCAGGTGCTTGTTGTCCAATTTGTGGTGGTGCCGCTTTTCGTGTCATCTATTCGCGCAAGCAGCTGGACAGATCCTTCTATGCGCTGCGTGATCAGCGCAGTTCGCTGTTGACGCTGCATGGTGTGCTGAAGGAAATCGATAGCTTGGTTCAGATCAGCGAGTGTCAGTTGACTGGATTTCTTACCATGGAGGTGGGCATCTTTGTGGCCCTTGTGCCGCGTGGTCATCCAACTGCACTTCAGCTAAAGGCCTGTGCAGAGGAAGCTGAGAAGATCTCCTCCCTGATTAGCTCACAATCCCCGCGAATCACAACGAATCTAGCGCTGTCCAGCCTGACAGTGTCTCATATGATAGAACCGACAGCAAGCGGTACTGCATCGGCTTCCACGCTTGGCATTGCTGCCATGTTCTGGATGGGGTTACTCGTGGTAGTGCCTCTTCATATATTTACTATTAATTAGGATTAAGGATTAACAATTTGTTTCATATTCAATCAAGTGAATTCTTGGTGCCAAATATTTAGTAGTCTAGCTAGGAAGCAACTCCCAAACGTGCCTTCGCAGGTGGTGGGATTGACCCTCCGTATCATGTGATATTAGCGAAAGTACTTGTAGTTTTAAATACCCTATATAAGGCTTACATCAGTAAAGACAAGCAAGTTCTAATGTCAATTATAATCAACAATCTATAAGATGTAGTCTGGAATAACCTTAGCTCTCTGCATCTGTAGACCTAATCGAGATACTCTAAGTTAGCATTAAATTGACCACCAAAGCACTTCTCCGCATACTCTACAATTACAGCTAGTCTAATGTAATACTCAATAAAGTTATCTTGTTTTATAATCACTTGGATCTGGATGAACTGAACGGACCTATCCTTAGGTGGTTTTATTTTTTATTGAGTGCATCATAGTGCCAGAGTGTGTTGATTATCATTTATAACTAAACCATGTCCAATTCCTTAAGACGTCTCCATGGGCACAGGCTGCACGCGTTCGGTGACCTGCAAATCCTTCAGGGTTGTGTGCAATACAGCCGAGGTGCCCTTCTTGAATCTGTAGTCGAGCTTGCGCTCACCCTTCTTGTTGGCCAGCTCGTAGTTACGCAAATATTCGGTGCTGTCCTTGCGGATCACACAAAGATCGACATTTGAACCGGAGCCCAGATCGTTGAAGATACCCGACGCAATGGCGTCACGCACCAACAACTTTCCCTCTTCCTCGGTCAGGTCTGGCTTCCAGCGGCTCTCAAAGACAGACATGGCGGCCAAACTGCCCGATCCCATAGTGGCATAAGGCAATTTGTCGGCGCTGCCGTGAGGATGGATGCAGTAGATGTGTGGTCCATACTTGTCGACGCCACCGAGCACAAGAGCAGCGCTAATGTGTCCCTGGTACCGGAACAACATCTGCTTCAGTATGTTGTTGGCACACACGACGGGCACCTGTCGCTCCGTATTGAGTCGGTGCAATTCCAGCTGAGATGAGATCAAGTCCGTGGTCATCTCAGTGTCAGCAGCAGTACCAGCACCACAACAGCTGCAGGAAAAGAATTTCATTACCAATTTATGATTAAGGGAGTTAAGGGATCCACTTACTAAATGTTGTTGGCCAGGTAATGGATCTTGGCGCAGTTCTTGTCCGACACAATTGGACCCTCGGTCGCACGCGTGTCGGCGCCCAATATAACGCCATCCTTGTAGATGATACCTACAATGGTTGTACCAGTTTTTGTGGTTGTCGGTGGCTTGAAGCCGCCTTTCAGCAGAGCAGCATTACTAAAATATTGCAAATTAATATAAAAAGCCGGTGACTGATATCGCAATATATTCTTACCGTCTGCAGTTATCAAAGTTAAAGCCTGGTGCAGGCACATCACGAGCAGAATCCAAATACATTTTCAATTAAAATATTTATTTCTTACTGAAATCCAAACGGAATGACTTTGCAAATGACAAGCAAGAATTGTTGATATTGTATTAATAATCGAAGCAGCAACTCATGAGTTTTTGTTATCGATTAGGCGTGAAACCGAACTATCGGAGTAAAATGAAGCCCTGGAATTCTGTCACTGCGAAGAGAAATACTGTTACTTATTGTCGTGAACTTTCACAATTAATTATTATCTTAAAATTAAACGATTCTTGTCATAAAGTGATAATGTAATGATTAATATTGAATATTGAATATTTTCTTTAATACATAAAATAATATAAAAATTAAAAGAAAATATTAAAAAATACTCATTAAATACTTTCAAATGTAAGAATAATCGATGACGATACGTATATGGACTTATCGGTACGTTCTTATGAACCAAAATTCCATACGGAACAGCTGTAACTCCTTAGGGATCTGCGAGGAAAACAACAAGTGTGATAATAATACAAATGGCTGCTGCAACCAAATTATATAAAAGAACCTGGGGTTCATTTTGGCAAATACAGCATTACCGAGGCAATGGTAAGTGTGCCACAACATATTCCTCTCAGATTTCCATGCGGTGACTTTATGTAATGCCGGCGCTCAGCTACTGTCGTTGGAGTCTCATTAAAGAATTAATTTCATATTAATTAATCTATTAATTTCATATTAATTAATCTATTAATTTTATCTGCAGCAAGCTACAGTACTACCAAACGCAACGAACTGTTCAATGAGGAACAACGACGCCAAAAAGCAGAAGTCGGGCGCGTTGAGAAAATCGAGGTGCGCTACTTGGGGTTGCCCGAAGATGTGACGCTGGTGATGAACAGTCACATCTCCACACCGTACAATTGTGCACAGCACTTGAGCGAGGGCCACTGCAAATCTGCAGCACTGGCTCTGATCGATGGCAGTGTTCCATGGGATATGTACAGACCACTGCAGGAATCCTGCACACTGCAGTTGCTTAACTTCAATATATCCGAGCCACACGTAGTCAACAAGTAAGCGAGATTAGTTGAAACCAATTGACGTTTAATATATGGTACATATATTATAAATTTCCATTCGCAGAGCTTTCTGGCGCACCTGCAGCTTTATGCTGGGAGCTGCCCTGCAACGCATCTTCAAGGAGGAGGCCAAGCTACAGTTGCACAGCTTTCCGGGACCAAATAGTAAGCAACTGATGATTATTCTGGTTGAACGACAATACTGAATGCCTTCTGTTTTAGTTAAATCTGGCAGTTTCGTGCATGACATCGTGTTGGGCGCACAAAACTGGGTGCCAAACAAAGCTGAGATGCGAGCAATCTCAGCAGAAATGGTGAAATTGGCTGCCCAGGACTTGCACATCGAACGTTTGGAGGTCAATCTTGACTTGGCCAGGGAAATGTTTAAGGATTCACATTACAAAAGTGAACAGTTGCCCAGCATAGCTCAACAGAATCAGAGCCGTGTGACACTATATCGTCTGGGTGATCACATTGATATTTCACGTGGTCCCATGGTGGGATCCACACGTTTCCTGGGCAAATGCACCATAGCAGCAGCACATAAACTATCGAACGAGGGTCCAGACAACGCCTTTTATCGTTTGCAGGGCGTGGCACTGCCAGTTGGCTTCTCGTTGAATCACTTTGCCTACGGCTTGCTGGAACAACGTGCTCAGAAATTGGTAAGGCTTAATCGATCCTTATCTATTATATATGTATACTTATTAATGTTTTATTTCCTATTGCAGAATACCGCGCGACAGCCCAATGAGCCATTCGGAGAACAACAACAAATGCAATTATCTTAAACTTATATAAGTATTTCCACGAATACAATGTTCTTTAATATTTAAAGACTCCATTATTATCTTTGTTACAACAGTAAGGTATGTGGTGTTTCATTTCCCGATATGTATATCATATAAGTAGCAGGCGGGTGTCCCATAGACTTCCAAGGCATTAAAGCACTCAATTCTTTTTAATTTTCAAACAACTCAATTTATTTGGACACATTTTTTGCAAATTTGAGCATGGCATTGATCGTTCATAAAAATAGTTGTACTTATGCTAAAACAGAAACAATAAAATCGTTATTTCTAGACATTAAAGACTATAGTTGAGATATGATCGGTCTATTAAAACTGTACAGTGGTTAGTAAAGCAAATTACAAGTTGCACAAGGAACTCTCTCTCGTTGAGCTTCCCAGTTTATAATACATTTTATACAGAGACGATTTCTACAAGAAATGTTATAGATTCTTCTGCAGATTGCTTAAACAAGTTTGATCTTCTTATACCTCACTCTTATATGGACTTCATCTGATCTGATCGTACTTCCTTTTTGGCTGTGACTTTGGTGCTTGAGATTCCCTATAGACATTATAATCACCAAAATCTAAAAACTCTTAAATAGGCCCTGCAAGTCGTGCTCGTTCAGGGCAATTACCAGCATTATAACACCGCCTAGGAGTATTCCCACCATCTGAATCACTATACTCTTTGGATCGCGAGCCAGTTCGGGCGTGTGGGCCACACTCATGGTGGGTATAAGATCGGCAAAGGCAATGTACAAGAAGGAGCCGGCTGTGGCTGCATAGATCCACTGCGTCATCCCGTCCCCGATGCCCACAAGCATCAGGCCAATGGACATGCCCACAAAGCTTAGCACTGAGCTAACAATGTTCATGTAGACGGCACGACGTATAGATACCCCGGTCTGGAGCAGCAGCGCAAAATCGCCCAGTTCATGCGGCAACTCGTGGCACAAGACGGCGAAGGCAGTGGACATGCCGATGACGGGATCGCTGGCAAAGGCGGCTCCAATGGCCAAGCCATCGGTGAGGTTGTGCAGTCCATCGCCAATGATGACCATGAATGCAATGGGAGTGAGTGGACGTTCGGGCGTCTTCTTGTCCAGCTTTGTCTCATTCAGCATGACGTTCAATTCACGTGCTGGAGGCGTCTCGGGCGTCTTGTCTGCAAGACTGTGAGTGCTGTGTGTATGTCCATGTCCATGTCCATGTCCATGCCCATGACTATGACTATGACCATGGCCATGACTGTGTCCATGGCCAGCACTGTGCTGCTCGCCCTTTAGCAGTGGAATAATGTTCTCCAGCATGTACATGAATAGTGCCGCCAGGAAGGCGCAGCCACATAATAGCGCTGCCTCATTGCTGTGTTTGTGCTCATTCTCCTGCGGCTTCAGTGTCTCCATGGCCTCGTGGCGTTCCTCCTTGAAGAGTGCATGTGGCAGCAAATGCATCAGCGCATCTCCAGCCAAGGTGCCCACGGCAATGGCCACAAGGAACTTCAAGATCTCTTGATAAGCTGCCGATTTCATGAGAGGCACTAGCAGTATACCAAGAAGACCACAAGCTAAAAGGGAAGTTACCATTAGCAACTGGGTAGGATTAGAGCTGACCTTAAGAGGACTTACCTGATAGCACGAACATGCAGATGCTTGCATAGATCCAGGCTGAGAAGAGTAAGAAAGGTGTTTACTTTAAACTCTGTGCATAGTTTAAGCTCCGCACTCACCATTCCAAATCCTTTCCTTTAAATTCGAACTCTGGTGACTTGGCAGTGGTGCCGGCTCCATGCAAACCGCATTGTCGATTTGTGCTAGCAGAGCAGGACACAATTTCATGAATTCAGCAGGTGTAATCTTTACAGCGTTGATGAAGTCATTGTACTCCTCCTCCTGGTTGTGCTTCTCTGCCTTCACTATTTTCCTATACAGGGTACTCGTGTGCAGGTCATCGTGATTGATAATAAGTGAGAGCAACGACTTGGGCGAGAGACAGGCAGCTGCAGGCAGCGGGGTTCCATCTATGGAAACTGTGTGGAGTTGCGATTAGTTCAGATCGTGGGAATATATCTTATAATTAGCACTAATGCTATTTAAATGATTTCAGGAAGTTTACAAGTTTAAAATTAAAATAAATTACGTGATAATTTCCATGATAGATCAGATATAAGACAACAGAAATGTTTAAAAAAACTTGTTAAAACAACAATATTATTGTTTATCTTATAAAGACTGTCTATATTTTAGTTCCTCAACTGTATCCGTATTACTATTTGATTATTGTCACAAAAACCCTAAGTATTCTGAATAATTATCATAGCTCACTGAAACCTAATTGGAATTCAAGATAATTAGCGAAGTGAGCCACATCCCCCAGACCCAATTGGAGGCTGTACTTGAGCTCATTCGCTGTCCTATTTCACGAATAATTTATAAATATGGATGAAAGGAAAGGCAACACTAAGCTACAACTGTCTTGATTTGGTATAGGGAAATTGCATCTAACGTTTACGTTTCCTTATGATAATCCCCGCCCCATAAATTGATAAGCTTTTGAGAAACGTGTTATGTCTCTGTAGTCGAGTCACTGCCAGGTAGCCTTGCACTTCGAGCAAATGACAATTGAGAGCTACTACTGAGTGTAAGCATTGCTCCCCTTCTAAAGGCAACCAGATACTTAATTGCTCTTTCAATGGAACCAGCTAAAATCCATGACAATACGAATTGAAATTGCGAATTCAAACTATAGTCCCAGTCCCCGTCCGAGTCCGAGTTATAATTGCGGCATAAGTTTTCCTTTGTTCGTTTTGTGCGTTTTGCGCTTTCTGGGAAAATGTCACATAAGCTTGGGTAAACGTATCCATCGTATATGTATTTTCGCGTACCTAGTGCAAAACAACAGCTAACGACTTCATTATACTTGTTGAGCTCTGCTATCACAAACAGAATCAGGAAGTGGGTGTAGTTTATGGGGCTCTTTCTCCCATCTACTATTTGCACAGAGTCGTTCGTGTCTATAAAAATGTCTTGGCTTGCGGATTACTGAATCGTCTTATTTTGATGCACAGATATCTGATAAATACTATCAAGATATACAACCTAACAAGAGAATGTTTTGTTTGGGAAGTGGGAATGTCATACAATGTGACAACGATCTATCCAAAAGCCTTAGGTCTTTTCTGTGGTCTTTTCTTAGTTCTGCAGTTATTCAAATATCTATGGATCTAGGTCTCTACCAGACCTACCACTGCTCTCTTTTAATGCACAGATATCTGATAAATACTATAGAGATATAGTAGCTAACATGACAATGTCTTAACCTTAATGACAATGTGGGTTTGTCTGACAATGACACAACGACCTATCCAAATGCCTTAGATCTTTTCATAGCTCTTCAGTTTTTAAAGTATTTTTGTATCTATAACTCTGACGACTTACCACTGCTCTCCCGCGGATGTCGGTGCTTGGGATCGTGCATTTCACGAAATTCCACTGTCTGATTCTCATCCAGTGTGTATCCCAGTAGATTCTTCTCCAGCTCCGCTCGTATAGATAATTGCAGGTCACTTAGTGCATCGACATCTGGTATTGCTTTCGTATTGTTTACAATTGTCTTGAATTGATTATATCCTGGAGGTCTGTGCTGCTCTATGGTATGCGTGGGATCGAATTCGATGTGACCCAAGCCCAGGCTGTACATCAAATGCTCTAGACCCTGAGAGGAGAAGAAAGAGATCAAGTTTGATAAAGTTATTAGCAGTGGATCTATTTATATTGATCGATCTATAGGCATAAATGAATTCATAATATATAAGTATTATAATCAGTTTATAGAGTAATCACTATAACATCTATAAGTCAATAAACTGGGTTCTACGAGTTAATTGCGATAGGTTTCTTTGGTCTCTCCTCTCAATTGGTTTAATAAATGTGGCAACTGGTTCCGAGCACTTTTGCTCTCAATTAACACCCAAATTAATTGACACCTGGCAATCCATTTGGCACATTTGGTCGCGTGCTAATTTAAGGTTCAGATTTAGCTCGGTTGAAGTACGCGCATAGTACGCGTGTTTACCTTTAGACGGCGCTACCCCGCAAGTCACGTGTTAAACGTAGACGACGCCGTGCGAGCATCCCCCATAGATAATTACTTGATGATTACTTGATTTACTTGTCACCAGCGCACAAAGCAATTACATTTACATATGTATGTATGTGACCCGCCTCCCTCCTACACTGCATATAAATGTTGACAGTTGAATGGAATGGCAGAGAGAGGGAGATGGGGACTGTGAAGGGGGCTTGACAGAGTCTGTCGTCCAGTTGTCTATTCAGCGGGGCGTGTGCCCTGTCTATCAATAGATGACAAACTGGCATTGCAGGAATTCCATGGTCAACAGAATCTGCGTTATATATACATATATATATATGTAACTATTCCAACTCCAACTAAATTTAATGGCAAATTTCAACGTACACGCGCGAAACCCATAAAAACCCAAGCTCGATCAGAACGGTGGAAGGGGAAGGGGAAAGGAAAGAATGGCACGTTTTACTTTCATTCAAAAGATTTGGATTCTTTTTTGTAATTTTTCAAAAGGGGACACGCGTCGCTCTATCGATGGGGAATGGATCTGTCCAGGGGAAGTTAATATGCTGCAGGTGTAGCCATTTAAATATACGGACCGACACGTATTGCGTAGTGTCGCCCGGCAATGTCTACGCATGAGTAATGCAAATTGGTCTAGTCCGCTGTTTGCATTGTCGTCGGCGGACAATCATGCACATATCAAGACACGCACACACACATACACATACAGACACACAGATACACAGACAGAGACGACATATGTGGTCAACGACAGTTGCCTCACTGTGCCAATTGAGTATGATGAAATGTGTCCCTGAAAACATAAAAGGTCCGATTCAAGTTTTGGCTCTGATCAACAATTGACTTGACTTTCCAAGCCAGATAAAAGCTGTAAGTATCTCTAACTCTAACATACTATAATATTATGCAATATAAAATTCTAAATAATATATTATATATTATATGACACTATAGGTTAGTAGATCCGAATCAAGCTATGTCTACATTCCTCACTACAATGGCATCACAACATTATGATATGGAAAGGGATACTAAGAGTTGATCTTTAAGATAATTACCTCTTAATATCCCATTCCTTTAATATAATATATTATTGTATAACATTTAAAATAGGTTCATCCTAATCAAGCTGAGGCTAACTTCGTTAAGTAACGATTGATTAAGCTACAATGGCATCACATCATGATAATATAGAAATAGATACTAAGAGATAATTAAGAATTACAGTCTACAGAGAAACCTATCCCTTAATATACCATATCATAATTTTATAAATACATTGTAGTTTCATATTTGTTCCCATACCGGTTACCCCTTACGACACTCGATTAAATAATATGTAAACAGTTCCTAATGAGTTTCCATACGGTCTTTTTATAGCTTCTGTATTTGACAAGTTTCTCTTAAATAGAAAACTGTTCCTTATGTATTGAATAAAGATGAAATAGCTCAATTAAATAATTATAAAACCTTTTTTACAACACTCTTAGTAATAAGTATTTCTTAGTTCAGCAAGAAAGCGCTCGAAATATATACACAGAATCTGGTGAGTTGAGAATTTACTATTTAGCTTATCTTATCTCGATAATCCCCAGAGCTATTGTGCGTTGCAATCTTTTTATCAAGCCTCAAAGAGGCTGGAGAGATCTCAGCGAGCACGTAGCAGATCCAGAGCAGATCTCATCATCATTTGGGACTCCACCCCCAACCCCATTCGTTCACGACAGCAGTCTATGATTATCCCCATTCATATTTACAAACACACACACACAGAAACAACATGCAGATACAGATACTGTATACAGATACAGATACAGTACATAAATATGCGCTGGTGTGCGCTATCCACGAGATAAAAGTACGTCAAGATTTTGATTAAATTTATGAGAATATTAACGCTAAGGCGACTCCGGGACACTGCGGACAGCAGACATACATACAGACGATGGGAAGGGAACAGACATCGTCTGACAGACTGGGTAACAGTGCCAATAGTAAAGTGTGTGGTGTGTGTTGTGTATTGTGGTGTGTGTGCCGTGCGTATCTCGGTGCCATCGTAAAGATTACCTAGTTGTACCGTAATGACTATGGGCAAAATATGTTTGTTTTGCTTGGCAGTTTGAAACTTCTACTTTTATGACTTTGGTAGATTGATACAGTCTTCACTCTGTCTGCTGTGCTTCACTTTCACAATTAACGTTGTGCTAACACTTGCGAAACTCTCGCAGGGTTTTCTGTGCCAATGGACCGACTCGATCAACAGGTATAGGCACCACAAAAAAAGTTACTAATTATTTGAATCGATGTCAAAGTTACGTGCAACGGAGCGTGCGACTACATTAGCTCCAAAATTCGTGTAGAGGGAGGGAAGGGAGTTTAACTAAGCTAATATATATTAAATTAAAGCAAGTACCTCGAAGCTGAGGGTGCTGCCACTGCCGTACTTCTGGAATATCTGCGTCACATATCGATTGTATTCCGTGGATGCGTAAGCAGAAGTCCAACAAACTGTACCGATCAGCAGGTAAATGGTTATTTCTTTGATCACCATTGCGAGGCAGATTTTGCGAGGGAGTTCCCAGTGACTCTCTCTCTTTCTCTCAGTAAGAAATTAACGGTAGTTCTTTCTTCACTGTTACAGATCTACGATCATTTCACGACCTATACGACACGAATTATTGTTCTCGCTTACACGGACGTAAGCTGCGCGACTGATTCAAGTTCCGTTCAAAACGACCGCATTGACTACCTACAGATTTTGTAGTGATCCCAGTCCACACTCGCTACTTACCCAAAAGTTTTAAGTTTTTGATAAGCTTTAAAAGCTTTCAGTGAGCTCTCTCTCTCTCTCTGATTACATAGATAACGGCGCTTACAGATATTGAGATAAGAGAGAAGCTTTCTGCGTATCTTCTTGATTTGCTTTTTATTTTGTAGAAAATAATGCGATTTACACAAGTATAAAATTAGTTGCTTATCGTATAAATATGTGTATATTTATCATATGTAACGTATATTGTACGTACTTTACGGTAGCTAATATCTAAGAATCGTAATCCGCTCTCTCTTTCTTTCTATCTCTTTGTATTGTGCTTATGTCTCTTGTGGTGAGGTTTGTTTTGCTGAGGAACTGATATTATTCAAAATTAGATTGTATTGTAAAGTGGAGACAATCCGAAGACGTGATTTTGGAATTGGGATTCGTATTTACATAAAGTAGCCCATTGTGCGCTTCTAGATTAGGAAGTGTGTTAGGCAGTATATTAACCCTATTGCTATCTATGTGATTCTAAATGAATGATTAGCTTAAGTGGTCCCTCGTATTTCGTACATCATCCCGAAAAGGCACTTGAGTTACATGTTCAATCTTTAGTCGAACTTCTCCTGGTTTGGCATACAGATGAAGAACTTGGAGCACCACATGTTGATCGCCTGCGATGTGTTTGCCAACCACTCCACGGGCTTGTGTATCGTCAGATAGTAGATGGGAATGCCAGTGAGTATGATAATGGTGCCGACACCCACCTCTTTGGGGGATTGCGAGCACGAAGCGATCACAAGGAATAGGCAAACAATCAGATAGATTATCGGCAATATCAGACTAACCCGAATGGGTCTCTCCGTCTTCGGTTGCTTGTAGCGTAGCCAGAGCAGACCAGCCACAGATATAAGTGTGAACAGGGCCTCCACATAGCTGACATAGTTGATAAGCACGTAGATGTTGTCTATGTACAGATACGACAAGGTGATCACACACTGTAAACAACGAGAGTGGGTTAGTTCTGTATGGGAGAGGAAGGTCCTGCAGTTGCTTACCAGGAAGATCAACGACGGCACCGGCGTCAGACAGTTTATATTGATCAGGGATATGGCCGCAGGCAGATGACCATTGCGGGCTCCGACAAAGAACAAACGAGATGAGGCAAAGATGGCACCGTTCAGGGATCCAAAGGTGGAGCAGGCCACAGCCATGGGCATTATCCAGGCCAGGTAGCCAAGCATTTTGTCGCCAAAGGTGACAGCGACAGCCGATGACGAAATGATCTCATCTGGCGACAGCACCGAAAAGTATGCTACATTCGTGATCATGTAGATGATTGTAACCACCGGCATGGAAATACAGATCGCCCTGGGTAGATTACGATACGGATCCTTCAGCTCCTCAGTGACAAAGTTCAAATAGTTCCAGCCGGAATAGGAGAACAGACCGCTATAGAAGGCCAAGGCAATATAACCGGCTTCCCATTGACCTCCGCTAAACGGCTGCTGCCAATGCTCCGTGTTTCCATCTGCCAGGTAATATATTCCAGCCCCGACAATGACCATGAGGGCAATACACTTAGTGCCCGTGAAGATGTCCGTCACACGAGTCACCCACTTCACATTGTAGCAATTGATGGCTGTCAGCAGACCTGAACAGGTTTATCACAAATTGATCATTAACAAATTAATAAATATAGTATTTATCACAGTATATATCTACTCACATATCATTGCAGCCGCCAGCAGCTGAACGGCCTGGGGGGATTCATCGCAGGACCCGAAGGGCTTCAGTAGATAATGCGCGAATGTAAGAGCTGTTATGGCATTACCCGTGGGCACCAGCACAACCAGTGCCACCCAGAGGTAAAGAAACGCGGGCAGAGGTCCGAATGCAGCGCCTATATAGGCGTAATCCCCTCCTGACTTCGGTATCATCGTGCCTGGAAATTAAAACGATGCAGAGTATTATTTTAAAGAGTGTTAGACAGCTAAGCCACCTCTCTTCTTAGTTCTCTTAAAGTGAAACTCAGATAAAGCTCTGATATTTCCTGTTCGCAGTCTTGCCATAAACTCTTTCTTTCTGTCTCTCTTTCTTTCCCTCTCTTCAATTGGCTTATCATATTTGGTTTACTTTGAATTCCGATCAGAAAATCTTATCTATGACGCTAGGGCGCGTTTGCTTACACTGCACATATAGCATAACCTTTTGCCGACTATCTTCTGTGCTCGTAGTGTTCGTCTCGGTAAAATTCCACAAAGGCCATTGAACTATTGACTATAATTACAATGGGTCTTAGAAGCTTTATAGTCTATTAGTTGTTGGGATTAATTAAACTTTGATTATGTAATTATTATATTATATGAATCAATGCTTAAGGAAAACATATTTAAATATTTATCTACCAATTTAATTTAATTTATATTTTAACCTTTTTGGAGGTTTTAAAAAATTAACTGTTTACTATAATTACCATGGGTCTTAGAAGCCTTAGAGTCTATTAGTTTGTCGGGAGTTATAAATCTTTGATTATGTATAGAAATTATGTTAATTAATTTATTATTTGACTCAATTCTTAAGGGAACTATATTTGAATCTTTATCAACCAATTTCTTTTTATATTTGTTTTTTTAGAGATTATGAATAATAATGTGTCTAAGGTCTGGAACCTAATAGTTTTTGGGATTTTCTTTAATTTGATTATATAGTTTTCATATTATTATATTTTTTCATTATTATTATTATACTATACACTATACATGCATACATAAATATGACTCCATGTTCAAGCAAAATATTTTTGAATGTTTCGCTATCAATTTTCAATTGTAATATCAAATCATTTCTGTCTTTCTTTCAATTATGAAAAATATTTATATTTAAAAACTAGATGAAAACTACAGCGAAATCAGCACTGAATTGACTTCAATAACTTATGTATGTGTGTATTGTCCTATCGGATTGAAATTTTAAGGAAAGGTATTATAATATGTAGTAATATAATTATGTATATGTCGCAGATAAAAGTTTTATACTTCGCTAACAAATCGAATTGAAGAATTCAATTATTGATTTGCGGAGATGGTGGGTGCGGAACGCAACATTTGAAATAAACATGATCCTGTCATAGTATAAAGTAACCTTCATGAATTTGGCATGAAGGTGAAGGAGGGTGCCTCTGGCTTTTAAATAAACTGAGATTTGCAATGGTCGAAGGGTATAATAAGATTTTGAACGGTTCTTAGGCACGGAATGTTGTAGATATTGATGTAGATAAGGGCATTTGAATGTTTCGCTTTCATTTATTATGCGAATATTTCAATGTTTACTTTAATATTTTTAAAAAAAGAATTCTTAAAGTACAGCAATCTAAGAGCATTTCCATGGAATAAATACTTTGTATTTCTTGTTTAAAAAAGATTAAGAAATATACATAATGCGAAAGTGAAGAGAGAACAATTCTTTAAGCGAGAACAGTTCTTGAAACAATGTATATATGTTACATACTATATATATAGTCAGTCAAGTAACTCTTTACACATATGTACATGTTAAAGTGATGTACATACGTGTAAAGTGTTTCTTGATATACTCATATGTAGTTGTCTTACACGTAGTACTAGATGCAAAACAACATGGGTACACCTACATACTTCTTGACCTCATTGGATTCTACAATTGCGCAGAGTAGGCATTATGGCTTGGAGACCGTGGATGAAGGCCAATAAAAATTTCGGAATTAAGCAAAACACGTCTTAAATTTTAGTTTAATCTCGCGCACATATCACCTTGTAGAGAGAATATATGTAACTCACCTAGTTCTGCATAGCACAGGGCACCCACCATGCTGAGTATGCCGCACAGCACCCAGACGACCAGAGATTGTCCAATCGAGCCGGAGTTCTCGAGCACACCTCGCGGGCTGACGAAGATGCCAGAGCCGACAATGACGCCAACAATGATGGCAACCCCGTCGAGCAGACCGATCTGTTTCTTTAGCTTCACCCCCCGATCCTTGGCTGGATGTCTCCCCCGAGGAGTTGCTGCGACCACGTGCCTTGAGATCATCGCCCGCCGACTCCAATGGCGGACCATCGAACATCTGGCGGGGAATGAGCGTGTCGCTGGCTTGAACTCGCGTCATTTTGTTGTTGTTGTTATCGGAATTGCTTTAATTGATTGGTGATGTATTGTATTGATGAATTATTGATGTAGGTGAGTAGAGGCGTGATTTGTGGAGTATTTTCGTCAACTTGTACTCAGTTGTTTTTATAGAACGTTAAAAAAATACTAAATTATATGGTACAACATTTACGTGTATTCGCATTAGCTTTGTTTCTTATTCCGTTACATATATATTTATATATGTATATATTTGCATATATATTTATTACTTCCGTCCGCACTCGCCGCGCGCGTTCACTGCCAGCGTGGATCTTGTTTTGTAAAGCTTCAAACACAATTTTGGCTTTGCCACATGCTTTTTGTTTGACTCCCCTCTCGCTCTCTCACTCTCTTAGAACTTCCACTCTTTACCTTTGCGTGAGTGTGTGTGTGTAAATTATGTTTGCACGTGTGTGTGTGTTGTTTCACTTATACGAGTAATGAGACGGCACACGTGGTAGCTCTTTGGCACTTAAAATGTTGTCTGGACAAGAGTTCGCAGCATCTTTTTGTGTCAACTTTCTAGTTGTTGTTGTTGTTTTTACTTTCGTCGGAAAAACAAACAGGAAAAATCTTCTTCAATTGCTTGTTCGAAATTCGCTCGCACTTCGAGTGGAACTGACTGCACGCCGGCTCTGCGATCGACCACACTTTGCACTCTCCGAGTCCAAACTAAGTTCGAATAAATAAATGTACTCCCATTTATGCGACGCGGTGTCTCTGCCTCTGCCTCTGCTGCTGCTGCTGCTGCTGTTTTTGCCTGTCTGAACGTTTAACTTTGGCTTTGCATTGTGTGACGACAGCGACGGCGACGGTGACAGCGGCAGCTGTTTTAGTTTGAATTGCCGCGCTCACTCTCTTTTCCTCAGGCAGAGCGCCACGCACTCGCTCTCTTTGCTCTTCACTTTTATGACAAGCACCATAAAATCTTTTTAGTGGCTTGCATTGATTTACCTGCTGCTGTAGTTGTTGTTGCTGCCCTTAGTCGATTACCTGAGAGGGAGAGAGAGAGTCAGAACTGTTAGACCTAGTGTGCTTTCTCTCTTAACTCCGCGAAGTTCTCTAACACACACACATACATAGAATACATGTACGTGGCTCGCTTTGCATGATGCAAGAATCGTGTATGTTTTCAACAAAAAACTCTCCCTCCCACCATTTGAACCAAATAGCGGCGAAAATACATATATGAATGTATGTATGTGTGTGTGTAAAGACATTCATAAACAAAAAGCACGTGCGCGTTCTCCCTTCGAAATTTAGTGGGGTCTCTTTAAGAGACTGTTTTCCTATGCTCTCCCCGCGTGGAGGTGCAGTAACAATAACAACAAACAATACTCACACCCACACTTAGGCATGCATGTGTGTATGTGTGTGTGTGCTAGTCACTGACCTGTCTAGCGGCTAATGTGGTTTCCGGTAGATTTATTACACATTAATCGACACTTTATGTAATCGTCTGCACAACTAATATCATTATCATGGGGACAGCCGTAAGTGTGTCATTGATTTTGAGAGACACTGTAGACGATATTAGATGACACGTAATACGCATCAGATAAATTGCTCACTCAACTGTTCAGTGGGAAAGAAATCCCTGACTGAGCGTACCATCAAATATAATAAATAATTAATTTACTATGAGTTTATAAGGTAAGCACAACGATCGCTTTGTATTCGATTCATTCATGCTTTCTTTTTGCTATCAACTGTTTATCAATTCTATTTTCACTTCGTTTAAGTGTCTAATAAACTTATGAAGTGTCAATTGAGTTTAACAACCTAACTGGATTTGCAAACCACTTTTAACTGGTCGCAGGGTTTGTGATAGTATTTTTATTTTTAGTGGTATTATTTAGAGCATTAAGTTTGAATTATGTTTATTAAAGGTGTTATTTCGAGGTTTTTTTTTATTAAAGAAAGAATTATAAAGGATTTAGTTATAGTTATTGTTATGATAGGTTTTTTGGAATTATGATTATTAAAGGTGTGCGTTTATTTAGCGGCTTTAGTTAGAGTTATTATTTATTATTAAAGGCATTCTTTTTAGGTTTAAGTTAGAATTAATATTATTTAAGGTGGTATGCAGAGGTTTTTTGTAAAGTTATTATTATGAGGGATATTATTTAGAGGTTTTAGTGTTAGTTATTGTTATGGTAGGTTTTATTTAGAGGTTCAAGTAAGAATCACTGTTATTAGAGATATTATTTGGAGAGTTTAGTAATTTTATTTTATTATTAGAGGTATATTTAGTGGTTTTAAGTAGATTTGTTATTATCAGAAGTAATATTTATAGGTCTAAGTTAGAGTTATAATTTCCTTTAAGCCTTTTTATTATTCTTAAAGTATTCAAGTTATTTTAAAGTATTTCTGATTTAGTGAACAATTTTTTCTATATTATCAGCCTTGTAAAACTGTATTGCTGCCTTATCAATTTGAGCTGTGATTTTTGAGCGGAATTTGAAATTGTAAAAACTATTTGAACTATCATGAATTGCTTGCGCAAGTGACTTGGGTGTATTTCCTATATTAATTTGTATATAGCGTTATCTGCCACATGACAACATGTGCATGTGTGTGTGTTTGAATTAATGTACATACATACATATGTATACAATACACATAGAGAAATATAAGTTTATGTACTGTACTTAGTTGATCGCACATTAGCTGCGCCTTTGTGAAACACTTAAGCGGTTTATTATCAACTAAGCCACATTCATTTCGTAAATTATTCGCAAAATATAGCTAAATATATGTACATACATACGTGTATGTATAGCACACATACATACAGACACACATGTAAATAATGTGGGGGCTGTGGAGATCGGATCATGGGGATCGCTAGGCGCGTGTAGGTGACATTTCAAACTGTGATAATTCAATTGTGCGGCGATCGTAATGCCAACAAACATTTACTGCTATGCGACACACACACACATGCATGTATGTGTGTATGCATAGTATTATAAGTGAAGCTACTAAATTGTCGCTGAGTACCGAAATGTAGCGCCTGCCCGCTTTATAGTCGCCTGAGATTTTGATTGTCAACCATAAATGCCATAAGTGGCCCAATGTGGTCAGGCTGGTTCGGATTCGGTTTCGGGTTCGGTTTCGGGTTCGGTCGGGCTGGACAGCCTGCTCGTTGGTCGGGTAATCTAATTGTAAAAGTCGCCAAAGAGACGACGACACACGCACACTGATTTACTAGCACGCACACACACACATACTGTATGATTGTATTGTTGTTGTCGTTGATTAACTATGTTTCTGTTGTTGTTGTCGCTTGTCGTGGTTTGTTTTGCTTTAGGTTCGCGCCCTAGTCATCCCCAAAATATGATGGATCACTTCCTTGTGCAATTTTCATTAATACATTTGTATGCGAGTGTGTGTGTGAATGTGTGTGTGCCTTAATTCCAGTAAACATTAAACTTTACAGTTCATGTGTTTAACAATCGACACAGGAATAAACTTCTTATTGGCCTAACTGCATTTCAAACCGGACACTTTTAACCATCCTCAACATGTGGTTACAAACAGACTATAAATACGCAGGTTTAACTATGTTTTTATCTGGATCTCCTGCTAATTACACACACGCGAGACTCTAGGTAGTGGAGGCCCGCGCAGTTTGAAAACCCGAATGGAACTGAAAGTGTTTTCTCCGTTTGCGTTGCACCAGACACAACGTGGTGCTGTGAGTGCCTGTGTGTGTGTGCACTGCGAGAATAAAATATACGAAAAGCTTTAATAAAAATAAAATAATAAAAATAAATAAAGTTCAACAGAATTTTAGATAATTGCCACACTGTGTGCGGGTAGAGAGTGCTTAGTACGTTGTCAGAGGAATAGTGTAAACATATAAACATATAATACACACACACAGACTCACACATATAAGACCAATGTAATAGTTCTTGGTGCTAACTGAGCAGAGCATGTCGGCCTTTATAGTTTGACTCTCTCCATTGCCATTGCACGCATGCCCAAAATCAAGAGAGAGAAAGAGAGCAAGAGAGTGCAAGAGACTGCAGCTTGCACATTATGCTATCTGACTAGTATCTCTTATGGTTTAGTGTACACTAACAGAGTGTAAACAATTGTGTAGATTGCAAAGAGTTACAAAGCCGCAAGCAAACAATCCTTGCCAACTTTACCTTCAGCAAAATGACTTGCACAGTTCTCAATGTGTGTACATATCATTATGTACTATATATATTATTATTATACATTTCTAGTTAATATAACATTATAGCTCAATACACATTGCGATTTTGTCAAGTTCTAATCGCCCAGCGGGGGAACCTTGAATATCTTCGCTGTGGTGTCCTCTGAGACGCTCAACAATAGACTCTCTTGCGGCTTATACGCAAATTCGTAGACGTGGTAATGGTGTCCAGTCAGAGTAAACTTTATCGATCCTGTGCGGGCGTCGAAGGCATTCAAATTGCCCTGTGCTGTGGCCGCCAGCAAGGTGTGCTCGTTGAGCCACTTGAGACTGCACGGAATGGAAGGAGAAGAATCTTAGAATACGTAGTCGTATAAGGTAGTTCTACTTGTACTCACCGCAATATGCCATCATTGGGCACTGGACTCTCACAGACTGTGCGCAGGGAATACTTTGTGTAATCCCAAATGGATATTTGTCCCTCCAGAGAGCCACAGGCCAGCAGCTTCAGCTCGGACGAGGATGGAGCGAAGGCAATGCACTCGATGCCGTGCTCCGACTGCACCACATTGACTGGACCATTGTTGGTGCTGAAGAGCATCTTGCCTAGGCGCAGAAAGAGAAGGAACTTTAATCAAGGCATGAATAATACAATTTGTTAGGCGACCTACCTCCGCTTTCGGCGCACACATAGAAGGGGGAATCCCGTTCACAGGCAACCGCAGCATGTGAGATCTCTCCGAAGCCCAGTGGATGCTGTTGGTTCACCTCCATGAGCACTTGGCAGGACTTGAGGTCCCACAGCTTCACCACGCCGCTAGTGTATACCGTCAGCAGCTTCTTGCCATCGCCGCTGAGTTCTCCAGCCTCGCAGCGTGAGGATTGACCGGGTAATATCTTACAATCTCCGCTGGGTATGCGCCACACGTAGACTTCCCCGCTGTCGGCACCGGCCAGCAGCACATTGGCGCCGCGATGCCAGAACAGCCATGCCATGTCGGACATGGAGTACTCCCAGATCTTGCTCAGTATGGGACGCTCGTCGTGCTGCTCGCTCACCTTGTAGACGAAGAGCTCGCCGGAAATGTCGCCAGTGACCAGGTAGCTGCCATCGTAGCTGAAATGGGTCTCGGTGACGGTGTCCTTGTGTTCGCTGATCTCATAGAGCACCTCGCCTGTTCGTATGTCCCACACATAGGCGTGATCATCTTCGCTGCCCGTGGCGGCCCACTCGAACTTCGGATGCAGACTGCAGCCGAAGACGGGCGATGTGTGCTTGCTGAATGTGCACACGGCATCATCTCTGATGGCTTCAATGCGTTCACGATCTCTCAGCTCCTCTTCTTTGTCCTCCTCCTCGTTGTCGTCGTCGCTGGCGCCGTTCAACCCCAAGCGGGCCTCCAGCTGAGCCAGTGTTATCTCCTCCATTTCCAACTCGTCGTCGTTGTCATCGTCCATTGGCGGCTCACCGTCCAATTCTATTTCCTCAATAACTTCATCGTCATCGTCGTTCTCAAAGTCCGGACGACGCGGAGGTGTATTTTCGCGCATTATGTGTGTATATAGAATTAATTCCGCTCACAAACAAATGACGCACCCTGCCAACATACGTCGGCAATGACAATGTGCACGTGTTGGTGGCGCGCACAGCTGACTGTTGAAACGGTGCTGCCAACTTTCTTGAAATGTTAAAGAACTGCAATATAAAAGCTGCATTAAATTGCGCACAAAAGTATGCACTGCGTATGGGTGCGAATAACAGCCAAATGTTAACAACTAAACAGAATTCTGTCAAGCCAGGGTCCTTAACAGTAAAATGTTAAATGTTTACAGAGTAATGTTAAAATGCTTTTTTGACCGCTCATTTTGGCGCAAATTCAAATTGAAAAACGAAAAAAACTGCCGTTATTCCAAATGAAAAACTGCTTGGTTTTTCGCTAACAGACTTCTGTTAAATATGCAGTGCACTGCTTGAATCTCCTTGCATTTCATTAAGTCCCAAGACACAATCCCATAGCATGTGCATGATCCATTTTAGCAAAGACACCCGACAGTAGCCTCCCCCCTCTTTTGACTAACCGCTTCGTTTTGGTTGCAAATTGACTTCACTTTGGAGGGTCCCAGCATTTCCGGAAATACCGCAACCAGTGAAACAACAAAACATGTTGACATTTTGAATTAAAATCCCCCTTCTTTCGCTTACCCACCCAACCAGTATCAGTCGAGCGTGCCCTACTCTCAGATATACCCACTAATCTACTTGTTACAGTCCGAGCACAGCAGATGTGAAAATAGGCTCGTGTGTCAACATCTATTCCCACTGTAAATATGTGATGAGCACTGAACCACTGCAAGACTCTCTCACTTTGCTCTGGAGCCTTATCTGCTTGCCTGCTCTCTCTTCCGCCCTCTCACTCCTAGTGTGAATTAGAGAATTAAATAAGCCTGCCGCTGGAACATCGCGGTATACCCATGTGAAATTCCTACACGATGAGCGCTTAACCCAATCGGACGCCCATAAATACCTCAGTGTCATCCTGGACACTTACAATTATCACTCAACAATAGGCAAAAGTTTACAAAAGCTATCATGGCTCCATCTGGAAATACAGTATCGTATACAGTATCACAAATCTTGCCAAGAAGGTCTGCTGCGGATTGGTATATACGCAGCAAAAGCAAGGCCATCCAAGTGTACGATATAAAAATCTTAAAGTGCCTAAAATTGGAGATGGAAGCCAAGAAATAGCGAAGAAATATTACGATAGGCTACAAACTCATCGTTAAAGCAGGTCAAAAAAGGCTATACTAACTTTGTGCAAATGTATGTAACAGGCAGAGAAGAGTCCCCAAAAAGTATATGTATTCTTAATCAGGATCACTAACAGTCGATTGAAACATGTCTGTCTGTCTGTACAGATGTCTCGATGTACCCATGGATCTCAGCTATTATTAATGGTAGAAACACCAAATGTGGGCAAAGGTTGGGCATAAATAGTTTAATTAACAGATTAAACTCTCTGACGTTGGCCTATTTAAGCTGACTATATCTTCCAAAAAGTCGCGTTTTCAATGCGATATTTTATGTTTTATTTATTTAATTTTTTTAGTTTCATTTCTAATGCTCGCAATCTCTCCTGCAGCTCCTCGGCTGATGGCAAATCTCCCCAATCACACTTGCTCGAGCATTTCTGAGCACTCGCATTGATTTTATAAATTTTCTCATTCAACACAGCCAAATCCTCCTTCAATCTGTCAATAGTTTGCAACAGGGCTTGATTGTTATTCTCTGCTGGAATGCTGTCGAGACTCTTCTCCATGGCCTGCAATTTATTGAGGATATTAGAAATATCTTTCGAATTAGCATTTGCCTCGATTATGTTTTGTTCGAGCTGATCAATGCGCACCTTAATATAGTTTTGCCTCTTTGATTCTTTGGCATCGCTTGACTTGATAAGTTGTTCTTTCTCCTCTAATTGTTTGTTCATTTCCTCTCTGAATTCTGCAATCTTTGACTTTTGTTCCTCTGATTTCTTGTGCAGTTTTTTCAGTATTTTTAAATGCTCCGTAACTCGTACTTCAAGTTTCAGAATATTTGTTTCATGTTTGCCAAAATCAATTCCGTCAATTGGGGCATGACATGCTGTATTTAATTCCTTCAAACAATTGTTGAGCTCAACATTATTTTGATAGTTTTCAATAACATGAAAGTTTCGGGTAAGCTCAGGATTCTTTGGCTCTTCTTGAAAACGCTTTAGTTCTTCTCTTATTGCGTATATCTTTCGATAATTCCCATTGGCGATTGATGAACTGAGTTTCTTATAATATTCGATTATGTCGATTGCATTATTGTTCATTTTCTTGATCTTCTGTTCAATATACGCAAGCCTGTCTGTTAAACTCAGATGGGAGATGTCTTCGTGATAATTCTCATTATCCAAGTCGGAGACGATCACTCTTTGCCCGGTGTTTTTATTGATGTCCAGCATACGAATCATCGCACTTGAAATTACTTTATTCCTATCGTGAAGGCGCTTTTCGAGGTCGTTAACTCTAGTCTCAAGAACTTCACAGCGTGGACAACGAAGTCGTTTAGCGTTTACTTGGGAATTGTAAACCTTTTCTGCCTTTATCAATCGTTCAAGTTGGACTGCAAAGTTCTGCTGCAGGCGAATGTAAGACTGATGCAATTCGTCATGGCTCGAGCTGGTTGCAGATTGATCGAACTGAAGTAGAGCAGTTATACGATCCCTGACACCCTGCACTTGTTCGTCCCAGTTCTTGCAGCACATGCTATTCGTTTGTTTGCCTTCCACGGGTTTCTGCTTGAGGTACTGCAACCTGTTTGTCAAATTCTGCAGATCTAACTTTGTGTTGCCTGTGGCAGCGTGCCTCATCGGCAGATCGAGTCCCCTCAGTTTCAATATCAAGTCAATGTTATCGTTGATCATTTCGATTTTGTTCCATATATCCGCATAGGGATGACAGCTTTCGCCATGGATTTTCTGGCTCAACTGATCAAGTATTCCTTCCACCTTGGAGGTCAATGTGTCAACACCTTTTACGCCTGTTACTTGATCGCCTATCCAGATGGCGATCTGTTGCCGCTCGTCGCATTGGGCCGAGCCACTTGGAATGACGCTTGTAGGTGGAGGCACAGTGGTCCTAGTTGGCAAAGATATGGTGCCATTGCAGGTGACGTTCTGGGGCATCTTGTGCACGTCCCAAAGTTTAATTTTGATGAATCCGTTGTTATCTTTGCTCGGTATGAACATGTTTTCGTTTAGAAAGAACTTTTCCACAGCAAGTTGCCACATTCCCGCTGTCTTCCAGAACTTCGCCTTTGCCGCTGACGTCATATTCCGCGGTATGCAGCCCGCATGTTTGAATCGAGTTTGTATGATATTTTCTTTATTTCGGACATGCACGTCGCCAACTTCCTCGGGTATCTCTTCGGTATCATCGTAATCTATTGCGACATCCTCAAGCAGAAAACAAATCATAATTGACTTGATACACATCTCATACTTTTCAAATCTCGTATCGCTCGATCTAGCCTTGATCGTCTGCTTATGATGAATAACCCGTTGCTGGATGACAACTCTGGCCAGAGCCAGCACCAATATCAGATTGATACGCGTTGCTGTGGCCTGTATGTATAGTATATATTCCATATTAGGTTTGGTTTTCACTTTTTTGATTGTTCTTTTACCATATCTTCCTTATAACTCCTGCTCTGGCATACGAATGATTCCAACTGGTCTCCATGTCGTTTGTTTTCAGACTTAAATATTCCCATAACGGCAATCGATTATAGCTGCACATAAAAATCAAACACATACCCAGGAATAAGTGCGAATAATGGCAATAAATATATAACGGGTGTATTGAAAGGCTTTGACTGGGAAATACCCTGTACTTGGAAATTGTTTTTCAAGCTGAAAGTTTGGGAAAACTAAATTGTGTTGCACGAAATTCTTTTTTGTTTTCAATTGTTCAATAGCTTTATTCCCTTTTTAAATGAACTTTGTTTTAATGCGCGTCGTTCAATTTTACAAGTTCTCGCATTAATGTATTCCGATCTTCGATAACGATTACCTTAACTATTGTTCTATTGTTCTAATTACACAATGATTCCAAAATATAAGAACAACTATCGGAACTTCTTAACTTACCTTCAAACATCGCTTAATCGTGAACTGCTATAAAGTTTATTCGAATATAATATATGTAAATACAATAATATTAATATAATGCTACAATTGCTAACTGAAATAATTAATTGCTTTACAAAATAATAAATAGAATATATCATTCATTTCTCAGTTACATACATAGTTTCTATATAAAGAAGTGGTATTGCTAGAATATAATGGTAATTTACTAATACGTATTCTAAAATCAATGCAAATAATAGCAAAAATAATAGCAAACAGTCGCTATCGTTATGATAATAATATAACATATAGTAACATAATATAATAATAAGACAACAATATATAACATTAATAACAACAACTTCATACTATACATTAATAATACAATATAATCACATAAATTGTCATGCTGATAATTTGAATATAAGAAAATGAATACTGTAGACATGCAATATCAGTAAGCAGGTCTATTGATGTAGGTCCATTCTCTCCGTTTAATCTTTTAATGAATGAAAGACTCCCTGCTCCCTCCCTCCCTTCTCCAACCCTCTCTGCCCTACCCTGGACTGCCTTCCCTAGCAAGAAGAGGTAGTAAAGCGAGCGAGTCACGCTGCGGGTCCCTCTTGCCCGTGACTGATTCGACACGCATACCATGAGTGTGCCATGTATATGTATGTGAAGAAGATAATGTAAACACAAATCTCGGCGCAGGAATTCGACTCGACCCAGAGAGAGCGCTGCCGGACCCAAGAAGAATTAGACGCGTCGCGACGTGCGACGCGACGTAAACAAAAAAAGGGGAAACGTGATAAACAAACGCATGGGTCAAAGGTCGCATGATAAGAACACTATATACATAATGTAGGTATACGATCGAGTTGGTAAATATATTCCCTAACAAACACACAGTATACACACACACACGCGGCCACAGTCAAGCCGCGGACGACGCGATGGCGACGTCATTCCAAACGCAGCATGAACTTGTCGGTGCAGTTTACTTCGCGACTGTGTGTGTGTCTGTGAGTGCGTGTGTTATATATTACACACTCTTACATTGGTGCAGCGTGATAACGATGCTCATATCTCGCTCATACACATACATATGTATGTACAATGTCTGCGTATGTATGTAGAGTGTATATGCTTCTTATCTGTTTTTGGTTTTCGGCAGCTCAGCGACCTCTATAAAATTGTGGGTACTTCGCGGAGGGCAGTCAGTTCTCAGTGAAAGCCGTCGACGGCACGATGCCTCAGTGGCATGAAAAGATCTTGGAAAACTTACAAACTTGCAACTGCATGGCGGGCAACTCTGCAAGTTCTCCAAGTGCGAACTGGGAACTGGAATGGACAAGGATAAGGAGGTCCTGCCTGAACCCCCTCGAGGCAGTGACACCTGACAGAGGATGCAGCTTTAAGGCGCTCAAAGCGTAACTCTTAAGGATTTTGGTTGGTGCATAGCTTTAACCTAGTTGGCCCCTGATCAGGCTGGATATCTACACAGATGACGAGGGGAATAGACCAACAGACCGGGCATGAGAAAAGTGCAATCGACTTGGCGGCAAATACAGATCATCGATCGATCTTTTACCGATCTATCTGTTAACCCCCGAAGTTCCCCCTTCTTTATGTGCGTTTGTTCTAAGAACAGAAACTCTTTTTTGTTGATAGATTTGTAGACCTTATCAAATAAGACTGTTAACTACATTAATAAGATAACGACAAAACACCGCATGTCTTCCATAGATTTTAATCGAGATCATTTCTTATGTTGTATTTGTTTTTTGGTGTAAATATAAACATAATCGTCATAAGAAAGATGAAATTTATCTGTTCTTTTCTTTTCTCTGAAGTGTTTGATGTATACGAATGATATATGATATAAATAATATATATATATGTACCATATATACATGTATAAGAATGTACCAAGGTCTTAAGAGACTTGAGCTATTCCATTGGGAACTTGAACTAAGATATTCAACTAGGAACAGTCGATATTGTTAGCTGTGCAATAGAAGAGAACAGAATAGAAGAATACTTCAGAGAGTTTACTTTATTCTCTCTACATACTTTGCAATTTAATTCATTCTTCCCAGTATATCTCAGTATAATCTAGATATCTTTCTCCGATATTTCTGTTCTTTATAGCTGAAATCAATAAACAAATAAATATAATTGAAACAAATAGAATTTTCTTTTTTATATTATTTTATTGTATTTATCTTTTCAACCCCATCACAATTAAAATCTTTTGAATTTGAGCAAAAGAAGCCATTGAGATAATTGTTTATATTGTTCTGTTCCCAACTTTCACATTTTAAACTGTTGTTTATAATGCCAAGTCGCGCCCTGTCCTGACCCTGAGTACAATTAACCCGGCTGAGCTCAAAGTCGAAGTGCCCAAACTTTGATTTTGAAGACCGCAGGTCCTCACACCCATCCCAAGTGAATTCTTGATACTTGATGAGAACAAGTAGAAGAAGATGAAGATCCAACCCAATTGTTGCCCAATTTTTGCTTTGTTCACGCCTGAGCCCAGCGATCGTGGAAGTTCCATTCGATGGCGTAGGGTTCAGTTGACTTGGGTTGCAGGGAGGTCCAGAAGAAGGTGCCGGCATTGGTGCGTGCAAAGTGTACTGGGACATAGTAGTCCTCCTGGTCCATGGTCTGCAGCTCGCTAGATCCATTCTCATTGTACACAATGATCGCATCCTCCTTGGCGCACTGGCGCATCTCCTCGATGAGGCGATTCTCGAGATGCTCGTTGGCCATGTTATCCATGTCGTTGTTGAGCCAGTCGAACTCGGCCTCCTTCTCCTCCGAGGCGATGTAGGAGCTGCGCTTTGGCTGCTTTGCCTTGAGCTTGAAGACGTGACCCAGCAGAGGCTTCAGCATGTTGGTGAGACGACGAGTCGGAGACACCTTCGATTTATACGTGGGCATTGCTAGCTTCTTCTTGCTGCTGTAGATGAACTGCTTGTTGATGGTCGACATCTTTGTAGAGTTTCTTTCGAATTTCTTAAATATATTTTCTTGAGTTTTGCTTGTGCGTTCAGTGCGACGGTCGAACTGAGTGTGATGCTCTCTCTCCAGCTGTTGCCCTATTTATACTCTCACCCTCGGCTCCTTGCCGGAGAGCGAAGATCTCTCGGAGAGATGCTGCTGCCAGTGTCTCGGCCAATCACAGTTGCCCAAATAAGGGCAGGTGGTTGCTTTTGGAATTTCTCACGTTTGAGAAAACTCCCCTGCACAAAGGGAACAGGTAAGTTGAAGGTGTCCTGCCAACTTGCCCAGCATCAAATATCGTGTGAAGCGTGGGAAACTCATGCTAGTCCCTCGTTTGGGATAATTATCCTGCCAGCTCCTTAGACGTGGGAAAATATAATTTCGCATTTTCCTTTGACTATGACTGAGACATTTTCATTGTTTGAAATAAAAATAGAAATTCAATTCACAAATCGAACGTTGGAGTTTGTTTACTTTCACTTTAAATACGTGCTTGGAATAATACTTTTTTGATATGCTTTGAAGATATTTAAATTTTGGCAAGGAGCAAATCTTTAAGACACAGTCTCGAAGTATTATATTATATCTTATGCATATTACAACTTAAGAAAGTGCACGTTAACCCAGACTAATTCCAGACTAATTTTTATAGTTGTTGATTTATGACATTAACTGTGTATATTTTAAACCAAATATATATTCATAATATAAACCATATATAATACTAACTACAGTCTACAAAGTAACCTAAGTATATATTCTTTTAGATGTAAAATAACCTAAGTATATATTCTTGTAGATATGGTGCTTCAACCCAACTCACTTCATACTCGTAGCACCATACAATTTAAGCATATATTCTTTTTGATATTCTGCTTCAACCTCACCCACTACATACTAAAACCTACAGTACTGTCTTTTAATTGGTTTCAGTAAAAACGCACGCTCGATCTGTCGATTTTTTCAGAATTTTGATGCATGACTTGTAATTTAAGCTGTTCATCAAAATAATATTCAGCAAGAGGGACGAATACGCCGTACAAACACATTATGGTAAAATGCAAGCCGACCCTTTGAAGATTATTTAGGGTTGCGTTGCTCATTGTCTTGTTTACCTGTCCGTGTGTGGACCTGTGGACCCTACCTGTTTCAATGCAATATGAGATTTATTTTCGAGCCATACAAAAAACGGGCTAAAGAAAACAAACCCAGAGAAGCCCTAAGGTAACAGGTTTTCTTGTGAGACAACAACAGGTTTTCGTTTCTCGTCTCTGATCTCGTTGCAGGAACAGGTAGCCCAGAAGGGGTTCGCTTCTATTTGTTATTCTCCAATGGAATGTTCAAGTATTGGAGGTTTTTCAAAATACAGCCTCACACAGTCACACACATATATATAAATATATATGCACACTATTTAGAATTCAACACTTGGGGAGCATTTCCTTGTTATAGGAACTTGAATAATTTAAATCAAAAACACGCGTCAATAACCTGGTCAAATAATCAAAATAGAAAATACACAGTGAAATTTGTACTCCAAATTTGTATATATTTAAGAGTACAGTTAATTATAATACTTATACAACTATGGAAGACATTGATTAAAGCTGGTGATATTGCAGTAGTAAAATAAAGCTAGATGAGGGTTTAGAGACCGAGCCAGGGGTCTGTGGTAAAGCTTTCAATTGTGAGGTTTCTTCTCTTCTTCTTCATCCCATGTGACTTCTATATTGCAGCGTTCCCACTCATTTATATGGCACCCCGTTTTGTAGGGTATCTTGCTGTCCAGTCAATCCTTCTGTTTGCTGTATAGTACCGTTTTACATGCCGCTTTCAGGGCATTTCGTATAGTTTTGAGGTGACAATTGAATTTCCTTCTGACGACATTCTGCTGAGCTGAGCTCGCAGTGTTAAAGAGCGGTTCGTAAGGCATCTTGTGGGTTAGAACTGAACCATTCTACGTTTGAATACGATGTGATCTCTCCCAGACAAAATCAGTGCGTATTTATACGTCACTCTCTGCCATCATCCCTAAGTCTTGTTGCGTTCGCTCAGCCAATCACGACTCGCCGTCAGGCAGGTGTTTCTTTAACTTGCAAGTCACGCACAACGCTACCTGAAGGAAGGTAGCTCTGCTTGGGACTCTTGGTACTTGTCGGGCAAACAAACCTTCGGCTACATCGTGGGAGACTATAATTTCAGTCGAATTTCTATTGTTTTTCTAATTGCCTCGCCGAACACACAAATTTTCATATTCCTCTTCGTCGAGGAGGGATTTCGTGGATAGGTTTGTTTTACGGAATTTGCGCATTGATTAGTCTCTTCATGGTTAATGGATTGACAGCGAGGCATGAAGCCCTGAACCCTCGTTAAACACATGTTGCCAGAAAAGTGAGAGAAGAGAGAGATCTTAGTGGGTGAATTTCGTCTGGAGATGTGATTGATGGCGCCGTCGAAGCAGGTCCTAATCTATTTGTTTCGCTATACGTCAGCAAATTAATCTTTAACTAGTAACGGTCAGTCGGATAAGGAGAGGTGGCTCAAAGACAGGTATTTCGAAAGAATCAAGTAATCTTCAACATGTAACTTGGGGTTAGACATTCTTAATTTGAATTGAAGTTTACTTAGAAAGATCTTTAAAGGGAGTTATGAGAAGCCTTTGCTTATGAGAAGGAGACTATTATGATGAGAGGCGGTATTGAATGGGAGCCCAGTAGGAGATATGTGATCCGAGGCGATGACTAAGGTGAACTACTTGTGAACAATCGAGTAAGCAAATCCAGCCTCGAAAAGGGACTTATTAAAAGGATGTTAGGCTTGACAGACGGCACTGAAAATGGGTTAAAGACAAAGTGAGTATAGAAAACAGCTAACTGAAAGGCAGCTATGGAAGCGGTAACCGAAGGCTGATGAAGTCAAGAAAAACCATTAGAAAGGGGTGATATAAAAGACTACGAGGAGAATACTGAGGAGCTGGCTATGGAGAGACACCATTTTTAGGAGCTCCTAGCGAAATGTGACATGTAAGAAACAAATGACGAGAATACAATGGAGCTTGTGGGTTGATAAACTCATGGCAATATAGAGTCGGTCTGACTACGATAATATAATTAAGTATAGGGGAAACCATAGAGACACTGTTATTAATAAGCGACTATGCTAAATTTCAGTTTTGAACATTCAGCTCCATGTTAAAAACTGAAACTTGGCATTGTCGCTTATTAATAACAGTGTCTCTAGGCGAAGAAACTATGAAGAGACAGTGCAGAGGCGAATTTTAGCCTAGCATTCGGTGGGCACAGGATTGGGCTATTAATACTTTAGCATTGGAGACATCATTAAGAGACAATTTCTGATAAAAAGTAACCAAAGGACGACTACGTCAGTCCTGCCACAAAAGCAATGAAGCGAGAAAAATGTGTTTTTTTTTAAGGCCACTGCTGATTTCAAAATATTGTGAAATTAATAATTAATTTTGTGTGGCATACTTTTGAGATCCTGTAGAAAACCCTTAAGGACATATTGAGAATAACACCAGCATCTCCGTAAAGTATGTAACACGTATTGAGCAGTACGGCATTGCAAAGTACATAAGTACATAAGTTGTCCTATATTGATAGTTTAATAGCCCCTGCAGAGGCAGGATGGAACTGCGCCTAGGTTACTTGTATAGGTCAATTGTAGCATAGTCTGCGGAGGCTGACTGGGTTACCCTTTTACCCAATTGGGAGATATTGCGCAATGTTGTAAAGAATATTCTAGTAGCTATTCGTGACTGTAAATTATTATTATCATGCTGAAAATGAATAATAATACAAGCAATGAAGAAAACTCAAGAAATTTCTAGTTCTAGTTATTTATTTTCTTAAAATTAAATTCTTATGCTAAATTTTACATGGAAGACAATGATTCTTAGCCTAACCCTAACCTAACAAACAAACATGGAAGACAATGATTTTCTAAGAGCTAAATGGTGTATGCTAATATCAAATTAAACTAAAGAAGAATCACAAACATGTAGAAATGTATCATATGATCATGAAGATCTACCCTAATATCACCCTGAGATTACGGTCCGCCAAGTGAGAACTTGGTATTAAAGCTGACATCGTTGTTGAGGTGGGGGGACGCCCTCGGGCGAGTTCCCTGGCAAGTGATGGATGGTAAGGTGATTTATGCCTGAACCCATCGATCGTATTTCTCGCGCAGGATGAACTCTTGCTGCTTGATCAGGGCTGCATCGGCCGAGGTCCAGAAGAAGGTGCCGCTTGTGGTGCGTGCAAAATGCACCGGGATGAAGGTCTGATCGGGAGTGACGGGGACAATGTGATGCTGTTCCCCCTGCTGGACGACCATGGCCACGTTGGCGGGGCACTGGCGCAGATCGTTGTAGAGGCGCTGCTCCAGTTGTTCGTTGGCATCGTTGTCACAGCTGGCCACTTTGGAATCTTTGCGCATGTCCTCCAGCGATGAGTTGATCTCGTTCTGTGATTGCACCTCAGCCAGAGTTTTGCGTATGAGCTGCTTCTTCTTCACAAGGCGCAGCAGTGGTTTGACAAGTTTCTTCAGGCTCCGCATGGCCATCGTGTGTTGATCTGATTTTCGCTGCATCATGCTGCTCTCGAACTTGTATTCTCGCGTTATGAACGACATTGTGTACGAATTGAGTTGAGTTTGGTAGTTGAGATTGAATTGGAAATATGCGCAAGAGGCGGACTTGCTACTTGCTTCGTTGCTGGTCGGAACTGTTCTGCTCTTCGGCTCGCTCAAGTCAGGCTTATATACGATTGCCGATCGGGAGAGAGTGCAGTCGGGCACGATCGGGACTCGTGTTGAGCGCACGCAGCTCTCTCGTGTGCCCAATAGCCAATCAAAATGCGTCCTTGCGGCAGGTGGTGGTTGCGCACCAAGAGCACAAGAGAGTAAGAGAGCAACCGGAGAGAGGGAGAGAGAAGGTGCACTTGGAGAGAGAGTTGTGCATTTTCCAGATTTTTAAAGTGGACTCTTTGGTTGGCATTTTTCGGGCACGCAAAGTTTTTTTCTTGTTCCCCTCTCTCGCTCGCTCGCTCTCCCTCCTGCTCGCTCTTTGTTGCTTGCACTCTACCTGCTATCCCTGTTAAATTTCCATCTCGGACAAGTCGTAACTTGTCTGAAAAAAAAAACCCGAAATTCGACACACTATCCCGAAATGCCGGGGGATGGGACGAGGATGAGGATGAGGATGAGGAGGAGAACAATGCATTATCTCGCAGGCGATCTTTGCTGCTGGAGAGAGAGTAAAGTACTTGCCCGTCCCATTTCATTGAGACGGCACTGACAGAAACTGGCAACGAACCTGTAGGGATCTAGAATTGTCGGAAAAGTAACGTATTTCTCGGGTTCCGGGTCGTATTTGGGTTTTTGAAGGTTAGTCAAAACGAATTAACGCGCTATTTGGGATATGCCGCGTCCTCTGACTGTGTCTGACTGTGGCAGGTATTGGGAATACACGCACTTTGTTTGGCATTTCTGTTTGTCATTGTTGTTTTTTCGGATTTCTCTGTTGGTGCGTGAAAAATTACGACGACGCGGGTGAGAGGCATCCTTTGGAGTCTCAAATTTACAGGAATTTTGTCGGCACATCATTTTTGAGCCTTCCTAATTGTTATTTGCCCAGAGCCAACCCAAAGGCTTGGTTTATTTTTCGTAACGGATTTCTTTAGCATCCACCCATAACGTATATTTGTGAAATATATCAAATAAACGCTTCTTATATGGAACTCCCAGAATATTTACTATCTTTAGTAATCCTAGTGGATCTTTGTTTTAATGATTGAAATTAATTACGACTGGTTAGGGCTCCGTTGAGAACGCCCACAATTTGAATACCATTTATGACACTAAAATATCTGGAATCAGGGGTGGGACTTTCTACTTTATCTAAGTTTGATGGCATTAACGCCCATAGACTACGTCCCTTTGGGGATACATACATATACATATGTATGAAGAAGTTGACTAAGCTGGTTGTACATGTTAATATGCATATCTATACTTGCATAGAATCCTTTATACAATATTATAAACCTTAATACCTTATATCGACAATTTTAAAACCATAGTTCTTATAAACGATATTGGATACAGTGATCCGATTTAGAATCGGAATGTTTAATGCTTCTGTATTTTTATATATAGTCTAAACAAGATTGTTTTAAAACTCCTTTGATTTGAGGATAACAACAACAAATCCCCGATATTAAAACTATAAACTGTTAATATCTGTACTGTGATATATTATTTTATTATTATTTTTATTATTATTATTATTATTATTATTATTATTATTATTATTATTATTATTATTATTATTATTATTATTATTATTATTATTATTATTATTATTATTATTATTATTATTATTATTATTATCATTATTATAATTATTATTATTATTATTATTATTATTATTATTATTATTATTATTATTATTATTATTATTATTATTATTATTATTATTATTATTATTATTATTATTATTATTATTATTATTATTATTATTATTATTATTATTATTATTATTATTATTATTATTATTATTATTATTATTATTATTTTATTATTATTTATTTGAATCGTATGCCAAAATCTAGGTATGTAACGTATTATTTCTATGCTAAAAGTACGTGAGTATGTAGTTCAAAGATCTCTAACAATTTTAATAATTCTAAAGAGCCGTAAATATCTTAACATGTCATCGTCTACTTTTTGCTTTCCGCATTAACGATATGAGGCTTCCCGATGTAACTGCCATCCTTCGATAAATCTCATGAGTAATGACATGTTCAGACATGTCTCGTCCTTTCCCCGGGATCTACTTTACTTGATATTTTTTGAAAGTGTTTTTCTTATTGCTGCCGAGGTTCCAATTCCGCTTATCTTTCGATCTTTCGGCATCATCGAGGCATCTCTGCTCTCCCCCTCCTAAAAGAACTCAAGTGAGCGAGGCCGTTATCCCTTCTTATGTGCCGGGTTGAATTCGTTTTGGGTCACTTTAGGGTTCGTTTTATTCAATCCTCTTTTAACTTTTTACGTTATTTCTGTTTGTGTTTCTACCTGCCGCGAATGACCCTTGCACGTGTGGGACCTATTGCCACGAAATCCATAGAAATATACAATTAAATCCCTTAACAATAAAATATTTGAGGGAAGGACCCGAGGCGATCGCAATTCACCTACAAAATCGTGCCCAATACAGCGTAATTGTAGCCTTCCGGAAAAGGGATTAAAATTGCCATTGTGCAAACAGACAATATCCATATAGAATATACATATTTTCAACGAATAAAGTTCGATAAATGTATACAAATGTGTATAGAAATATGCAAGAGAAATGTTTTTCTTTCCGATCAACCCCAGTAACTCCGTTTTTATGTCAAATTTCATGATCGAGGACTGTATAAACAGAAGTGTGTGGGCACAATGGGATTTAGAAATGTATAATATAATAGTATGTATAATATACATATATATAATCTATACCCTTACAGTTTTTATATCCTCCGATCGTTCCAATACTAGTTATATATTATGGTGCAGAATTAAAAGGAATTGTTCATACAAAAAAATTAATTTCAGTTGATTGTATATATAAAAAAAAAATTGATGTAGTAAATTTTGATGCAATATCTTGAAAAATAACAAGAATCGGCCGATAGTTTGTATAGCAGCTATACCAGCTGTACCAATTTTCATCAAGATAGCTTTAAAACTGAGAGACTAGTTTACGTTGCAACAGACGAACACACGGGCAGACGAACAGGGCTAGTTCGATTCCCTTGGTGATGCTGATTCAGAATATATGTATATACTTTAAAGGGTCCGATATGTCTCCTAAGGTGCGTTGCAAACTACAGGCCAACCTTAAAATACCCTTTACAAGGCTATACATAAGTATATAATTTAATAAAATGTATGTACTTTGCTCTAGAAATATCTGTACATGTTATGTACTTAGATACATAAATGTAACGTCTTTTCCATTTCCTCATATTGAGACAGGTTGACATAGGTTGGCAAGTAAAAGTCCCATTGTCAACCACGTCGCACGTAGATCAAGTGTGAAAAATCGCACAACAAAAATCGTTTCAAAATTCTGTAAAATTCGTTACGATTCCGAGAATGTCAACAAAAAGAGGACATCGTATAAAAATTCTTCTGGCGCCGGCGTCCTGCTGACGCGTTTTCCGTTAACGACAAAACGTCTGGAGGCCGAGACGGACCTGTCGGAAACCGATTTACCTGTTAAATAAAAGAAATGTACCCTGGTTGCAAGATTAAATAGTGCAGCCCGATAAAGGAGTACTTAGGTAGGATGGTGTACATTTGTATGTGCTTCGCTTACGAATTGCACAACCATCAGAAAAGGTACTGTACCCGTTGCTGGCATATCCTAATTAGTATGCCAAGCCACGGAGACAGGCTATGAAGGAGATATATGTATGTATGTATTTTCAAAGTGAGATATTTCAAAATATTCATCGTGATAAGACACTATGATAGAACAGGGGAAACACCCAACTTAGGAGGGCCAACAGGATTTTACATGAAAATCATATAAATTGAAAACTTATATACAACATTTTTTATGGATGGGCCAATGCCTGATGCATACTAATTTGGATAGTTGCTACCACATAACAACACTACAAATTAAGAAAAGGACTTGACAATATGAAGATCATATAAATTGAAAAGTTATAAAAGAGATTTCACTTTGGGTTTGAGTATGCCTGAGCCATAACATACTTAGTTGGGTAGTTCCTGCCCTATAACAACACCACAAATTGTTAAAAGGACTTGAGAGAACTGATTGGTAAGGGCTATAAAAATATCTACTTAATGCATACAAATGTGAAGGTACTTAAGTGTGTTCTAGGCACTCCGGTGGGCCTAAAAGCAGAATCGTGTTGACAATCTATATAGCTGGCGAGGTGCTTGAGGCTCGATCGTTTACTTCATTTACATATGCTCAGTCGAGGACATTCGACATTTCAAGTGCAATGAGCGATAACTCCCATACATTCATTATAGGATACTTTCTTCGGGGGTTCCTTAGGACTCATATATGTACATAAACACATGCATGTGTGCAATTAAGTATCGTTTTACAGTGTTCAACCCGGACCCCTGATTAGTAAAGATTATTGTGGCATGGTAAACACTTGCGCCTCCAACTCTGCCTGAGCCACTGCCACCACACTTGAAACCATCGAACCGCGGAGCCGATAGTTAATGAACACCATTGTGATATAGGGCAGAGCTCATATGTAGAGCGGCTTTCGGCTTTAGATATGGGAATGGCATCGTTTTTACTGTGTCGCTGAGGTTTGTGTTGCCATCGGCACTTGAGAATTACAACACACGGCCGAGGTTGTCAAATATAACAGCGCTCGGAACACCAGAGATATCGCATGAATTCTCGTTGTTGTCTGCCTCCTTGTTGAAATCGGATATTTAGGAACACAAATTTCTCTTCAATCTGTCGTCTGTCGATCGTTCCGACGATCCGACCAATTTCAAGTGTTGTCGAAGGTCACAAAAAAACGATCGGGTTTCACTGTGCTAAGATGAAATTTCAGGGGTTTCTCCCATTACAGTGCCGACTAGTAAATTATGAATTATTTAATTAAAGTAATGAAATTACATTCATTTATAATAAATAAAATTGCAAGAAATAGGTCTAGCCGATCATGGAAAACTTGTAACATATTACATTGCAAATTATGTACCTAAAATTCGGAAAATACTTAAAATTCTAGCGAGGAATTAATCCAGCCAATAAGTAAAACCTTTGAAATGAAAAAAACAATTCGATCGCAGAGAGGAACAAATTTTGAACCCAAGTGACCATTAAATTTACGGTCCAATATCATCCCAACGCGTCGGTCACTTTTCTTTGTGAACACGTGTGCGAAGATCTTTTCTCCCCCCTCTCTTTTTCCTCTCTTCGTGGTGATCCTTACTTCTGACCCCTGCGGTGCTGTGTTTTATTGATTTGGGTTTCCATTGTTCTTTGTTGTTTTTTCATTTTCGTTTTTCGTTCTGTACTCATTCGTGTTTGAACATGTTCGAAAGTGTGTACAGTTGTATGTGTGTACGTATGTGTTGTATGTACATACGTATATCTACACATACATATATACATACTTAGGGACCCACGTGTGGATTTGTGTTATACACAAAAGAATCGTAAACGAGATGAGGAGCGATAAGTTAAAATACATTTGTAGGGATATGTGCATATTTAAGTATGTTAATCTATGTGTTTGTAGAGGTTCTCTTCAACCGTTTGAACATTTCTTCGGTATTAAAACTAAAACCTCACGCACTTACATTTAAGAAATAAAATCATAAATGATTTAAAACCAGAATGAAAGGCTATTTTCAGCATGACAAAGGTTTTATTTAATACCTTCTGGTTTCTGGTTTCTGGTTCTGGTTTCCTCCGATAGTTCCAATACTATTGTAGTTTAATATAATGGTATAAAATTGAATGGAAATTAATAACATTGCTTCAATCGCTGGACTTATACAACTTGTTAATCATGTTTATGTTTCGACTCCTCTATAGATTCTGATTCAGAATATATGCAGGGATGCCAATTAAGGCGCATTGCAAACTTCTCCCCAAAATTAATATAAGGCTATAAGAATATTCAAAAAGACAATACATTAAACCGGGTTAAATACATGTTGAATTTTTAAATAGACTTCTTTATTATTATGAATCATTATTGTATTGTTATCAAGTGCCCTGAAATTATAGTTACCGTTCTACAATTTATTGGGTTTTATGAAGCATAGACCAACTTTAAGACAGATTAACTTATCAACTAACACTTATTATACCCTCTATGAGGTATATAGTATATGTATAAACAGCCAGGTCGATATAGCCATGTCTGTTTCTCTGTCTGTCCGTGTAAAAATCAGATTACTATAATAGCTAGGGCTACAAAATGTGGTATCAAATATGTCTTATTATTGCACGCAGATCAAGTTAGTTTTAGAATATGACCACGCCCCTTTTCGCCTCTGTAATTAGAATAGACAAATAAATAACCATATACCAAGCTCAATTTTAATGCACAACAGCTCATTTTTAGTAAACACAATAACTATTACCGTCCAAATGATTTCTGAAGATGGTTGCGATTGCATAATTAATATTGAAGTAATTTTAGAAATCATTTTAAGAGTTACTGATTTCCAAACAGCTACCTAAAGTATGCGACACAAAATACTCTACAATACGTCAGGTGCGTAGCACACTCGTCTGTAGATTTCGTGCTTCTCTTATAACAGCACTGATAGTCTCCGAGATCCAAATTTTCA